>CM061528.1:49605894-50805894 GCA_030068015.2 Neoceratitis asiatica | reverse complement strand
CCAAATGGTTCGTCTCATCTCTTGCCTTGATTTCCTGCACCTGTTTTTCGATGTCTTGCAATTTTTGCAACACATTTTTCATAACTTTAATTTCCACATCACAACTGCAATCGATTGTTTCCAAATTATCGGATTCTTCACACAAGCAGGAGTTTATGAAAAGTATTAGTAAAATTAATTTTAACAAAATACATTTTAGAAGATACATATTTATAACTCAAAATTCTCGTGTTTGAGTGCTTTATTCGCCTGAGCGTTCAAGACAAAACTAAGTACAATAAGAGCTCTGAGATTTATACGAATCAGTAATTTCTTTCGGTTATAACGATATACATATAATGCAGGAACTGTCCCACGAAAAATGAGATTTTTTTTTTAATATATTTATTTCAAGCTATATTTGTGTTAATCAATATAGCTTTCTACTGCTTCGACACAACAATTAGTTCATCGAATGATTTTTGGAAACCATTGAATCACTTCAATTTGATGATGTTTTTTTAAAGTCAAATGAACTTTACCAGACTGATAGCAGTCACACGAAGCCATTTCTAAGTGGCTAGCGCGAGCAAAAGTGAAATTGTTGGCCATAATATCGTTTCCAAATTCATTCCAGCTCCCGTTTTCATTGACCATAAGCAGATTTCCTTTCAACTTTCGGCTAGAATACAAGTAGTCTCGTTTTTCGTGGGACTGAACTTACAAAAATCCATCTTTATATTTATTTATACATATTTATTGCATATATATCCAATAAACACAAAAACGAAGGTAGCATAGCATCGATCGAGAATGATTTTCTCGGGCACATTCTTTCAACGCTTGTCAAATTTGTGGCGAATTCGTGCAAATCTATATTTGAAAATAGAAATCTGCAACTTTTGTGTTGTACATTTTGTTAACATGAATATTCAAAACATTAGGGAAGTTTTAATTGATTTGAATATATATATATTTCTGGCGCTTTGTGGGCGCTGAAGCGATTTTCGGCCTATATTTAACTATATTAACTGTAGGTCCCTCAGTTTATTCTAAGCCGCCTCCGAACGGGAGATGGACTTTTATGAGGAGCTTTTTTTTGTAAGAAATACGCTCGGAGGGCTTGACATTCACAGCCGAGGGGCGACCGTAATTAGGAGAATTCTTTTTCTATAATTTTGGATGTTGCTCGAACTTGGACTTGGACCCGGACCTTCATAATGGTAGTACGCAATGTCAACAACTCGGCTTGAATTGGCAAAGGCATACTAAAAATTCTCATGACGCTCACGATTCGATTCCCTCAATAGAATTCCATCCAATTCGCCTTTCTATGACTTTTAGAGAAAACGAGCTTGTCTCAACTTTTAGCCGGATGCTTTGTGCTTATTGGGTATAGAAAGTGATAAGAATAATATATATGAGGGAATACCGTCCGCTTTGCCTTTAATTATTTTTTCGGTATTGTTATTTTTATTATTGTTTTTTTTTTTCATTTTTATGATTAATATGCTCAGCTTCTTATCAGCATGCGTTATTAAAAAAAGAGATTTCCGAAGAAATTTAAAAGCAGAAAAAATCAGACATTCCATATGTATATGATGAATTTTTGCACAATTTTTTGAAAGTGAACAGTATTGCCAATCGAGGTTGGATTTAATCGTGTTTTAAAGAAAACCTACTAAAACATTAAGCAGAATCGAGAAAACTAACTAGATTTCAATGGGGATACTTCAATCTAGTAATAAATTGGGCAGGCAGTAGTGATCTAAGTGGCAATCATATTAAGAAAGTATGACTCATAGCATTAAGAATTTTGAATCTTAGATTGAAGCTATCCGGTATGATAAAAATTGAAGAGAGATGAATGAAGAAACGCGGTTGACTTAAGCTAATTTAAAGAATTGACACTTCTAAAGGTATAAAGGTTTTCTGAAACCGGAAATACACATTTTTTACGCAAAGGCTGGCTGAGTAATTTGCTGGGAGCTAACAGTGATTATTTTTTAACTAAAATTACACCATTTCAAAATATAAAAATTTTCCCAATAAGGAAACGGAGTGCGACTACCACAAGGAAGTCCCTTATTTATTCAGCTAGACGAACCAGAAGTTAATTTTTGTAGCTTTTAACTTGAAAACTGCGCAGCTTTTTCATGAAGGGGTAGCCAAGTTTTATTTCTATCTACGACAAAGAGTAGTAGGAACTTTTTTATTCAACTGAGGTAACCTTTGCCTCTTGTGACAACTCAGTGAAGTAAAAAATTTAAGCTATCTGATCAAAAGATACATAGACACAGTTCATTCGAAACTATATCACCTTAGTTAGTATTGGTTCCCGCTTTTGTTCTCTTTGAAGAGAGATGGAATTATTGGAATTATTCGTTCTTGGTCGCCAAGCCGGTGGAATGATGTGATGAAATTCACAAATTGCCAGAAAGATGGCAAAATCTTATAGCTTCATATGCAGGTGTATATGAGATCAGATTTCTTCGTGATTTCCGGCACCAGGAACGGGGGTGATGCCAATCTTCCACAGTAGTCCAACCTATACAAATGAAAAACTTCTACATCTTCAAAGGAGTACAAAACATCTGTGAAATTTTTTTTGTTTTCTTGTTTTTTTTTTTTTTTTTTTTGTTATCAAACGAGATTAAGTTTTATTATAATTCTAGGTTGACCGTGATGTCGTGATGACGACTGCAGTCAAAAAGAGAACATTCGTCAGGCAACATAAACATTTATAGATTCTAAAGAAGGTGGAAATCCAAAATGGAACATATAACGGGACTGAAAGCTCCTAGAATTATTTATCATGTTGCCTTCCAATATAGCAGCGACACCTGCGAGGCTGTTGTGGCTCAGCAGAGTTGCACTCAAAAACACATATTTTTCATAAGCATAACGTCCAAATGCGAAGAAAAAACACCACACGGGCTATGTTATAGACCCAATACTTTCATAAATATAGTGATAAATACGTATATAAATAAACAAAAACTTTACAGCATCTGTTCCTTCGGTTATATCATGATAAAATATCGTTTATTAAAGAAACAAAACAAAAAAAATTAGAAAATGGTCAAGCAAAATCACCTGAAGTTGAATGGAGCTTTTCATTGTTCGAGTTGTGGCAATTCCTTTTGATTTTATTGCAAACTTTATTCTAGAGTTGGATTTGGAAATATCATTACACGTTGCATAGCTAGTATATTAAAATTTATGATCATTCATCGACATAATCAACGGATTTTGCAATCAATGAAATCTCCATGTTTTTGCTTTCGCTTTTGTTCTCCAAGCAACTACCTTCTTTGTATATTTTTGGAGCAGTCTGGTAGAGAAAATTTGTCTTAAACTATTTTAAAATAGGATTTTGCAATCAATGAAATCTCTCTTGTTTTCGCTTTTGTTCTCCAAGCAACTTCTTTCGCTACTACCTTCTTTGTATATGTTTGGAGCAGTCTGGTAGAGAAAATTTGTCTTGAACTATTTAAAATAGATTAATGATCAAAGTTTTCAGCAGCGAGTCTACTGTATCCGATTATCTCAGTTTTGACACCGTATTTCGTTATGTGAACTCATAATTTCATTATTCGAAATACTACCACACCCAAACCTGTACTTTGTTAATTTTGTAATAAAGAAACATCATTCCAACTATATCGACAAAATATATTACAAGATTTACACCGTTTTGTATATGTGTACAAGTTGAAACTCCTGACACCAATATACAAAACAAATATTCAAATATCTAATAAAACATGATTGAATTTGTAAAAGTTTTTTTTTATTATTTACTCGGTGTTTTTTTTTTAATCCTAAGCAAATTATGACTCGTATAAGACCTGTTGGAAGTGCAATCGCAGAAATGAGGAGGTGAATGTGACTGGCAATGATACAGAATCTGAGTATATTACCAAACTCGAAGTTAACACAAGAATACAGGCTGAAATTGAAGTGAAAGTACTGTTTTAGTTCAAAGACAAATGCGCTGATAAACAAACAGTAACGGAGCGAGTTGTGCCGAAACACTGAGAAATTAATTTAGACCGACTTGATTTGTGAACGGATATTTTGTTACCTTTTGATTAATTTCTCCAACCGAAGACCAATTCCAACATCAACGTCAATATCCACTTATATATACAATACATTATATATGATTATACATAAGTATCTTATTTGCTGATGCTCCCAATGAGAAAATCTCGGGGTTTTTGGAATGCGACCCAATCGCACATCGACAACGCAAGATCATTGAGCACGCAAGAAAAATCATCCACGTTCCAAAATAAGCCAAATAAGCTAACGGTCACAATGTGGGCTTAGTCCATATACAGATTCTGGAAATTTTCAAAGCAATAAATATAACGGTTTCAAAAAGTTCGTTTATCTTTTACATCATACCAAGCTGATTTTATATGACAATTGCAAGGAAACTACATTTGCATGAATAAAACAGTCCATAATATAAGAATAAAGCCTCTGAATATATGAACTAACAAATAAAATAATCCTTTTTTTTTTTAAATCAATGTAATAAATACGAATTTTGAAAAGAGAAACATTTAATTTATTTCTGTTTAACAAACAGTGTGTTATGAAGATTGATTGCCAAGACTGCATATCGTCGATAATTCATGAAAATCAATATATTGATGACAAAAACACGATAGTAGAAGTTTTAAAAACTGTTTTGTTAAAAACATTGTACAAATAAATAATAGGATTGAGACTATGTATATATATATATATATATACATGTCAGAAATACACTCGGAGGGCTTGACATTATCTGCCGAGGGGCGACTGCAATTAGAAAATTTTATTCTCTGTAATTTTTAGATATTATCCGAATCTACACTAGAAACAAAGCCTGTAGTACGCAATGCTAACCACTCGGCTATTGCGGCCGCCTTGAGGCTATTGAAATTAATAAAGACTTATGATACTGATTTAATATTTAAATTAAAAAAAAAAATTAAACGGAAAAGAGTCTTAAATACAAAATTGGTGGGAAAAAATTATGGCAAAAAGTAATTAAAGTAATTTAATTAAAGATACACTGTCTCACTGTCAGTTATAATAAAGAAAATTTCAGAAGCAGACATCGTACCAAATGAATGGAAAATTTCTACAGTGGTTCCAGTAGAAAAAGTAAAAAACACTACTAAATCGGAAGAGCTACGACCAATTAATACTATGCCAAATGTCGAACTAAAGGCTGACATCACCGCCGTCCAAGAAATGCGATGGACGGGACAAGGACGGAAAAAGGTGGGTCCTTGTGAAATCTACTACAGCGGCCATTTAAAGGAGCGCAAATTTGGTGTTGGGTTTGTGGTGGGAGAGAGGCTCCGTCGCCGAGTCCTGGCATTCACCCCGGTGGATGAACGTCTACCCGCAATTCGCATCAAAGCGAAGTTCTTTAACATATCGTTGATTTGCGCCCACGCCCCGACAGAAGAGAAGGATGATGTGACCAAGGATGCTTTCTATGAGAGCCTAGAACGTTCTTATGAGCGCTGCCCCCGCCACGATGTCAAAATTCTGCTAGGCGATTCAACGCCAGGGTGAGCAAAGAAGGCATTTTTGACGCAACAATCGGAAAATTCAGCCTCCACGACGAAACATCCCCAAACGGGCTGAGGCTGATTGACTTTGCCGGGGCCCGAAATATGGTTGTCTGTAGTACCAGATTCCAGCATACGAAAATTCATCAAGCAACATGGCTGTCGCCAGATCGTAAAACACGCAACCAAATCGATCATGTTATGATAGACGGAAGACATATATCCAGTGTTCTAGACGTGCGTACGTTCCGAGGGCCAAATATCGACTCGGATCATTATCTTGTAGCAGCAAAAATACGCACTCGCCTCTGTGTGGCAAAGAACGCCCGTCAACAAACACAAGGAAGGTTTGCCGTCGAAAAGCTGCAATCACAGCAGACAGCCAGCAAGTTTTCTACTCGACTTGCACACCTGCTCTCTGGGAGCACTCATCAGCGACTTGGTATAAGGGAGCTGTGGAACGAAATATTAAATTCCTTGCGTACCGCTGCTTCGGAAACAATTGGTTTTCAGCAATACCAGAAAAACAGCTGGTACGATGAGGAATGTCGAACTGCAGTGGAGAGAAAACAGACTGCCTACCTCGCAACTTTGCGATCGACCACAACACGTGCGGGGTGGGATAGATACCGAGAGCTGAAGAGGGAAGCGAGACGCATTTGCAGACGAAAGAAGAAAGAGGCCGAAATTCGTGAGTATGAAGAGCTTGAGAAGCTGGCCGACAAGAGTAATGCTCGAAAATTCTATGAGAAGATGCGGCGACTTACAGAAGGTTTCAAGACCGGAGCAAACTCATGTAGGGAAAATAGAGGTAATCTGGTGACATATGTCCAGAGTATACTTAGTGTATGGAGGGAACACTTCTCTAACCTGCTCAATGGCAGTGAAAATGAAAGCCCCGGAGATGGCGAACCCGAAACCCCAATCGATGACGATGGTATAGAGGTGCCATCACCCGACTATGAAGAAGTTCGGATAGCGATTGCCCACTTAAAAAATAACAAAGCGGCGGGAGCCAATGGCTTACCAGCAGAACTATTCAAATACGGCGGAAGAAATATGCAAAATATGGTCGGAAGAAAGCATGCCTGATGAATGGAACCTAAGTGTGCTCTGCCCAATCCAAAAAAAGGGAGACCCCACGGTCTGCGCCAATTATCGTGGGATAAGTCTCCTTAATATCGCATATAAGGTCTTATCTAGCGTATTGTGTGAAAGACTAAAGCCCACCGTCAACAAACTGGTTGGACCTTATCAGTGCGGCTTTAGACCTGGCAAATCCACCATTGATCACATCTTCACCATGCGCCAAATCTTGGAGAAGACCCGAGAGAAAAGAATCGATACACACCACCTTTTTATCGATTTTAAAGCTGCCTTCGACAGCACGGTAAGGAAATTCCTCTACGCCGCTATGTCTGAATTTGATATCCCCCCGAAACTCATACGGCTTTGTAAATTGACCCTGGATAATACCAGAAGTGCGGTCAGAATTGGGAGGGACCTCTCCGAGCCATTCGATACCAAACGAGGTTTCAGACAAGGAGACTCTTTATCGTACGATTTCTTTAATTTGATGCTGGAGAAAATAATACGAGCTGCAGAGCTAAACAGACCAGGCACAATATTCTACAAGAGTGTGCAATTGTTGGCGTATGCCGATGATATTGATATAATTGGCCATAACACCCGCAATGTAAGTTCTGCGTTCTCCAGATTAGACAAAGAAGCGAAGCGAATGGGTCTGGTAGTGAACGAGGGCAAGACGAAATATCTCCTGTCATCAAATAAACAGTCATCGCATTCGCGACTTGGCTCCCACGTCACTGTTGACAGTCACAACTTCGAAGTCGTAGATAATTTCGTGTATCTGGGAACTAGCATTAACAACACCAACAATGTCAGCCTTGAAATCCAACGCAGAATCACTCTTGCTAACAGGTGCTACTTTGGACTGAGTAGGCAATTGCAAAATAAAGACCTCTCTCGACGAACTAAAACCAAACTCTACAAGTCGCTCATCATCCCCGTCCTGACATATGGTGCAGAAGCCTGGACGATGTCTACATCCGATGAGTCGGCTTTAGGAGTCTTCGAGAGAAAAGTTTTGCGGAAGATTTATGGTCCTTTGCGCGTTGGCAACGGCGAATACCGCAGACGATGGAACGATGAGCTGTACGAGCTATACGACGACATTGACATAGCTCAGCGAATAAAGAGACAGCGGCTACGCTGGCTAGGTCATGTCGTCCGAATGGATGAAAGCGCTCCAGCTTTGAAAGTATTCGATGGAGTACCCGCTGGTGGAAGCAGAGGAAGAGGGAGACCTCCACTCCGTTGGAAAGATCAGGTGGAGAGCGACCTGGTGTCACTTGGTATTTCTAACTGGCGCCAAACAGCAAGAAGAAGAAACGAGTGGCGCGCTATTGTTGACGAGGATATAATCGCGTAAGCTGTGCCTACGCCAAAGAAGAAGAAGAAGAGTTTTTCTTCAAACAGACGGACGGACGGAGAGACGGACATTTATAAATCAACTCAGATCATCATTTCGATGCGATCGGTAAAATTTTTAGTGGGGCTATCTTTTCTCTCTCTGGTACTTGCATAGTTCTGACCAAAGTTGTAATACTATTTCATGTACATGAAAGGTATAAAAAACACAAATTTTTCCCCCGAATCTAAATTGAAAGCCTTGAATATTTATAATTTAGTACTTCTAGCCTTATGACTTTCAATATTTCGACGAATATGAATATCAGACACGCATGTGTGCGTTATGTTCATCTACATATTAATGCTCTTATTGTACAACCAAAAGCCGCATTTGCATCACATACGTGTATATAGAAACATACATGGCTATATATAGTCCAAGTATAGCAGAACATACCAAAAGCGTGTTTCAATTATGGCCAATATACAAACAGCAGCAGTTCACTTACCTCATACACACACTTGAACGCACCTAGTTAAATAAATGCTCTCAACAAGAAACGTCGACACACCTCGGTTTGCGGCTTATTTCCAGTGTATACACATACATACATCCAAAGCGGAAACGGTAATTGTACCTGCCCAGTTGCCGCAAGATACGTCCTCAGTGGGTTCATCAAGAGTCTGAGCTTTTACTGCGTACACAACACAACACTCGTCGCTCACCACTTACCGCATTCTACACTCAATCATGTAACTTACTACCTGTACCTTCCCTTCCTATTCACCACCATTTATCACCTCACGTTGTGTTGCCTATGCTTAAGCGTCTATGCCTTTAGAAGCATACATTCTAAGCGTGTTGTTTCAAATTGTTGTCTTGTTGTTGGTGTAATTGCTGTTAGTTAAACTCGACGCCATGACACGTCACGTATGTATGTCATTATAACTGTATGTGGCATGATAAGGCGCGACAAGTTTATTACAACAACTGTTTTGAATCTCTGACACGGATATTGTTATTATGCGAAGCCCCGGCGTGGCTACCACCCCCTTCCTTGTCCTCATTATGTTTACCAATGATATTTTATACATCCATACATATAAATCCACTCATATACATGGATATATCTATGTAATCACATAATGATATGTGCCACAATCTTCACACCAAACATATACAGTAATCCCCTTATAAGACGATGGGCTGGTTCCGCGTTGTAGGAGTATTCTCATGTAACGCGCCCGTATGTACGTTTTAATAAAATCAAACAAAGAACATTTGAAATAAATAATTTGTATGTGAATAAAAAGCATAATTCATTAAAAAAATAACATAAAACAGTTGTATTACAGGTTTATTCGCTGTCGGAGCTATCTAAAATAACGTTCCACCGACATATTTTTTTAACAGAATGTTCAAAAGTTTCACCTTTCGAATTACTCTTCTTCATCTATATTTTTATTTTCTTTCGACGACCGAGGGTAAAATCCAACAGACCGGTGACCGAAAACCAGGTACAGCCCGTACTGTCTCGAATCCGAGGCCGATCGCGGAACGTCGCGGCCATACTTGTCTCTTAAAGATATTATTTATAAGTTTAAAACTCGAAGAAAATATTTCTTTATACAAAAAAGTGAGTCAGAAGAACCAAAGCTGACGTAATGAGAATTAAAATCGTTACACAAACATCTGAACAAGGAAAGGGGCTCTAAAGCTAATCTCGCTAAGTAGGAATGGACTAATCCACCGCAAAATATTTCTTTCGAAAACTCCTGGTCCCTTTACCTCTTATCAGCTTAGTTAAAAATAAAACTCCAAGTATCTCTCGTCGACTCTGAAGTAATAGCGGATTAATAAGCCTTAATCGGCTTTTATAAGAAGGGAGATTTTTATTCGCATCCCAATGTAAATTTCTTAACGCGAATAATGAGAATAGTTTTTGTACAGATTCTAATTTATCACCATGCAATTGATAATGTGGATTCCATACAACGGAACCATATTCCAAAATTGGCGTAACGACTGAAGTGTGGGGTAATTTGGTAATATTATAAATTCTTAAGCCCACCGTTTAATGAAAGCTAGGACTCCTTTAGTCTTATTACCACAAGAATTTATATGATGTCTAAAATCTAGCTTAGGGTCCATTGTGACACCCAAGTCAATGAAGTCAGTAACTTGTTCAACATTGTGATTTTGATCACATAGGCAAAGGATTGGAAAGATTTCCTAGAGAAGGACATATATTTACACCTGTTCAAATTTAACGATATACAGTTCACATCACACCACTTTACCACATTATTTAGGTCAAGTTGCAAGAGTTCTTTATCTTCTATAGAATGAACCACATTTGGCAGATCATTGATGAATAAGAGGAATAGTAAGGGACCGAGATGACTGCCTTGAAGTACACCTTACTTAAGACTACACTATCTAATTATCCTTGGTTTTCTATTTAGTTTTTAATTGTTTCTGTTTTTTTACATATGGTACAGGATGGTGTTGTGGATTTATTTTAAATTCAGTAGATCGATCCACGAAAGAATAAAAATTCGCAAGAAGTATTTTTAATTGTTTGCCTAGTTTTAATATTATATTCAGGGTTTCTACACATAATTTTTGTCTACTTCCTCAATAATCCGCATTAAGTTTTCTTCAGAGCTATTTATAATACTGTCGTCTCAGCTAATTGTACAAGCTCTTCCTAATCAAAATCGCCATTTATTAATTCATACAAATCTCGTTCGTTCATGCCGTCAAATCCTTCTCCACCTACTTATCTAGCAATATTTAGTTTCGATATTTATACTTGTAGAATCTAAGAAACCACACATTTTACAGTTGGGAAATCTTTCCAATTTTCAGGTAATTTTTTATCTGGATCGCATTCAAACTACGATATAATAAGATTTAGTTGTTTTTTATAATACCTTGGTCAAGTTGATGTTATATTGGCCCATGAACTTAAGAAACGATTGATTAACATATGATCGTCAGATGCACTTCTACAAACAAGCAAGATAATTTTCTCCCTAACTTAAACCCAACAGAATATCTCTCTTTTTCGATAAATATGCCCGATTGGGCATTTTCTTTCAATATAATCCAGTTTCGTCTGCATTATAAACTTGGTCAGATTTACGTCCAGGTCAGATTTATATCCACCTTCATCAATTATTTTCGAAAGTTCTTTAAATTTACAAGCGCTTTCATAATCAGCTGAAGTGCGCTCCCCTTGAATTTGAATATTATGCGAGGAACCCCTTTTTCGAAACCTTGCACACCAGCCATCACTTCTGACAAAGTTTGATTTTGGATCGTCGGAAGAAACAGTCTCTAATTCATTTAAATGAGTAAAAATTGTTTGGAATTTTGCGATTCGATTGCAATCTTTTATCCAATTCATCAAAAAATTTTCTGTTTTTGGTATTAACAAATCTTTTACAAGTGAAGTTTTACCTATAGTCTCCATGATCTAGACAATGTATAAGTACATGATATGGTATATTAACTTTAGTCCGAAGTATCAGAAGGAGAAGAGAAAGACCCACCGAAATTTATACCGATCGGATTAGCTATGTTGTACGTCTGTCTCAATTTTTAAGATATTTCAACCAAACTCGGTAGGAAGATGCAAGTATACATTTAACCTATCATTTGTCGGAACCGGCCACATTGGACCACTATAGCACATGTACGACTGTACGTGCAATTTAGTACACTATACATACATAATGAATGGCTTATTGATTCTAAAAATCATCGAAATCGGAATATAAGATATAGCTCACATATACCCATATTTTCAGATGTGAGGTTTTGGTCAAAACTCCCTCAAAAATGCATTTAGGAGCATGACATTTGGTATTATCCATACATATTATGATTTGTATAACGGTGCTGAAAATTTTCGAATTCGGAATACTATGTAATGTAGCCCCCATTCAACCAATATATTCATATATGAGGTCTTGGATCAAAACTCCGCCAAAAAAGCATCTAAATTTTGAAATTTGGTATTCTATAGATGTAAATGCAAGTTCATATTGACTGCAATAATTTTGATATGTTCTTGGAAGGTATAAAGGCTTCGGCATGGCATGTTCTTATTGTTAAATCGCTTAGTTTCAGATACTTTCCTATTGCTGTTGATTTCTTACCATTATTTAGCTGATCAAAATATCAATTTTTGGTTGCGGAGAAATAGATTTCATTTTTAATTTAGGTTTCGTTTCCTTATCTTTTATTATGGCTGAAAAATAAGTTTATGTTTTATTATTATTATAAAAATTATAAAAATGAATTTTCTACAATCTTGCATATAAATAATCAATTTTCTTATAATTCAAAAACTAGGAACCAAAATTAATTTGTAATTAATTAATATTAATATTTTTTTTTGCAGCCGCAATAGCTGAGTGGATATCATTAGGCAGGGAATGTCAAGCCTTCCTACTGTATTTCTGACATGAAATAAAAGCTTCTCATAAAACTTCATCAGCCTATGGGAGGCGGCTTTGAATCCCTCCATATGTTGATAAAAACATCAAGACGCAAAAGCACAAATTGGAGGAGGAACTCGATTGAAAATCGCTTCAGCGGTCAACCGCGATAGCCGAGTGGTTAGCATTATGTACTTCCATTCCGAAGGCTTGGGTTCGAGCCCAGGTTCGACCAACATCCAAAATTATAGAAAATAAATTTTTCGAATTGCGGTCGGCCCTCGGTAGGGAATGTCAAGCTCTCCGAGTGTATTTCTGGCATGAAATAAAAGCTCCTCATAAAAATCCATCGGCCGTTCGGAGGCGGCTTAGAATAAACTGTAGGTCTCTTCATTTGTTGGTAAAAACATCATGACGCAAACCCACAAATTGGAGGAGGAACTCGGCCGAAAATCGCTTCAACGGTCACAAACTTATGTATATATAACTTAATATATAATATAAATTAATTTTTTGACACCACAATTGATGAAATGTACAAAGGTTTGCGAAATTAATTGTTAATCCAGAAATCAATATAAATTTCACAATACATGAATATGTGGGATGTCCGCTCGTAAACGAGTCAGGCTTCTGCGTGATGATCTTCGATTTGCCTTAAATTCGGCAAATTGTTTAATTTTATGACAAAACTAACAAAAATTGGATTGAAACAGTTTTAACATTTTTTTTCTACAAGCTATGAGCGTATCAAATACTGAAAATATCATGGAGATGGTCCTATAAAATAAATCATAAGATAGTTACTAGTTAACCGACATTAGAAAATTTGGTATCGGAGGAAAGCCAAAGCATTGGGTTACATATTTATTACATATTAATTTTAAATTTCCATAAACAAATTTTTTTATAATACATTGTTTCCTTTATTCAATAAATACGTTTCATACTCCAGAACTTCTTTGACCAAACAATATTCAACTAAGAAATAAATAAATTATATTTTAAATTAATATCGTACCCATGGTGTACCCGTATAATGAAGTACACAAAGTGATGATAACATAATTTGACTTTCAAGCTTTTATTACAACTTTATTTGGAAATTCTGTTCAATCATACATGAATTGAAGGTTTCGTAAAAAAATATTTAGATATGTAGCCCTAAATGTTTTATTTGAATATTGGATGTTATAAGGGTATCCGTATGAATGCAAGTGCCCCGCATTTCTGACCTACATATGTTATTGTTAATTGTTTCCAAATCAGTTCTGAACCAATTCACATAACTGAACAGTCAAGTAAATGTACGTGTTTTAGTGGAAGTGCTTTTATAACTTTTAATTTTCATATTTTACTCAAATATTTCACCCAAAATTACATGTAAAATTATTAAGCTTTAAGTTACAGCCATTAAAATCATATCCTTTGGTGATGATGGATAGATACAAAGTATTAAACATACTCATTTATAGATTTTCTTAAATTTTTACATAACAGCATAACTTCAAAAGCCCGTAATTTCTTGACCTTTGGAGACGCAATCTCAGAAAAATATTCATTTTAAAAGTAATTTTTTTTTCTTGAATATTGTTAAGTCAAATAAAAATGCATGAAAAATTTCTTATAAATTGTTTTATATGAACGTTTTTAAATTTGACCCAATAGATAAGAAACATATGTGTCTAGCGCAAAGTTTAGCTTACCAGTGTAACCAATTTTTTTTTTAAGTCGGTCAACTATTAGCCAACTTATGACATGCTTTATAGGGCTACTTTCTAGATTCTCGCTATTTGTGCCATACCCATAACTTCTAGGCAAATTTTTTTTAAATTGCTTCAGTTCGATTTCTGTCAGTTTTGGTATGAAGTTATGCTATATGCCTAATTTTAGCCAAATCGAACAAACAGCACATAAATTTTTTGCTACATTTAAAATGGAATGAACGCATATATACACATAAACTCATATATGTGTATAATGTATTTATTTACATATGATCAAATTTATTGTTAAATGCATATTTACATCTTTGAGGTTTAATTGAAATTTTTCATGATTTAAATTATTTATAAATCTCTCATTGTATACTCATCAATTAAAACGCGTTTATTAATATAATATAATTATGGCAGGCGTGCGCTCAATTGAGTGTGTACTACTATTTTGTTTTTCTGTAAATATTCTCCAAATTTTTTTACAGAATTTCGTGTTTTTTGTTTTTAAATTCATTCATTCTTTTATGACATTGTTTCTATTTTTTTTTTTTTTTTTTTTTTTTTTTGCATATATTTCACATTTTTGTGTCTGTTCATTATGCTCTACCGCCAACGTTTATTTTTTCGTTTAATTTCCCTTTTTTTCTTCTATTTTCTTCACTTTTTCACTTTGTTTCATTGTCAATTAATTTAAATAAAGGTAATTATTCTGCTTATTGAATTGCGACAGTGCAAATATGAAAATAATCGACTTCACATATACACACAGACGCATACCTATACAAACAAACAATATGTAAAAAAGCCAACTTCAAGTGAAAAATAGCAATAACAGCTGACTTTCATTGCTTCGTGTCCTATACAACTGGCTGCTGCTGCATCTCGCTCACTCGCCAACTTTCCTGTTCAGTGACTGCCTGACATGAGATTTGTAACGGCTTGCTCTGTGCTTAATACTGCACGTTATTGTATTTTTAATTAAATTAATTTTACAATTTTCAATTACAACAATAAGGATTCATACTTACACACATATGTATGTGCATACATTTACTTATGTGGTTGAACATGCATGCAGTGTCGGGTGTGATAATGCGGACAGACATTTTTAAATGAGTCTTATTGTTGCTTTGCATTGGCAACAATTGTTTAGGAAGTGTTGAAAGAAAGTCGTTTAATGTCAGAAAATTTTTTTATGTCATTTGTGCTATTTTTTTATGTATTTGTTCTTAATGAGAATATATTTCTTAGTATATTTTGATGAATTTTGATGACAAAGAGCAGATGTAAACTCTATTTATAAAAAAAAATAACAATTAATTTGTAATTTTTATAAAAAAATTTTTTTTACAAAATTATGGTTTATTAATAATAATATTTCTATTTCACTTATTTTTTATAAGCAATTCTTAATTTTTATTTTTGTATTTTATTTTAAACAAATTCTAAGTTTCTTATTTTATAAAAAAGTAATCCTGGTTATGTGTAAAATTAATTAAATTTAATTGTCTGCCTCATATTTAAATTTCATTTAACATTTTTCATCGCTATAAATCGTTATTATTTTATTTTCTCAACTAAAGTACATAATTTTCTCCTTAAAGTTAATAACTTTTTTATAGATCTTAGTGTCATATCATATTTATTTCCTAGTTTTTACAAATTCCTAAAAATTTTTTTTAAATTTGTTTTTCGATAAAAAAGAAACTGCTCTTTCTCGTTTTTGACGAAAAAGGGGTTATTTAATTTTCCAAAATTAATAGGTAAACAATAGTTTTTTTGATTATTTAACTTTTTAGAAGCAAATAATCATTTAATTACGATGTTCAGTTGGTCAAAGAATCTATTGTGTATTGTTTTCATAAAAAATAGAAAAAATTTCCTTTTTTATTTTATAATTTGAATAATAAAATGTTTATTGCATTAATTTTTTGTAAAACCAAAAAGTCTTTTGAAGAAAAATAAATCAAATTCATGCATATAAGCTTATTTTATTAAGAACGTGCAATATTTAGTTATTTTGCAAAATAAATTACTATGGTCAAAAATAATTGCTTTAAATTTAATTTTTCGATAATGTTTAGTCGATAATCTTTTGAATTAAAGCATATAATTGCTTCTCTTCAATAATTGGGTGATATACTAATCAAAAGGTCATCGCTTATTTTATTTGTTTTATTTTTTATAATTGTCAGAAGGAAACATCTCAGCTTTTACAACGAATTATTTCAATTCTTTTAAAGTATGTAAAAACCATAAGAAGAAGGCCCGTCGCAATTTATACCGATCATGTTAGAATGACGAGCTGAGTTGTTATAGCCAAGTCTTTCTGTTCACCTGTCCGCCCGTCTATTTGAACGCAAACTAGTGTCTCAGGTTTTGAAATGTTTCAACCAAACTGGGTAGGCAGGTGGACTGGTACATTTGTCCCAACGGGCCAGATCGGACCAATATAGCATATATGCGACCGATTTTTTACATTTTCTGCCTCAAATCTATCAAAAATGCTACTCTAGCAAAATATAATGAACTGCACATCAGTACTGAAAATCGTCGAAATCGGCTATGATATGGGAGCTATATACCAATTCGTTCTGATACGAAGCTTTGGTCAATAATCGGTCAGAGAAGCAATTAGAAGCGTGAAATTTGGCACTCTACAGACGTGGATTCAAGCTAATATTGACACGGAAAATCATCGAAATCGATTTTTATGAATGGCATAAGGACTTCGGAGTGGCTGAAGACAACCCTTTTTTCTGTTTTTTTTTTTTATTACATAGTTTTTAATTTTTGAAAAATAAGGATATTTTTTATTTTCTTTTATTTGAGCAAAAGTACCGAAGTTTTAATTTTGTTTAGCATATATTTGTTGGTTAAAAGTGAAAAACTTACAACAACGGTGCGCACGGTAGAAAACTATCACGCTCCCTTTCGAAGAAGCTATAACTACTACCACCTACGTCTTTCCAATTGAATATAATATTATGTTTTATTTTTATAATTTTACATACAAAATATTTGCTTGTTTTTTGATTTATTTTTCTTTAAAATTAAACATTAATACCGAATTGTAATTTTTATTTCGAAGAAACGATCGTTATTAGGTATTGTTTTATATTTATTCATTTTTTATTTATTCATTTTCTTTTGTATTGTTAAAACAGAATCGTTCGTGGTAAAAATCGTCTCTGGTCCACTTCCAAGAAACAAAAGTTCATAGAATAGAATAAGGTGTAAATCGAAAAATAAAATGTTTTCGTGTATCAGTCTATGGTTCACTTATCGGAAGAAAATGCTAACCAAAAAGCTAGCCATGTACCAAATTCAAGTAAATAAAATTTTTTCGAATAGGTCTGTCCTTGATCTACTTCCCGGATGTTTCTAGCTGTTTTAACCCTGAACTTTCACAAATATTCGAAGATCAAAATTACCCATATGAGTTCAATCATTCCCGGCTTTTAGTGTTACAAACGATGATAAAAAGGGTGTTTTTTTATAGAGGTATAGAACTTTAAGTTGCAATAAAACAACGATGGATTATTCGATTGACAAGAATTTTATTTATCCGAAAGATAATCTTGTGGCATTACATTTTAAATATGATTCATGGCATATGACCACCACGGCTGGCGCGGATGTAGTCCAATCTGGACGTCCAATTTTCGATGACTTTTTCCAACATTTGTGGCCGTATATCGGCAATAACACGGCGAATGTTGTCTTCCAAATGGTCAAGCGTTTGTGGCTTATCCGCATAGACCAATGACTTTACATAGCCCCACAGAAGGTAGTCTAGCGGTGTTAAATCACAAGATCTTGGAGGCCAATTCACAGGTCCAAAACATGAAATTAGGCGATCACCAAACTTGTCTTTCAATACATCTATTGTGACACGAGCTGTGTGACATGTTGCGCCGTCTTGTTGAAACCACATCTCCTCATCATGGTTATTCAATTCAGGAATGAAAAAGTTAGTAATCATGGCTCTATACCGATCACCATTGACTGTAACGTTCTGGCCACCATCGCTTTTGAAAAAGTACGGACCAATGATTCCACCAGCCCATAAAGCGCACCAAACAGTCAGTTTTTCTGGATGTAACGGTGTTTCAACATACTCTTGAGGATTACCTTCACTACAAATGCGGCAGTTTTGTTTGTTGACGAAGCCATTCAACCAGAAGTGCGCTTCATCGCTAAACAAAATTCGCTTATGAAAATCGGGAACAACGGTAATCTCGTTGTGGGCCCATTCGACGAATCTACGCCTTACTTGATGATCGTTTGGCTTCAATTCTTGCACGAGTTGGATTTTGTAAGCACGCAAACCAAGATCCTTCCGCAAAATCTTCCATAAAGTGGATGGACACAGATCCAATTCCTGTGCTCGATGGCGGATGGACTCATTCGGGTCTTCCTCAATGTTACGCTCTACAGCAGCAATAGCTTCTTCTGTACACACCGTACGGCGTCTCTGGGGATGCGAGTTATTAATAAGAGTAAACGTGGTGCGAAAACGTTCCATGATTAATCGAATTAACTGCTCTGATGGACGATTTTGTCGACGATAAAATGGACATAGTGCGCGATACGTTTTCCGCACAGAACCATTATTTTCGAAATAAAATTGCACTATTTGCAGGCTTTGTTCAGGCGTGAGTCTATTCATGATGAATTGCCAAACCAAACTGAGAATAAATCACATGACAGCTGTTAAATCGGTCACCATCTTGAAAAGTAATGCCAAGTTAAAGTTCTATACCTCTATAAAAAACACCCTTTATATGTGTGGTATTTACATATTGCAGTGGCTGAGTTATTACCAGAGAGAACCAGAGATTAGTAGCCACTCAAGGTCCACTACGGAAACGTAAATAAGAATGCCTCGAAACAAGCCAAACAGCGCTACTTTGGTCTATGCTTGTGTTCAATAAGATTGGACGATTAAAAGTAAAGGGTGATCCAAGTAGAGGTACTTTTTTCAATAACCTTTTTTTGACAGATCACGCGTGAGTCGTATCAAGCTGTCATGTTATTTTTGTTCAGTATTGTTTGAAATTTCATCATGGAAAGACTTACGCCTGAACAACGTTTACAAATCATTCAACTTTATTACGAAAATTCACGTTCTGTAAAGAATATGTTCCGCGCACTTCGCTCAACTTATGGTCACTTCAGCTTAGTCTACTGAACGTACTATTCGCAACTCCATTACCCATATTGAGACCCAGCATTCATTCTTGGATAATATTCGACCGAATAGACCACGTCCAGTACAGAACCATATGGATGTAACCGAATCGTAAAACTCAAAGCAGGCTGTATTCTAGCATGCACATCTATGAACAATCTATATTTTTATCCGAATCATGTCTATTTTCTACGATCTGTTGGTCTGTCAAAGACAAAAATATACCTTCGCACAAAATTTCAATAAAACCGAACCATACAAATATTTATCCCACTAAAATCGGTATCTAGCGCACTTCCTGGAAAATACTTAATTTCAAGTAATTCGAACCATAGGCTCGATTGGTTTGAATCAGTTCTTGACCCACTCTCTGAAAAAAAAAACAATTTTCCCTATATTAATTTAGACAAAAAACTACTTGTAATTGTGTAGCGAATATCAAGTAAATCGAACAATAAATAAATTTTTTTGGGATAGCTCAGATCGAGGTTCCCGGAAAAAAACTTACAGGAACAAAAACACTTTGAGGGCTCCTGAAAATTTGAACAAAATCGGCTGAGTGACTTCGGAGTCTAAGCTACCCACATACATACATACATCCTCTTTTATAACGGGTGATCCATTATTAGGTTCCCTATTTTTTTAAAGAAAAAAACATAGAAAATTCAAATTTAATGGGAAATGTTTATTATCATTTGAAAAAACATTCTTTGACATTTATTTCTTAAGATTATCTCTTTCAAATGTTGGCCGTGGCTACGTCTCAGATGGTCCATCCGTTTAGTCCAATTTTCGATGACTCGTTCGAGCATTTCGACTGGTAACTGGCGAATGACACGCATGATGTCTTACTCCAAGACCAGAATCGAAGCGAGATTGTGCGCATAGAATTTAAGCTTTACATATCTCCAGAGGAAAAAATTATCTGCTCACCGAAATGTTCTCTCAATAAATCCAATCGAGATCACGAGTTTCAATTTCAGATATCAAATAATCGGTTATATGGCACCATAACGATCGATATTAACGGTTACGTTCTTACCGGCATAATTTTTGAAGAAATATGGGCCGATGATTCAACCGGCCTACATCCCATTTTTCCTGGATGAAATGGGAGCTTTTGAATCTCTTGAGGTTGCTCTTCGTCCAAAATGAGCCAATTTTGCTTGTTTACATACCCATTGAGCAGGAAATGGGCCTCATCGCTGAACAACATTTGGCTCGAAAACGCCGGATTTTCTTGGAACTTTTCAGCAGCCCATATAGCGGAGCGATGTCGCTCGGGAGGGTCGAGCGGCTTCAGTTCTTGCACAAGATGTATTTTGTACGCTTTCAATTTAAACAACGTCAAAGTCAGTCCGAGTTGCTGCGAACGGCACCGAATCGACTCTCCACGGCCTTCGTGTACACTCTTAGCTACGGCCGCTATATTTTCTTCACTGCGTGCTGGACGTTGTCTATTCGGTCGAATATTATCCAATAATGAAGGATGGGTCTCAAGATGAGTAATGATGTTGCGTATATTATGCTCAGTCGGCCGATTATGTAATTTGAGGGAAGCGCGCGGAACAAATTCGTTACGGAACGTGAATTTTCGTAATAAAGTTGAATGATTTGTAAACCTTGTTCAGGCGTAAGTCTTTCCATAATGAAATGTCAAACAATACTAAACCGAAATAACAGGACAGCTTTACACGACTCACGCGTGATCTGTCAAAAAAAGGCTATTGAAAAAAGTACCTCTACTTGGATCACCCTGGATATATAGATGAGCAACTTTTTTGCGCTCAAAAAAATACGCTTGTCTTCCATGAAATCGGCATATCTTCAGTGAAATATTTTCTAAGAATATATTACATACACATTTGTTATTATAATTATAAATATTAATGTTGACAATTCTAACATACAATCAATGCTTTTTATGTATGTCAAAATTCAAATTCATTTTAATATTCCAAAGCTTATCTCAGATTTTTAGAATTGTATTTACAAGAACTCAAAACATAAATATAAATAATAAAAATCTTAAACATCCCACGTTTTTAGACTAATAAAAATATTGTAATACACACAATACAGCACAATACAAAATTTAATGTATTCAATTGAATTATTTAATTTACTTCCATTTAAAATTCAACCGATTATGGCACTTGCGAAATTCAATGCCTGCAAATAACACATTAGCCCTGCGGCTGTATAACTACATTAAATGAATTAGTCAATTATTGCAAATTATTAAATTGTAAATTAAATTAAAGTAAATGAAGTTAATAATGCAATAGCAGGGCATTTAAGCCTATATATTGCCCGTGAGCACTTGAGTGCTTAAGAATTGCATGTCCGTATGTTGCACGCTATTGAAATGTCAATTCAAAAATTTGTCGCTTTCTTGAGAAGAAACCCCAAAACAAAGCAAAACAATGTCCCAAAAGCACAGCCACGCAAACGGAAGTAAAAAAAATTATTTACTGTATACTAACATATTTTTTATTGAATTATTGAATGCACGAACGACAATCAAACCGCAAATTATTTATCGCTGAGAAAATACCACAATCACACACATGATTATACACACATATAAAGTTACTCATAAATGTTAACCACAGCTATGTTATGTATGTCTGTATGGCAGTGACGCATTTTTTTATTTACTCGTAAGAATTAAAGATATAAAACCGTATATATATACGGGTATTTCCATGGATTAAAAACATGTTAGTCAACAACTTATTTCTTTTTAAATTGTTCATGAAAAATGCTAAAATTTTTATAATTTAGGGTTTTCAAATAAGAGTGATATGATTTCTTTAAAAAAAAACACACTAACTGTTAAGGAAATTCAATTTTTTTTAATGTGAAGTACAATCGACATAATTAAGTTCTGAATATAACATCATTCAAATGGCCTCCACGACTTCCTTTGTAGGAACGAATTCTATGAACCCAATTTTTGAGAAATTTTTCCACTAAATCAAGTCGTATGTCATGCATAGCACGTTCAATATTAACTTTTAAAGCTTGAAGAGAGTCTAGTTTATTGCTATAGACTTCAAATAACCCCACAAGAAGTAGTCTAATGGTGTTAAATCACAACCTCTTGGAGGCCATTCAATGTCACAATTTCTTGAAATAATCGAATCTCCAAACCTTTCTCGCAATAATTCGGTTGTTGCACGTGCTGTGTGACACGTAGCCCCGTCTTGTTGGAACCAGATGTTATAAAGATCAACTTCTTCCAATTGTGACCATAAAAATTTGATTATCATCTGCATTCTATACCGCTCTCCATTGACAGTAACGGTGCTACCAGCTTCATTTCGAAAGAAGTACGAACCGATGATTCCACCAGACCAAAAACCACACCAAACTGTCAATTTAGGTGAATGTAATGGTTGTTCATGAATAATTTGTGGATTTCCTTCGCACCAGAATCGACAGTTTTGTTTATTTACCGCACCACTCAGATGAAAGTGAGCCTCATCGGAGAAGATGATTTTCTTAAAAAAATCGTTATCGTTTTCAAGTTGTTTCAAAGCAAAATCAGTAAATTCGTTCTTGCATATAAAGGGAGTTTTTTATAGAGGTATAGAAATTTAAGTTGCAATAAAACAATGATGGATTATTCGATTGACATGAATTTTATTTATCCGGCATTAAATTTTAAATATGATTTCTGGCATATGACAGCCACGGCTGGCGCGGATGTAGTCCAATCTGGACGTCCAATTTTCGATGACTTTTTCCAACATTTGTGGCCGTATATCGGCAATAACACGGCGAATGTTGTCTTCAAAATGGTCAAGCGTTTGTGGATTATCCGCATAGACCAGTGACTTTACATAGCCCCACAGAAAGTAGTCTAGCGGTGTTAAATCACAAGATCTTGGAGGCCAATTCACAGGTCCAAAACGTGAAATTAGGCGGCCACCAAATGTGTCTTTCAATAAATCCATTGTGGCACGAGCTGTGTGACATGTTGCGCCGTCTTGTTGAAACCACATCTCCAGGACATCATGGTTATTCAATTCAGGAATGAAAAAGTTAGTAATCATGGCTCTATACCGATCACCATTGACTGTAACGTTATGGCCACCATCGTTTTTGAAAAAGTACGGACCAATGATTCCCCCAGCACATAAAGCGCACCAAACAGTCAGTTTTTCTGGATGTAACGGTGTTTCAACATACACTTGAGGATTACCTTCACTCCAACTGCGGCAGTTTTGTTTGTTGATGTAGCCATTCAACCAGATGTGCGCTTCATCGCTAAACAAAATAGTGCGCGATACGTTTTCCGCACAGAACCATTATTTTCGAAATAAAATTGCACTATTTGCAAGCGTTGTTCAGGCGTGAGTCTATTCATGATGAATTGCCAAACCACACTGAGAATAAATCACTTGACAGCTGTTAAATCGGTCGCCATCTTGAAAAGTAATGCCAACTTAAAGTTCTATACCTCTATAAAAAACACCCTTTATAAGTATCTTGCCATGATTACAATATGACTGAATACAATGAAAAAAATGACAGATTATGACATATTAAAAATGGCCAAAACGACTCTTAGAAATCATAGCATCCCTATCGGAAGACCCTTTATATTGCATTTAGGGCATATCTCAATTGCTAATATGAAAAAAGTTTAGTTGAAAATTAAAACTATTAATTTCTTGTTCAAGCTACTCTTAATACCATTTTCTCTTTGAGTTTTTTGTTTATATATCTTTGTGGTATCTTTCGATTATATATATATTTGGCGTTTTGTAGCCACTGAAGCGATTTTTTGGCCGAGCTCCTCCTCCAATTTGTGATTTTGCGTCTAGATGTTTTTACCAATAAATTCAAGGGGCCTAGTTTCCTAGTTTATTCTAAGCCACCACCGAACGGCCTATGGATTTTTATGAGGAGCTTTTTATTTCATATTACTAATACACTTGGAGGGCTTGAAATTTTCTGCCGAGGGGCGACCGCAATTAGAAAAATGTATATTCTATAATTTTGGATGTTCATCGACTTGGACTCGTACCCTGGCCTTCCGAATGGCTATCGCGGCCGCCATTTGAATAATAAGAGATAAATGAAACAAAATTAAATAGACATATTAACGGTATATTTTTAGCTTGCTTTTAATACAATTCTAATACCAAAATTCTTGTACCAAAATCAATATTTACTATCAGCACTTTGCGATCGTTATATATATATATATATATATATATATTTGCTTTATAACCGCTGGAGCGATTTTCGGCCCAGCTCCTCCTCCAATTTGTGGTTTTTGCGTCTTGATGTTTTTACCAACAAATGAAGGGACCTAAAGTTTATTCTAAGCCACCTCCGAACGGCTGAAGGATTTTTATGAGGAGCTTTATTTCATGCCAGAAATACACTCGAAGGGCTTGACATTCCCTGCAGCGATCGTTAAATAAAAGAAAAAAAATTCAATACAATACACTTCTGTCCGATTTACAAAAATAGTTACATTAGCTTAAAAATAATACTTTTATTAATATCTTAACATATATATATATACAAGTATATATATATATATATGTATATATATATATATATATATATATATATATATATATGTGTGTGTATATATGTATATATATACAAACTTATGGAGATGGATGAAGGTATATGCAATAGAAGAGAATCCTCAAAACGATACTTATAGAACAACTTAAAGAAGATCCTGCAAAGATTAAGATTATAGAGATAAAGCCGTGGAAAGAATGAGAAGATGACGCGCTGAGCTATCGAAACTGGCAAAAAGCAAGAAGGGAAAAAGATCCTTTAATACAGAAAAAGTTGGTTGAAAAAAAGAAAAAATGTGCTAAAAAGACTTAGCACCTTATAATTGCAAGCAAACGTTTGGAAAGAGAAGAGAAGAGAATAGAAAATGCTTTACCAAAGAATTTAGTAAAAAAGTTTTTGAAACATTATATAAAAAATATCTCGAACCGGCAAGCAGTTCTGAAACAAACTCAGGTCCTTTCTTGAAAACGGAAGCAAAATTAAAAGTTGTAAAGGTTTTTATAATCGTGGAGATATTAGAAAAAATACTGTGGAATCATCGATGGAAATACTATTTCTAAGCGGTATATGCTGGTAACCGTATCAGAAGCATACAGAGGTTTACCGAAAAGAGTTAATCGATGAATGTGTAAAAAAGTTAATCATTTACCAAATCGGGATAAGCATATTCAACTCTGAGCAACATGCCGCACAAAATGTGTGCAAAAGTTTTCCGGCTTCCATTGCTTTTTACAATCCGTTTATTGCAATTTTCAAAATGAAAATTATATAACAAACGGTTTCAGGAATTGTACACAGGACATAAAATACGGTATTGTTCCTCTAAAATATTTATCAGAAATTGTTAAAAATGTTGAAAGGTAGTCTTGGAGAAATGGGGTTGGTCGAATATTGTTAACTAATACTGATGATCCGTTATCAAATATGTTACTATTCATGATTTACAAGTACAGTTGCCATTTTCCAAACGACATTTCTTTGTAAAACGATCCCAACAAAATTATTTTTAAAACATAAAGAGAAATATAAAGCCCGGGGAACTAGTCATAAAAATTGACTTTGCAGAAAATTATAAGCTGATCTCCAAAATGAAGTACAAAGTGCGCATTTCAGATATAACGATTACTTCTCACATGCGTGGATGCTTGACAAAAACAAGCCATTCGTTGTAATCATTGATAACTTAAGTAATAACAAAATATACTGAATCAATTGGTAAAAAGAAATTTGAAGAGACTGGATCGGTTACAGCTATTGTAAGGCCTGTGCATCTTCGTTTTATTCGTTTCACCGTTGCTGTAAGTGAAAGTGTAGCCGAAGAACCGAATGTGTCTATTCTTGAATGTTCTCAAGAACTGTGACTTTCCTATGGCGCATTACGGCGTATTTTGCACTTGGACTTACACCTACATCTATATAAAGTCCAGCTCATATAACAACTAAAGCCAAATGGCCATTCACAAGGCCTAAGTAACGTGGATTGGGTGCTTGGACAACAAGCAGTGTACCACGATTTTTCTAACAAAATTTTCTTCAGCGACGAGTCACATTTCTCACCCGATGGACACGTAAATAAGCAAAATTATCGTATTTAGGGCTCCGAAGAATTCTCAAATAATTGAAGAGAGACCATTACACCCAATAAAAACTTACTATCTGGTGCGCTCTTTGGTCCGATTTGATTGGACTTTACTTTTTTGAAAACGATAACGGCGAAACTGTCACTGGCAATTCGGAGCGTTACGGTCGTATGATAACCGACCGTTTTTGACCTTCAATTGAAGAATGACGACTTGAACAATATGTGCTTCCAGCAAGATGGTGTCAAATGCCACATGAGCGAATATGGCTTTATTGCTAAAGAAATTTCCCGGTCGCGTAATCTCTCGTTGTGGCGATGTCAATTGGCCGAGGCGGTCATATAATAAAAAAATGAATTTCATAAAAAATTATATTAAATGCATGATATTTACTTTTTTTTTTGAAACCACAAAATGGACAACCCTGTATAATTGCAAGTAACTTTAATTTTTTGCATCTGAAAGATGTACGAATTTCGCAGTCTCGATCAACGTGGAAATGCCCATATGTAAATATTTTTATTTTATTTTACGGGTGAAATAAAATTTTTTATATTAAATTTAGCAGCGTTGGAAATATTTTTTTAACAGGCTGGTCTTTTTACCGTACGATTTTGCATTACGATTTTATTTTATTTATTTATAAAAATATATATATTCTTCAAATAAATACAATACATAAATACATTTGTAACAACTGCATTATAAACCATTTAAAATAAGGCGGAAAGCAAGAAGTGAAAAAAATGGAAATTATTTATTTTGCTTCACACTAATTAATTGGAAACTGTGGATTATAATTACATTATTTAGCACACTTCTATACACAATACACACACTCTTTAAATGTATGTGCATTGAAAATTTATTAAACAGCACCCAACTTGCACATGTATGCACTTCAATGGCATATATATATATAAATATGTAGGAATTTATGCTCCTCTGGCGTGAATAATAATCATATTAGTAATTGCCAAATGTAAAATGCAATAATAAATAGTGTTATTAGTGTGCTTACATGCACTGTACATACATATATGTATGTATATATAAATACTAAGAGCGAAAGAGTAGAAATAAATAAATAGAAAATGTAGTCAATAAACCATTATGAATGCGCGTCACTCGTCAATGAGAAGTATAGAGCTAAAAAAAGTTAAAAAAGTTTATTTAAAATCACTTATTTTTAAAGACTAGATATTCACGTAAACTTACTTACAAGGGGTATAAAGTTAAAATGTAAAATTAATTCTTAATGTTGTTGTACTTTTCTAGATAAAAAAATGTATAGAAACTGAAAGGAAATTAAAAAATATAAAATAAAATGTTGAGCTTTTTCTCTCCCAGAAAAATTAATGTTCAACAGATGGTGATTTGTGGTATAAAAATCTGCTGAGCTCTTTTCCTTCTGATTCTTTATTAGCCTAAACACTGCTTACTCGATTATAGCCCAATTAGCAAGGGTATTTCAGTGGCTTCCTCTTTTCACCATTTGGTGCCAATTGCAGTTACCAAGTGAACTTAGTTACTTCCCCACCTGATATTTCAAATGAAGTGGAGATCTTGACCTTATAGTCTGTTTCCACAAGTGGAGTGCGCTCATTCATGCGGCACAGTACAACTAGAAAAATTCTTTCGTTGGTTCATTCGAGACAAAATATCCGATTGAAGAGAAAAATAGAAAGAGAAGAGATAGACCCACCGAAATGCACAGCGATCGTTTCAGATTGATGAACTGAGTTGATTTAGCCGTGTCCTTCTGTCCGTCCGTCTGTCCGTCTGCCTGTTTGAACGCAAACTAATCCCTCAATTCTTGAGATATTTCAAACAAACTTGGTAGGAAGATGCACTTATACGTTTAAGCAATCATTTGCCAGATCGGACAGCTATAGCATATATAGGACCGATTTTTCATATTTGATATTTTGGGTCATTAATCCATCAAAAAGGCACCTCAGAACGTGAAATTTGGTATATACGTTATGAATTGCATATTGGTTCTGAAAATCGAACGACTAAAACATATAGCTCCCATACACCGATTCTCCCAGATGTGGTAAAAACTCAGTCAAAAAAGCGTCTAGGAGCGTAAAATTTGGTACTAAGAACATATATTATGAATATCATATTGGTTGTGAAAATCATCGAAATCGGAATACTATATCATATAGCCCCCATACAATCGATTTGTTCGTATCTGATTTTTTGGGTAAAAATCCACTAAAAAAGCGTCTGGAAGCGTGACATTTGGCATTCTTCAGACATGAATTGAAGCTTATATTAATGCTGAATATCATCGAAATTGAATTTTGCAATTTGGAATAAATTTTATATGTTCATCATCATCAAAGGTATAAAACTTCGGCATGACCGAAGACAGCCCTTCTTTCTTGTTTTGTTTTGCGTATAAGTTTTTGAAATATTTGACGTTTCGAAATATTATATTATCATTGAATTAATCATTAAAAATATTTAAAATATTTTTTTAGGTTTTATCAGCAATCACAATACATTAATTAAAGCTTACTTAAATATCTTTCATTAAGCACCGATATCATAGAACTAAATTAATTTTTTTCGAATTAAATTTTAAAATTCAAATGGCACCAACTATTACAAATATCAAAGGTAAAAAATTTCTTAAGTCTCATTATTTTTTTGCGCGTAAAGTAAATCCTACTTTATTTTGTCTATCTAATGGAAAAAAATATTAGTAGAATGCAACCCTTCTCAAATTTTTTTTATATCAAATAAGTGTTTTCCATTTTACCGATTTTTTGTTGTGAATCATTGAAATTTAAATATGTGATAAGCATTCCTTCCAAATTTCCACTTATAAGTAATAATATGTCTGATTTATTTTAATATATAATTTAATTCCAGAAGAAAAGTTACATAATTGGCGGTTTTTGAAAAATATTTTTTAATGTTAAACTTCATAGGGAATCATTCCAGTCATACATATATGAATATGTATAAGACAAGAGATCGGATTATTTGATCACATTTAAAATATATGCATGTATAGATTTGGTTTTTCAGTCAAATGCGTGATATTTTTTTGGCTGTAGGTCGGTGAGGTGCAACCTGACGGCTTATCCAACAACAAGTTAGCCTTTCACCTCTTGCCATCAATCCCCGGGTTTTCCTTCATTTACTGGATTATTGGTACTGCGTCTGGTCCTGAGTACCGTGACCCGCATAAAGGTAGGTCTTCACATAACCTCTGAATTGGCGCTAATTGCAAAGATGATTATAGAATTTTTCTAGTGACTATACGTCCGAATAAGAATTGTAACAATGAATGGGAACACTTCTGGTATGGTGAAGTCGAAAATTCCATCAATAAAAACTTTATACACCGTATTTTTCTAAATTTGAAAGTGTGAGGAGCAGGACTAATGTCCTTCGCATAAAGGAGTTAAATGTGTGAAGTAATCAGTTATTTAGATAATACAAAATTCTCGAAGGGTATATTTTCAGACAGTTTTTCCAAGAATACCACTTTTAAAATTTATTACCCGATCATCGCAGTGTTCTTCAATTCTTCATTTCAAGGACATCTCTTTCTTCAGCTACGATCAGGCAGAAAGGGTTTGGCTTGCTTACAACAAATTCAAAATTGTACTGGAATGGCGCTGGTCTGTAAAAAAGAATGCGGAATGGAAGATAATATTCTTCACTTAAATAGAAAGGTAGACGACGAAATTGCAGGAAACGGGAAAGGTCAAGCAAAATGTACTATTTTGGAAATCTGGTCTGAGTGTATTGATGCTCCTCCATTAATAACCATTAATATCAACAATGTACTAATTCATTCTGTCTGTTCTCAAAACATGGCTCCAGTTGCATGTTGTGGCCCATCTTGTAAGCGATTACCTTCTTCATTGTAAAGCCGTCAACAATAGTTAGTGTGCATCAACGTTGTTGTTTCTGACATTGCTTTTAGCCTCTTCGAAAATGTTGGGATTTGTGTTAAGTAAACAGCATTTGCGATATGTTTTGATTTTCTATTTTATTAATTACATAAGAGAAGTGCAGCTGAAGTCCAGTGAAGGCTTGTGAAATTTTTTGGTGAATTTGCGCTAACGATCAGTTATGAAGCGCGAAAAATGGCTAGAAACGACCGGAAGGTATGACAAGATGATATCGCAACATAACAACAACGCTCGGGAGAATGTAACGGTGAAAAACTAACTAAAAATGCTGAAATGGGTGGTCTACCCTACCAGCAGTATTCTCCAGATCTTATTCAATCCGACTACTGACTTTTTCGACGGATGCAAAACGATTTGGAAGCTCGCCGATTTGAAGAAATCGAAGAATGGCTCAATAATTGAATCGAGGACCGAGAGGACTAATTTTTTAGAGATGGTATTCGAAAAATACCAGAAAGATGGGAAAATGTAGAAATAATTTGAATGATGTATTTCTTCATTAACTAGTTTTTCGAGCTGTATCAGACCGTATTTAATTTTTGGAAAAGTGAAAAAATACAACAACAGTCTGAGCGGAAAAAGTATAGCTATTTCGGAAATAACCACGTTTTTTCATTAGACTTCTTTCCAGACACCCTTGCTCGAATTGGATCCGAATTTGGTATGTTTACAGCAGGAAGCAATAGTTAAACCGTTAGGCTACCTGTGTGCCGGGATATCTTATTAATGTTTTTCACTTCTTCCCACCTTTACATATTCACGATCAACATTTTTGAAGCTTTAAACTTGTCACAATATAGTTGTTTTTATGAAAATCTACTAACAAATATTCTAAGGCAAAAGAGCGTCGCCTGTTAGAGAAAATTTCATTCGTTCGGCAGGCTCTTCCGTAATTCTTAGATGCTTTTTCAGGTCACTGTTCAATATTATTAATTAGTTTTTTGAGCTATATTAGACCATATTTTGATTATGGGAAAAGAGAAAAAATTTCATTTTTTTCATAAATTTTTTTAACACAAAAAATGTACCTAATTTATTTGTACATCAAATAGTATGGACAAACTTATAAAAATTAAAAAAAAAATATGAGAGTATGATGGAAATTAAAATATCATGCTCGACTTTAAATTATTGTTGCGATTTTGCTGAATCAACCTCGATGATTTTCCAAATCCTTCGGGTACGCCCACTGGATTGTTAAATAAAAGTCACCAACTATCTTCGCAGTTTCCTTATTTTATAAAAAATTTATTAAATGTCTTTTTGTTAATCAGTAAATCACAATTCAATTACATGCAGTAGTTGAGTGGTTGGTAAACCAAAACCAAAACTAACTCCAAATTATCAGCCTCTGCGGACTTTTCCGCCCCTTCAAATGTATTTTGGACATAACATAGAACGCGCCTCATATAATTCAAGCAGCCTTTGAGAGGTACCTTAGAAACAACTGTGGCACCTCTATTTTAAGTACGTATGATATAAAGTCGCACAGCACAAATTAAAGGAGTTGCTCGGCCGAAAATCACTTCATTGGTTGTAAAGCGCTTATCATGTGTATAAATGTATACAAATAATTCCGCTAATTGACGAATAATTTGCTTAACAAATAAAAAAACATTTTAATGATTTGATTTTCATAAACCTAAAGTAAATACTATATACATCGTTTAGGTGGTGCTGTAGTCGAATTATTAGAAACCTCCGATTTATGAGAGAACTTTCATGATAAAATAATTATAATTTGTAGATTTTTATACGAAAATGAAATCGGAACATGCTGTAAAAATTGAAAAATTTAAACAGCAGACCACAAACCTTACACTATCTCATGCCACCTTGCATGACACATGCGTGACACGGCGTATGCGTGCCATTTTATTTATTTACTCAAATGTTGGAACGTTATAAGCATAAATTCTGAAATTTGATAACGGTATAAGATTAGAATAAGAAATAAAATAATACAAGAGAAAACCGCAAGAAAAATAGCACAATAGGCTTAAGTTACAAGTAGTAGAGAATTTTATGTGTGCGCAGGGTTTATAATGTGTTGCTGCAATTTAAATTTCTATTGGCCTCTATAATTTAGCACCTTAACACTTGGCTGCACTTAAAATTATATGACTTTTTTAATATTTTAAACATACACATACATACATACATATTGTAGTATAGTCATGATGTTAAAATTGATTATCGTTTCACTACCTTTGGCATTTTTGCGTACAATATACTTGCGTTGCATGTTTAATGCGGTTTACGTGCGTCGCAGCGTTGCATGTTACCACGCTATATTTACAAGTGCACATACACACACACATGCACACATACGCCCTTTTACAATTTAGTTTCCATTTTTAATAACCACTTTCAGCGTTTTTTCCTTGCCATATAATTTTACATTTTGTTTAGGTTAAGCGGGTCTAAATATTCCGTAAGCTGAATTTATTATTTTTTCAGGAAGAACTTTTAATAACAATCAAAATGCGTTCAAATTTATGGCTGCATATATATAACACCAATAATTTGCGTAATTATATGGTAATTTAAATGCAACCGGTGATAGGTGCGATTTCTCGCTATGAAGGTTGATGTAACTTGAACTTAACAGATATTTTAGTATGAAGTTTATTTTAGAGAAATATATTTGAATATTATATTTAAAAAGAAAACTGTAAAACCTGTATTGTACAGTGAATCACGAGTATATTTACTACGAAAATATCATTAAAAAAATTTCATGTAGTTAAATAATGAGATTACTTATTTAACTCTATGAAATTTTGTCGAAAATACCAAATAACACTTCTCAACAAATGAAAAAAAAATTGTTTTGGTTCCGAGTTCTAGGAAGTGGCTTTGTAGTAGGTATCTGTTGCCAACACTAAAATTATTATTTTTTTCCGGTTTCAAGTCTTAAGGCCCTGGCCCAAAGCTAACTGTTCTCTTTTCATACGTTCTAGTGTACAAATAAATAGATTTCAATATCATATCTTCATCGCGAAGAAGTTGTTTCAATTATCCTTTTTAGTCAAAAAGTTCAGGAAACCTATAACAGATTTTATAAAAAGTGATAATTTTCATACTTGTTATATGAAATGTAATGTGGTTGTAAATTTTAGATGACAACAAGTCATGTATACCTCAAATTGCTTGGAAAATGGGCTATGAACACAAGATAAAGAAAAAGTCGTATAAGTTTCTCGGTGCCTATGCAATGGAGGGAACAAATAAAAAATACTTTAATAACTGTTGCTTCTGCTGCGTCGATTTTCATGGTGTTAATGTAAAACAAAAATTATTTATCTAGACTTACCACCAGCTAGAAGGCCTCTACCACATTCACAGGAAGTATCTGTTCCAAATACACATGTTATATATATGCTCTACCCGTGAGACTTCTTGTGAAGAAACCTATAGTACAGTGTCTACCTGAACTACCTAAAGAATCTGCAGAGGAGCTTTTGTGTAGATCTAAAGATGGTCATAATAGGGTAAAAATGTGTATATACCATATACTCGTGTGTTTATTATGCGTGAGTTTGTCGCGTCAAACATCAACACTGGATAACAAGAGATTGAGCCGTACGTGAGATGTTGGAGGTGGGAAAGCAGAATGGAATAAACCCATCTTTGGTCACAAGATGTACTTTATATTGAACCCTTTGCAACTAGATTTAATGAAACAAGTTGTGAAGGAGTTTGATACAAATGGGGAAACCGTTCACCGTCTTGTTAATTTAAATCAAATATTTCTTATACGTTATAAAGTAGCTTATTTGTGGATTTGCACTGGAGCACGACTCGATCAGAAGTGCTTTTGATTTGATTTTACAATGTATTTATAATTAAAAACAAAACTCTAACTCTGTTTTCCTCGGCTGCTACGCAGTACCGAAATTGTCTACGTTGCGTTCTCACGCTTTTGGTGGAGTATAGTATCGTACCGGATGAGCGTGTGCAACGTCAGAACTACCTCGTAACGTGTGACTGCGTATTGCGTTGCATAAGAGTGTGGTCGCCTGTCTAACAACGTGAGTAGCTACGTAGACCGTGGGATCGCACTTTTAAATTTTATGACGGCCCACAAATAAAAATATTGATAAGAAATACAGATTTCTCAACTTCAATTACCAGTTTGGAACAACTTGCGTAGAATTAGATTGTTGAAGTTACTAAAACTCTCTCAGAAATCACAAGTCAACTAACTACTCTGAAATCGTTAACAACATGCTGGAAAATTTCAAAAACTTTGTATCGTGGGTACATAAACACAAATGTATAATTTATTTATGCAAATTTAAATTTAAACATCTTTTCCAATAGTTTTCTTTAAGTCCGGCTTATTTCTTTTCGTTTCCACTGTAACGGAAGTTAATATTAGGCAAAGCTTAAGAATGTCTCTCGAGCCCATCTGAGTATCATAAGATTCGCTACATATCTGAACGGGCTGTTAATATGACTGCTCGCGCATTCCAAAAAACTGTGGCCATGACCTTGTTGGCTGACAGACTCACTTTGGCTTTCTTTGGTGCACGTTCGCGCGGAAAAATCCACTGGCTTGATTGTTCTCTGTCCTCTGGTGTAAAATGTGATGTAACTACCCGATCAGTTAAGATTTTTACTTTCTCAACATCATTTCATGGATTTCTTCGACAATCTGACGACCTGAATGTTCGGAGCTACTTGTACTGGTACGACCAATACGGAACACATTAAACAACTTCTTAATCATTGAAATTAATGGTGCATAGTCAACATAGTATTTATCAAGTCTTTTCTTTGTTTCGGTGACAGTTTTTACGCAAAAACTAATACTTACTCAGTAAACGAAATTCACTTTTCTCCATTTTCATTAAAATTCGCGAGATCATCTGCTATCAATGGCTGTTAAAAATAAATTAAATGGCGCAGCTTGCTCAAAATTTTAGGCAGTCTATTAATCGATAGCAGTTGACGGGAGCAGTGTTGTAACTGTACCGTAACTGCGCGGCAATTTTAAAAACTCAAATTTCCTAGTACTTACCATGTCATACCTTTCATGTACATGAAATTGTATACTAACTTTGGTCCGAAGTTTGTAAGTAACAGAAGGAGAAAAGATAGGCCCACGGCAATTTATACCTATCGTATCAGAATGACGAGCTGAGATGATTTAGGCATGTCCGTTTGTCCGTCTGCCAGTTTTTGAGATATTCCAACCAAACATGGTTTGATTTACTTTTACGTTTAAGCGATCATTTGTCGGAACCAGCCAGATCGGACTACTATAGCGTGTATACGACCGATATATCCGATTTGAAATTTTGGGTTATAAATCCGGCAAAAAAGTACCTAAGAATGTGAAATTTGGTGAAATTTGGCTTCGAAAATCATCGAAATTAGATGAACATAACATATACATAGATATCATACACCGATTTGTTCAAGTATGAGGTCTTGGATCAAAAATCCGCATAAAAACCATCTCGGAGCGTGAAATTCGGTATTCTAAGGACATAAAGTGCAATTTGCAATAAATTTGATTTGTTCATTAAAGGTATAAAGACTTCGGCTTAGATGGCCTTCTACGCTTCGACGAAGTGCTTTACCAACGTTTCATGTAAATGGCCAGTGTTTGTCGATGGTCAATCGAGGTCGTAGATCACTCCAAGACGAATTTCGTGAAAGTCGGCAAAAAAACAGCTGTTGTCTCGGAAACTATAGATGCTGTGCGCTAAGTGATAATGCAAGATCGTCATATGATCTACTTTGAGATTGAGACAACTATAGACATTAGTGGGACCAGCATACATTCAATATAGCTTAAATATTTGATTGTAAAAAATATTTGTTCACGTTGGATCCAACACAATTTGTCAAATGCCAAAAAAAAATCTCGTGTCGATTGGTCGAGAGAAATGTTAAAAAAATACGAATGCGGTGCTCCGAAACATGTCTCTGATACCGTGACAGATGATGAGCCGTAGATTTACGCGTATGTGTTCGAAAGTAAGTGGCAGTCGACTATATGGGTGTTTCCAGATGAGCCGAATCCAACAAAAGTTATTCTCCCATGATACACTTCCAGGCAAAATGGTTGAATAATTTTTTTTTTTTTTTTTTTTTTTTTTGAAACACTGGAAATGTCACCATACCATTAGTTTTCCAGTTGTCTTTCAGGAAATCAGAAAGTGGTCTTCCGATGACAGATCACTCTTCACCACGACAATGCGAGGCCCCACATACCAACTAAAACGACTGCATTTTTGAGCACTTAAAACATCAATTTGATCAGTCATCCACCGTATAGTCCTGACTTGTCACCGAATGACTTTTTTTATTCCGTACGTTAAAAATAAACTGATAGGTCAACGTTTTTTGACACCTAAAGGTTGATGGTGGTTGAAGCGTTCAGGATGCATGTTTTGGAGATTCCTCAAACAGATCTAATCTACCTATCTATCATCAGATAATGTCTTAAATATTTCTTAAATATGTCTTAAATATTCTTTCAGGTGAATAAAGTACAGATGTGAAGCTTCTACTAATACTAATATATATTCGTACTGATTCGACGAAATCTCCTTTGCATTAACTTCCTAATATAACTGACTCTAAATTGGCCGTTATTTTATACAATTTTAGCAACTAAAATGCTCACTCATACCCAAACTGGAATGGTATACTCGTAGTTAACAAATTTAACAACGTGTCACACGCAAGTTTTTTAAATGACAGTAATCAGTCTGATGCAAAATAAAAATGACAAAACAGCCGATAATAAGTAAAGGGTGACTACATTAAGACAAAATAATTTTTGTAATTTTTTTTATTTTGCTATAATTTATTTAATTTTTTTTCATTTTATTTATTTATTATTCTTAAAAAAAAAAAAATTCCAATTTTTTATTATTTTTTTTCAATTTTATAAAAATTGCTTTAATTTAATTAAATTAGTTAATTTAGTTTTATATTTTATTCTAAATAGATAATAATATATAATAAATATTAATATTTTTATATTTTATTTTACTTTATTTTATTTTTTTTCTACTTTATTTTATTTTTTTATACTATTTTTTTTTCTATTTATTTTAATTTTTTATTTTAAATTTAATTTATTTTCATTTTATCATTTGTTTTAATGCGACCTGTAATTGTTTTTGGTTATAAGTTAATGAGCTGTATTCAAAGGCCTCTTCTTGTTAAAAAAATTATTTTTCATTGAATATTTTGTTAAACAACAAAGACAAATTGGTAGAAGTGACAGCTGTTTCGGAGATCACCACATCTTCTCATCAGACTTCTTTTGCCAGGAATCGAACCGACGGATTCTGGCATCACAGGCGAGTGATGATTTCATTTTATTTTTTTATTTTAAATTTTTTTTTAATTTTTATGTTTTTTATATATATGTATATATATATATATTACTTTATTTATTTATTTTTTTTAATTTTATATTATTTTATTTTATTTTATTTATTTTTTGTCTTATTTTTTTTATATTTTAATTTTTACGTTCTTTTATATATTTTAAATATATTTAACTTTATTTCTTTTACTTTAGTTTAATTTAATTTAATTTATTTAATATTATTTTTTTATTGTATTTTTTATTTTATTTTTTTTATTTTACTTAATTTTAATTTATAATATATTATTATATTTTATTTACTATCATTTTTTTTAAATTTATTTTACATTATTTTATTTGTTTTAAATTTATTTTATTTAATTTTATTAATTTTTTTATTTTATTTTATTTTATTTTATTCTTTTTTTTCGTTACTGATTGGAAGCCCTTTATATAACACACAAGTACATATATATTCTGAGTAAAATTCAGAGGTGAATAAAGTGGACTCAGGAATGAGAAATAGAAAACGAGACACTATTTAATTTTCAATTCTAGGAATTTAGCGGCTGACAAATGTTAGAGCTGTCAAACGCTTTATAGTTACAAATACGTACAGGTACTCGTCATATGTTATATATAGATATGTGCAAATGTAATGGAAACTCATAAGCGCTGATGATGATCGCTCATTTGCGTTTAAGAAGCGGCTAACGAAAGTTATTCTGCGCCCCAAACAACTCAAAAAGAGCAGCGACCAGAAAGAGCAACGGTGCGCGAATGCGAATAGTGCAATCAACAAAAACGACAACAATAACAACACTGCAAGTTGTTCCACAGTAACTCAGTTGGGAGTAAATTGTTAAAGTAGTAAAGTAGTAAAGCGCAGCTAACTGTTAACAACATATTGTTGTTGCCATTATATTTTTGATACGATTATATATATGTACATAACATACATACGTGCAACTATACAGAGTGTGTGTGTAAGCATCATTTAGGGCGTCGCTCAAATGCGAAATTTGCGTGCAAACTAACAAGCGAGTGAATGACGAAAATGTGCAAACATGCATTTAGTCACGCATGTAGGCAAGCACACATAAATATATATATGAATACATACATGCACACATACAAATATATGTGCACTCAATAGAAGGAGCACATGAACATACATACATGGCGAGTGGGAGTAGGGAAGTAGGAATGAATGCAAAACACAGCAGTAGCGCGTCTACGCCTATATTTATGCAACAAAACATGCATTTTGCACAATCGAGTTTATGAATTTCGCGCCAAACTGTGTGCGACTGTGCAGTGTGAGGCCACAAACACACTCATCCACCCATTTGTTTTTGTGGCTGCAACTACATGTGTTTACACTGAAATATATTTACTCGTATATATCTAAGCACATATGTATGTATGTACGTGTTGTTGTAGGCTATAATGTGTTCATTTTCTTCACCCACCCTCTACTTTTAATCCCTTATTGAGCCAATTTCAGGACATTTCCTCGCAACAGTAACGGTATTATTAGCCTTATAAGGACAATAGCTTGAGTATTTTTAGTGGTTGAGTTCATAGAATATGTTATTGTTGTTGTTGTTATTCTTGTTAACAATATCGTAAATGCAAAAGCAACACGTGGCATTCCACTCACTATCGGCATGGCATTTTGTTACATATGCACATACATAAATAGTATTATATAGGTATGTAGCTGTTGGTATGCATATGTAATGCATACATACATATTTACGTATATCAACTATTTATGGCAATCAAGACACGACACAAGCAATAAGTACTGACAGTCAACGAGGTGGCGAGGCAATCCACAAATGCTCGGTGTGGATGTGTATTAACCCATGTAAAGGCAAGTTCCATTTTAACAAAATTCAATCTGGAACTAAAAAATTTCTTAATTATAAGGAAGAAACAATCGAAATATATATTTTTAGTTCGAATACTACATTTTTGTAAAAAATCAATAATATAAAAAATATAAAAAACTATAACATATCAATTTACAATAAAACTAATGCAGGAAATTGCTTGTTCAGGCACCCGGAACCAGCCAAATTTCAACCAGCACAAAATCCTCAGAGACTGAATGTTATCGAACTGCTAAGGAAAGTCCAAAAACACAAAAATACCCACACCTAACGCAAGGAGACAACAGTACAGATCAGTGATGGACCAATAGCCACTAAGAGCTATCGCGAATATATCACATCAATATGTAGCAGATCGTACGCTGAAGCGATATGTTTCTGCTGTTTATGCTGAAGACGGCGCTCAGTCACGGTCTTATGTACCACATCTTAACGTCGTCATCATCAACTTCAAGCGAGTGTTGTGCTATGTTCAACCGCAATACAAACAAATATTTGTGACGAGACGAAACAAAGATCCATCATACCACACCAGAGACCAAAGAACAATCAAAACAGTGGATTTCTCTGGGTTAACGTACACCAAAGAAGGCAAAGGTGAGTCTGTCGGCCAACAAGGTCAATTTTTGGCATGAGGTGTCATTAACATCGATTATCTTGAAAAGGGTAAAACAATCACCGGAGAATACTATTCAGAGTTTTTGTAGAGATTCAATATTTATTTGAAGCAGAAATGAAAGTGATGTTCCATTAGGACAAAGAACGGGTGGACAGGTGTGTAATCATAATGGCAAAATTTCACAAAATGGCCTACGAACTGCTACATCAGATTCAGCATATTCCCCAGATTTAGCCCCCTGCGACTATATCTTGTTTCCAAACCTGAAGAAATGGCTAGGCGGTAAGAGGTTCGGGTCGAATGAAGAAGCCATCACAGAAACAAACACCTGTTTTGAAAGTCTTGAAATCCTTTTTTATTTGAAACCTCCACTCTGTTGGAGACATCAGATCAAGGGGGGCCTGGCTTCATTTGGTGTCTCTAATTGACGCTGAACGCCGAAAAAAAGAATCGATCGGCATGGTATTATTAACTTAAATCGCGTAACTGGTGCCTATGCTAATTAAGAACTAGAATATGATTATGTGGGGTTGATATCTTCTCGAGTGCAAGCAACCATATCACTGCTACTTAACGAAGTATGACCACCATATCAAGGGGTTAATTCAATATCGTATATATGTATATCGCAGTCTTCCCTCTAACAGCAACACGCAAATTAATGCGATTAATAAATTTGTTTGTTTATTGGGTTCGAATAAGGGTAATTATGTATGTAGCTATTTTTGCCGGTCGACGTTGTTACACCCTTAACGGCTTTCGCTCTTTACCAGCAAACAAACTATTTTTTATATTTTTTTCAGACTTTTTTGTTGTTGTTGTTATATAAATTGATTTAATTTCCTGAGCAGCAAATTTCTTGAGGGCATTTTGCAGCGCACTTCCGCATTTCCATAGTTTTGTGTATGTATGTAATTCTGAATGCACACTTCTTCAACACTCACCATTGCACTGCCATACATATCGCACAACGTGTGTTCGTGCGTTCATGTGTCGCTAGTATGCGTGTCGTTGTCGTCGTCACATCACGTGTCAAATGATCATAAAGGGAACGTCAACTTGTGGCCATTTAACAAATTTTGCCATCAATATGAGAATATATGCACATGCACAGAAACACACATCCAAACATATCACTATCAATAACGCTAAACGGCATTATGAATGTTGACATTTTGATATTTTGACGTCGTCGTACTCGTCAGCGTCATCATTCTTGTCGTTCGGCATCAAAAAAATATCGGCTCGCCTCACTCTGTTATGTACCTGAATATTTTATATGTATGGTATACATATATGCAAGTGAATATGCATATTTCGTTGTTCGTCTTCTCTGTCGGCGTGTTTGACTGTTTGGCCCACCAAAGCGAAGCATTCGTGCGTCGACAAGCAACGATAAAAGCTATACTGCTACTCATCATGATAACCAACGACAACAACCGCAAGTAGCAATAAAAACAGCTACGGCAACTAACCAGCCAACAACAACAACAACACAACAACAGCAAGAACAAAAGAAATCAACCAGCAATGGCAAGAGCGATAAAACTCGGCGACAAGAGCGAAATTGATGACGACATCAATGTTGTTGCGGTTAACCGTTACAAACATTGAGGTACGCACGCATATTAACAAGCATATAAACCTCTACGATATTGTGGTACCTATATAACACACATAGATATATATTTAGAAGCAAAAATATGCATTCATACATACATAAATTCATGTGTAAAGGGTTTTCTAATAGGAATGATATGATTTCTATGTGTCGTTTTGGTCATTTTTAATATCTCATGATCTGTTATTGTTTTTTTCGTTGTATTCAGTAATGTTTTCATCTTGGTAAGATATAAGCAAGAACAACGTTTCAATATTATTAATAATAACCGTAAACCTGTGCTCGCTATTCTACGATATTGTGGTACCTATATAACACACATAGATATATATTTAGAAGCAAAAATATGCATTCATACATAAATTCATGTGTAAAGGGTTTTCTAATAGGAATGATATGATTTCTATGTGTCGTTTTGGTCATTTTTAATATCTCATGATCTGTTATTGTTTTTTTCGTTGTATTCAGTAATGTTTTCATCTTGGTAAGATATAAGCAAGAACAACGTTTCAATATTATTAATAATAACCGTAAACCTGTGCTCGCTATTCGTCGAATTGTTAAAAATTTCGAGCGTACATTTTCTTTACATAATGTTCAAGTGCCAAAAAGACAAAGGACCGGTCGAAGTAATGAAAATATTGCTGCCGTTCAGGCATGTGTTGCTGAAGACCGCAATTTGTCAATTCCAAGACGTTCTCAAAAATTGGGACTGCCTCAAATCCCAGCCTGGCTCTCACTCAAGAACTGAAGCCTTTGGACCACCATAAACGTCGTAATTTGCTGTAAATAAACAAAACTGTCGATTCTGGTACGAAGAAAACCCACAAATTATTCATGAACAACCATTGCATTCACCCAAATTGACAGTTTGGTGTGATTTTTAGTCTGGTGGAATCATCGGGTTGTACTTCTTTCGAAATGAATATGGTAGCACGGTTACTGTCAATGAAGAGCGGTTGATGTTAAAAAAAATTTTATGGTCACAATTGGAAGAAGTTGATCTTAACAACATCTGGTTCCAACAAGACTGGGCTACGTGTCACACAGCACGTGAAGCAACCGAATTATTCGGAGAAATGTTTGTGTGATTCGATTATTTAAAAAAAATTGTGACATTGAATGATTTCGAAGAAGTTGTGATTTAACACCATTAGACTACTTCTTGTGGGGTTATTTGAAGTATTGGTCTTTAGCAATAAACCAGACTCTCTTCAAGCTTTAGAAGTCAATATTGAACTTGCTATTCATGACATACGACTTGATTTAGTGGAAAAAGTGCTCAAAAATTGGGTTCATCGAATTCGTTCCTGCAAAAGAAGTCGTGGAGGCCATTTGAATGATGTTATATTCGCAACTTAATTTTATCGATTGTACTTCACATAAAAAAAAACATTTGAATTTCCTTAACAATTAGTGTGTTTTTTTTTTAAAGAAATCATATCACTCTTATTTGAAAACCTTATACATGCATGTATATGTGTATCTAAGTGAGCATAGCCTGACACCTGGCCTGACACCACCGGCCACATTGACAAGTTTCATTGGTGAGTACACATCATAAAGCCGCTTAACGATGTTGCCAGTTTTGTTACCACGTTTTGTCTCTGTTGCTGTTGCTGCTATGACGACAGTTGCATTGATGACTCTATGTGGCTATATATTATTGACCGAACTGTTCAATTGTTGCAGGACGTTTATTTGCGAGTTTCTGAACCTTTCCTTTCAACTAGCGAATTTCGGTATTTTTTTAAGAACATTTAAGTAAAAAAAATTTGGAGCCAAACAGTGGCGAAACTATAAACTTGGGGCCCCAAGTCAATTCCTACTAGGGGGTCTTTACAACCAGGAAAATTTTTTGAATAGTTTTAACTGCATATAAGTATCACTGCTCAGGATTTCCCAGAGATTATATTCTTGCTACGGATGCAGATGATGTTGAAAAAAAAAACAATCGAGTGTTATTCACGTAAAACATTACTTTATGTGGTATTACGCTGAAATATAATATTAAAATATTACTATATAAAAATTCAGTGTCAATGTATGTTTCCAGTGAACTCTTCACCAACTCAACTGATATTGATGAAAGTTGTCATTTATGTGTAATTTGGTCCAACTTAAGAGATAGGATACCTCTTATTTCAATTAATGGCCTGAATAATTTTTAAATAACAATAAACTGCTTATCAAAGTTGATTGTTGTTATTAATCGTAAGTTTCTTAAATCTCAAACAGATGGCGCCTCACTTTAGATTTGTTATAGAAAACTGTCAGACAGCTTATTATGGACTCCTCATAGATGACGCTGCCGTTGAGTTAGAAATTTTGTTTTCAACTACACGTGGCGCATGTGACTTTTTGATCGACATATGTATGTAATCCGTGTCATCGCTGTTTCTTGATTATTTCTCATTTTATTTTCATGTTTATTTTGGATATCTATTTAACTACCAATTTACAGTTACATAATGCAGTGAAATATAAGAACAAAAAAAATATAGTACAAGGAATTTATTCACATAAAAGTTTCAATCGAATGCCACCAAACAAATCTAACCTCAACAATGCACATAGCCAAAAATCTCGACATCGGCGTCGTGGAAGAGCTCACATATCAGTTGAACAAAGGGATGAAGCTCAAAGAGTTCGCATAGCTAATATTGGCGTGTATGAATCAAGAGAACAGTGTGATAATCGTCTCCAAGAATATTTATCGAGAAGAAGAGCTGCACGTGGACGGCACATAGATTCAATTAGAGAACGAGACCGAAAAAGTCAGCGGACCGGTCGTGCATTAACACATGAAACATTTGTTCGTCTTGACTTCGTTTGATTATGCACGAGATATTAATTACTCAGCTAATCCTAAAGTTACTATTGGTGCCATGGACCAAATATGCAAATGTCTTCAGACATTAAAATATCGGAATGAAATACCTGGCATATGTTGTGCCTCAGGGAAAGTTGTATTATTACTACTCCCTACTCCGCCTGAACCCTCGAAATCCCTACTTCTGGAAATTCAAAGAATTCAAAATTATTTTTGCGTAAGACACAGAAGTTTAATTAATACTTTCAAATTACATCATTTGGAGCATTTCATGTCAGAAATACACTCGGAGGGCTTGGCATTCCCTGCCGAGGGGCGACCGCAATTATAAAAATTAATTTTCTATAAGTTTTGGATATTACTCGAACCTGGACTCGAACCCAGACCTTCCAAATGGCTTCCAATGCTAACCACTCGGCTATTACGGCTGAATATAATACTAATAATGATAATAATATACAATAATAATACTAAATTATAATACTGAAATGAAATGACTCATGTAGGGACAATGGAGGTAACCTGGTGACAGATGTCCAGAGTATACTTAGTGTATGGAGGGAACACTTCTCCAACCTGCTCAACGGCAGTGAAAATGAAAACCCCGGAGATGGCGAAGCCGAAACCCCAATCGATGACGATGGTATAAAGTGCCATCATCCGACTATGAAGAAGTTCGAATAGCGATTGCCCGCTTTAAAAATAACAAAGCGGCGGGAGCCAATGGCTTACCGGCAGAACTATTCAAATACGGCGGCCAAGAGCATGCATCAGCTTTTTTGCAGAATATGGTCGGACGAATGGAACCTAAGTGTGCTCTGCCCAATCCAAAAAAGGAAGACCATTTATCGTGGGATAAGTCTCCTTAATATCGCATATAAGGTCCTATCTAGCGAATATAAGGTCCTATCTGCGTGAAAGACTAAAGCCCTCCGTCAACAAACTGATCGGACCTTATCAGTGTGGCTTTAAACCTGACAAATCCACCATTGACCAGATAATCACCATGCACCAAATCTTGGAGAAGACCCGAGAGAAAAGAATCGACACACAACACCCTTTTATCGATATTATAGCTGCCTTCGACGATAAGGAACTGCCTCTACGCCGCTATGTCTGAATTTGATATCCCCACGAAACTCATACCGCTTTGTAAACTGATCCTGGATATTACCAGAAGCACGGTCAGAATTGGGAAGGACCTCTCCGAGCCATTCGATACCAAACGAGGTTTCAGGCAAGGAGACTCTTTATCGCGTGTTTTTTTATAATTTGATGCTGGAGAAAATAATAAGAGCTGCAAAGCTAAACAGACAAAGCACACTATTCTAAAGCGTGTTTTTTATAGAGCTATAGAAATTTAAGTTGGCAACATTCGCCGCGCTATTGCCGATATACGGCCACAAATGTTAGAAAAAGTCATCGAAAATTGGACGTCCAGATTGGACTACATCCGCGCCAGCCGTGGCGGTCATATGCCGGAAATCATATTTAAAATGTAATGCCACAAGATTATCTTTCGGATAAATAAAATTCATGTCAATCGAATAATCCATCGTTGTTTTATTGCAACTTAAAATTCTATACCTCTATAAAAAACACCCTATACAATACGAGCTGCAAAGCTAAACAGACAAGGCACACTATTCTACAAGAGTGTGCAATTGTTGGGGTATGCCGATGATATTGATATAATTAGTTATAACACCCGCACCATAAGTTCTGCGTTCTCCAGATTAGACAAACGAGTGATGCGAATGGGTCTGGCAGTGAACGAGGGCAAGACGAAATATCTCCTGTCATCAAATAAACAGTCACTGCATTCGCGACTTGGCTCCCACGCCACTGCTGACAGTCACAACTTCGAAGCCGTAGATAATTTCGTCTATCTGGGAACTAGCGTTAACAACACCAACAATGACAGCCTTGAAATCCAACGCAGAATCACTCTTGCCAACAGGTGCTACTTTGGACTGAGTAGGCAATTGAAAAGTAAAGTCCTCTCTCGACGAACCAAAACCAAACTCTACAAGTCGCTCATCATTCCCGTCCTGACATTTGGTGCAGAAGCCTGGACGATGTCTACATCCGGTGAATCGGCTTTAGGAGTTTTCGAGATAAAAGTTTTGCGAAAGATTCATGGTCCTTTGCGCTTTGGCAACGGCGAATACTGCAGACGATGGAACGATGAGCTGTACGAGCTATACGACAACATTGACATAGTTCAGCGAATCAAGAGACAGCGGCTGCGCTGGCTAGGTGATGTCGTCCGAATGGATGGAAGCGCTCCAGCTTTGAAAGTATTCGATGGAGTACCCGCTGGCGGAAGCAGAGGATGAGGAAGGCCTCCACTCCGTTGGAAAGATCAGGTGGAGAGCGAGCTAGTATTACTTGGTATTTCTAACTGGAACCAAACAGCAAAAAGAAGAAACGAGTGGCGCGCTATTGTTGACGAGGCTATAATCGCGTAGGCGGTGCAGAAATGAAAAATAGTGAGGAAAACAGTGAAGAAAATGGACAATTTCTGAATTCTCAAAGCTGTAAAATTCTCAGAAATTAATGCGCCTTAGTTTCAAAATAGCAAACTTTTGAATAATTTGATCCTAGTTATTTCTCAAACTATTAGCCATTTCGTGTTCAATGGAGAGAATACTCAAATCACTCAAACGCTCCTGGCAAATGGTACTTCGAAGATAAGTTTTGATGATTTTTAATTTTGAAAAAGACATAGCAATAGAATTAAAATCAAATCTGTGCTAACTTCTTGATAGCTGGTAGATAAAGTAGCGTTTTCAATAATGAACAAACCTGCAAGTTGCTCAAACGAACTAAGTTTTTTAATTTGTTTTTTGAGACATAATCGAAAAGATACCAACTGTACAGGAAATTTATCACTTAGGCCGTTAGCATAGCTTCTTTGTAGAGCTCTTGATCCGTCATTTTTGGCAGTTCCTTTGGTTGGAGTATTAGAAAAATTTTGATCACGTTCTTCAAACTCTCAAGCCGATTTAGTGATTGATTACAAATGATGTCGAAATATCCAAGCATAGTATTAACATGGATTCGTGCTTCCCCATTAGATAGTCTTTCGTCTTCACATAATTTTTCGAAAATTTCTTGGTTTTCTTGATCCGTTTGTTTGGAAACTCATCGGAGAAGATGATTTTTTTGCGTATATCTTGCCATGATGAAATTGTTAACATTACTGAATACAATGGAAAAAAAGACAGATCATGACATTTTAAAAATGGCCAAAGCGATACTTAGAAATCATATTATCGCTATTGAAAAACCCTTTATTATTAGATGCAGATATGAGGTTTTGGGTCAAAAATTACGTCTGCTGCTCACGTAAATTGAAATAAATTAATGCAGAGAATAATAGGTATGACCGAACATAGCTCTTCTGTCTTATTTTAATTATATTTGAATTTAATATTTAAAATTTCGATGTTTCCTACAAAAAAAAAAAATAATAATAAAAAAAAATATTTTACGAAATGTTACTGTTGCAAACCATACTTTTTATCGATATATCCAAAAATAATAGCCTTTTGGTAAGTAAACAATTATTTATAATTTATTATAAAAACATGTAACTTCAACGCGAATACACATAGTCGCAGCGACCTAGAATATGGGTTTGGTGGGCTGTATGACCAATGAAACTGGTATGGCAGCTTTTAAAATACGTATATTGATCTAGTTCCCTGAGTATCATAATTAAAATTCAGAACTCAGAATATAAAGAAAGTTGCACTAGGTTTTCGGCAGCTTAGAAGCGTTTAACAAGGGTTAACGGGCCACGAGAAATGTTATTAAACTCAGTCATCCTTTAAAACTTACATAAAAATTAACTCTTAGAATTTAAGATAAGTAGGTTTATTTTTTATTGGCCTTAAGTACCGGATACCTCGAAAGGGAGCAACAACTCAAGCTAGCAAGTACGCATTCCGTAAGAGTACCTATTAACACTATTTTGTCCAATACATCTCATCACTGGAAAAATAAGTGACGTCGTGTGGCCCTGAGATCTCCGAAGATCAGTTTTGATTAAACCAATTATAAGATAACTGACTACCGAACAAGTTTGCTAAGAGGTCACCATACTTTACAATAAACATATCTTTAAAATTCAAAAACTTTAGTTCAATTCAATCAAACAACTTAAAATTAAATAATCAAAAGCTTCGGAAATAATTCGGTTTAAATATGGAAGGGGAGATAAACTTTGGATTTAAATTTATGTTTGATATTTTAAAATAAAAATATGCGAGGCTACTTTGAATTCTCAACGCAATGGATTACACATCGATTTGGATTTCCGACTCGGAATTAAAAAGATGTTCTGCAATCCTATTACAAATTATTTATTTTAATTTTATTTATTTGACTATTTTTATTGTAGAAATTACAAAAAGTTTTATAAAATTAGTTTTTCTGATAGTGACCTTCATTTCCATCGCAATTAAAGAAGAAAATAAAGTGAAAAACACTTATAATTAGGAGGATATCGAGTTACAACATCAATGCACTGAGTCGCTCGGATTCATTATGAGATTAATGAATGAAAATGAAATGGAACTAAGCATAGAAAATGTGCAGTACAAGATGTCACAATAGATGGGTAGGAACAGATGTAAGCTTCCAATTGACCTTGGCATGGCTTTTGAATTCCGAAACTACCTAACCGATTTTGTTAAAATTTCCAGCATACCTTCATAGAAACCCAGTTAATGTTTCCATTTGGGTATTTTTGAAATAGTTGTATAAATATGAAAATTATTTATAAATGTTTCTAAGTGAAGCAATGTGGTCAGAGCTTGGTTATACATAAGTATACTTAGATAAATACTAAGTGTATATTTGTAATTGAACCTCTAAATTGCCGAACCAAATTTGATAAAAAAAAATGGTGTCTGCGTTTAAGTGGATTCGATGATGATTAGATTAACTTCACTTTGCACTATTTTTGCTTTTTAGAAATCGACCCGGACCACATTCCGAACTCATTGAGAAAACTATTTTCATAATTCCATTTCGCTTAATATTTGTACCATACTATTTTTTTTTTTTTTTTTTTTGGTGTAATGAAAGAGGCAGCAGACTCGATTCGCCCGAAATTTTTGTCTAGATTGAAAATACTTTCTTTCGGGAAAGAGAATCACAGATTAGCGAACGAATATATACATATTTGGATACATGATACACCAGGGCGCTCAACACAAATTTGAAGCGGAGCACGGCCGAAAATCGATTCGGCGGTATATATATATATATATATATATATATATATATATATATATATATATATATATATATATATGTCGATAATAAAAAATCTAGCAAAGCTAACAAAATTTTTATTGAAGGTTGGGCTGGCGTAACTTCATTCCTATCTGAAGAAATATAATTGACAAATAACCCACTACTAAAAGAGCCGCTTTTCAAGCTGCTTAGCATTAAGTCAATAAAGGGTGATTTATTACGAAGTTCGCTACTTTTTTAAAGAAAAATATATAGAAAATTCAAATCTAATGGAAAATGTTTATTATCATTCGAAATTTTCGATGACTTGTTCGAGCATTTCGACTGGTAACTTGCTAATGACACGTGTGATGTTTTGCTCTAAAGCCTGAATCGAAGCGGGATTCTCACAGGAAGAAGTCTAACGGTGTGATATCACACGATCTTGGTGGCCAATCGACCGGCCTAAAACGTGAAATTATCTGCTCCCCGAAGTGTTCTCTCAATAAATCCCATGATTGATGCGATGTGTGGAAAGTGGCGCCGTCTTGTTGAAACCAAATGTCGCGAGATTACGAGCTTCAAATTCAGGCATCATATAGTCGGTTATCATGGCGCGATGACTTTCGCCATTGACGGTTACGTTCTCACCGGCATAATTTTTGAAGAAATATGGACCGATGATTCCACCGGCCCACAAACCACACCAAGCTTGTTTTTTCTGAATGAAATGGCAGCTCTGGAATCTCTTCAGGTTGCTCTTCGTGCAAAATGAGCCAATTTTGCTTGTTTATAAACCCATTGAGCCAGAATTGGGCCTCATCTCTGAACAAAATTTGGCTCGAAAACGTCGGATCTTCTTGAAACTTTTCAAGCGCCCTCAGAGCGAAGCGATGTCGCTTGGGAAGGTCGGTCGGCTTCAGTTCTTGCACAAGCTGTATTTTGTACGCTTTCAATTTAAGATCTCGACGTAAAATGCGCCAAGTCGTCCCATACGTCAGTCCGAGTTGCTGCGAACGGCACCGAATCGACTCTCCACGGTTTTTGTGAACACTCTCAGCTATTGCCGCTATATTTTCACTGCATGCTAGACGTGGTCTATTCGGTCGAATATTATCCAATATTGAATGTTGAGTCTCGAGATGGTGATAGTGTTGCTAATAGTACGCTCAATAGGCCGATTATATTGACTATAAATTGAGCGAAGCGCGCGAAACACAGTCTTTACAGAACGTATATTTTCGTAATAAATTTGAATGATTTGTAAACGTTGTTCAAGCGTAAGTCTTTTCATGATGAAATGTCAAACAATACTGAACAAAAATAACATAACAACTTGACACGACTCACGCGTGATCTGTCAAAAAAAAATCTATTGCGAATGGTATCTCTACTTGTATCACTCTTTACTTTCATCTTATATTAAAATGAACTAAATCATGATATTGCATTAAAATATTACTCATACGCCAAATCTCCAAGCGTTCTTAATCGTTCGCATATCTGAGCATATTTGAATACATTTACTCAGAAAATTGATTACAATTTCCCTTAAGTAAAAATAAATTTAATTTATATACTCCCAAGCTCCTTTGCAAGACACCTTTAATAAAATTGTATGACTTATCTCACAGCAACCACAATCCGGTTGCACTTCAGAAGTGTCAAACCAGATGTTTATGGCATTTATATGTAATCGTTAATACTAAATGGATGAAACAACAATAAAAGGCATTAAGCGATTTTTATTTTATTTACTTACTTATGTATGTTTGTATATGTGTTTTAAATTATATATATATATATATATATATATATATATATGTGTGTGTGTGTGTGTGTGTTAAAGTTTATTGCAATTCACTCTACAATATATGGTAGTGGCCGTAAAACTGTCCGCGATTGCGCAGGAAGAAATACAATCATTAAATTTCAGCTCATCGAACGAGAACAACAATCACAATGGCATTAACATACGCCCGCAAACCACAAACACAAATACATTGACAGCTCTTAATTTACGCGGGGGGACCAAAATACGATATATCGCAAGTATGCTCATAGGCTGAGACGGAAAAAAAATTGGTAAGCAAAGCTGCCTTTATTGGTTTTTATACACATAAATATATAATAAAAAAAACATATATGTACATATATATTATATGTATGTATGGTTTTGCTCTAACGCGTACGGAAGCAGCGTCAATAGGCGGCAAACGGAAGTGATAGCTAACGACCACATTTAATGGCTTTTTTTTGTTGCTTTCATTCAAACTGTTGCATGCCACAGTCTCTGGAGAGACAACAAGTGGTGAATAGTTAATACATTTATATCGGCAATATATTTACATATGTTGCTGACATACAAATATATATATTATATGTATGTGTAACTTTTATTAATTAACTGAGAGGATTACTGTATTTAAAAGTTAATTTTTTTTATATTACTTTCAAAATTAATTACTTTTAAATTTATTGTATTCTCTAATGGTGGAAAAAGATTTTTATGCTGCGATATTTTTTGAGATACTTCCCTACTCAATAAACACAAAAGAAGGCTACTTCGCTTACTCTCGATGTTGACGCCATATTCGCTATATTTGTAGAAGTAGAAGGCCGCTCGTCATCATGCTTAGCGCTCATTTCCGATTTATCGCTGTTCGCAGAGTTTCTCTGTCAATTACCGGTCGACATTTCAAACACCCCTGAACACAGTCTCTTAAATTCCTCGTCTTTCTTCCTCCTTTCGTATTCTCTCCCTTCGATGCTATCCATGTACTTTTAGTTGAATGCACCGTACCGCTCTCCCAAGAATTGTGCCATACCAGTTCGAACGATGTTTCTCGTCCGCACCACGCGCTCTTTCTTTCGCAGTGTCGGATCGACTACAGTTCTCAGTCACTTTACTATATCCATACCTACTCTATATTTCGATAATTCTTTCTTGGCCTCTTCGTTTCGCACTCTTCTGCCGACCACTCTCCTTCACGGCTAGCTAAAAGCTCTGTTTCCCTTGAGAATGCTTCCTTCGTCGGGAGACCAGCAGCTGTCCCACGGCGTTGATATACATATATTTCTCGGTGGTGTTGATAGGTGAATTATAAAGTGTGGAAGAAAGTAAGGCGTGGTATTTCTAAATCAAATTTCTTTAGGAATCAATTTCTTTTTCCAAAACAGCCCATAACCTAAAAACTTGCCCACTCTTACTATATGAGAGCTGAGACCAACATGACTCAATGACGTTGAGCTTTTGACTTCACGGTCTGTGGAGTTTATAGATATCCTTACATTGCATCCAAACCAAAAATCATCATGAGCCAAAGATTTCTTATGTGATGTCTCAATTGATTTTAAGTTGGAAGCGGGCTTTGGTTTAATTTTATATCGAAAGCAGTTCAATAAAATCCAGAGTCCTTTCCTCAAAACCTTTTGTAAAGTTGTTTGACTTTTGATTTGTTGGTTGGTTGGTTGTAAAGGTAGGTTTGGGATCTTCCTACGTAAGCCATTAAGTAGGCTTATTGTGTTCTGCTACAAATTCCAGTTATGTGTTCCCGTAAGACTGAAGCTGGGAGTATCGTGAAAGACATGTCGTCTCAACCGGCGCAAGACCGTCAGTCGATTCCACTTTAGCCAACTTTTGGAGATGGATGGCCGCTTGCTCTATCAATATACTCATAAGAACACTATGTTGTCTTTTGATTAATATATCTAACGGTTTGGTCTATCTACAATACATTCTGCTCTATAAATATTAAGTGAAAGTTCTGTAGGATATTCAGAGCCTGTTTTGGGTAATATTGCAAGGCGCTTAAGGGCCTGAGGCAGTCGATGGTGACAGCCTTCCTAGCCGTAACTAATGTCGACAATCTTTGCATGGAAGACATATTTGTAGTCATTGAATTTGAAACAAGGTTGGCTTTTGGAGCGTTAAAGAAGACCGCTTACCTCGGCGCTTGCCTTGCAGTTTAGATATGGACTATTACCAGCTTAAATTCCGTCAACTACTCGAAAGTAGGTGGCTTACGTCTTACCTTAGGTATTTTCCCCGCTGACATTTTGTCTTTGGCCCGAATTCGAATATAGTTTTCTGTCTGCTATCACATTATTCATATTTAAGAGACTATCCAGTTGTCCAAACTTTTAAGCGACTAGCTGTTAGCGCTGCTTCCTACGTCACTTGTACGTTAATTCGCCTAGTGCCAAGGATGATTGCCATTTGTTGTTGTAATTCTCATAGTGCTTGTTATACTCAGTAAAAAATTATGTTGCACTATTTTCGAAGGTCTAACACGGCACTTCTTCTTTAGTGTCGCCTACCATATTTACGTTAGTATGGGTCTCACATACCAGGAGATGTAAATCACTTTCGTTTAAACCTCCCCTAAAAATTGAATGAAGGTCGTCCTCTGATTGAAAGAACAATAAAATTTATAACTGCTCTACAAGCTTGTAAAAGGGCCATTAGGGCCTTATACCGTATATTGTCCACTGGATACATACAGCAGTATTAACACCCATTATTTTCTATGGTGTAACCATGGGCACTACAAACTATTTGAAACTTTCTTCCAAAAATCTCTACGATAAATTCACCCTTGTAGGGTCCGAGGAGCTCCAGAACATCATCATGGCATTAAAATGTAGGAAAACATTTTCAACAGAGTCTTGAGAAAATGCAACACAACCGTCATCTGTGCCCTGACACAGGGATACTAGTATACCGGTCAACTGCGCGACGGACTAGCAGAAAACACCAATAACAGATGATATAATGATACCACGTGCTAGGCTGACATGCCCATGCGCTAGACGCTAAAAGGTCAAGAAATTCACTTATTCTGGATCGAATATCAATGAACATCACCACTGGTAGCAGGGCACTGATTGATGGAAACTGACTCGGAAAATATTGTAACGGAAATTCCAAATACGAAAGACAGATAAAGGAGCTGAGCTAACCACGGCGAGCATTAAAAATCTCACAGCAATAATCAGATGTTCTAAATGGTTCACGCACTTGCGAAGGAGATGGGATTCTCATAGTGGCATTACTGTAGGCCGGCGGTCACTTAACTCAACTTATGGGTCTCACAAGAATTTCTGCAAAATCAGTGCACCATTTGGAGTCGTAGCCTCCATTTTGGAACAATGGCCCTTCTGCAGGTATTTTAAATTGGGTGCGCTTTACTAGCTCTACTTTCGATAAGTCCCCGTCAGATGAGTTTATTAATCAAGAATTACTCCGATATACTTGACCGAGTTATAGGGTATTGTGATTATTCAAGTCGGTTCGGGCTTGATACAAATTATCGGAGATAAGAAAAGAATTCTAATTCGTTTTATTTAGATTGTAATTTCGTTAGCTCGGACGGCCACCACTAAGCGATTGATCGGCTAAAGAAATCTTGGCTAAAAGGAACAGAAGGATTGGTGCGAGTAACGGAAACGCGGAAATAGTGGGAATAGACGAGTCATGCGCGTGGCATCTACATACAATTTTATGTTGGCTTAATATAAAATAAAAACAAGAAGGAGTAGCTGTATTCGGTCATGCCGAAGTCTTAATCTTATTTCGACTGAGTTTTGACCAAAACTTCACATCTGAAAATATTGGTGTTTGGGAGCTATATGTTATATACGTCCGATTTTGATGATTTTCGGAACGAATTTGTAGTTCGTTATGTATGTGTATGTGTGCGGCCGCGATATCCTAGTGATTAGCATTGCTTACTGCCATTCGGAAGGCCTGGGTTAGAGTACTGGTTCGGGCAACATCCAAAAAACATGAAATAAAAGCTCCTCATAAAAATCCATCGGGCGTTCGAAGGCGGCTTAGAATAAATTGTAGGTCCTTCCATTTGCTGGTAAAAACAGCAGGACGATAAAATCACAAATTGGAGCAGGAGCTCAACCAAAAATCGTTTAAGCAGTTACAAAGCGCCAAATATAAATATATATCTATATATATATATACCAACAAATGGAAGGACCTACAATTTATTCTAAGCCGCCTTCGAACGCCCGATGGATTTTTATGAGGAGCTTTTATTTCATGTCAGAAATACAATCGGAGGGCTTGACATCCCGTGCCGAGGGGCGCCCGCAATTAGAAAAAATAATTATCTTTAATTTTGGATGTTGTCCGAACCAGTACTGTATAGTATATTAATTTTAGTTCGAAGTATGTAAGTACCAGAAGGAGAAGAAATATACCCACTGAAATTTACACCGATCGCATCAGAATCACGAGCTGAGTTAATTTAGGCATGTCCGTCGGACAAATTAACTCACCTCGTGATTCTGATGCGATCGGTGTAAATTTCAGTGGGTATATTTATTCTCCTTCTGGTACTTACATACTTCGAACTAAAATTAATATACCACTTCATGTACCTGAAATGTATAATAATTCCAAAAACAAAGCCATTTCTTTCAAAAATAATATATTTTATTTTTTTCTTTTTTCTTTGTGTTAATTACATACAATTAGTAGAAATAGTAGAAATGCAGGCACAGTACAGTTTTTCTTAATTTAGTTACAGAAATGAATTATTTATATTTAAAAGTACTAATAAAAACAGATATAAATATTCCACGATCAATTATCCCCAATAAGTATTTTATATATATATAATCTTTAAAGTGTTGCATTATGCTTTTTCAGCTGTTCCTTGATATCATCATATGAGGCTATTGACTGTTGGAAAAAGAAAAGAAAAAAAAAACAGAGTATATATACACATATATGTATATAATAATAGACAAAAACATAAATATGTATATAAAGCAAATATTTATGTCGTGGAACATTCGTATGCAAGAATTCTACTTTAAATTTTATTTGAAGTAGTTAATTTAAAAAATGGAGAAAAAGTATACAAAAGGAGTGCAAATAAAATAACAAATTTATCAAAAGATGTAATGAAAAAAAAAATGCATAAATAGTAGGGGGACTCTTTATGTCTAGGAAATGCATACTATACAGATATTTCCTATGGAAAATTTGCAAAATTGTGACATATTCAAGTCAAACAATAGCAACAAATGGCACAGGGTTGCCCCCGTTTCTTCAATCTGTGGGAAATAAATTTACATAGGTTTGGATATAGGATATTTTTCCAATCGTACTAAATTTTTTGCATGTGTTTTCTTGTTGTGCCATTGCACGGATAGGAAAAATTTGCTAGCCGTGCACCGTAGCATGCATTTCCTAGGCATAGAGAATCCCCCTAATATAGATAGAGAATTGCAAATGAGACACTCAACATAACTATCAAAAATAAATAAACCATATTTTTGTAGAAAAAACGCATGCATGAATATGCATTAAAATTGAAAATATGTAAATTTAAATGCAAATGTGTGAAAATATTTAATTTTTTGGCGTTTTTTTGTTGGTATTGTTACATGTGACCAAAATACATTTTTGTACAGTTTGTTTCACTTTATCTAACAATATTTTCTTTATTTAACTGTTAACATAGTGCTTTTAGCACATAAATACATATATATGTTTCACACACCAATGAACTGCAATTTTCATACTATAAATGAATAATTTTAAACGCGAGAAAATATATACATACATATGTATATGCAACACACTTATACTGTATATACAAAGTGTACATTTTTCAATGTTTCTTGCGTTCCTTTTTAGTTTCTTTTTTTTTAATATTTCCCCCATTTTTTTTTTCTTTATTGAGAATGAGTAAAAAAAAATTTATAAATACATTTCTGTATCAATTGTAATTGTTTTTAATAAGGACATGGATGGTTTATCTGCATGTAAATATATTTTGATATTGTTTAATTTTTATTTTTCAAATAAATTTTAATTTTAATTTTTTTATATGTAAAAAAATTTTTAAATAAAATTCTTTTAAATGTATCATAAATTCAAGTTTTAAAGTTGAAATTTTTTTGTTTTTATTTTTTAATTTTATAATATAAAGCACCATTGATCTTCAACAAGCCGTTAATTTAAATGAATGCATATTGTAGACGAAAAATAAATTGTTTTGCTTGTGCTACTTATGCAAGTATTTGTAACAATTACTTGTATTTTTTGTACAATTTAAACCGTTAAATTCCTTTCGTTCAATTAATCGAAATCCTTTCACCAGGTGAAGTAAGTAAACAGTTGTCTTTCTCCCACACGCTGCAAACGATGTTACTTTTATGCAATTATATTCCCATATTTTAACATAAATCTTAGAAAAAATGGTGAACTTAAAGTTTTCATCAATGAGAAGAGTAGGCATCACTGGAGATTTTTCATTGTTTATTAAAATGGCATTTCTTTTGAATTTAATTTTATTTATATTTTTGGTTAAGAAATTGTGTTAGGGTCAGTTTTTAATTTTTTTAATATGAACTTACAATAAATAAATTATTCACCGTTCATAATTGGCCAGGGTTTAATCTGGCCAATGTTTAATCTTCACACAAAGGTAAAATTTTAATTTATGGACTTGTTTGGACTTATAACTGTGAGGAAGTATTGGAAGAAGAATTCATTGGTTTTCAACAAAAATACGGGTGCTCTTGGTGGTTACATCATTTATGCATATTTATATCTAACGAAGATACCATGGTTGCATATGTCTCATAACGTAGCATTACGAATTTCCCCTTTTTTATTAAACTGTGCAAGACCAGACAGTTTACAAAGCTCTATAAAGATTCCATTTTTAATAAAATAAAGTATTTATTTGCAATTCTCTTATCGTTTTGACCGAGAGCTTTAATTTTATGTCATCTATTGATAATAGACAGCGGGTTAGTTTTAAGAGATGATTCCGGTTGGGCCAGAATTGGGCCTCTTGTGAGAAAATGAATAGGAGTAAAACCACGTAATCTACAGCATTCGCTGAACTTGTCGAAATTGGGCCAATATCTACACAAGCCTTAATTAGGCAGAGTAAGGTTTGAAACTCTTCAAAATTTTATGCAAAATATATGACCGTATACTTGGTACATTACCTTCACCTTCTATTAAATAAAAACTCTTTTTGTGAGATATATGAAAATGTCGTAGAGAATTATTTACTGCAACACTTATTGATGATACTTGAGGGGGTGGCTTATGTTGATTGTTATATTAGTGGTTTGTATTCTTATACAGATAGAACTACATAAAGGTTTACCTTTCAAGAAGATGAGGTAGACATAAACGAACACACGCTTTAATTTTTTCGGTTTAAAAAGCTAATCTACATATAATTTGCAAAAATTCAATAATATTTTTGTTTGAAATAAAATCAGTTTCACTAAATATGTGGCATATTTCATATATTGGAAGTCTGAGGAGGACCTAATACACTCTTTTTAGACTAACTAATTAATAGCGCATTCGTTCCTTTAAGCATAGTATCTTCAACTGTGATGCGGTGGTCGTTTATAACCGTTTCTTTAATTTTTTGCACGTTGATGTACTGGGCGTCCAAGGATTTCGTTACCTTCAACGTCTCTTCATGGTCTTGGAAATGCTCATATCTCTCTGAAACTCTTCCTGCTTTGATTGCATAGTTTAAAAGCGTAGTTTTCAATCCTGCGATTGTTTCAGATGTGGCTTTATTTCATTCGGCGATATCATCCACAGAAACGAGATTAACAAATTTAGTAATGCGCTTTGTTTCTCCGCAAAATGTGATTCGAAAACACATGTTCATGATCATAGGTAGTAAAAACCCATTTTGGCTATCACATGTTTTGAATAATGGTTCATTGATTCCATGCATTCGATGACAAAAGTGGTGTCTTATTTTCGGCTTTTCTAGAAATTAGGGGCAATAATCGAATACAACTATGTATATAATTTGAGTATATAGAGATCACACCTAGTAATGATTCCAATATGATGAATACTACATATTCATAATAAATAAATTAAATATATTAAAAGTAAATCATAAATTTTTCCGACAACGATTTTAAAGTCTGCTATAAATACTATTCATTTTTGTCGTATAGAGGAGTTGCCACCTATTTGAAAATATTTCCAACATAAATGGAATGTAAAAACATGACAGGAAATGATTGGTAAATACTTTAAATATTCTATAAAAAAATGCATTGGTGAATAGGGTTGCCACTTTTCTATATTATATATATTGTAAAGGATTGCATGGATTAAAAGTAATTATTTTTGTTTTACTCATAAACTACTTTTTTTATAACACTTCGTTGTTTACAATTTTTTAAATATATCTGAAACTTTAAATTAAATATTTTCTTGATGTGAAAATTTTAATTTTGGAAAAAATTTTCACTTCAAATGTCATACAGATAATTTTTTAATTGTAATTTAATTTTTAGCTAGTAAAACTTATTAAGAGAATAAATTTGAGGAAACAATAATGAATAAAAAGGAAATTGAAAATAATCGCCTTTTTTGGATCTATAACGTATGCGGTTTTTTTTTTTCAAAATTTTATCGTTTATTTAAAAAAAAAACCATGCACAATAGTATTATCCAAGCTATTGCCCATCTGAAACTATAACATTTTCTTATCTTTCCATCCCATCATACGGATTTGGCAGCCAAAATAAATCAAGCCAATTTTTGATACCCTGTTCTGGTATTGTCCGCTTTCCAGTGAAGGCGTTCGACATCGACTGGAAGAAATGGTAGTTAGAACGCGCAAGTTTTTGGCCTTGAAGCGGGTGAGGCTAAACTTCCCGGGCGCTGTTTTCCAAATAGTTTTTAACCGGTATTTCAACATGATGCGAAGCGTTATCATAATGGCCATTATTGCCGACCATTTTCCTTCCTTCACTCGCTTTAATTTGATAACTTGTTCTCGGTAGCGTTCCCCATTAATCGTTTGAGTCGGTTTTAGAAGCTTTTAACACAGCACGCCCCTCTGATCCTAAATACAGAGCATTATCTTGGCACCATGGATATTTGGCTTTGTTCTTATGCTAGGATTGTTTGAACGGATCCACGGAGTATTGTTGAGTACTCGCTTCAGATGAATGGCATATACTTGTATATAGTCAAAAAGACGCGTAATGACAGTAGCTTTCCAGCGCATGTTCGGAATATTGGAACAATGAAGTAATAATCAAATAACGCCATCTCGTTTTGCATTTCGCACGAATTAAGTTATAGATCCAATACTAATTACCGCTCAATGGTAAATCCATCGATTTCGATTACTAAATAAAAGTCTCCAGCAGTTTCTTTATTATAAAGAATTTGCTCATTACTCAAAAACTGATACCTCTTTTGTAAACAGTCAGTTTACTGATTTTACTTTACACCAGTGTTCCCACTAATGAGTGCTCTATGTAATTGTGCTCGTAGCAGTATCTGTCCTATCGATCTGATATATCCTCTGATGGCTCTCATATAAACCTAGAAAGTTCTGTAAGAACAATTGATTCACGCGGTTTAAAACGTACTGCTATTATCGGCCACTTTCTTTCATCTCTGATTCGAATTTGGGATTGTATAATATTACTTAAGTACTAAAGTTTTTTTATTTATATTAGGTATATAACAATAAGTATACATATATATTATTATTATATTCGTAAAGGTTTGCCAAGTTTTTCGATTTTTTTTTTTCAATATTTCAAAAGAACAGTCTTTTAAGAATACACTGTTAAAATTTTATAATGATATCTGCAGTATTATTTATTATCTTGATAACTTCTTACTTTTTTAACTCAAAATTTTCCAAAAAATAAGCCTGTTTCGGTTATCGAAATTCAAAAATTCACTATTTAAAAAAAAAATTTAATCTTGGTACAGGAAATAGCTACATTTGTACAAATTAATAACATTCTTGGTTTTTGTGTTTCAGACAAGTACAAGAGTCAAAATTTCCTTCGCCACCCACATATAATTTGTTGAGAAGACCAACTTCAGAACCAATTTCAAATTATTTAAAATTATTGTTTTTAAATATGTAAATGTTTTTGTATACAATAAGATTTGTAAAAAATACCTATAAAGATTAGATATTATTGTTTATTATTATCACCTTAACAAAATATTGAAAACTCTTGAAATTTACGATCTCTAGACCACCATCTACACTCAAAATTTTGGCTTTTCTTGTCATTTTAATTTAACTATTTTAAAAAGATTTACCGTGTGAATCAACTACTAAATAAGTTTTTAGTGGTGTTTGTGAGCTTCATAGATTGGCAATGAATACTGGCGGAATCATATCCATTAAATCCTTGTTGCATTGTTGCATATATTCCGTATTCATTTATAGATGAGAACTTTAAAAAATTTATACGATCTGTTAACAAATTAAATTTTGGCGACACTGTTTTTGACAGTTTGCCCGGGTTTCGTGTATTATACTACAGTCAAAAATTTTCAGTTTGGTCCATAATTTAACAATGAATTGACCTAAAATCTACCAATGCTTGCAAATTATTGAATTTTACTAGCAAAGGCGCAATAATTGACGCACTGAAGACCATAATTGAAGAATTTATTCGTGAGATACCGGCCGATAAGTTGGGCCCAATGTATGGCCCTTTTGCCGCGAGCATGAAATATTCTTTAAATATTGTATTATATCGGTTTCTTCGAAACGACAGATGTTAATCACTAACAAATTACTATGTGGGTATTTATATTGAATCATAAGCCCTGAAAAATTCATCATCCCTTAAACATAACGAACAAACCTTTACTAAAGGTGACGTGATACAATTTTTACTTTAATACGTTAATTTTTCTCTCTCTTGAAAATTTAAATGCCACTTGTTCAAAAAAATAAAATTGGTAAATCAAATTTGGTTTTGATTTTGACATGTACATAATTCGAAATTAATTAGTTGATGAGAGCACTTTACAAAAGCCCAACATCACTGTGCGTATGAGTGACTCAAACTGAAAGTTATATGGATGACTATTGTCTCTGTTCCTTTTTTCGGCTACAGTATTGCAATATCATCTGACTTCTCAGAAATAGTCTCTAATTTGCATTTTTGAGGATTCTTTCTGACTGTATTCAAATACAGACTACTGAGGTTAGAAATAAATATTTACTAAGTTTCAAAAATGTTTTCAAGGTTTTTTTCTTAGAAAATTCATGCCATTTAATATAGTGAAACGTATTTATTTAAAAGTTTTCAAAGTTACTTACCTTTTCATGTTAATATGAATCACTCTTGGATTGGGCACCCTAGAAATCAGCTCAAAATTTAAATTTAGCGAAAAGAAAATACATACTTACGTTATATTGCGTATGAGATGTTTTAACTCGCTGGGCGAACTTAACTTCCTATTTAATGGTCTTATTTTAAATTTCTGTTATCTTGAATATATTTCATTACAAAAAAAAAATATGATTTTATCAAATAAATTGGCTTTTTAAGTTTAAACTAAAAAAATAACCAAATCTATTATATTTTCAATAAGAAAAGTGGTTTTGAGCTATGGAAAAGTTTTATTATTTAACGACCACTCTAATATAAATTTGAGAACTTTTAAAAGTTTATTTATTTGTTAGAGAAACATTAGAGAATAACGTCTAATTTAATTTAACATTAAGTATTATTGTTAAAAACCTTTTTTTTTTTGCTATTAATATATTCATTAAAAAACACTCATTCCAACTGTGCAACTTCTGGTAGACTTTCTGTGCGACGCATTTTCCAACGTTTATGCTCGTCAACCAACACAACATTAACATAATCAGTGACCTCTTCGCTATCCAAAGGCTCTTCGCCTTCTATAGATTCGTTCTTACCAGAAAGTAATTTTCTTTCAACATCATAATTCGTCTCCACAACCAATTTCAAACCATGCTCCGGACGAGTTGAGGGATAGAGCAACGCTGCTGTCGAAACATTCATTACCAAATACATTTTCTTCAAAGCGCTCGTATCTGAGAGCGTTTTTGTTGAGCCAAACTTAGTTTTCGGCAAGTACTTGTCAGTATATTGTAGATGATGATCAAATTTCAACTTTGTATTCAACAACAAGCCAAGGTAACCGATTTCGGGTTTTGCCCTCACTAGTAGATTGCCCTCCTTGACACGCTCTTGTTCGATCTTTTTTACGCGCGATTTAAGCACCGCATCCGATTTCTTTTCACCCAGTTGTAGGCCTATAGAGTTGAGCCAATCTTGTATTAACACCACCTCCGTATTGCTGGCAGTCTCAACATCGCTTAAATGCCTTTTGATTACTTCTAGTGCAATATTATCGGCTGCGCCCACCATTGTTGCTACTTTTGGGTTTCTCTGACGTGTAATGGCACCACTTATGGCATCCCAATGTGTTTGATTTATTATTTGGCCTTCTATACCGTCAATGCCATCTGCGGCTTCCAGGTATTCGTTGGTGTCGCTGTCAGAGTTGATTTTTATGTTTTTTTTATTGGTTATATTATTTTATTTATCTCTAATAAATTATTGTAATTTGAAATACCTCTTGTTGTCTTGTTTTGCTTGTATGGCAGCAATTATTTGTTCCCAATCGGCTTTATTGTATGCATTTTTCACATCCAACGTAACAATGCGATAAAATTCTTCATAGCCATTTCTTACACGCTTTCCCTCAACCGATTTCTCAGATACACTTTCTACAACATCAATGGGGCCTGCATTTATTTGGGAACTTGCTTTTCGTAAAACATCACCATAATCACTTTCCACATCATACTCCATAGATTTTTCGGATACACTTTCCGCATCATCTTCCATAGAGTTTTTGGACACACTTTTCACATCATCTTCCATTGATTTTTCGGAAACACCTTCCACATCATCGACGGTAACTGAGTTTCTTTCGGAACTTTCTCTTTGCACGCCATTAATGATTTCTCTTTCCATTTGTTCTTCAATCTACCCGATTTTTATTTGTTAGTTTTCATTAGGGTTTCACAACATGCAAATTTTAAAATTTTTAAATGCTTTGAAATTTACAACAACATAAATATATAAAGCGTGTGTTCTTAAGTATTTACAGTGGTGGACTTGCTAAAGCACGAAAATATTTACACTCTTAAACAATTGCCTATATGAATTATTTTGTACTCAAGATTTTTGTACGACTTTTCCATATCTTTCGTAAAACTAAAACTCTTTAATCGCTCAACTTGGTTGATTTTAAGTTTCAATGACTCATCTGTAATGGGTATTTACATACGAAGTCGCATATCTATCATGTATCATAACTTTATATATTAGGTTCAGGCAAATTGAATTAATAATTAAGATACCTGCATAATAAATTTCGTTCAAAGATCACGAAAATTAAGACAATGGTTCGCATTCAAACACTATGGGTAAACGGATGAGTCTAGATCAACTCGTTTTGTCGTTCTGTTGGCTTTGGTATACATTTCAAGTAGTGCTTAGCAGTTTCTGAAACCTTATGACTCTCGAATAATCATTAGGAATTCAGATCGTATTATAATCAACGAACAAATCCTTCAAAGCAACATTTGCTTTTTTGAAATTTATTTTAGTTTATTTAATTTATAAAAATTAGCTTCACGCTGTTTCATTAGCAATTCTTTGCAAGGCTTTTGAATATTTCTGGAATAGTGTAGAAAAAAGGATAGAGCCTTTAAAAAACCAGATAGCACGGCTTTGGTCACTTCCACAGGAAGGCTTATTTTCGGGTAAAAATGGCTCTGAACTCTATGATTTCATTTTCAAAATAAGTAATTTCTTCTGATATTAATTTGCTATATTCATTTCAGCAAACCTTCAAGACCTTCTAGACTTGGTTAGGCCACTCACAATGAACATACTCAAATCAAACTTCGAAATATATGTAAATATATATTGCAATTTTAATGCTAAGGAGCATATGTGAGGCCGCTCTATGTAAGAGATAAGTGTAACAGTGTCCTTTTGCAATCGGTTTCGTGGTCTGTGCAGATCGGACTGTAATCAATCAATTTCGTAGATTTCCTTCATTATTGAGTTCGTACCGCCGAACATATAGTATCAAGGACAGAGGGTTGTGCAACTTATTCTCATTATGCATATCTCTTTATCTTATCGATCCAATATCTGATAAGAAAATTTACTAGGGTTCAAAGGTCACAAAACCTTAACAGACGCCACGATTTCCAACAAAACTGTAACTTTATCGTAAAATTAGTTTTTGGGATACATGTACAGCAGCATTTTTAGCAAAACTCAGCTAAATACCGGAAAACTTACAACTAACATCGAAATCGAGCTGCTTGTTAGAAACAAGGGACGCCTTGCGTTCGGCTTTTCCGAATGGCAAACGTATCGATCGCCCGATGCAAAAAACCGACTTAAGATGGCAGAGAAAATGTTAAAAATGGTATTAAGACACGACGAGTAAAAAACTATAAAAAAAATCTCTTATCGTCTTTGTCTTCAAACGTTTCCAGTAAAAAATCGCTTACCAACATCATCTTAAACCAGCAGTAAATACTGAAGCGCCATTGAGACTACGTGACAAGTCATGGACCAGAACTGAAGAAGAAGAGGCAACTTGTTTCGCAGAGCACTTCAAAATGTTATTCCAGCCCAGTGGCGGATATGGAATTTCCAGGAGAGGGGGTCCTAAAATATATTTAATTTTTTTGGAAAATAATCGTGCAAATCGTTCAATCGTTCGTCCGGACCCGAAAACCCCGCCACTGCTACAGATAACGGAAAAGTTTCAGATAATTATGATAGCTAACTCATGTAAAAGGCGGCTGCAGTAGCCGAGTGACTAAGTTTGCGTACTACAATTCGGAAGGTCGGGATTCTAGTCCAAAATTATAGAATTTTTTTTTTGCGGTCATTCCTTTGGCAGGGAATGAAAGGCCTCCGAGTGTATTTTTGATATGAAATGAAAGCTCCTCATAAAAATCCAGCTTCCATTTGGAGGCTGCTTAGAATAAATTTTAGATTCCTCGGCTCGGCTTAAAATCGCTTCAGCGGTTACAAAACGCCAAATATATAAACTAGGTAAAGACGCAACCCTTTCTTCATCATAAAGATCAATCAGTGTTTTGCCTTTCCACACTTCTCGAAAAAGCCTTGCTATCAAAAATGTTATCCTTTTCTCTATGAAAATGGCATTATTCCTGCACATCAGTTTGGCTTCCGCGAAAAACACGGCACACTTGAACAGCTACATCGTATAACTAATGAAATGAGAAAGGCTTTCGAGTTCAGAGAGTATTACTCGGCGGTTTTTCTCGCTGTGGCTCAAGTTTTTGACAGGGTGTGCCATGACAGACTTATACATAAAGTTAAAAAATATTTCTTAACTTAATCCATAATATCCTTGAATCCTACTTATCAAACAGGCGATTCATCACCCCAATATTCCGAACATGCGTTGGAAAACCACTATCATTTTGGGTATTTTCCTTTTCCAGAATATGTCATTCTTTTGAAGGGCAAGCAACTATTTTTTTCACTCAAATATATCGAACTTTTTTCCTGAAAAATTGTCGTTAAAAAATCAGCCAAATCAACGGAAAAGCCGAACGAAATAGCCGAACAATTTTCTAACGCTCGGTCTCATGTTGCAATATCGGATAAAAATTATTTGGAAAGTAGTACCTGGCAAGTTTTACCTCACTCAGCGCGGATCTTATCTCTTCTGACTACTATTTGTTCCGATCGATGTCGAGCGATATCACTGGAATACGGTTCACATAAAAAAAGTTACCAAGCATTCGCTTGATTTATTCTTGGCCGATTGGATGATGGTATGCAATCTCCAAATTGACACAAAGATAAGAAATTATTATAGCTTCAGTTGGACAATACTTTGAATAATACTATTCTACATGTCTTTCTTAAATGAGCTTTCAAATTTTGAAGAAAAACCGCACGAATTAACTTATAAACCATTTAAACTGAGCATTCTGAGTTTCCTTTACGATTTCTAGTTCTAATTCATTCTATTAATTGTCTAGAACTTCTTCAACATTGGTTTCATTGTCCCGCGAAAAAAACCCTACGTTATAGCAATCCTTTTAATGTCAAGAAAGCTAAATCAAACTAATGTAACCTGGTCCCAATTACTTTGGAACTCACTGAGATGTATATTATTTATAAAATTCTTTATGTGGATTTTGACATTTTAAGATATGTTTTTCTAAAATATTGGTAAATTTTTTGTTAGTTTCTATCCGTTTTCTATTCAATAAGTAACAGGATTAAGTAAATGCATACATCTAGTCTGTAAAGTTATTGTTACCACTGACTTCATTTAATGAACGAAATGAAATGAAAAGATTCGAGACAAAAGACAACAATAAAAAATACTGAAAAAGCTTTAAAAAATCTTTAAAAAAAAAACTAGTTGAAAGCTGCAAGCGTAAACTAAGTAAAATAAACATATTTTTTACATATAAAACATTAAATCTTTATTAAATACTTACGTGTTTTTTATACTTGTAACAATTTCTTAAACTTAATTAATATTTAATAAAAAAAGACAAACAATGCATTATTTATAAAGCCAACAACAAAACCAAGAACGCAAATTTCTAAAGCAGCCATTGAAGCTATAATAAAAATAGCGTATTAGCTGATTTATGCCAACCCACTAACCTTCCAGTAATCTTTGTCCCATGTCGGGAACATACGTGTGAATACATGCGGCTCATTGTTCTGCGTAATACGTATAACACTGACTGTGTCGACCGTGCGGTCTGTAGGTTCCTGCTTGATGTATTTCTGTAAAGAAGGAAAGCCATTAGAATCACTTTTATTCGATTTTTTTTTTTAATTTATGCCACAAACCTTTGCCATATGCAGAATTTTGGCATTTTCCTCCGGTGAAGCGTCTGAACCGACCCACATGTAAATTTCATCGCCCGCATCGAGCAACATTATATCATCAATATCGAGATCCTGTGCGGAAATTTAGTGAAATGAGTTTTTGTTTCAAATATATTTCAATGCTTAAACACTCACCGATTGCTCGAAGTAACGCACCTCCTCAACCTTTGTGCGCCAAGCGACCAATTGACAGTGGAACAGACGCGGCTCTAGTAACGGCGCACGTGGCTTATGTACACGATTTTCATACGCACTTTCACCCAACAACTCCTCCCAGAATTCCGATGGCCCAGAACCTTCGTGTATCACCTCGGTTTTGCCATAAGGCCAGTAGTTTGCAAAGCGTTCGTTTGCTGAAGCTTTCTCAAAATCAGACGCACCCTGTGTGCGACATAAGAAAGTTTTATTAAAATTTGCCATAAAGCCTTCCCAGCTTCTATTATTACTTACAATTCCAACCCATATGAAAACACGATGGTCCAATGTAATCAACGCAAATACATCATCTGAGTCCAAAGACGAAGCGACACACTCCACCTCACTAGCATGTACATCGGTTGGATCTGTGCCGCGTACACGGAACAATTGCGGTCCTTTTGGCTCATCGGTATAGGGTGTAATGAGTTTACCCTTGAAAATTTTCAAGAAGTGACGTGGTTCATAGTTCTGTGATGTACGCACCAATATCGCATTCTCTTCCTGCGCCATTGCCAGCGCGTCATTGAATGAGCGCTCCTTCACCGCCTCACTAGCCTTTGCACCTTCCCACACATAAATCAGTTTACCCGACTCACCGCTTTTGGCGCTGTACTTATAAGTGATAATGTAAGCATAGTGGCCGATCAAAGGTGTGGTACCGTCGAAATCGACAATAGTGCGCACCACATCATCATCCGATTCCGAGCTGAACCTAATAATGTGTTCAATATCCTGCTCGCCATTGTCGGGCATGAAGGCGATAGCACGTCCACCGCTCTTCTTCAGATTCCTAACGGCAGATGCGACATCATCTGGCTCCTCGTAGTCCGAATCGTCAGTGCTGTAACCCAAAGCGGTGCGCAGCAAATGCTTGTGATGTAAACCCTGATCATGCCAAGCGGTGAAGTATTGTTTGAAAGCCGCAGGTTCACCATCCTCAACAACCCGATGTACCTGTGTCCACGCCGGGTAGGAGTTGCTTTCTAAAAAATGTTCCGCAGCTTTCATAGCGCTAATTTTCTCTTTTTGGGTTGAGCCACGTCCAACCCAAACATAAATGCCACAACCAGTATCGAGTATAAAGCTATCATCCGTGTTAAGCATTTCTTGCACGAGGGGCTTTTCGGCCACCTGCTCAACTTCCAACGAACCACTAGCATCACTGACTTTGTACAACTTAACTGCTTCGATATCGGCCTTCTCGAAGGCACCATCTTCCTCATCAGTACTCTCATCGGGCACTTCATCAGCAGATCCTGAATCCAGTGTGGAGAAGAAATGTTCCTTGGCAAAATCAGAAGAGAAGTTGTCTGTTCGGAGGAGTAAAGTAATGTTAGTTATCCGGAATCATACAATTCATATTAAAAGGTATATCTTTTGGAACAGAATATCAAACACTAACTTCAAGTGAGCCATGTCTGTCTCTTTAACCATTTCAATTACTTCAGCTGTGTTGTCATTCGCAAAGAGTACATCATAGGCGTCTACCAAAATCACTATGTAAGTCATAGCTTTGACTTGGAATTAAGATCCTTTTTTTCCTGCCTTTAGACCTCAACTTCGAGCTCTCCTTCATATGATAGAATTATCAGTAGAGGAAAAATAGAGCGCTCCATAATTCCGTATTTACTTATATAGTCACAGAGAGCCGCTCTTAATATATCTCCTTTACCGAAATGGAACGACGCTTTCGGGAAGATTTAATGAAAGCGGTAAGAGTTTTTTCTCTCCTACTCCAACTGGTAGATTTCTCTTAAAAAAGACTAATAGGGACCCGCTGAAAACTAAAGCAGGGAATGCAATACTGACATTCTCTCTACTTCGTTTGGGATAACCCTACAAGAGCTCTTTGAAAATGTTTATTTAGTTTCATGTGATCACTAGCTTTCGTAATATCTGGCTATACTTCTTGGGATGTATATATCTTAAAACCTCCTTTCTGTACTGCAAAGGTTTTTAGCTAAGAGTTTTGCCTTTTTGCCGTTACGAGCTTCTTCTGACTATCTAAGTAAACTCTTTTCCCTCCCTTTACTCGTTTCGTACCATCCATTTCCTTCTTGCTTACTTTATCTCCATCCTTTCCATTTTCTTTCTCTTCCATTATCTTCCCTTCCTTCACTTCCCAACTTATGAATGGCTCACCAGAGCATCCCTACCTTCAACACACAAACAATGTAATAATTTTCGGTTACTCACCAACAATGATCACCTTCGCACGTCCATGATGGTCCTGATCACGTATTTCATTTGCCGCGTAAATAGCTTTCAGACGCTCCAAACGTTTTGCCTGCTCACCCACATAAATGAGTATCTCTTCGCCCGCATCCAAAATGAAACAATCGCCGCGATTCATCGAACTTATGGACAGCTCGACTTGGCGAACGCGCACATTGCGCTTACCCTTCACCTGGAAGAGACGTTTTTCACCAGCAGCATTCACATCGACATGCTCGAAACCGGTAGCGACGCCGCCCTTCTCGTAACGAACACCTACATACGCACACACACACAGAGAGAGAGAAAGATGATGATGCAAATTAATTAGACACGTCAATGAACCACAGAATACACAAACTGCTACACGGTCAAATACCACGTAATTCAACAACACTTGCAGCTGAAGGTGCGAGCAAGCTCTGCTGCTGTCGTTACTTTATATGCATGTGTGTACGTGTATTTGTATGAGATGAATGGTGAAAAGTGCATTTTCATAGAGTTTTTAGTGAAACGCAATTTATATTTGCATTGAGTCGATGGGGAGAGCTGCCATTAGCCGTCGTAGCAAACTTTCAACTGCCCATTATCATCACCACCTCCACCAACCGCAGCTGCCACCACAGCATGAATGCTGCAAAGTGCAACGGGCCTCATTTGGTCGAGTGAGAAGTTTTTAATGCGTAATTTTCACATTTTCAGCGGCAGAGCTCGCAGCCGCGAAACTTACCAACGAAACTTACCATTTTTAAAGTAGCTAAGAAACAATTGTGATTCATGATCTTGAACTTCGCGGTGTTGCACCGGTGCCCCATCCAGTTGGTCGTCCAGTTGAACGGTACATATGGCCGCTGCGCCAGCCTCGTCGGTGGTCGTCTCAGCGCCTAACCAAAAGTGAATGTCCCACGAAAGTTTTTGGCTATTCGGGTCTTCGGTGGTCTATAGTGTGTTTGTGTGGCAGGTGAAAAGAAAAATGCACAAATGAGTTACAAAAACAACAATACGTATTTTATAAAGAAGTAAATTGAAGAAAAAAAAACGGAAACTCAAAATGAGTTGCTTCAGCAGCAATGCTTGCTTGGCGCTCCAATGTTGGCAAGGCAAATTTCCACAAAAGAACTTTAAAGTTTTTCTATTTACCAAAAGTGAAAAAAGTATGCTTTCATACAACGACACATATTTAGTTTCATAATATTTCATAGTATCCCTGCCTCCGTTTGCGTATGTTTGCCTTCTGTTGGGGTCTCTTAGGTGTAAAGTTGTAAATGAGTTTCCAATTGGAAAATTCAAGTTTTCTAGCAACAATTTTGACATTACCGCTAACGAGTAAAGCAATAGTCGTAATTGAAGAAAAATAACTGCTTGCTTGCACTAGAAATACCTGAGAGAGGGAGCGAAAAAGAGAGGGGAAGTAAATAGAGGTTTATGTTTATTTATTTAGAAGCATATTTATAGGGGCAAATGATGGCCAAAAGCTTTTACCTACGCAAAAGATTCTAACAAGTTTTTGTTGTAGAAATCGAAACTTGATGAATATTATATTTATCAATTGTATAACGGTAGTATTATTGAGCTAACTTTTAACAAGTTTTAATACGAACTAATACTTTGCTATAAAATAGTATGTTTGAAAATAAAGTAAATCAAGGCGGAAGTGCATATGAATATTTGGAAATAATTATATTCACTTTAAAAGTAGAAATTCTGAAATTATCGACAAGCAGTTTAAAGTGATCGATTTCGTCGCACAACGAATGACAATTAAGGCACCGAAGATACTAATAGGCCTCAGAACAATAACCGTAATATTATCACGACTAAAAACAGCCGAACGTTTAAGTCGCCCAAAAGAGTTCGTCACGCCAGGAAACGTCGATAAAATCCATGGAATGATATTAGGCGATCGGAGAATAAAAGTGCGAGAGGTGGCTGAATCGGTAGATACTGAGCGGGTACATCACATTTGACATGAATACTTGAACATGAAAAAGTTACCCGCGCGATGGGTGCCACGATTGCTCACACACGACCATAAGCGCAACCTTGTAATCAACCACTATCCAAATGAATTTTGGCTCCGTTTCTTTACCGTAGACGAAACATGCATCCACCACACTACACCAAAGACCAATGAACAAGCAAGACAGGTGAACGTAGGTTCTCATCGTCGCATCAACTTTTCTTTTCACTTATTTATATATATTTGGTCTTACGACTTCATGATTTTACCAACAAATGGAGGAACAGTTTATTCTAAGCCACCTACACTCGTAGGGCTTGAAATTCCCTGCCGAGGGGCGACTGCAATTAGAAAAATTATTTTATTTTTATTTTTTTGGTGTTGGACTCGAACCCTGACCTTCTGAGTGGTAAGTAATTCTAACCACTACGCTATTGCGGTAAAAGAAATAACACCATTCGGTTGAACTAAAAGGTTTAGAGCGTTCAATGTGTATTTAGTGACAGAAGTTAATTCGTTCTAATTTTCGTTCATTACCAAAGCTTTCGCCTTTCGATCTCTAGTCTAGTCTAACGCTAACGACATACTGTAACAGTTATATGCTTCTGATGGAGCTTCTAGTGTTGTTCAGTTTCAGTTTATATTGCCGTATAAGATTTGGGGGAATACAGAATTCAGATATACGAGTAGATAGCATTATTTCCTTCTGGCGAAGGCGGCTTTAAATTCGAGTAAGATCTCAAGAATCTACTCCAAGATTTTGCAGTTGATGTCAACAGTAAATCTGCTATAACTGAAACAAGGTACAACTATTGCTCAATGAAAAAAATTTAGCGTTTTTAACCGGCGAAGAAGAGAGTTCTCGTCTGGTACATATATTTTTTTGTGTATGTCCGCGAATAATTTTTTACAGAATAGTCCCATTTGTATAATACTTTTTGTTTCTTTTTTTCAGAGAAAAAGGGCGTAATTCACTGAATTTGATCAAGCCTATCTCGTTAAAACTTTTCCGATTTTGATAATTATTTTTTATTGGATAAGGTATACTTCGAAATTGGATTCATATGAACCTGGAGGAAGAGTTCTAACCGTAAGTGGAAGAAAGAGGGAATAATAATAATTATTTAGTTCTTTCAGAGGTTCAATTTTGTTTAAAATTATTTTACTTTCAATTTTTAATATTTCTTTTTTCTAAACTAAAATTTGCAGTGCTTTTTTATACGCTCAAATGTACATAAATACTTATATACCGTTTCGGACAAAAGTCTATATACACCGCCTGTATTCGTTGCGTAGAAAGTACTATCACTTTGCTGAAAAATGTAGGTTTTATTTTAAATCCTTTTCTAATCACATGTATTAAAACAAATCCGTTCTCTAACATAAAATAAAATAATTATAGTGAAAGAACGCAAAAATATCCTTGACAAGAGTCTATAAGTACATACATCACGGGTTTACTAGCAGTAATGCCGATATGATGTGTTGTTATGGCGGTTAAGTACTCTTTTTTACTATTTTTTTAAATTATGTTTTCTAATTTGCTAATACTGAGCTTAGTTGTGATTTAAACACATTAGCATCAATAAGGGCTTCGTGAAAAGAAATATCCATTGACGTAAGAAACTTAGTTATTCAGCACAGAAAAGAAAAGAAATCGTATAATGAAATTTCAAAAAAATTTTAAACTTAAGTCCACCAAAGGTACAGATCATTGTAAAAAAAAATGAAAAAAGTGGATCAACTGAAAATAAGCCGCGTGTTAGCCGTCCGAAGAAACTAACTCGAAGAGTCATCAGCTTTACTCTGAAGGAAGTGAATGATAATCCTAAAGTTACTGCTCCAAAATTAGCCGAAAATTTTGCAAGCTCATCAAGAAAGTGCGTCCATCGAAGAACAAATTGAAGAGCTCGGAACAATAACGGCTTCCACAGTAGAACGCCACGTAAGAAGCCTAATTTTTCTGAAAAAAAAAAATCGTAAACTTCGCATGGAGTAAAGCTAAAACACATTTAGACAAGGGAATGGATTTTATTTCAAAAAGTCTTGTTTACAGGCGAATCGAAGTTCAATATATTCGGCAAGAACAAATATTTTGGAAGAACAAAACAAAAGTTTGGAGAAAAGAAAACACTGCACTTAACGTCAAAAATATGGTACCAACAGTAAAGCATGTTGGCGGCAACATAATGGTTTGGGGAGCGGTTGCGGCGTCTGGAGTTGGAAAGCTTTTTTTTTATTGAGGGTAATATGGATCGGTTGAAATATAAATCATTGTTGGAAGCTAATCTGAAGCCTTCGGTGGACAGTTTGGAGCCTGGCGCAGGCTGGATATTTCAACAGGATAACGATCCAAAGCACAGGACCCATATTGTTAATGATTGGTTGCTTTATCATGCTCCGAGGGAACTACACACACCAACTCAAAGCCCAGATTTGAATGTTATTGAACATGTCTGGGAGATTTTTTGAGCGAAAAATTAGAAAAAATCAGATGTCCAGCTCCGCACTACTCTAAGGAGGTCTTATTGAAGCTTGGGACAGTATTACTTCCTCAGAATTGACAAATTAAGTAGCTTCGATGCTACGACGGCTTCAAGGTGTTATTGATGCTAACGGTGGACCAACTGAATACTAAAAAGATAATGTTACCTGATATTAACCAAAGTTTTTGCGCTAAGATAAGTTAAGTATCTACTGTATGTAGACTTTTGTTGGATTCACGGTGATTTTGTCATAGCTTTACTATTTCATATTAAAAAATTATTTCTATTGGTTTTTTATGATAAGGAAAAATAGTTGAAATTAGCTGTATCGTTAAATTTTCCAATAAACCTTTTGGACTATAAATTCAACGAAAGCAGGGACTTTTATCCACCACTGTATGTATATAAATATCAATTCTCTAAAGAACATAGCACAATGTTTTTGAAATTTCATACACAAATTTAACTGTAGATAAAAAAAAGACAAGTTTACTGATAATCCATTTTAGAATTTCCTTCATGAATATTGCTAAATTTAGTTTAACTCACCTTTAAAATAATATAGGAATCACCTTCATAGAATTTTCCATAGTAATTACTGGGATAAGCGACTGGCTCGAAATTCTGCAATTATAAAAATTATGTAATTATAAAAAGTTCATAACAAAAACCAAACAAAAAATTTTATTATTTCCATAAAGAATATGGTTTCTTAACTGGCAGAGTTGCGCTATAATTTGTTTAGAGTTTCGAGATAGTATTCTTTAGAACAAAAAAACATTTTTTTCAAAAATCCTTTCAAACACTTCTTACATCATAACTCCTGAAACAGTTATTACAAAAACATATACTTCAATGCATGCAAGTTCTGCGCTTTTTAATGAAAAAACAGCTCACGCGTAGCATAGATATGCATATTTATTGGTATTTCTGACATGATTATCCTGCATATTTATTTTTAAATATACATAAACCACTTATTCCACATAATTTGCGAATGGCATACGGCTTATTAAAACAATTTCCTTATTCACATATAACATACACATTCATATATCTGTATATTTACTCTTCATACCTTCGCCGTGAGCAAAAAAACTCGAACAGCCAGTCTACATACACGTAATAAAAAAATATGTATTAAACATGAAATCACAACGTTGAAGGTATTAATTTGTTGTGCAGAAATTTATTTTGCATAAACAGCTTTTAACATATCTGCCTTTGCATTTTTCTAATGGAAAAAAATTCAATAAAATAAAGACAAGAAAAAAACAGTTGAAATGGAAAAAGTAGATTAAATTTTAAATTAAATTTGTTATGATGTGATTTAATGACAAGCATTTAATATTGTTGAAAAAGTAAAATTGAAAATGATATATTTGATAGAGAAAATTACAACAACTCCATCAACAACAAAAAGAATCATTCAAAGCATTAACTTTTCTGTGAATAAACAATGGGTTTTTGTTTATTTTTTAATTGGTGGAGATTATTTATAAATCCAGCAAAGCGTAAAAAATATAAATAATTCAGTTCATTTTTTTGCAGGTTCAATTTATTTGCTTGGAAAACAATTCCTTCTTAATTTAATGCTTTGATGGGGAATAAACTAATTTCAAAATTATAGGATTGAAAATATTATATAAAATAACAAACAAAAACTCTAATTTTTTATTTAATTCTTCAATACATTTTATTTTATTTTATTTTTATTTCAATTGAGATCGTTGAGGAGAAGATAATTAAGGTTCTGTCAGACCAAGAAATTAATAAATCTCAAATTGTATGTCAAAATAAAAAATTTCGATATTTAATTAATGTATGAATTGAATATTTATTATCTCAACAAAGAAAAATGGTAGAAGTCATAGTTGTTTCGGAGATCACCAAAACTCCTCGTCAGACTTCTTTTGCCAGGGATCGAACCAACGGATCCTGACTTCACAGGCGAGTGCTTTGCCACAAAAATAAATAGTAATGGCCGCAAAAAAGAATTTACTAATTTATTTATTAATTTAATTTACTTTAATTTTAATTTTAATCTTTTTAAATTTTATTCTTTAATTTTATTTTATCATCTTGTATTAGGTAATTTTATTTTATTTTAGTATGTTTTATTTTGTATATTATTTCTACACTTTATTTCGTTTATTTTACTTTGTTTTATTTTATTTTATTTTTGCCGCCTCTGTGTGGCAAAGAACGGCCGTCAACAAACACAAGGAAGGTTTGACGTCGAAAAGCTGCAATCACAGCAGACTGCCAGCAAGTTTTCTACTCGGCATGCACACCTGCTCTCTGGGAGCACTCATCAGCGACTTGGTATAAGGGAGCTGTGGAACGAAATATCAAATTCCTTGCGTACCGCTGCTTCGGAAACAATTGGTTTTCAGCAATACCAGAAAAACAGCTGGTACGATGAGGAATGTCGAACTGCAGTGGAGAGAAAACAGACTGCCTACCTCGCAACTTTGAGATCGACCACAACACGTGCGGGGTGGGATAGATACCGAGAGCTGAAGAGGGAAGCGAGACGCATTTGCAGACAAAAAAAGAAAGAGGCCGAAATGCGTGAGTATGAAGAGCTTGAGAAGCTGGCCGACAAGGGTAATGCTCAAAAATTCTATGAGAAGATGCGGCGACTTACAGAAGGTTTCAAGACCGGAGCAAACTCATGTAGGGACAATGGAGGTAATCTGGTGGCATGTCCAGCGTATACTTAGTGTATGGAGGGAACACTTCTCCAACCTGCTCAATGGCAGTGAAAATGAAAACCCCGGAGATGGCGAACCCGAAACCCAAATCGATGACGATGGTATAGAAGTGCCACCACCTGACTATGAAGAAGTTCGGATAGCGATTGCCCTCTTAAAAAATAACACAGCGGTGGGAGCCGATGGCTTGCCGGCAGAACTATTCAAATACGGCGGCGAAGAGCTGACAAGGAGCATGCATCAGCTTCTTTGCAAAATATGGTCGGAAGAAAGCATGCCTGATGAATGGAACCTAAGTGTGCTCTGCCCAATCCAAAAAAAGGGGAGACCCCACGGTCTGCGCCAATTGTCGTGGGATAAGTCTCCTTAATATCGCATATTAGGTCTTATCTAGCGTATTGTGTGAAAGACTAAAGCCCACCGTCAACAAACTGATTGGACCTTATCAGTGTGGCTTTAGACCTGGCAAATCCACTATTGACCAGATATTTACCATGCGCCAAATCTTGGAGAAGACCCGAGAGAAAAGAATCGATACACACCACCTTTTTATCGATTTTAAAGCTGCCTTCGACAGCACGATTAGGAAATTCCTCTACGACGCTATGTCTGAATTTGATATCCCCACGAAACTCATATGGCTTTGTAAACTGACTCTGGATGATACCAGAAGCGCGGTCAGAATTGGGAAGGACCTCTCCGAGCCATTCGATACCAAACGAGGTTTCATACAAGGAGACTCCTTATAGTGTGATTTCTTTAATTTGGCTGGCGAAAATAGTACGAGCTGCAGAGCTAAACAGACCAGGCACAATATTCTACAAGAGTGTGCAATTTTGGCGTATGCACCGTAAGTTCTGCGTTATCTAGATTAGACAAAGAAGCGAAGCGAATGGGTCTGGTAGTGATAAAGGGCAAGACGAAATATCTCCTGTCATCAATAACCAGTCATTGCATTCGCGACTTGGCTCCCACGTCATTGTTGACAGTCACAACTTCGAAGTCGTAGATAATTTCGTCTATCTGGGAACCAACAATGTCAGCCTTGAAATCCAACGCAGAATCACTCTTGCCAACAGTTGCTATTTTGGACTGAGTAGGCAATTGAAAAGTAAAGTCCTCTCTCGACGAACCAAAACCCAACTCTACAAGTCGCTCATCATTCCCGTCCTGACATATGGTGCAGAAGCCTGGACGATGTCTACATCCGATGAGTCGGCTTTAGGAGTTTTCGAGAGAAAAGTTTTGCGGAAGATTTATGGTCCTTTGCGCGTTGGCTATGGCGAATACCGCAGATGATGGAACGATGAGCTGTACGAGCTATACGACGACATTGACATAGCTCAGCGAATAAAGAGACAGCGGCTACGCTGGCTAGGTCATGTCGTCCGAATGGATGAAAGCTCCAGCTTTGAAAGTATTCGATGGAGTACCTGCTGGTGGAAGCAGAGGAAGAGGGAGACCTCCACTCCATTGGAAAGATCAGGTGGAGCGCGACCTGGTGTCACTTGGTATTTCTAACTGGCGCCAAACAGCAAGAAGAAGAAACGAGTGGCGCGCTATTGTTGACAAGGCTATAATCGCGTAGGCGGTGCCTACGCCAAAGAAGAAGAAGATTCTTTATATGGATAAATTTTATTTTATTTTATATTATAGTAATTTATTTTATTTCATTTTACATTATTTTATTAATTTTATTGAATATTTTTTATTAGTTTTTTATCGTTTGCTTTATATCATTGGTTTTATATTATTGTTACGATTTTGCTGAATCAACCTTGATGATTTCCCAAATCCATCGGGTACGATCACTGGATTGTTAAATAAAAGTCGCCAACTTTATTTGCAGTTGCTTTATTTATAAAGAATTTATTTAATGTCCTTTTATTACTCATTAATTCACAATACAATTCATATTTCACTTTGCTATTTACAATTACTTTTATTACAACTTTTACAATGTACTATTTCTTATTACTTCACTGTAGTGTAATCACCAACGCGTTTACTTTACGACTGACCCCTCTACAGTTGAGTGTCGCTCTTATATACCAACCGTTGTTCGTAACCAACCGCCTGGAATGATCGAAGCGTTCTTGGTAATGAATGTTCTCGATTTACGCTTTAGAAGATGTCAGCTATCGGCTTCTCTCTTTCATCTGACATTCGCTTCGCATTTTCCCCACATTATTTTATTTGTTTTTTATTTAAAAATTTGCTATTCTTTATTTTGTATTTATTTTGTTTATTTATTTATTTATTTTTTTTTTTGTTATACCATATTATTATATTCAATTTAGTTAAATTTTTTATTCTTTATTTTACTTCATTCTGTTTTATTTTATTTTATTTAAATTAACTTTTAAATTTTGTTTAATGCACTTTTTTGCCTTGTCTTCAATATTGAATTATGTTTAATATTAAATTGAAATTAAAGCACCACTGCTTAATAACGTTTATATATTTAATTTTTAAGCACAAAATTCATATTATGCCTATAGATAATAAAGTTTTAAATCAAAAAAGAACAATTAAACCAATAAACTCTAAATTTTTTTCAGTCTTAAGGTTTCAAATTTCATAATGATATAATCTAGATTAATTTCCAAAAATAAACAATTCATAAACATTGAAAATATTAACTTGCCACGGTTGTACGTTAAAAAAATTAAACAGTTATTTCTTTTGTCGCTGTGAATAAATATAGCTGTAGCAATTCGGCGACTAAATAAAAAAAATTATAGAAGAATTTATTATTACTTGTGTGGTGGTACAAACAAAAATATTTAGAGGTTTTATTGGTAACATATGTTTCATTTGGTCAAGCGTAACAAGTTTTTGCCAAAATAAAGAGAGATTAATTTTCAAATCCAGGAACATTTACATAACGTACATAGGTATGTCTTTAAAAAAATATTAATTGAAAATAAATGTTATTAAAAATTGGCAAAATATATTACAGAAACTTTTTTCAATAAAATATGATTATAGAAATTTTAAAAATGAAGAGTATTAGATTGTTTAACGTACACCAATGAAATAAATTTAAAATTTTCGTATGATAACCGGCTTTTTGACCTGCAACTGAAGAACAAGACTTGGAAAATATGTCGTTGCAACAAGATGGTACCACATGCCACACAACACGAGCGAATATGGCTTTAGTGCGAGAGAAATTTCCCGGCCACGTAATCTCTCGTCTTGGTGATGTCAATTGGCCGCCGATATCGTGCGATTGGGCGATTTTTTTTTTGTGAACCAACGCGAAGATCGTGTTTATGTGGATAAACCTTCAACTCTTGGCTAAGATACCGCCAAATATGTACAAAAAAGTGGAGAGATGGAGATGTAGAGTTTCACATATAATGCCAAGGTTCCAACTATATATTAAAAAATGAATTTCATGAAAAAAATTATCTTAAATGCATTTTATTTACGTTTGTTTTGAAAACCTCAAAATGGATAACCTTTATGTAAAAATAAGTTCACGTTTTACGTCGAAATCAACCAAAGTTATACAGAATATTTCGGCTATCACGCAGATGGTTTATGTTTTACCAAATTTCATATATGCACAAATACCCTGTATGTGTGTTTGTGACTAAACCTAAACGGCTAAACCGATTTAGATAAAATGTTATTATGAGTTTCTGAAGAACTCGATACTAAATTCAGCAGAGTTATTATCTGTTTTGAAATTATTTATATATATTATCTATTTGAAAAAAAAGTCATATAATAAATGAAATAATACATCAGTACATTGGTATCAAACTTAAAAGATTAAAGAAAATAATATAAAAAAAGTTTTGAGCAGTGTTGCCACCTGTTTAAAAAAATTAATATAAAAAATAATTATACATTGTATATTACTAAATTGGCAGCCTAAGGGTCGGTACGCAGCGCAAACGAAAACCAAAAACTCCAACAAAAAAAAGTACAATAAAATTATCCGCGAATATTTTTTTACGAATGAGTACGCACCTCGAACGAAAAAAACACCATTTTCTACTGCTATTTATAAAAATTTTAAACAAATACAAAAGCACGGCAACACAGGTTTCCGAGCGAAGTAAATAGTCTCAAACATATTTCGCGACAAACAAGAAGAAGACTAATTTTCATACGTATTAAAGCAAGCTTATAAAGCAAGGTATGTAAATTTTTTAGTTTTTTCATCAATTTCTACACCTTTTATTTATTTTTAGCCATAGAAAATATTAGTATACATAATCTGTGACAAATATTTACCGCGCACTACCCATAATTTTCGTTTGGTTTATTTACGTTTACATATTTTCTTCCTATGTGAATATCTGTTCACAATAGAAAATCAGTCTATAAAATTTCCGTGCTATATTTTTCCATCTACAAAAAATTTTTTTAGAGAATTGCAAGCTGTTCAAAATTTTAGATAAATTTAAATTGGTAAGTTAAATGAAATTTTATATTAAAGATATAAGGCTAAAGAAAAATTTGAATAAATAAATTCAATCAAATTGTTAAGCTAAAATAATAATAACAATATGGGTATGAAATTGAAGATATTTAAGAATAAGTTAATGCGAAAATATTTTTTAAAATTGTTCCCATCTGTCTGAAAGCTTTTATTTAAAAGATTGATTTCATAAAGAAATATAACAAAATTAGTATAAAAATAAAAGTATTTCAGAAGGGTTATGAAAAGTTATGCAAACTTTCAATAATTTTCACTTTTTTCAATATTTTTTTGGTGTGGCGAAACACAAACACCAAGGCACAGCCAGCACCTGACCATGGAAAAGCTAATACATCCTCAGAGAATAACTGTTTGGTGTGGTATGTGGACCGGTGGCATTATTGGCTCGTTTTTCTTCGAGAACGTAGTAGAAGCTACCGTTTCCGTCAATGTCAATCGTTACTATGCCATGCACAGAGGTTTTTTGCATCCAAATGTTGAAGCGAATGACATGAACGATGTGTGGTTTAAATAGGTGCTACATGGCACACAGCCATCAATACAATCTAACTTTTGCGCAGTTTGTTAAAAAAACGCACAATTTGCCGAAACAGTGATGCCAACTGGTCTTCTCGCAGCTGCGTTTTAACTCGGTTAGACAATTTTTTTGTGGAAGCCGTTTCGGATAAATGCTACGACAACCATTCAGAGACGATTCATGACTTGAAAAAAGAAATTGAAATCGCCTTTGCAGCATAGAGAGTCACACCATCGGAAATGTGTTGAAGAATTGCGTCGAAACACAGAAAAGTAGTACGCTAGGGCAGGCCAGCCACGGCAATATAAATGAAATGGTGTGCCTTCTCTCATCCGATTTTTTTGTGTAACAATTTTATGACGCAAAAAATTTGTAGTCCACCCGTTAAATGAGATTTCAGAAGTGGCATAATACTCACGCTAAGACGCTTTTACGTTACGTATATGTACCTCAGGGAAAAGAGAATATCTGCATTTTTGTTCACATTGGTTTCTTCTCTTTTAATAATAGTATATTTTTTTGGTGTACAAGTTGTTTTTGTTATTCTCTGATAAGCGCAGTGGGAGATCGACTCAAATCGATGACAGATACAATCGTGTAATTCGGCGGCTAGCCACGCAGAGAAGCATGTCTTGCTTGAAAATCAAGACACATTTAAATCTACGTGTATCAAGAAGAAGAGTCCAACAAATCTTGACGCAAAATAAATTGGTTAGATATGAGTCTCGGGAGCCTGTACCCAAGCTGAAAAGTCGACATATACGGGCACGTCCGGCCTTTGCTGAAAAACTAAAATTTTGAACAGATGAGTTCAAAATGGTTATATTTTCTGACGAAACAAAATTTGATTTGGTCCTGATAACTGCCATAAGTATTGGCGTGATATAAAGCAGCTTTCGCTATAAGCGTTATCATGGAGGAGGTTCACTGATATTTTGGGCAGCCTTTGAATAGGATGGAAAGTCTCCGCTGTGTTTCATACCCACCAGGACGAATGCAGAAATATATATTAAGCTATTGGATGAAGTACTGATCGAGTTTACTGGTAATATTTATGGTGATTCTTCGGCTTTCCAGCAAGACAATACACCAATCCATATTATGCGTGCGACTAAAGGCTTCATTCTTTCTATTCAAAAGGCATGCCTCTTTTGGAGTGGCCAGCATTAAGCCCAGATCTTAACCCTATTCAAGATTTGTGGGTGATACTTTCAAACAGAGTTTATAGAAATGAGAGACAGTTTGAGACCATTGAACAACTCAAGGAGGCCTTATTGGTGGGATGAAATTAACAATTAAAGGTTTCGTTGGTTGGTTCCATGCCAAATTCGCTTAATCAAATTTTTCTAAAAAAAAAAGAAAAGCATATAAATTATTAAAAAAGTCGACCAAAAAATATTTCTTAAGCTAAACTTATCATATATCTTTGTACATATTGAAATTTGTTTTTCTTTTATTTTTGTCGACACTAATAATAACTATGAAAAGAGATGAATTTAAATAGTCTGTCTTATTTTAAATTACGTCAATGCACATATACTTGAATTGAATATGAGTTGAATATGTATTTTTGCTTTTCCTTCCTACCAATTTGTATGTGAGTTTGACTATGAAATTATTTTGCTTATTAAACAAAAACTGTTAAAAATTTAATACAGGGAGAAAATCAATAGTGCAATCGAGTGCTAAATAAAGAATTAATGAGTTCAAGCAGGAAAAATACTTAAAATTGAAATGAATTTGGGCATAAAATTTGCTATTAAATACATCTTATATTAAAAATACATTAAATACTTGTGCAAAATCTCACTTAAATTTGAAATTTCTGCAAGTCGCCACATCAGAAGTTGCTAATTAAATGCATTTAATTTGGAAATCAATAAGTTCGCTAAGCATAGTGTCACTCTTGCAACATCAGCATGCAACAATACACACATGCAAGTATACAAGTACTCATATTGGATAGTACATTCGTAGTCTCACTCAACGGCTATTATCGCAAAAACAAAGTAATATTATATTGCTATAGCAACTACTTTTCACATTCTTTTTTGCAGCATACCATCTGCCTCGCGTTTCTGTTGCTACATTTAAATGCCACATGATGATAAATAAACGAAATTTGAGCTTAAAGCTGATAATTTGTTTAATTAAAAACAACAATTTGACCAACTGGCTGACCAATTGTCCGAACTTATGCTCTTTATGTATGTGTGTACATTCATATGTATATGTATATACATTATAAGCCAACATTTGTTAGTGCTGTTGCATTTGCTTTACAATATGTTAATGCTTGAATGTGCATTCAGCTGCCAAACGGCGATGTGTGGCAGGAAGGAAGGAAGCCGGCAAGCGACTTTACTTGCTCCACATCCGTTGCTAAAGGCGGATAATTTGGTTTTTTTTCTCAGCAGTATTTACAGTTTTATTGAATTTATTTTGTTATAATTTTTTCGCTTTTTTACTTTGCTTGCAGAGGTTTTTCATTCAGTTAAATTTAAAAGTAGTGCGAAAAATGTTCGGTATAATAATATGTATATATGTACATGTGTGTCAGTATTGACGTGTACATATGGCTTTTGAATGTATGGTCGAAGATGTTTTATTTTTGAGTCGCCAGTGTTTTTCTGTTTTCACAATTATAGCCCCTTCCTTTATTTATGCCAAGGAAAATAATAAAAAAAAGTAGAAGGACATGTGAAATGAGCTAAGAAAATTATATTCATAAATTTTTCGCAAATTCCAAGAATATTTTAATTAAAAATAATTAACAACCAAAAATAATAATCAACGCTAATAATTAGATAATAAAACAAATTTGAGAGGAAAAAAATTACATATGCAAAAAAAATTTATTGTATATTATAAATATTAGTTCATTTTTACTCAAAATATTAAAAAAAAAAACTTTTCGTTTACATAAAATTGACAATTGTATAAAATTAAAAATAACAAAGTGTGTGCAGAAAACTTGCATAGTTCTAGGTTTAATGACTAAAAATCGAAAACTTGATATTTTCGGTTTGGTAATTTAGTCATTGGCGGCGACAATAAAAAATTAATAAAAATATATATGTATACAGTAGAGCTCTAGATACCCGGGTATAAAGCATTGCGAGCAGCTCGATGCTCGCTCGATACTCGCTCATTGCTCAACTGCTCAGCAGAATAAAAAAAATTCGAATTTATTTGTCAAAGTTTCTTTGCCGTTTCAATGATTTTTACACTCTGCATAAATAAATTTATAATTATTAAAAAAAAGTTTTGAGAAAGAAGTCAAAGTGTTGGTCAAAATACTCGAAATGCTCGTACTCTGCTCAAAATTTTTTCGAGTAATGAGCAATGAGCAGTTGTGCGGGTGCTCGTTGCACAAATACTCGCACAGCTCGAAAATATTTGAGCTAAATCTGGAGCTCTAATATATAGGCCATTTTTCAATTTGAAAATTTTTATCAAACAATTTTTTTATAATATTTCATATTATGTTACTTATAGAATTTTTTAAATTAATTTAAAAAAAAATTTTAAACGCTCATGACGCAGTCATTTTTCCAGATTATGACATTTAAATATTGTTGTGAACTATCTTAATAGAAACTTTTTTTGGTATGAGTAATCCTCATTTATGTATGGGAAAAAATGTAAAATAAAGTGTTATCAATTTAGTGGTTTCGAAAGTGCAGGGCTCTTTATTTTGACATCTGTCCAACTTAGCTGTCAAACCAAACATGTTTTGTTTTAGTTAAAAGTCATTAATTCATGAAAATGGATCACTTAACAACCGCACAACGCCTTCAATTTGTTGAAACCTACTACATAAATGGTGATTCATATGTGCCCTTGTTTGCGCTTTAAGAGGAGATTATGGTGCACATGATCGTCCAACTACTCCATCAATTGGTAAAATTTTAAAGAAATTTAAAGAACTGGATCGGTTACAAACATTGTGAGGCCTGTGCGTCATCGGTTTGTAGTATTCCACCTCAAATATCGCTGATGTAAGTGAAAGTGCATCCGAAGACTGGAATGTGTCTACTTCTCGACATTCTCAAGAGCTGTGACTTTCTTACGGCACATTATGGCGTAGTTTGCACTTGGTCTTACATATACATCAATATAAAGTCTTGCTCACATAACAACTGAAACAAGCTGACCATTCAACAACAAGCAGTGGACCGCGATTTTTCCAACACAATTTTCTTCAGCGATGAAGCACATTTCTCACTCGGTGGATACGTAAATAGGCAAAATTGGTGCATTTGGGGCTCCGAAAATCCACAAATAATTCAAGAGAGGAGAGGCCTTTACACCCAAAAAACTGGTGCTCTTTGGTCCAGAGGTGTGATTGGACCTTACTCCTTTTAAAACGATAACGGCGAGACTGTTGCGAGAGAATTTGGGTTTATTGCAAGAGAAATATCCTGACCATGTAATTTCTCGTCTTAGCGATGTCAATCGGCCATCGAGATCGCGCGATTTGACACCGTTAGACCTTTTTTTGAAGAGGTATGCGAAAGACCGTGTTTATGCGGATAAACCTTGACCTCTTGAACACTTGAAAACCAATATTCGTCAAGTTATGGCTGAGATATCGGCCAATATGTGCGAAAAAGAGGTCGAAAATTACCTAAAACTGATCGATACAAAAAAAATCTCGAGACAGTCATTTAAATGATTTAGTGTTTAACATATCATGCCAAGGCTCAAACTTTATAATAAAAAAGGAATTTCGTGAAAAAATTATCTTAAATGCATTTTATTTATGTTAATTTCGGAAATCTCAAAATGGGTAACCCTGTTTTATTTTTTACAAACAAATATAATAAATAAAAAAATACATTATTTGAGCTCAATTGCAGTCTGTGCAAAATATAACCCATACATTTTTTGCTCAAGCAAAATTTTTTGTCAACCTACCGGTCGCAAAGTGAGCAATTTGGACTTGCTAGCAGCATTGGATTAAGATTTTAAAATTAAAAAAAATTGCTTTTCTACAATCGATAATAAATGTTTATATTACATTTTTAAGGATTTCTCATTAGCCCACGAAACAGCTCATGGTCAGCTGTTAGCAGCCAAACACAACATATGTTTCAGCAAGTGCTTTACCAAATAGTTACTTGGTTTTAGGCATTGTTTTTAATCGCTGTAAATTTTGTAAATTTTATTGTCTGTAATAAATAGTTTTGTTTCATATTAACGCCAAGGTATGTGTCAAATAGAAAAACAGAGTTTTCGAGATGAGATATATGTATGTGTTGATGAGTTAAATCGTAGTTGTAATTAAGCCCAACTGTCTTTCGTGGAGTAGAACTTAACAAATTCATCTCCAATCAATGTAGCTTCAACTGTTTTCGAAGTTGTGAACTTGTGAATATGAACTACTACTATATACTACTATTCAAATTATGGCACTTTTTAGGAAGAATGGCAGTATCACAACGGACACTGACATTTGATACTGTTTAAATTCTCATAGTAGACTTATCCTAAAGTGGAAAAACTATGGTAGTGACTAGGCGTTTTTCGAAAATAGTAAGCAAGAAGGGCTATATACGCAATTGGTGTCAATGGAAAAATCTTCTGAAAATTTTGGACGTTCAGAAAAATAATTTTCGGTGTCTTTTTAGGCCTCGTCTAAGAAGTGCTACCGAATGCATTGCTGGCAACTACAAATTACAGTTTGAATTAAGCTAAATAGCTCATTACTTCAAAAGTAGGGTCAATGCTAAATGCCGTCGATAAGGTTAGAGGAAATGTAAAAACACTTTGAATAACCCAAACCGTTTAAATTTTCTGATGAAAAAGCACTGGCATAATTTACAGATGTTTGACATACAAAGTACACTTGAAATTTGTCGAAAAGAGCTGTAACAAACCAAACGCCGACATAGTCACTGATTATTTCGCTGAAGTACCATTTCAAAGCTTATCATACCATACCGTTTCTAGGATCTTGGAAGAACACCCAGAATGTTTTGAAAATCAAAAGAAGAATATTAATGACACCCAATTACCCGCGGTTTACAAATGGGATTGTGATAAGAGCAACGACCATTGCAATTGTAAACAAAAATTTAAGAACTGCAAAAAAAATATTAAAAATAAAATAAAATTCAATTGCAACAAGAACAATTTATTGTATTTTAAATAATTTTTGTTTGAATATTTTTTATTTTTAGTTTTATTTAATTTTACTATTTGTACTCTTCATATATATTTGCTTATTATGCCGATATTGAGAAATACTGCAATGGCGAAAAACTGAAAATCACCGTTATTTGCATTTATTAACACACATTCGTACATGCACTTGGTCGCCGCCTGTGGCATTGCAGTTTTTGATGCTGCCACAGTTGTTTCACATGTTCACTGAGTTAAGATACTCGTTTTTAATTAACGATATCGTTCGTTTACTTATGTAAGTACATGCATTCGTACCTATGAATTGACATGTAGCAAACGGAAAAACGAGTCATTTGCATGCACTCGTATGTGTGAAGTATGTATGTAATGCAGAGTTATTATCCTTGCAAATGACTTGTATGCCACTGAGATGTCATACCATTGCGTACACAACAACAAAAACCAGAACAACAACACTATATAAATGTAACTGTTGCATATTGCAGTTCTGCTTGAAGGTCCTGATTTTAACACTACTGTTGCTGCAGACGCTTTAGATGTGGCTCTTACTTCTTCTTCTTCTTCTTCTTACACTTCCTCTTCCAATAGGGTCATTAAGTGGTGGTTAATTGTTGGCTGTCACTTATTAAATTCGCATACGAAAAGTGAACGGTATTCATGTGCCACATATGTAAATATGTACTTATGTACAAGAGCATGGAAGGATGTAAAATAATTTGTAAATAAGCGTGTTTAAAAACTGATTTTTACCGACTTACACTGCGCCATTGCTTTTATTTTTATTGAAGGAAAGGGAAAAATCTCGCACTTTTCAATAAAGAGAAGTTACGAAGAATTTTAAATTATTAAATATGGCAAAGTATGGCTTTCAGAGGGATGGGTTTACTGAAATATTTACTTTTTACAGAAATTTTCCATTATGCAGACGCTTCATTTTGCTATAATAAAAGCTATAAACATTTTCGAGCAAATCTTCCTAGCGAAAATTTTACCTAGATCTGCTGGTCCTTTTTAGTGCTGGAAAGGGATTCAATTTGATTTGAGGTAAAGTAGTTGTCGGGTAAGATTTTAACACTTTTTGAGTTTTTAATACTTCCTCTAGTCCTCTGAAGAGTAAAGCTCTTAAATTTCTAAGACGAGTTCCAGATAGGACGAAGTTGGTGTGCCCTTCTTCGCTGTTATTGCACATAACTTTAGCGATCGTGCATACTGTTAAAGCTTCCATCTCACCCTGAAATCCGCCCAGCAGCTTTTTCAGAAATGTTATTGCATAGCGCCCTTAGCTATTCTCGTATTTTATGTACTAATTCAATCACCAGACGGTCGGGAATTTTCGGCAATCTCATCAATTATTTCATTCTTCACAATGCTTTTGTAGCTTAAAACCCAATAGATACGCAGGTGCTACTCTAAATCCACCTTTTCCACTGTCTTTTCCCTGCTTCTAAGAACATTTTCTGGCATAATACGATGTGAGGTGGTCACTTTAATGGCCGTCTGGTTATCAAAGAATGTTAAATGTTGATGCTTTTTCAGGTCACTGTTCAATAATATTAATTAGTTATTCGAGCTGCATCAAACCATGTTGATGTTTTCATGTGTGCGTTGTTAGCTAGCTCAGCGGCTTTCCTTGCTACGAAGACCTTCGCCTGGAAAATACTGCAATAATCTCAAAGCTTGAATGGTTGATTGAGATCCCGCTCAGCGCAATAGATTTCGGCGTCCACTTCATCCGAAATTTTGTATCCTTTAGTTTAGATATTATAAGTTAAGCTGGATGGCCGCACGTTCCACCCGCTTTTAATGTGACTTGAAACTTCTGTTCCCAGATGAAGTGTGTGTGTATGTGATATATTTCATTGCCTATTGAGCTGTAACCGAAGGTTCTACTAGAAAATTTTCCCTATCGAAACTAATCACACAGCATATTCCGCTGCAATTCTTTCTCCTGCGCTGTCGATTGGTAGTAGGTTGATTAGCCTTTCAAGTGCAGCTATTGAAGTAGTTCTGACCACCCCGTTATGCAAGTTAATAACGTTATTCAGTCTAATAATTTACTGTGTGAGGCATTGATCAAAATTGGCTTGACTACCGCTGTGTAACATCAATATGTAAGACCAGTGGATAGAACCCAACATCTTCTTGCATGCGTTATGGGCACTACTGGCATTTTTCACTCTCTCCTCCACATTGAGCTTTCACAACAGCTTGCAGTCCGAAATTACTCTAAGGTACGTGCTCCTTAATTGTTCGTTCAATCCCTATGAACCATGTTGTCCCTCGGTGATTTCCACGCAGGGTTCTTGTTCCTTCTTGTAAAACGTACCCTGGCTGTCAATGTGAACCACTGGTTTATGGCTCTTAAAGTATCTTGCTTCACGTTAATAATAGTATATAGAATGAGAGGTTGTCAGTCCCAACAAAGCTCTACACCATTTTTAGTTGGGGTAAATTAAAGCTTTTATACAAAAAGTGACCTCTAAACAAATGTTTTTAATAGCACTTTATTGAAAAAACAACCTAAACAAATTTATTCCTTTGCTATAAAAGTACTTCGATTTTTTAGCAACTTTTGATTTCATTAACAAGAAATTTATTTAGAGAAAAAAAATATTCACTTCAGACCACATCGTTTATGACTAATCAAATTTACAATAAAACTTGCAATTGACGTCAGCGACAGGAATGCCTTTGAAGATGGTTAAAAAATAATAAACAATTCAAAATCGTAAAATGCACATTTTGTTAAAAAGAAAATTTAAGCATCCATAAATATAAAGTTATAAACAAATTTTCATGCATTCAAGTGTCTAGGAAATTTCGTGCATATAAACATAAATACCAATGTAAATAAACACATAGAAAAGTGTATTCAAATGATGTCAATGATTTCCAAACACATATTGACAACACACTTCAAATAAATATTATATTTTAGAAGTATAAATTTTTATATCATTTGGCAATAGAAATCATATGCACACATTTCTGTACACAAGTTTCCGTCTGAGCGCCGTCGATGACACAAATTGAACACTTTCGTTTACTGAACCAAAACTGAACCTGATCATTTTATTAAATTCAATCTTTTTATATTACAATTTTGCTTACTTTCTAAATTACAATTATTCGTATACTTATATTGTTTTTGTTGTTAATTCCTGATCATTTTATTAAATTCATTTTTTTATATAGGGTTTTTTTTATAGAGGTATAGAACTTTTCAAGATGGCAACCGATTTAACAGCTGTCAAGTGATTTATTCTCAGTTTGGTTTGGCAATTCATCATGAATAGACTCACGCCTGAACAACGCTTGCAAATAGTGCAATTTCATTTCGAAAATAATGGTTCTGTGCGGAAAACGTATCGCGCACTACGTCCAATGATACGGACCAATGATTCCACCAGCCCATAAAGCGCACCACACAGTCAGTTTTTCTGGATGTAACGGTCTTTCAACATACACTTGAGGATTACCTTCACTCCAAATGCGGCAGTTTTGTTTGTTGACGTAGCCATTCAACCAGAATTGCGCTTCATCGCTAAACATCGCTAAAATGGACGTAGTGCGCGATACGTTTTCCGCACAGAACCATTATTTTCGAAATAAAATTGCACTATTTGCAAGCGTTGTTCAGGCATGGGTCTATTCATGAAGAATTGCCAAACCACACTGAGAATAAATCACTTGACAGCTGTTAAATCGGTCGCCATATTGAAAAGTAATGCCAACTTAAAGTTCTATACCTCTATAAAAAAAAACACCCTATATAATGCTTGTTCGAATCTAACTGTATCGTTTGCGTCGATTTCGTCGAGTATTTTATTGTAGCTATCTAGTATTTTGTTGGTTGTTTTAATTAAGTGGTTATTGATTTTGTACTGTTTATTACTATTTCCTGTGAGGTCATTCGTTTTAGTCAAAGTTCGTCCCAGTCGGTTGCGTCTGAATTACCCGCGAGCCATTTCCAAGCCGAGCCAATCCAGTTGATTGATCTTTTGTTCCTTTTAACGTTCCTAGTCCGTAATCGATCTAAAAGGTTGTCGATTTGTGAAATTTGATAGTCTAGCTGTGGAGCTAGAGGGCTCATTCTGCTAGTCTGATAGCGAATAATGGGTTTGATGTTATTGAGAATTCGTTCATAATCGTCCAAGTCGATGGTGTGTATAATTTTGTAGTACCCGTTTAATATTTTTCCTATGCCCTGTTTTATCGTCACCAATGTCCACTACTGCTGCTGTGAACCCCGGTATCAACCTAGTAAATGGAAAAATTGTCAGTTTTTCAAGTGAGATTTGTGAATCCTTCTATTATTGGTAGTGGTAATTGTTACATTATTGTCTTTCCCTACGGTTTCTTTCTTATAAATAGGTTTATTTTTCTGTCTTATCTGTTTGTCTTTTTTGAAAACTATTTCGCCTGGTTCATAGTTTTTAATTTTAGTCCTTTTTTTGTTGTGCCAGTTTAGCATCTTTTTCTGGTTCCTGGCGAGTTCGTGTCTGATGTCGTTACTAACAATGTCCTTGAAGTCCTTCAATTCCTGATAATTTATTCTGTTAGTCCTGCCAAGGAAGACTTCAGCTGGCTTCTTATTGTTAAATATAGCAATATGTGTATCAATAGAAAGAGATTTCAGAAAGTATTCGAAGAGTGCTGCAACTTGTTCAAAAATCTTATTTAAAGGGCTCAAGAAATTTCTGATCTAACATATTTTTGATTATAATTGCCACATGTTTGAAACATTTAATTGGCGACTGGTTGGAAGCATTGCAAATACGGATCTGAAGCTGCCAAATATTCGATTCCTGATGGATATTTTTGTAGAGGGTTTCAACCGTTCGGGATGCAACGGTATTATGAAACAAATTTTAGATTAATACTCCCTAAAAAATGAACATTACTCATGAAATAAGACAAATAATTGAAATATTAATATACAAAAAATTCTATTCATATAAAAATAAGCAAAATAAGTCAAAAGTAATTAGTATTCTTCTTATTACTGCTCACTACTAATGCTATCAGTCGTTTCTTTTCTCGCTATTTGGCGCTATTTGAGGAGTTCCTCTTACATTGTTTCCACAATCGGGTACTGCATGGGATACTTTCAATGCTGTAATGCTTTGATCCATTCGGACGACTGACCTAGTCAGCGTAGCCGCTGTATCTTAATTCACTAACACTGTATCTAAATTCACTTCAATGAAAATTTAAGTCGTCCAGAAATCTAGGATTCTCGTCGGATAGATGCACGATTACTCTTTCATTACTTTTCACATTTGTGATTTTCACCATATTCTAAAATATTCATCAGTCGTTCGGACGCAGACGAACGCGAGAAATTGGAAAATCGGTTCAGCGATTGTAAGACTTACTGCCAATGAATTCGCTTGTTGGCTCTAACCTCACTCACTCACTACTTTGAACTGAGCAGGTAATTAAAAAATAAAATCCTTTCTCGAGGAGCAAAAACCAATTCTACAAGTCGCTCATCATCCCCTTCCAGCTATATTATGCAATGTTTAGACGTCGACAACATTTGATGAGAAGAAGCTTGGAGTTTTCGAGTGAAAAGTTTGGAGGACGATTTATAGACTAACGAGATATTCAGAGTTATCCATTTTGTGGTATCCAAAATAAACGTAAATAAAATGCATTTAAATTTTTTTTTAATTTTTGCAAAACTACGATCCGTTTGAGGTAATTTTCAAACACTTTTTGCCACATAGTGGGTGGTATCTCAGCCACAACTTGACGAATGTTGGTTTTCAAGTGGGCAAGGGTTGAAGGCTTATTCGCGTAAACAAGCTCCTTAGCGTAGCTCCACAAAAAAAGTCCAACGGTATCAAATCAAAAGACCAAAAAAGTCGGTTATCATTCGACCATGAAAAAAATCACAATCACACCTCCGGATCAAAGAGCACACAAGAGAGTAAGTTTTTTTTTGCGTAAAGGCCTTATTTACGTATCCACCGAGTGAGAAATGTGCCTCATCGTCGAATAAAATTTTTTTGGAAAAATCGCGACCACTGCTTGTTGTTCAAGCACCCAATCGACGTAACTACGACATTGTCAGTTGGCTTCAGTTGTTATGTGAGCTGGACATTAAATGGATGTTCAAACTACTCCATAATGTGCCTTAAGAAAGTCACAGCTCTTGAGAACGTCGAACACTTTCACTTACAGCAGCGATATTTGAGGTTAAACGAGCAAAACGATGATGCACAGGCCTTACAATATATGTAGCCGGTCCAGTCTCTTCAAATTTCTTTTTACCAATTGCTTGAGTAGTTGGACGATTATGGTCACGTTTGATTCGCCATTTTTCTGTAGAATTCAACAAACTTTTAACTAAAACGAGGCATGTTTGATTTGACAGTTAAGTTAGACAGAAGTCGAAATACAAACCTGCACTTTCGAAACCACTAAATGGTTAACTCATCATATGTCAGATATTGTAAAAGGGGCCGCAAATAAAACCAAATTGGTTTGGATAATAGAAGTCATTTTACCTAAATATCAACATAATTACATACCAGATATCCTCCAAATCATCATTTAAAATACCTCAGAATATTATTCTTAAATTTGGAAATACAACTTTTTATTCCAGATTTTTATTAAAGTGTTTTAAATCTTTCGATAATTAAATGGCAATTATCCCATGTCCAAGAGCGCGCTTTCAAATATACGCACAAACATAAATACATTTATATATCTTTACAGGCATATGTATATTCATGTGCATATGTATGTATCTTTGCATGCTAGATGTAACTGATGCCTTAAGTAAATAAGTAGCTGGAATAATAAAAGCGAAAATAAGTAGTCACGGTAATCAAGTATTCGAATGACCGTTCATTCAGCAACTCACTATCCACCACCATTGCACTTGTCTCCCTGAGTGACCAAAGGCCAACGGCAGTTATTAACAGATAATTTTATTACCAGACATCGTGAATCTGCATACGGCGTTAGCGTTGGCATTCGCGCGCATATGACGCATTAAGCGTTGGAGCGTCTTTTTTATATTTCTTTTTTCATCGTTTACCCAAGCGTATATTTGAGCGGATAAAACATATTCGTGTACATATGTATGTATGCACAACAACACAAACATATGAGGGAGTTCGAGTCAAGTGCAAGTCAAGTAGCAAGTTGCCTTACCACATCCTCACATATCTATGTATGTACATATGTATGAAAATGTATATGAATTCCGTATATTTATTTGCATATGTGGTTATTGTCGGTCAGGAGTTATCACGGCCGCAGGAGTATAATTAAGTTTTAAGTCGAACCAAGAAAAACATGATTAATATTACAGTAATGAAAATAAAAATACAAAAGTAAATCTACATACATACATGCATAGATATATGCATGTTTTTATGTGCATATACATATATTTACTTGAAAATAATAATAATATGTGGGTGAGAAAATACAATGTAAGGACATTCGCGTACAACATTCATCATCAACATACTCGCTTTAATGCGACGCAATGAAGCGTAAATCAAATATGTATGCAGTCGTATGTGTGTGTAATAATGACGTAAATATCTGCAGCATGACTCTAGCTGACGCATACACACACACACAAAGAAAATAAAAGTATTATATTGTGCGTGAGAGCAAATTGTCTTTCATGATTACACACTAGAAATACTTCCTCTTAACTTCGGCAGAAAAGCTTAAATTTTTTAACGAAAGTATACTTGAGGCAATTCTGCTTGGAAGCCACCCTCTTCAAAACTGATAAGATGTTCTAACAATTTGTGGCGAGTGTGCGTATTGACATTTTCCTAAAAAAAGCAGCCGCCACTTAACGGCCAAGCCAGGAGTACACGCGGAGGGCTTGATCTTCTTCTTGATCTTATATATGGTCTTTCGAGCTCTTGAAAACTGATAGAACGTAATTTAGTTATATTACTTATTCTACTAATATTCACACTTGGGTGCCAGACATAAAACATAAATATGTATTTGTGCTGATATATAAAGTATATTCCTGTCTCAGCCCTAGCTATATGGGCTGATGAAAGCCCAACTTTACCGGCTCCATCAATTATTTAGACAACCGACAAAGTTCTTCGCACTTATGACGTGCTCTAATCGTGATTGTGGGTCATAACGACACTTCGTGCTGGCAAAGCGGATAAGCTTTTAGAAAAATGTACTCCCGATTATATTTCATTGGACTGATAGTGAGCGGGGAATACTCTATCTAACCAATGTATTTACTTATAGAAGAGAGTATGTTATAGGGTTGGTTAAAATGGAAGTAGCGGATGCAGATCCAAAACATATTCTACGTACGTACTACAATTCGGAAGGCTTGGCTTCGAGTCCTCAAAATTATAGAAAATTAAGTTTTCTAATTGCGGTCGCCCCTCGGCAGGGAACGTCAAGCCCTCCGAGTGTTTTTCTGACATGAAATAAAAGCTCCTGATAAAAATCCATCGGCCGTTCGGAGGCGTCTTCGAATAAACTGTAGGTCCTCAATTTGTTGGTAAAACATCAAGACGCAAAATCAAAAATTGGAGGAGGAGCTCTGCCGAAAACCGCTTCAGCGATTACAAAAAGTTGAAGAGTTTTATATGTGCAACTTCCGAAATATTGTCAAGAAAGTCGAGACCGATTGTTGGGAACTTTTTTCTACATAACATCTTGCACCCGCATAGAATAGAGACATAGACAGCATTCCTGTTATAGCTCTTATGTCATTCCTTTAAATACTCGAAGTCTGACAACTCAGTGAACTATTTTAACACAACCTTATGTAATTAAAATAAATTAGAAAGATGATTTGTAGGAGCTGTAGGAATCACGTGGAAGAGAAATCTACGAGAGTGTCGTGCGCTTTGTGGAGCTGGACTTTAAAGTGTAGAAGTCGCGTTTTTATAAGACCTATAATGAGTAGAAGAAGCAAAGGTAAAAGACCAGTTAAGATCCATAAAAGGAAGGGAAAGGAGCTATAAAAGTCTAAACGGTATCTTTCGTCATTGTCTCTGCAACCATTAATATTTACTTACTTAAAGAAGTTTATTATAGTATTAGCATCACTTGATCACCCAAAAACAAGCACATTGATTATAGTGACCCTCCAACTTTTCGATACCATTTTTGTAGTACGATGTGCTCCTTGCTTCAAAAAAGGCCTCAGTTTCGGCGATCAGTTCTTTATTCGAGCATTCTTTTGAGATCTGGGAACAGGAAATAGTCGCTGGGGACCAGATCTGGAGAATACGGTGGATGCTGAAGCAATTTGAAGCCAAATTCATGAATTTTTGTCATCGATTTCACTGGCATGTGATACGGTGCATTGTCTTGGTGAAACAGCACTTTCGTTTTCTTTAAATACGGCCGTTTTTCGTCTATTTTGTCCTTCAAACGCTCCAATAACGATATACTCGTATAAAAGTCGCTGTTGATGGTACTTCCTTTTTCAACGTGGTCAATGAAAATTATTCCATGCGCATCTCAAAATACAGACGTCATAACCTTTCCAGTCGACTGTTGCGTTTTCCGCGCTTTGGAGCGGTTTTATCGCACGCAGTCCACTCAGATGACTGTTGATTAGACTTCGGAGTGAAATGCCTCATCCAAGTTTCATCCATTCTCACATATCGACACAAAAACTCGTTTTTATTACGCATGAATAACTCCAAACACTGCTCCGAATCACCAACTCGTGGTTGTTTTTGGCCAAAAGTGAGCTTGCGCCGCAACCGCTTTGCACAGACCTTTCCCATACCCAAATATTCGTGAATGATTTGATATACTCCTTCAGTTGAAATCTTTAGAGCGCCTGCTATTTCATTCACTGCGTTCGACGTCTTCGGTGCTCATTTCACTACGTCTAAAATTAGTATACCCATCCTTGATGGTAGATTTTCCTGGGGCAGTGTCCAGAAATTCGTCATCAAGCCAAGTTTTTGCTTCAACTGTATTTTTTCCCTTTAAAAATCAATATTTTATAAACATACGAAATTCCTTTTGATCCATTTTTTTCACAATAACAAAATTTATTTCACTCAAAATGCTATAAATCACAAACTAATGTTCCGCCAGCTGTCAAATTTATACACACACGTTTTCTAAAGGTTAGGGTTAACTAAAAATCGTATCGATTTAATTCTAGTAGATCCATCTATTCGTCAGGCCGGGGAATGACCTGTCCAATAAAAACTGAGGCCATCTTTCTGACAAAATCATCTTTTGTTATTAAATCCAGAGATGCTTAACGTCTAGAATAACAACATTTTCATGAGTAGTGTTGGATTGGTATTGACCTAATTTTTTTTTTATTAATTAAATATTGCAACAGTGCAAAAAGTGGTCACTTTCAATATATTCGACGGAAAAATACTTGTTTACTCAACAACAATTTTTTGCTTTTTAGAATTCTGTTTAATTTTTTTATTTCAAATTTCATAGAATCCTTTAAGAGCTGCGTTTAGAGTAATATTTCCACCGTCTTTAAACGCCAATCACACTAAGTACAGAACGCTCAGTATAAGGACGGAGCAGAGTTGGCTGCTGATGCATCTGAAGAGACACTGAAAGTCGTTCTAATCCATCTTGACCCTTTATATAAAGCTCTTTCTACCTATTTTTCACCTGTAGCCCAATTAAAGGTTTTAGAGCACATTTCTATAAAATACTTAGGAATATGCAAATATAGTGATACAAAAACTTCAACCAAAGCAATATACTCTACATATGTATGTATCAGCTCATCAAATAGGTCGACAGATTCGAAATTCCCTTCAAGCGAGTGTAGTAAATATGTATATATGTCATTTAAAGACTCCTGATGCGTGGCCACAATCACAGGCATGTAGGGTGACATGTAGCAAACACAGACGGACACAGAGGATTTGTTGAATCAACCATTGCGGCTAACGGACACTAGCGGCATTGCTACCGATGCTTCTGTTGGGTCCGTCGGGTCTGTCATGTGGTCAACTCAAACTCTACAGTTAACTGCTGTCACATTCTCGACGGTCATTTATGGTCAGCTCTGATAGTGTTTACACGAATATGGCATTACATGTGCTTATATATATGTATTTTAAACAAACTGTAAATGTGTATATGCATATGAGTATAAAAAGCTAAAAGGAGTTGTTGTGTAAGCACATTCCCATGCAGTTTTCAATGCCGTTACCATGTGAACGTGCATAAAATGATATTGGAACAAAAACGATACACTCTCTTCATCTCTCTTTCTCTCTCTCTACGTGGAACTCTGCCTCACCAACTCAATTAAATGTCCTTCAACTGGCGAAAGGATTTGAGTTTTTTTTTTATCTAAAATGTCGTTTCTATAAAATAAATAGCATGCACTCAATAACGGTTTTTCAATGTTTGTTAGGCCGACACACATAGAAATAAATACAAACACCTATATCATAGTTATAAGGTATGTCTCTTGGGAAACGAGACAATCAGAAAAACCATATAAAAATATTTTTCTTAGACAATATGAAAATGTCACGTAATTGAAAACGGATTGAATCGATGAGACGATGAGACGATTAATCGTGAAATAGTCGTCAGCTTCTAGTTTTACTTTGTTTTGACCTTTCACGAAGACTGGTCGTAAGAAGCTCATTTCCAGATCACTGAATATCTATCCCTGAAGTATAATCCTTTCATATACCACAACAGATTGTCGTAGAAGAATATGCTATTTTTGCATAGTCTTGTTTTTCGTGGAACACATATAGTGACATTTTAGCGAAAATATGTGCCATATGCTGGCAAACAATTGTCAGTTCACATTTTTGTATGAATTCAATAGACACACACTATTATTGCATGAGCATACATTCCACCCATGCTGACTAACCCCATCCCATGCGTTGTACTCTTCACAAAAGCTTGTAAACACACTTATCGTCGCTAACGAATTTGGTTGGACTAAACGGTTGTTTTGGGTGTTACGACATGACGTTGATGACCACAGCAGCTTAATGCAGCAACTGAATGAGATTGTAAATTCCTGGTGGCATGAACGCCTACACAGCAGAGCTCATAAGTTCAGCAGACATTCATAAGCGGCAATAGAACCAGTAATCATTTGGAAAATAATACTCGGATTTTAAAGTGCTTATTGCACATCCACCCACCATATTTGTTCTCCATTTGTGTGTACAACCGCTTTTGCATAAGTAGCTGAATTAGAATTGGTCGAAGCTGACTTCAGCTCTAGCGCTTTTGTTGACGGTTTATAAGCCACTTGAATAACGATTTAAGTTTTATGCGCAAATTATGCATTTAGAAGATCGACAGTTGAGATGTGACCACTTTAGCTCATCAGATGTCTTACTTTTTGGACTCTAGCTTTAATTTTCTTAACACAAAACCAATTCCTCGGTAGAATTAATGTCTTGTTTTAAAAAGTAAGCAACCACCTCTCCGACGTTTCTTGTTATTTTACGATTTGAACCATTGTGTACTCAGCCCAATCCACAAAATACTGTGCATAATTTGCGAAAGACTAAAGCTCAGTGTCAATATATTGATTGAACACTATCAGTGTGGCTTCAAACCTGGAAAATCTACCATTTACCAACTATTCTCCATGCGCCAAATTCTTGAAAAGGCCGCCCGAAAACTGTCGAACTACACCTTCGCAAAGAAATGCCTCTATGCCGATATGACTAAGTTTGGTATTCCTACAAAACTTATACGGATATTCGAACTGATGCTAAGCAACACCAAAATCTCCGTCAAAATTGGGTAGGGACACTTTGAGCCTCATAGAGATGAATTATTCAACCTAATTCTGGAGGAAATAAGAAGACCTGCAGAACTAAATAGGAAATGTACAATATTTTACTTGAGTGTACAACTGCTGGGGTATGTCGATGACTCTGCTTTCTCCAGACTGGACAAGGAAGCCAGGCGAATGTGTTGGTAGTTAACGAAGACACGGCAAAATACTTTTTTGGCTCAATAATAATCATAATGTCGAAAAAAAGAAGGGAACTTGATACTCTCCGTTACTGTTCCGATGTTGAACATAGGAGTACCGCCTAGAACTTGAGTTCGGAGTTTAAAGCGCTTAAATTTCGCTGTTCCACCAACTCTAAGTAATTAGGAGAAATATTTCATAGCTTCCACTACACCATCGACTGTAATTATTATCGCTATATAGCGCTGTTTCTCGAATCACTGGCATATAGCACCACCTAGGGGATGGACGAACAAACATTGTTCGTGATCAACCAGCAAGTCAAAATCATACAGCACCAATATGACGTTAAGGACCTAGCTAGGTACCTGGACAAAATGCGCTGAAGAAAGAAATGTCTGGCACACCTGTAAAAAACTGCTAAATTAAACCCTTATATTTAGAGAGTCTATTAACACTTTTCAGCAGCTTCTTGCTGTGAATGGCAAGATAAAAGTTCAAGCTCCAACCATTTAGGACTGAAGATTAAAGCTGGTTGGGGCGCAAAAGACCTCCACTTAACGTTAAAAATGGAGAAGTTATAGAATTCACTTGCTGCCACTAATTGCAGTGCTGTTGTGTATTCGACTGATAATCTCCTTTACCACAAAGTAATTTATCTTTTGATTTTTTGAGGCTTGTATTAGTTTATGGACCTCTTTATATAATTTTAAGTTATATCACTTATTAGTGACTCTTTCTTCTTAGTGCCCTTTCGTTGCACTACAAAGTGAAAAGAGAACCCACATAAACTTGCTCGAACGAAATAGCAAATTCCTTGCGCAACCCTGCTTCGGAAACTGCTGGTACTTCGACGAATGTCGAGCTGTCGAGAGAGAGCCAAAATCTGGGAGAAGAACCGAGAGAAAAGAATCAATACACACCACCTTTTCATCGATTTTAATGCTGCCCTCGACAGCACGATAACTGCCCCTACGCCCGTATGTCTGAAATTGATATCCCTACAAAACTGATACGGCTATGCAAACTGATCCTAGAAAATACCAGAAGCGCAGGCAGGATTGGGAGGACCCCTCCGAGCCGTTCGATACCAAACAACGTTTCAGACGAAGTGACTCTTTATCGTGTGATTTCTTCAATTTGATTCTGGAGAAAATAATACGAGCTGCAGAGCTAAATAGACCAGGTGCAATCTTCTACAAGAGTATATAATTGATGATATTGATATTATTGACAATAACAAACACACCGTAGGTTCTGCTGCTTTTTCTAGGTTAGGCAAAGAAGTGAAGCCAACAGGTCTGTTAGTGAACGAGGGCAAGACAAAATATCTCCTGTATTCAAATAAACAGTCATCGCATTCGCGACTTGGCCCCCACGTCACATTTTCAGTCATAACTTTGAAGTCGTAGATAATTTTGTTTATCTTGGAACCAGCACCAACAATGTCAGCCTTGAAATCTTTAGATAGTAAAGTCGTCTGTCAAAATAACAAAACCAAACTCTACAAGTCGCTCATTATTCCTGTCCTGCTGTATGGTGCAGAAGCGTGGACGATGTCGACAACTAACTTTAGGAATTTTCGAGAGAAAAGTTTCGCGGAAGATTTATGGTCCTTTACGCGTTGGCAATGGCGAATACTGCAGACGATGGAACGATGAGCTGTACGAGCTATACGACGAAATTGACATAGCTCAGCGAATAAAGAGACAGCGGCTACGCTGGCTAGGTCATGTTGTTCGAATTGATAAAAGCGCTCCAGCTTTGAAAGTATTCGATGGAGTACCCGCTGACGAAAGCAGAGAAACGATCAGGTGGAGAGCGACCTGGTCTCACTTGGTAATTCTAACTGACGCCAAACAGCAAAGAGAAGGAACGAGTGGAGCGCTATTGTAGTTGCGGCTATAATCGCGTAAGCGGTGCCTACCCCAATTTTCCATATACAATTTTTAATTTTCCGTATATACAACTTATTTTATTCTATTACTATTTTCATTCATTTACTCACCTCAATGCGCCAAATTTCCACACCTGGCTTCTGACCTGCATTAACAAAAGCTTGATTTATGACTGGTTCCATTGTTTTTATTGTTATTGTTGTTTTCAGTTGTGCACCAAATGAATAAACTATTTGGGAAAATAACTGATTGCTGTTTGTTTTCTTTTTTCACTTCGCAATTTCAACGGCTTAATAGTCAAGGCTAATACGGAAAGTGTTCAATAACTAAAAAATAAAAATAAATAAAATAATAATTATTAAACATTTAAATGAAAAAAAGCAATAATAAGAAGATATATCAATATTTTGCGCATAATAAAATTTTAGTATATTAACGAATAAAATATTAAAGTTAATTATCGGAAAATGCTTAAATTTATTTACATTGAAATGCAAACAATTTATGTACGTACGGATATGTGCGCTCATTAAATTTTTCGATTTAATTGGCTTTAAACGAACAAATGGCGAAATATCTGGTTGGCTTTTTTTATTTACATATTTCTTTTTTATTTAAGCGTGTCTAAATGAACGGACTGACGACAACGAATGGCAGCTGCCACTATTAACCGACTGAAATAGTCAGTGCTCATACTATATAAGTATGCATATATGTACATATCCACATGAGGGCGTGCGTGTGGGTGTTTTGCATGAAAGTGAAATTTTGACATTTATCGATTTTCCTTGTATTATGGGAGCGGATACGAGCACATATGTGTATACATACACCTCGCTGAAATCATCACCAGCTGTCGCCTGTGGCTCATAAAACAGTTATACGTACACAGTTATGTATAGTTTTTATTCATAAAACCGCAGCTCATATATTTATGTATGTAGTACATGTGTGTAGATATAAATTATTTCATTTTTGCAGAGTCGTGCCAAATTATGCCGTTAGGCTTTTCACATATCAGGTGTTCATTGTCTAGTTAATGAAAAGCGTATGAAAAGACTTGTTGGTATTTCAGCATTTCTTTGCTGTTTTTTATTTTATTCTTAATTTAAAATTAATTAATGCAAAGTGAATTTAATATAGCGATAGTATACTTGTAGGATCTCACAGATCCTTCCCACTACTATTGGAGATATTAGTACTACTTCCTTTCTACGCTGTAAAATATAGTTCTTTCTCAGCAACCGTTTAGGTTGACAGATATACCATATGCGATAGATGTACGGGCCGGTCAAAACATAGCGGAGATTCCACACCTTTTCATCGAAAAAAAAGTCGAAATTCCTGCATACCACACTTATTGACTACACTAATATGCTCATAAACTTTACTTTTTTTACTCATTGGACGATTTTCGAATGAGTAAGCATAATATAATCACCACGGAATATTTAGCTTTGATTAAAACTCTGCTAATCAATGACAAATTCTGAACAGGGATATTGAAGTTGTTTGTTCCGTCAACGTAAGAGATTAGTCAAACTGCCGTCATTTGTAAAAGTAAAACGTTCTTTGAAATTACATACATATGCTCATATGAGCCGGAACAGAAGATAGATAGATCTGTTGGTGAGTAGACTGCAGGTCTTACGTCAGGGTAGAAATCTCCGTCGTCCCCTACATGAAAAAAGCTTTTAATGGGACCCAAGACCTGCGAAAAATAAGGCAACAAATGTTAACCATATATAAAGATCCGTCCAAATCAACATAAATGGAGCACTCAAGACAACGACAAACTAGGCCTTGAAAGTAGTTCTCAACATCATATCACTGGGTCTAGTGGGTTAGCAGATGGTCGCACTAGTTTCTAATAGCCTGAGAGAGTCAAATCGGTGAAGTTACCAATAATTTGGACATTCAAAACCCTTCAAATCCATTCATACCACACATTACAGACCGCTGATGTTCAACTATGGTTACCAGCAACAACTATATACTAGCAAAGGGAAATTTTTAAGGATAACTTCGATACTCCAATCAGCAGTAATAAAATGGAACAAAGCTGTGGGGTGGCATCTATGGCCTGCCATAGGGAAGGCGGCAGGCGAACGTTAATCTCATTTGCGTATAACAGCATAGGTAGCACATTCAAGATCACGCCAAACAAGATATTAAATGTGAGGATCTGCATCTTACAACCGGACGTAGTGAGTAATCAGGTAGTCAGATCAGTGAAGTAATCAATGAATTTAGCACTTGAATCCTCAAATACTAAGCAAGCATCACATATATTGAAGACTGGAATTATAACTCCGATACTCCAGTCGAGAGTATCGAGATACACATCTATGAATGGATCGAAACTCTATGAAAGGATTGGTCATGGTGAATTCACAAGAAATTTAAATTGAGCTGCTAGCTGCAGATTATTATAATGTTTTTTTAACCTGTCAAAAGTAGAAGGAGTTTTGTTAAGAATACGAGCTGGCAGGTTTATATCCATTTCGACGTTCTCTACTTGAATCGAAGCGGGACTGTCCGCATAGACTTTAGACTTTACATATCCCCACAGGAAAAAGTCTAACGGTGTGATATCACACGATCTTGGTGGCCAATCGACCGGCCCAAAACGTGAAATTATCTGCTCACCGAAGTGTTCTCTCAATAAATCCATTGATTGATGCGATGTGTGGGAAGTGGCGCCATCTTCTTGAAACCAAATGTCGCGGAGATCACGAGCTTCAATTTCAGTCATCAAATAGTCAGTTATCATGGCGCGATAACTTTCGCCACATTAACGGTTACGTTCTCGCCGGCATCGTTTTTGAAGAAATATGGACGGATGATTCCGCCGACCCATAAACCACAGCAAATCGTTGTTTTTTCTGGATCAAATGGCAGCTCTTCAGGTTACTCTTCGTCCCAAATGCGGCAATTTTGCTTGTTTAAAAAAAAAGTTTTGCTCGAAAATGTCGGATCTTCTTGGAACTTTTCAAGAGCCCACAGAGCGAAGCGATTTCGCTTGGCAAGGTCGAGCACCGAATCGACTCTTCGTATACACTCTCAGCTACGGCCAATATACTTTCTTCCCTGCGTGCTGGACGTAGTATATTCGGTCGAATATTATCCAATAATGAATGCTGGGTCTCAAGATAGGTGATGATGTTGCGAATAGTATGCTCAGTAGGCCGATTATGTTGACCATAAGTTGAGCGAAGAGCGCGATATACATTCTTTACAGAACGTAATTTTTCGTAATAAAGTTGAACGATTTGTAAACGTTGCTCAGGTGTAAGCCTTTCCATGATGAAATGTCAAACAATACTGAACAAAAATAACATGACACCTTGACACGACTCACGCGTGATCTGTCAAAAAAAGCCTATTGAAAAAAGTACCTCTGCTTGGATTAGCCTTTAGTTCATTTTGGGAGAAAACGATCTGTCATATTTTGCCTGCCTTGGGCATAGCTTTGCTTCAATATTTCTGAACTTTTCCTAGAAGATTTGAGTATGATTTTAAGACAACAGGCATCAAGTTAAATTACTTAATAAAATTTTAAGAAAATCGTAGCGAATGGACAGTGAAGCTGAATGATCGGACCAGCATTGCAGTACCTCACTGAACCTCATATGGTTTATAGATAATGTCGAAGGTAGCCAGTTCGGGCGCAAGTGATCCGTAATTAGAGGCAAAAAATTGCAGCCATCGATGTTCCATCAATATAAATAGATGATGTGTGTGTAGTTTTTATAGAGTTTTCGGCTGTTTGCCAACGTCGGATAGTTTCATGTCACGCATAAGCCCTATAGCCGAGAAACCATCCAAAACTCATATTATTTTCCAAATGTAGTGAGGGATATGATAGGATATGATAGAAAAGCATGAACAACCCAATCAAAACCTCGCAATAAATACAAATTCGTACCAACCCTGGCACAAGAGGATTTTTATATTGGCGGTAAGCAGTCAATCTCCACGTATGTATGTATGTACATATTTCCCGCACAGTCTAGCACATTTTCCCACATTTCACGTCTATTGGCTTTCGATGCATTTACGGCATTTAAAATTTTATTTCAATCTTTTCAATGAAATGTATGCACATATGCACTCGTATATAGAGCTTTACGCTCGCGGTTATATTTCTGTTGTTTACGCGTCCACCTGGTCGCAGCGATTTTCCACCTCTCGTTAATTCTTTTTTTTTTTTTTTTATCTAGCGCAATGTATACACCATATGCTTTCAATTTTACTGTGAAAATAATTCTTTTTTCGCTTGCAGCTAAAAATAAATAAAAATACAACCAAACATACGTACATACATATATGGAAACATATATGGAAATATATTTATTATGGCTTTTCCTTTCATTGCCTTTGTCAATAACATCAGTGACTTTTCACCACCGAACCAGATTTTCATAAACATCGATGTGCATATACATATTTACATATGTAAGACTGTGTATTGTTGAAAATTTAATGAGCTTCGGCTATCTTCTGCCACTCGCGTAAACAAATTCACTGATTCACTACTCGCTAGCCATTAACAGTCTCAAAGCTGGAAACTCCCATTCTCAAAATAGATTTCAAATTTTATGTTTTCCATTGTTTGTTTATTTGTTTGTTTATTGAAAGCAAAATATTTTTTCAATTTAAAATTTTCTTAAAATTACTCAGATATCAACGGTAGACTGAATATATATACATATGTGTATATATAATAAAATTATTGTTGTGGATGGATTTCTACAAAATCAAAATTTAATTGCAACATTAAAAAAAAATTTTTTCTTTTAATTTTTGAAACATTTTCAAGAATATCTTTCACCTCACAGAGAAAGCCCGGAACATCAGTTTCAAGAATTTATCGTCATAAGAACTTATGAAAGCGCTCATAAATTACTTTAAAGTGAGTCCCTTTTTCTTTCTCTTGAGTCATTGGGTAGCTAGAAACATATTAAAATAATCTAGTGATGGCAATTTTTGTATGAAAGAGATTCTTTATTTGCCCCGATCTTAATTAATATTTTACTGTGCTGTCGAAGCCTAAATCTTTAAAAGGTTTCAGCTACGAAACAATACGAATGACGGGTCTCTTCTTGAGCTCTTGTCTTTATAGTAAATACATAATTCGAAAAAGGAAATCAATCAAGTTTTAGAGTGATTTCAAAGGGTGGCAGCTTTATGTGGATTCTGAATTTTTGTCTGTCTTTGGCATTACCTTTTGGTAGCTTTTTGATCAAAACTTTTCCGTAAATATCACATGTCTAACGATAAAAATCGGAGTATGCTCTGCCTAGTCCAAAAAAAAGGAAGATCCCACAGGCTGTTTCAGATGATTGTCTAGCACCTGTGGGGTAGTGCGTTATAGATAAATTATTTCTAATTGTCGTCTCCCCTTGGCTTAAGGTTCTCGTTGCTTCCAGTGTAATTCTGTCATAACGTTGGAATCCATCAGCATTTCGAAAATGGGCTATTCATAACTCGAATTAAAGAAACTCTAAAAATTTTAATTTTCAACTGGTTTTCAAAGCACGAATCGCTAGGCAGCATTAGCCAAAAAATTTTATCGCGAAGCTTATGCGGTTGTGCGAACTGACTTTGAACAGTACTAAAGATTGTGCAAAAAGTGGATATAAGCCTCCTTGAGACGTTCGTTACCAAACGAAGTTTCAGAGACGGTAATCGTGTGACTTCTTAAAGCTAAGAGTGGAGAAAGTAATTGAAAATTGAAAGAGAAAGTCCTCTTTCGGCGATCAAATACCAAGCTCTACAAGTCGCTCATATTTCATAATGATTCTTTATGATTCAGAGGCTTGGGCGTTGACAATATCCGATGAGTCGATATTAGAAGCTTGCGGAATATAAGCTTTGCCAAAGTTTTATGGCCCTCTGCTTATGGAGGACGGCGTGTACCTCAGACGATAGAACAATGAGAAGAAATATGGCAACCTTGATATAGTACGAGAAATTAGCAGATTCCGGCTCCATTGGCTGGAGTGTATTGAGTGTAGTCTTGCTTCCGGGTAGGCAGTTACTGTTGGAGAGGCTATACCCAATTTCTACTCTTGCGCCCAAGTCGGGCACTCTGGAAATAGATGAAATACTTTAGCAAGATGCGATGGAATCTCGAGTCAAGACAGTGGAGCCACTCCGTCATATTCTGCTAAAGTGTTCGCTGCAGTATAATTGCAGAGTCTGCCCACTAGAGGCGTGGCTCCGATTTTGAGGTAAGAGGCTCGCAATATAAATGCGTTTCAACTAAAACACCACCCCTCGCTTGGCTAGTTTTGTACAGGGTTTGAGACCCGCAACGTAGAAACCAGTTCCAATGAAAAAATTTAGAAATTCTTGGATAGAAACTTCCAATTTCAGTGACAACCACTGCAAACGTTTTACGGACTATGATCTGAGGGAAAGCATCTAGAATATCTGTCCTCTTAATTGGGAAGCTACTGCTGCCCAGCTGGTAATGCTGACATCACCGCCATCCAAGAAATGTGATGAACGGGACAAAGACGAAAGAAAATAGTTCCTTTTGAAATTTTATTACAGTGAAACCTATGAAGCCCACCGGTGAATGAACGTCTTGCCGTAATCAACATCAAAACGAAGTTCATCTAGATATCCCTAATCAGCGCTCACGCCGCAGAAAGGGACGATGTAACTAAGAAAGCTTTTGAGGAACATAAAGGCGCAGAAGGCATCTTTATGGTTGTCTGTAATACCAGATGCCGACACACATCCATCAACCTATTTCTTGTGATACACGGAGGACAAATAGATGTGCATGCTCTCCGAAGTTATAATATCGACACTATCTTGTTGAAGCCAAAAACGCGCGTTCAAAAACGCAGGGAAGGTTCGACATCGGAAAGCTACAATCACAGCGGACAACAGGCAACAGTTTTCTACCATACTTGCAATGCTGCTCTCTGAGAACACTACCTTGGATAGGTGATATCATTCGCATGGATGAAAATGCTACAGCTTTGAAGAAGACCTAGTCTCCGTTAGAAAGACCAGGTATATGAGGACCTGGCTTCACTTGGTGTCACCAATGGGCATCAGACAGCCACAAGATGGAACAACTGACTTGCTATTGTTGACTCAATTACAAAAACCGAAATCATTCACAATATTTTAGAGTGACACTTCAATATTTATGAACGCTTTTATACTGTGATCGTAGTGAAAACGAGACAATTGACAAAAATGGATACAACTTGTTTGATGATGAGCTTCTAATATGGCATTAAAACTTGACCATAACAAAAAAATAATTATTTGATTTTTAACATTGAATGAATCATGTTCCATTACATTAGTTATATTGCACAATGCACACCAAATTCCTTACTCGTAATATAGAAAAACTCAAAAACTGCATATGTACATATAAGTATGTAATGGGTGATCCATTTTGAGGTTCCCTACTTTTTTAAAGAAAAAAACACAGATAATTCAATTTTAATGGGGAATGTTTATTATCATTTGAAAGAACATTCTTTGGTATTTATTTTTTGAAGATCATCTCTTTCAAATGTTGGCCGCGGCTGGGTTTCAGGTGGTCCCTCCACTGAGTCCAATTTTCGATGACTTGTTTGAGTATTTCGACTGGTAACTTTTGAATGATACGCCTGCTGTTTTTCTCCGAGGCCTAAATCGAAGAGGGATTGTCCGCATAGACTTTAGACTTTACTATCCCCGAAAAAGTCGAACGGTGTGATACCAAATGATCTTGGTGACCAATCTACCAGCCCAAAACGTGAAATTACCTGCTTACCGCTTTGTGGGAAGTGGCGCCGTCTTGTTGAAACCAAATGTCGCGGAGATCACGAGCCTCAATTTCAGGCATCAAATAGTCGATTATCATGGCACGATAGTCGGTCGCTATTGACAGTTACGTTCTACCCGGCATCATTTTTGAAGAAATATGGACCACACAAACCGTTGTTTTTTCTGGATGAAATGGCAGCTCTTGAATCTGTCCAGGTTGCTCTTCATACGAATTGCCGCAATTTTGCTTTTTTACATACCCATTGAGCCAGAAATGGGCCTCCTCGCTTAACAAAATTTGGCTCAGAAACGTCGGATCTTCTTGGAACTTTTCAAGAACCCACAGGTCGAACGGCTTCAGTTCTTGTACAAGCTGTATCTTGTACGTATTCAATTTAAGATCTCGACGTAACATGTGGGAGGTTGTTCCTTACGTCAGTCCGTGTTGCTGCGAACGGCGCCGAATCGACTCTCCACGGTCTTCGTGTACATTCTCCGCTACGGCCTCTATATTTTTTTACTGCGTGCTGGACGTGATCCATTCGTCATTCCATACATTCGCTCGAAACAGATTCTTTACAGAACGTGAATTTTCGTAATAAAGTTGAATGATTTGTAAACGTTGTCCAGGCGTAAGTCTTTCCATGATAAAATGCCAAACAATACTCAACATAAGCTTGACACGACTCACAGGTGATCTGTCAAAAAAAGGCTATTGAAAAGAGTACCTCTACTTGGATCATCCTTTGTAAACACTAAAAAAAATTCCACAACTTTTTCAGCGAACTAAAATGCGAATATATTGCGACAGTATAACTAAGTCAGCAAATCCGCAAAATTTATTTTTGAAAATTATTTAAATCCCCTCATTCACTTAAAATACACTTTAAAATTCATTTCAGAAACCAAAAATAAGTAAAATAATAAATTTAATTTAATTTAAGCAAAGAAATATAAATTAAATAATATTTAAAATCTACCTAAAAGCTTGCAAAATAGCACAAATCTTAAAAAATCTACCTTTACAAAATGTAAGTTAAATCAAATTTAAAACTTTTGTCCGCCCAAAAAAAAACATACGGAAGTTTTGCAGTCACAAACCATAACAGATTTAAGAATAAAACACAATTTTTTTTTCGTACGTTATTTTTGTAAATTGTCAAACGCTAGGAGGTACTAATAACAAGCATAAATCACGATAAGAGCTTCTATGGTCTACAACTCACTTATAGTTGAATAATTTTGTATTGCGTTAAAACACTTTTGATTGAATATTTGATTAATTTCATATTTTCAATTAGTAGATATAAACAAATGAGTAATCAACGGACGCAAACCCAACATTGGCATTCCTCCCTCTACACACACACCTTCTTACGTAGTAAGAGTTCTGCCTAGTCCGTCAGCCAACTGTTGAGGGTGTGTTTTGGTGACGTAGATTTAGTGACAGTTATCTTGTATCGTATCTGAACATTGACTCAGTATTGACTAGGTATTTACCCTACCTTGCATTGTCAACTGCTTCTATACAATTATTCAAAGCTCCGTAGAGTAGAGGCATAATAGTGGACACAATAGACGAGTGATTAGTATAACGTACTGCCATACGGAATGACAGATTTCAAGTCCCGATATTACCAACATTGAAATTGTAGAAAATTAATTTAAATAAAAAATTAAGTTAACTTGCCCATGTACCTCAGTTTTTCAGATATTTCAACCAAACATGATAGGCAGATGCGCGTATACATTTAAACGATCATTTGTTGGAACTGGCCAGATCTGACCACTATAGCATATATACGACGGATTTTTTAGATTTGAAAATTTGGGGTCATAGATCCTCAGAACGTGAAATTTTGATATACTATATATATACAAATACACAATGAATTGCATATTGGTTCTGAAAATCGGACGACTAAAACATATAGCTCCCATACACCGATTCGTTCATATGTGAGGCAATGGTCAAGGCTCAGTCGAGAAAGCATTTATGAGCGCGAAATTAGAAAATTACAAACGTATATGAATTGCATATTGGTAGTGCGAATCATGGAAATACTACCCATACAACCGATTTATTGAGATATGAGGTTTTGGGTCAAAAATCCGCCAAAAGAAAAGCATCTAGAAGCCTAAAATTTGGTATTCTACAGACGTAAAGTCAAGTTTATATAGACACTGAGGATCATCGAAATTGAATTTTTCAATTTGGAATAAATTTGATATGTTCATGTCTTTCATGTTTTAATTGCGGTCGCAATCATTGCCCTGGGCAGGCAATGGCAACTATTTTGAGTGTATTTCTAAATTAAGCTCCTCATAAAAATCCATAAGCCTTTTGGTGGAGGCTTAGAATAAACTGTAGGTCTCTCCATTTGTTGGGAAAACATTAAGGACGCACCTCACGAATCGGAAGAGGAGCATGGCCGAAAATCGCTTCACCAGTTATAAAGCGAGTATATATATGTATATCTAGGCCCCAAAAATCGAGTTTCTGTATGCTCTTTCTGTTATTTAGCACCAGGTGTTTCCAAACGAGAAAGAATCTATTGCCACAGAATGGTTTAGGAAAAGGAAATGGCTCCAGAAATTACATTAATTCAACTAACGAAGCGAAATATATTAAGAGCTCACATTGCACTGGCTGAATCCTTAGGGAAATGTAGCATATGGAAATCCTTATGCGATGACTGTTTGATAAGTTAGTAACTTTTTGAATTTGCCGCGCACTTACTGTAAGTACAACTTTGCTCCTACCAACTGTTAGCGATTAATAGACTGCTGCCAATTTTGAGCAAGCTGCGTCATTTACTTTGTGTTTGACGGCATTGAAAGCATTTAAAGCAGATGACTTTGTGAGTTTTAACGAAAATGGAAAAAAGTTAATTTTGTGTGCTGATTAAACATTATTTTTTTTGAACTATTGAACTATCATACCACACCAGTGGCCAAAAGAAAATCAATATAATGGGTTTTTACGAGTGGGCGTGCACCAAAGAAGGCCAAGATGGTTCTGTCGAGGACGCACGAGGATTCACATCGGTTACCTTGAAGAGGGTAAAACGAACCGATGAATATTATTCAGAGCCTTTAGACAAATTCAATATTGATTTGAGGCAGGAACGACCGATGCTACCCCATACACCATATTCGCCAGATTTAGCCTCTGCGACTATTTCTTGTTTCCAAACCTGTCGAAATAGCTGGACAGTAAGAGATTCGGGTCGAATGGAGAAATCATCACAGAAACAAACGCCTATTTTGAGTGCCTTGAAAAAAATCCATTATTTAGAAGGAATACAAAAATTTGAAAAAACAGACTATGTTGAAAATAAAACGACGAAAAAAAATATATTTTATGAAACCAAACTCCTAGCTCAACTAGCCAACTAGCGTACAGCCCATCCGCACCTTCGCCTGCAAGAGAAAATATTGTCTAAAGTTATGCCGGTAGCTTACAACGGCGTTTGCATGTATGTATAATTTTAAGCAAATTTATAAATTTTCGTCATTAAATATGTACGTAAACTACATATATTGTAATAAATAATTAAATATGTTTTTTGATTTCTTTATAAAAAAAAAATTTCCATTCCCTTAGTTTATTTCAAATTTATTTGTAAAAATCTATACTGGTGACCTTAATGTCTGAGCGGGTTTTATGGAAGGAATCGAATTTTTCTCTCATCGCCGTCAGCCTCGTCAACGTTATGCAGTGGTAACTTCTCATTTGTATGGCGCCCACATAAGGCAGATCATTTAAAAAGTATAATCTCGACTGCAAACCTGCTTTTGTCGGTAAAAGTCTGAAACAGTTATGAATATTAATTTATTTACTAAATTGCAATTTTCGAAAAAGCAAATGCTTCCTCAACAAGTGACTGTTTGGTGCTGTATGTGAACCGCCGGCATTATTGGTCCGCTTTTCTTCGAAAACGAGGAAGAAGCTACTTTTGTCGTCAATGTCAATCGTTACCGTGCCATGCTCAGAGGTTATTTGTTTCCAAATGTTGCATGGACGATGTGTGGCTTCAACACGATAGTGAAATGTTAACTGTGAAACGTGCCACACAGTCAACGTTACAACCGGTCCTTTGCGCACCGCAGCTACGTTTTGAGATCGTTGAAATATGGTGAATCGTTAAGGATAAATGCTACGCCAACCATCCAGAAACTGCTCATGACTTGAAATACAAAACTGCAGTCTTCTTTGCACCAAAATCGAAAATATTTTGCAATAGTCGGGCCAACAGAAGGGGTGTCACCTACTGCAAGCCCAGCCGCGGCAGCTACAAATAAAGGGTCATCCATTTAGTGGTTTAGAAAGTGCGGGCTGTATTTTGACATCTGTCAAACTTAACTGTCAAACCAAACACTTTTGTTTTAATTAAAAGTCAGGCATTTATAAAAATGGATCGCTTAACTGCCAAGTGGTTAGCATTGCGTACTACAATTCGGAAGGCCTGGGTTCAAGCAACATCCAAAATTTTAGAAAATAAATTTTTCTACTTGCGGTCGCCCGATTGTATTTCTGGCATGGAATAAAGCTCCTCATAAAAATCCAACTGCCGTTCGAAGACGGCTTAGAATGAACTATAGGTCCCTCCATTTGTTGGTAGAAACATCAAGACGCAAAACCACAAATTGGAGGAGAAGCTCGGCCGAAAATCGCTTCAGCGGTTACAAAATATATATATATATAACTGTACGACGCGTTTTAATTGTTGAAATCTACTAAAATAAAGGTTATTTCTTCTTCTTCTTGCTTCTTGCTTTAAGAGGAGATTCTGGTGCACATAATCCTCCAATTACTAAAGCAGTTCGTAAAATTGTAAAGAAATTTGAAGAGACTGAACGGCTACAGATATTGTGAAGCCTTTGTATCATCATTTTGGTTCTTCTAAAATATCGCTGATGTAAATGAAGGTGTAGCCGAAGACTCGAATGTGTCTATTTCTCGACGTTCTCAAGAGCTGGGACTTTCTTACGGCACATTATGGTGTATTTTCCAATTGCACTTACACCTACATCAATACAAAGTTTAACTCACACAACAACTGAAGCCAGCTGACCATTCACATCGACGTGGTTACGTCGATTCGGTGCTTCAACAACAAGCACAACAGTGGACCGCGATTTTTCCAACTAAATTTTTTTCAGCGACGAAGCACATTTATCACACGGTGCATATGTAAATAAGCAAAATTGCCGCATTTAGGGCTCCGAGAATTCTCAAATAATTGAAGAGAGAACAGTACACCCAAAAAAAAACTTGCCATCTGGTAGGCTCTTTGGTCCGAAGGTGTGATTGGAACCTTATTCTTTCTTTGAAAACGATAACGGCAGGACTGCCGCTGTCAATTCAGCGATTTGGTCGTATGATAATCGACTTTTTTGGCTTGCAATTGAAGGGCACGGTTTGGACAATATGTGGTTCCAATATGGCTATAGTGCGACAGAAATTTCCCGAGCTACCGAGCGATTTGACACCGTAGGCCTTTTTTTGTGGGGCTACGCGAAAGCTCGTATTTATGTGGATAAACTTTTCTCTCTTGAGGTCTTAAGAAACAACATTGGTCAAGTTATGGCTGAAGTACTGCCTAATATGTGCCGACAAATTGTCGAAAATTACCTCAAACGGTAATAGTTTGCAAAAATGCACGGTGCGATTTTTTGAATGATGTAGAGTTTCACATATAATGCCAGGGTTCAAACTTTATAATGAAAAGGGAATTTCTTGAAAAAAAGTTATTTTAAATGCATTTGATTTACGTGTTTTTTTTTTTTGTTTTTTTTTGTTTTTGTTTTTTGAAACCGCAAAATGGATAACCTTGTATGTACATATGTATGAATGACTGTTCTTTTTCATTAATCGGATTGTTTGATATTTCAATAAAAGCAAAATCAATGAAAAAATATTCATCAGTCCAAGGCGACTTTAAATTCTCCTTGATAATTTGTTTTTTTATAAAAAATTTCAACAAAAATTTTTCGTGGACCTCCTTTATTTTAATTTTTTTCCTAAACATGCCTCCACTTTCATATATTTAATATTATTTGTTTTATAAAAAATATAAAAATGCTGAGAACGAAAATAATTTTCATTCGCATTATTTCAGGAAGAAATTTAAAAACAATTAATTTTTTTTTTTAATTTTTTGTTACAATAACAGTTCTTTTTAAAGGTTCGTATTATTTCAGATATCAGAAAATTAACAAAAAAAATATTCAAAGAGTCAGAACTTAGAGCAGCTCTTCGTGGGCAACTATTCATCTATTTATACATAACATATTTCAATATTTTATAAAAAAAATTATAATATAAAGAAAAAATTTAGAAAGTTATTGCGAGCATGACAAGTTTTTAAATTTAAATTTTAAAATTGGAAATTAAATTACAATTCATGTATGTACATACACATAGTGAGTCACTTGTGATAATTCGTGACTGACTTTGAAAGCCTAAAAATGGGTTAATATACCAGCAACAGCAATGCTAGCATGTCAGTGAGATAAGTTTGTATACAATTTACTAAAGAGCAAATAAAAATGTATGACGTGCTTAACCGCCGGCTTGAATTTAGCCAATATTTTTTTATTTTTGTCTCAAACTTGTATCACTCAAGCATAACCTGTAAAACAATGCGATGGGCCGAAGTTAAGCAATAACAACTACATTTTCTCTGTACTTTCTGTAAATTTCCAGAGAGCAAATAATTCAACTTATCTTTAACTTTTTTATTACTGCAAAAAATTTTGTTTATTTACCTTTACTCAGCACAATGACAATATCTGTGTCAGTTGTAAATTAACTTTTATTATTTTAGAGTTCAAGTTCAAGTTAATTTTTGAAGCATTTAATGCCTTTAAATATTTTGTTATTCAAAACAAAATATTTTTTAGAGGCAAAAGACTTCAAAAAAATGTTTTACAAATTTTTTATTAAAGATTTTTTCGAACACTACACAAATCCAACCGTTCACTTTGAAGCTCCACCGAAAACTGCTACAAATGCCGGTGATCGAGTTTTCAATGTACGCTGTGCGAAAACGTAAAGCTTTAACAAATAAATGCTCTCGTTCATATCGAGCGGAGCAGCTCACTAATTCTGTTTTGTTTTTATGCATTTACTTTATTTTATGATGTGCCTGTATATTTATTTACTTCATATTCACTTGTTGTTATCTTTTCGAGGCGAGGTATCTGTTTTAACATTTCAAAAATTGTTGATTGCTCTCTTCGATAAATTTTCGTTGCCGCTTGCCGACAGTCACACGCCATGAGTCAACGCATGAGAGATGTGAGCAATTCAAATGCATCTGGGGAAGATCACTCTCTGTTTGTTGATCTTTTTTAATTCCTGTTCTCTTTTAATTTGTTTCTGTAGAATTTCACATGCACGTGCAATAAACTCTGGGATTGGATGGCTTTTATTTTCTTGTAGATTTCCTGCAAATTTTCTTATTAGTCATTTTAAGAAATTTAAAAATGTTTTTCATTTCAGCAATGGCTATTCGAAGAGCATCAAAATTTTCTTAGTATTTCGTAAATAAATTGTAGTAAGCGTATAACATATTTACAACAAATAATGCGATTTTACTGAAATTGGTAACAATATGTTCGACCTTCAATTCACATACTTATGTATATAGTAAGTAATCTAGTAGGAGTGTTAGATGTGCGTAAGTAATTGGAAAATATAGTTCCAAAATAAGGCCAAACCTTATGTGACCGTTCCTAGCAATGAGACATTATATTAGATAAGTAATAATAATGAGAAAAAGTCGTGTAATAAAAGGAGTTTTTTCTTTTTTCTTTTCCTTTTTTTCAAATTATTATGTTTATTTTATTTTATTCTTTTTATGTTTTTATTTTTTCTTATCTTTTATGGCTGTTATTTTATTTTATTTTATTCTTTTTTTTTTAAACTTAGTTTTAATTATTTTTTTTATATTTAAAATAATTTTATCTTATTTTATTTTAGTTTATTGTATTTTAGTTTATTTTGTATTAATTTTTTATTATTTTTTATATTATTTCATTTTATTTAATTTTTTATTTTTTTATTAATCGTTTTATTTTTTTTTTTTAATAATATATTATTTTATTTTAATTTTTTATTTTATTTTATCTTGATCTTTTTTTATTCTATATTGGTTAATTTGTTTTATTTTTTATACTTATTATCTTATTTTATTTTGTTATTTTTTTTTTTAAATTTTTATTTTTAATTTAACTTCTCGTGAGAATTAATTCATACTAATTTTTTTTTTTAATTTCTCCTTCAGTTTATATACAATTTTAGAAACTATCCCTACTAGCTAATTGTCGTTTAAGTTCATATGTAAGTCATGACTCTGTGTGAAAACTATCCTTAGTATTCTTTTACATTTATTTTTAATACCCATGGATGTATGCATGCCTTTTTATCCCATTTTATCTTATTTCATGTTTTTTTATTTATTTTTTATGTAATTTTGTTTTATTTTATTTTGATTTATTTTTTTATTTATTTTTTTTTTATTTTTTTTATTTTTTTATTTTATTTATTTTTTATTATTTTAATTTTTTTCGTTTTATTTTAGTTTATTTTATATTACTTTTTTATTATATTGTTTTATAATATATTTTTTTATTATATTGATATAATAAATCTTATTTTACATGGTTTTATTTTTTATTTTATATTAGTTAATTTGCGTTACTTAATTAAATTTTTTAAATTTTATTTTATATTATATTTTATTTGTTTTTATTTATTTATTTTTTTATTTTTATTTTTTATATTTAATTTTATTTAATTTTTATTATTATTTTACTTTATATACATATAGGCATTTTATTTTATTTATAGTTCACGGTATTATTTTACTTTATCTCATTTTATTTCATCTTAATTTATTTTATTTTATTTTATGTTAATTTATTTTATTAATTTAATTTGATTTAAAAGTTCTTTTTTAGATTTTTATTTTATTTTTATTTTATTTTGGAATTTAGTTTTAAGATCCAGCAAATCCCGGATGGTTTCCTTATATTTTGCTCTGTCGAGCAAAGAGAAAGAAACTTTGCTGACATATATATCTGTAGGCGTGGACTAGAAAGACTCAGATGAAGAGAATACAGTGAGAATGCCGATCCTGAAAACCACATCGATGGCATTAATTAAGCAGAGTGAGGAAACAACAACAACAGCAACAGCTTAGCAAATCTAGAGAAGTCTCCGTTTAAATTTTTATGAAAAAAGTGGGAAAAGCTGCATACTTATTATCACCTGTACGCTTGTTGTTAGTAATTAAGTTATATAATACCAACACTACTACATAGTATTATCATCATCGGCTCAAAGCAGCAACGCCAATAACGGTAAACGACCATTTAATCACATCACTTTGCAGCATATACTTAACTTTACATACATACATATGTATATACATATCGAACACTAAACAATAACGTCAAAGCTTTGCCCGCCGTTCAGCTGCTCTCATATTCATAACGGTCGTTGCCGTAATTTCAACTAATATTCTACCGTATTTTAATCACATTCCCTACTGCATTAGCGCCTAATTTTAGGCTATGAAATTCCTACATATATCCACACAAATACTTGAATAGTTAGCTGTATATCAGCGCAGTGTGTCTGCTGCTTTGTACTCCGGCAAAGACACCGCTCATCAAGCGTGTATAATAATTCAATTAATGAAATTGGTTGATAAATTTACGCTACCGCATAATGGAGTTGCGATGCAGACTCCTTTAAGGTTGTGGTTATTGGTTTGCATAGGCACATATGTACCTCTTTATGGTGGCGACGGGCCATTGACATGACGCACATGCATTTAATATAAATATATATGCACTATGTACTTTATGTTTATATAGATATACACATCTCTTAGGAATACATATGTATGCGTACCTCCGGAAGCCGCATTATCTCTTTCTTTATCAGTGACAAAATTATTTATCTTTTTATTTTGTGAAACGTAAATACCCACTCATTCTCCACATCTATAACTAAAGGTATAAGTATGTATGGCTATAATTGTATGTATTTTCTGTCCCTGTATGCATACATACAAATTAATGAACGATACAATGACCCACTTGGCAATACGCAATAGAACTGTAAAAAATTCAATAATTTTTAATTGATAGCATCAAAATTCGACAAGAACAAAATAATTCATTAGCCGTTCCTACAACAACAACAGGAAAATAATTAAAGTCTGAATCGAATAGCCACACCAAACCCTCTTCAAAGAGAGGAAAGTAGAACATTACCTTACAAGAACTACAAAGAATATTTATTCCAAATGTATAAAATTAGAACTTCCATTTTTGGCTACATCATATGGAATTTCTGTATATTTATTTCTATTTAACTAAATATGCGCTCAGTGCATGAGTTCAGAGTTTTAAAATCGTAACAGCGGTAATTCAAATACACATTATTATAAAAATAATTACTTGTATATAATAGAAAAAAAATCATTTTTGTAAACATATTCATGTATTTAAATATATATATTTAAAAGCCAATAAATGTATTACCGATACATATAGCACTTGTATATGTGTACGTATGTATGTAAATATCGAATTCATTTTTTAACAAAATATAAATGTATAACGGATTTTAGTATAATTATTATGTCGAGCCTTTAACCGTATATCTTACATTTGAAAAAAAAATTTCATATTTTCAACCATTGCAAATGCCTTTCCAATACATATGTATACTTTAACCAGTCATCATTATTAAATACTAGTTTGCAAACATATTGCATAAACTTTACTACAAATTAAAAGTTTTTAAACATTTTTCATAGACTATTCAATAGAAATTTGTTGAAACAAATGTTGGATGAGTTCTCCCGCTATTAACACATTTATTTCTCATCATCAATTAGCTCCAGGAATTGTGTACAAATATCACGGCTGCATTCGCCTTTATTGTTGAATAAAAATTTATAATAGTGACCATCGGCGCAAATAGCTGTAATATGAGGAGAAATTGTTAAAACTATTTACCAAAACATCACATATTCGATTTTTACCTATTACTGAGTTCGGATCGGATCCAAATGAGCAAATACATGCTGGTCCTTGTGGTATGGAGAATTTAACAAAACTCCATTGGCTGGAAAAATATTTGGGTATCATATTAAATGCTGATTCTTTTGGTTTATTATCTTCCAAATTGAATACATGTATAGTGCCATGATCTGAAGATACTACGAGCATTGTCGATTGATGATTAAAATTAATACAATATATGTGTGCCTGCAGGTAGAAATGAAAAAGTACAAATTTTTAAGCTGTGTTGCATGTATGCATTTCCATCTTACCTGATTACTACCACGTCGAAGTTCGCATAACTTCTTACCATTTTCTGTATCAAAAACACGAATTAATGTGCCTTTTTCGCTGGCCGTAGCCAAGCGTGTGCCTTGTAAGTTCAATGCCAAGCAACTAATGGCCGCTTCATGCGCTACAATTTCTACTGGAGCGCGTTCGGTATTTGCCAAGTCTATGATCTGCACGTGACCAGTACGTCGAGCTGGAAAGGCTAATAGACTTTTGTTGCTATGTGGGCTCAGGACACATAACCCACGTGGATTTGCACTAGTCTCAAATACATGCAATTGCTCTGGTTGTTGCATGAATGTAAATACTTTTATTACACCCTCTAATACAACAACAATACGATCACGTCGCAAACGTACAGCTTTAACAGGTTGATTGAAATCTATAGATATAGCTGGTGATTTGTTTAAATCATCCCACACAATTACTTTATTTGATGGATATAGAGGACGTATGCCGCCGCCAACGAGTGCCAAATAGTTACAACGGAATAACATTTCTACATGAGATAAACCACCTTCTGGAAAATATTGACGTTCTTTTTCCTTTAATGGATCGCAGTTGTAAACACGGAAGCCCGTGTCTGTGGCGCAAACAAAACAACCTGTGTAAAGTCCTAACATCAATTAGCCATATGTAACATTAATATTTAATAATATTTACCTTGATCCTGATTAAAACCAATATATAATAATCCATTTCCGTAGGGATTTCTTTCCACCAAATTCATAGTGATTGGTGTTTTTTTTTCAGACTGTCGTTAACGCAAATATCTGCACACCTATGTTGCTGTATTAATGTATGTACACTACTTTATTTATTAATAGCAAATATTTGTTAAGTATTTCCAGAGAAATTTTCGCAGATACTAGAAAGAGATAATAAAATGTTTTCAATCCGCAGAAAAAATTGTTTTTCGTGTTTTTCTTTTGTCTTCATCGGAAATAATTGCCTTTAGTGAGGTATTGCCAGAAGTGAGTAATTATGGATCAGCTGAGCACATATGATTTTGTATATTTTTATCGATAACCGCTGCTTGATCAAAATGCTCAGGGGGTAATAAGTTTCTCTGAAAGAAGAAATAAACTTAATTATTCAAATTTTTATCGTACAATAAAATTGAACTAAAATATTGTTACGATCTTGCTGATTAACCTCGATGATTTCCCAAATCCTTCGGGTACGATCGCTGGATTGTTAAATAAAATCGCCAACTTAATTTGCAGTTTCTTTATTTATAAAGAATTTAATTAATGTCCTTTTGATTACTCAGTAATTCACAATTCAATTACAATTTACTTTACTATTTACAATCACTTGTATACAACTTTCACAATGTACTGTTTTTATTACTTTACTGTAATGTAATCTCCAACGAGTTTAATTCACGACTGATTACTTTTGCAGTAATTGGTCGCCCTTATATACTTGTTTGCTGCTTGAAAACGAAACCCACGGAATAATCTCGTCGTTACCATAATCGTTTCGTTTACGATAATCGTTTCGGTTACGATAATCGTCTCGTTTACGCTCTAGAACATGCCAGTTGTCGGCTTCTCTCTTTAGTAGAAGCACCAGATGTAATGAACGAAATATTGAAAACTCTAAAGTCGATCGAAAGAATGAGTCGCTCTGGTATCAACATGATGAGTAGAAGAGAATGCAAGGCGGGCTTTAACAGACGGGAAAGACGGCGAAAACTCTGCTGAAAAGCTGAGGATAAGGAAAACATAATAGACGTCCAGCGAATGACAATTACACGAGCAGAAGAGTGGGAGACAATCCAATTAAGGAAATGCCAACAGGAAGATCCAGATTTGGAATTTTTAATGCATGGACTGGAGATGAACAGACGGCCAAATAAGGAACAAATGACAGCAGAAAGTCCTATAGCTAAGGCATAATGGGCACAAAGGAGTACTTTAGAGTTGATATCTGGCTGTTTGCATGGGGTGTGGGTAAGTGAAGATGGCAAGTGCTCTCGAAGGCTAATAGTATTTAGTTCCTAGGTTAAGAATTCCGGATGTTCTCAAGGAATTCCATAATTGTCCTAATGGAGGGCACCTAGGCTTTACGAAAACGCTGGAGAAGATCAAGCAGCGGTTTTATTGGATTGGTTGTCGTCAATTGATCGCTGAGAGGATTACTAAATGCAAGGAGTGCATTGCAGCCGAAGGGCCAGAATCACGAAGTCATGGGCAGATGAAGCAGTATAACTCAGGTGCACCATTTGAGCGGGCTGCAATGGATTTTGTCCCCAAAACTTCAATGCAGTTTGGAAGGTCCGATCAAGACAATCGAAAGACTAAACGGCTTAGTGTATCGAATCCAGACCGTTGGGAGGCCATGAAACAAGATGAGAGAGACAGCAAATATGTTTGATCGAGACGATCAGACATAGGTGGATGGCAGTGTGGCGAAAATGCAAAGAGAATGTCAGATGAAAGGGAGAAGCCAATAACTGCCATATCGTAGAGCATGAATCGAGAATATTCGTTATCGAGAACAAATCGATTTAGTATATAAAGGCGAAACACAACTGCATGGTTAATCAGTCGTAAAGTAAACTCGTTGATGTTAACACTATTGTGAAGTAAAAATAGTGCATTGAGAGAGTTGTTATATAATATATATTTATAAGTGAATGTAAATAATGAACTAACATTGAGTAATAAATTAATATTGAAGGTTTTGGGAAGTCATGGAGGTAATTTAGCGAAATCGTAACATTGTATTAGACTACCGAAAAAAGTAGCTAAAGGACATTAAAATTAGTTTTTTTTTAAACTTATGTAAACTTTACCAAGCCTAAATAAGCTAGGTTCGCTTAGGGCTTTAAGCGCAATCATGCAAATATGGTAGATCTGAGAAATATTTTTTATTTTTTTGTACGTGTATATACCCTTTTTTCTTTTAAAAATATTAGTTGTCTATAATAAATTAAAAAAAAAAATTTGAAATCGAAAAATACATGCCTTTAATGAACTGTTAAATTCATTTCAAAGCTGAGGTTAAATTAGATAGCGAGCAAATTATAAGCAACACCCCCTTTTTTCAGATGTCAAAATGAGATTCAGAGATTGTCTGGACTGGCGGTCTTGTGCTTAAATTGGTAGCATTGGTAAAAGTTGTATTGCAACTCTGAATTTTTTCCTGCTGGCTTGCTGTGTTGTTGGCTTTTTCGTTTTAAATAATTTTGTTAATTGTATAATTTTAACGAAATAAAATGTGAATCCAATAAGTTAAAACTGCTTCCGAAAGTCCGGTATATGATTTAAATAATTTCGACTTGTGCTTGATAATAATTTGCGTGCTTTATTTGCGGCCTTCACTGAGCGAAACAACAACCTGTGAAACTTGTTTTGTTGTTGTTGTATTTGACAGAAAAATCAGTCGTGTTCTTGTATATGAGGAGTGGCTGATTTTGTGGAGAATTTAATAGGTGACATAAACGTCAAAACAGCGGCAAGAAAACCTAAGAGATTAGAAAATTTGTGGTTGTGTATTAGGGAATCGGAAACGAAGCTTAAGCTAAACTTATATCCATCAAGCAGTGAGAACAGGATCAGTAAGTTTATACCAGCGACAGACAAGTTTCTAACGCAAGAGAAACCATAGTGGGGCGGTGGCGGCGGCGCAGTGATCGTATATCAACTTGCCAAAAGTTGTTACTACAACTCTTGCTTGATATTAGTCCAAAGTAAGACAGAATTAGGATACAGACTTGGTAAAAGTTATCACGACTACCGCACTGATTGAACGTTCGCTGAGTAAATGCTGTAAATCGCAAGGCGAGTTGGAGCAAGGAGTCAAGTCGCTTAGCATACGCGTGTGTATTTATGTTTAAAATTTTGTAGCAGGAATGTTGCGCTTTTTAAGTCGACGAAAGGTGCGTAGCAACTATGTGGAAAGCAGAAGTGGCGTTGCCGGTGGTGCCGGCGGTGTGGGTGTTACAAATGCGAATAGTAGTAGTGGGACGCAGATTAAGGCGCTGCGTATGCCAGTGAACAAAAACAAAATTGAATGTCGTGTAGTGCTGCTAGACAATACCGATCTCTCCATTGAACTGTCGGTAAGTTCAAATAGTAAAAAATAAATCATTAGTACTTATTGATAAAAATTTAAATGTTTTTCTGCGTTGCATATGTATGTAAATTCGTAAAGTGTACTGGCTACTGTTAAATAAATACAAACCTTAGAATGTAGCAGGGAAAGTGTATAACCTTGTTATAGCATTAATCAAATTATGTGGTTGGTTGCACTAAGCTTTTGTAAATTAAGCTAGTTTAGGCTTAGGAGATTTTTCTGTGTTTTAAACTTTTAGTTGTTGCTAATTTGAAAGCTAATAAAAGTCGACTTGACTTAATAATAACAACTATGAGTTACTAATGAAATGATTCGATAACCTTTCAAAAAATCTATTAATTACGGTTTACGCATTATTTTACACAAATATGAATGAAATCTGATTAGAAATACTTAATGTATTAATAATTGATAAAATTTTACAGAAAAAAGCTTTGGGTAGCTTCCTATACGAACAGGTATTCTATGCTTTAGATGTAATAGAAAAGGATTACTTCGGTTTGCAGTTCACTGATGCTAATCATGTGAAACATTGGCTGGACCCTACGAAACCTATTAAAAAACAGGTTAAAAGTGAGTCATTAACTTTTATATTATATATGACAAGAATTATTCAAACACTCATCTTTTTCCAGTTGGACCACCATACACTTTTCGTATGAAAGTTAAATTTTACTCATCCGAACCGAATACATTGCGTGAAGAGTTGACGCGTTACCTTTTCTTTCTGCAATTAAAACAAGATCTACTAGAAGGTCGTTTGGATTGTCCTGATGACAAAGCAGCTGAATTGTGCGCGCTCGCTTTGCAATGTAATATTTATATAGAATTGAATGGTTTTCTTTACATTAAATGTAATTTTCTATTACAGCCGAGCTTGGTGATTACGATGAACAAGTGCATACTGCCGTCACAGTTTCGGAATTTCGTTTTGTACCCGAACAAACGGAGGATCTGGAAATTGCCATATTAGAAGAATATAAAACTTGTCGTGGGTTGACGCCAGCACAAGCAGAAACTGCTTACTTAAATAAAGCTAAATGGTTGGATATGTATGGCGTTGATATGCACACGGTCTTAGTAAATATTTATATATAAAATATTTTTAATCCTTTATTATTTAAAAAAATATTTCTTACAGGGTAAAGACGGTTGCGAGTATCATTTGGGCTTAACACCAACTGGTATTTTAGTTTTTGAACGTGATCAAAAAATCGGTTTATTCTTTTGGCCGAAAATAAGTAAATTAGATTTTAAAAAGAAGAAACTCACACTTATCGTTATTGAGGATGACGATGAGGGGCGCGAACAAGAGCATACATTTGTCTTTCGTCTTTACAATGAGAAAGCTTGTAAGCATTTGTGGAAATGTGCTGTTGAGCATCACACTTTCTTCCGTTTGCGTGCCCCTGTCAAGGGGCCATCAGCACGTCAAAATTTCTTCCGTATGGGTTCACGATTTCGTTACTCTGGACGCACAGAATTTCAAACTACACAGCAAAGTCGCGCCCGACGCACTGTACAATTCGAACGACGTCCATCGCAACGTTTCGCTAGCCGTCAATCACATTTGTTGCGTGATCGTCAAAAAGCTTCCCAAGAGGCCGCCGCCTCAGCTGTTGCTGCAGTCAATGCGCGTGCCGCTGCTGCAGCAGCTGCTGCTATTGAATCAACAAATACTACCATTGACTCGATATTATCGAATACAACTAATATGGATCAACAAGCATCAAATGTAGTCACGCCCTCGCCGTCTGTACAGACAGTAATATACAATGCAGAGGTGCTTAATGATTCGGCTACATGTAGTGCAGCTGTGACGCGTAGCAATGCTGCTGGTGGCATACGTCGCAATTCCATGCGTTCGGATTCAAGTGGTGAAGATGGTGGTTATACCAAGCTCGATTGTTACAATAGGGAAGGTTTGACTGTGAAGTAAGTATTACAAAAGAATTTTAGCTTTTGCAGGTGTGTTAATAGAAATTTGCAAATGCTTGCTAGACTGGATACAGACTCTATTGGCGCAACCAGTAGCCCGCATCCAACAAGTGCAACGAAGAATGTAGACGATACCAATCCGTTTAGGAATAATGCCTCCTCGCATCATGGCTCCTTTGGCAAGGCATCCATTAGCTCTGGTTTCAGGTAATGTCAATATGTTATGTTTTGTTGTTAATTTGTATATTATAATAATTGTTGACTAGCTTTATATGTCTTCGATTGATTTTTCAAGATAAACAAAAATTGTTAAATATACTAAAAATCCTAAAAAAAATACCGTCAATTTGATGTGTACTTTCTCTTTGCATTATATCTTTGCTATGTTTTTCCTATACACACTTGCAATTTTAATAAAGACTACTATGTATTGCTGTTAATATTTTATTTATCAATATATTTACAAACATGTATTTATTATACACTTTCTTTTAGTAAAATTTTGCTTATTGTTGTGTAGTTAAATGTTGATACATACTAATTTTACATCTGTCTCGTTGTGCAGCATTAGAAGCGCCTTATCGGACAAAGATAAAGAGCTAGATTCATTACTTAAATCCATTGTTAAAGATCCATCCCCATCTATACTAGCAACTGAAGCTATTAATGATGCTAACAGTATCAGGTAGTGCAATATTTTACATTAATGTGCTTTACGTGTAACAATTATTTTCGAAACGTGTTAAATTGTGTATTAATAACTTTCGAAATTCTTCGCATAGGGTAACGATTAACAAAACTTTCGATATGGAACACAATACGGAGACATTGAAACGACTTTCAAGCTCGGATAAACCAAATAATCAAGTGAAATTGGCAAATGTCGGTGGTGGCGCACTACCACCAGGACATATAAAATGCAATATCTTGAAGGGTAAATATGGATTTGGATGTGATTTTTTTTTGAATAATTTTTAAATATTAATAGTGTAAATGCACATAATTACAAAAGGTACGCGAAAAGGTTTAACTTCTGCCTCTTCGTATATTTTTATATGTAACTAAAACGAATGGATGACATTCTAATTGAATTTAAGTGAAAGCAGTATTTTTACAACAATGTTTTTTTATATTTAATTAAATTTAAATCCTCTTGTTTTGGAAAAATAAAGATATTTAGTCTTCTGCAATTACTTGATTTTTTTTAAATATTAGTATTTAAATGTGCGTAATTTGAAATAATGAATAATACTTTTTTCTAACTAGTAACAATTTTGCCTATTCAATATTTTTTTTTATCAAAAAAGAACTTAAGGAAAATGAATGAAATAAAATCTAATTGAAGTTAGGTAAAAAAACTGTACTTTTACAAAAAAAAATTTTTTGTTGATATTTTTGTATTGTTCTATTGTTAATTTACTGTCATCTGTTTTGATTTTACCCTTCCGCGCAAATTTTTTTTTAACATTTTTCTAGCGCGTGTCGAAGAGGAACTTGGCTCCAGTGTGCTCTCTAATGCCAACACAAATGCGAAAATGACAAATCAAATGTTTGTACCCGCGCCCAGTACAGTACAACATAACAACAACAACAACAACAGTAATAGTATATTCAGCAGTATTAGTTCCAACAACAACAACACCGTTTATAGTAGTGATGGCCCAGACTCATTGAATGCCACCTACATTTCGGTGGTAAGTAATTGAAAAATTTTTTTTTTTTCTAATTTAATGGGCTCAAGCGCTGGTTTTACACAAATAATATACTTGTTTACTGTTTAATTTACTTTTCACCATAATTTCATAATTTTAATTTCATTTCCTGTATGCTTTTTGTTTTCACTCGTTTTTTGTTTGTTTGTTTTGTGTTTGTATACCAATCACGATTTGTGTTATCATTTTTTTATGTTGCATTGTGCTTAGGGCGGTGATAAATTAACTTTGAGCATAACCGAACAAAAGCCAACGAGCAGCAGCAGCAGCAGTAGCAGCACAACCGGCACGAGTGGTGTTGTTGCCACAGTAGTGGGTAATGGTAATATAGAGGTGAATGGCTCAAATGCTTACAGTACTGAGTCGACCGCCGCTTTGCCATCACCCACAACATCATCGACGAAAAAGATTTCCGCTTCCAAAACAACAATAACACCATTTTCGAATGCCACTTTCATATCCGAATTCAATACTATAAGTCCGATTGTCGCTTCATCATCGTACAATAATACTCATACCAGCACAGTTTTCACTACAACATCAGCAGCAGCGAGTCCCCATACAAGCAATGAAACATTTACGATTAGAAAAGGTAACACTACAGCGGCAACGTCCAACGATTCATTAAAACCTACTAGCCAACAACCAAAAACAACTTTGACAAGCATAACCACGCCGCCACCAACACCCACACACACGTTTAGCGCATCCGCTGCTGCGAATGCTTCTGCAGCTGAGCGTTTGATAAATGAAATATTCATAAATAATATAATTAATAATAATATGCGTACAACGAATGAGAAGAAGAAAACGGATACAGAGTTGGTTAACATCGATAGCAGTGGTAAGTCGGCGTCTAAACCATCGGCGGGTACAACACTTTTCTCCAATTTGCGTGAGCAGGAGCGTCAGCAGCAGCATATGTTGCAAGCGAATGATGATGAGCACAAGGTGTTGGGGCGCTGCGAAACCGATGCGCAAATAATAACGAAAAAAGATATTGAAAAGAAGGTTTGAATGTTTACTGTCTTAAGGTGAAGGTGTGGGGTTGTTGTTGCATGCTGATACATAACATACATTTGTTGATTAGTTATAATATAATTTGTTGAATAATTTTGTGCTTTTTTAAATATATATTGTTTAGTTTTTATTATTTTTTTGTTTAACTTTTCGGAATTTTTTAACTGTTCTTTAATAAATTTTTCAAAATTTATGGTGTGTTTTTTTAGTTTTTGAAATTTTGTGTTTTCTTTTTTTTTAATTGTTATTTGTTCTTATTATTTATTTATTATGATTTGTTTTCTTTTTATTGTGATTTTTTAACTTTATAATTTGGTTTAAATTTTTATAATTTAGTATTTTTTTATTTATTTCAATTTTTTTGTGATTTGTCTAAAATTTTTATTAGATTTTAATTTTTTAATTTGTTTTAATTTATTGAACTTAAATTTTTTTTTAAATTTTGTTGTATATGTTATTTTTTATCTTTTGTAACTTGTGATTTGCTTTAATTTTTGTGATTATTTCAATTTTAGTTTTGTTGGTTTCAATTTTTAGATTTTTAACTGTTTTTATAATTTTTCACCGTTTCTTATTTGTTAATATTTTTGTAGTTTTTAACTCCCATGATTTCTTTGAATTTTCGGTCTTTGTTATAACTTTTGTGACTCCTTTTTAAATTTTATATTTTAAATTTTTGATTTTTGTAAGTTCGTGTTTTGATTTAATTTTTTGTGATTTTTTAAATCTAAAATCTGTTTACATTTTTTTTTAGTTTCTAACTTTTATGATTTATTTCAATATTTGGGATTTTTAGGTTTTTAAAAATTCTGATTTGTTTAAATTTTTGTGGTTTGTTTTATTGTTTTTACTTTTAATACTTTTTAATTTGTTGTAAACATTTTTAATTTTTATTTATTTATTTAAATTGTCGTTCTTTTAAATTTGATTTATTTTCGAAATTTAAGAATTTTTTTTTAAGTTTAAGATTAATTTAAATATATATTTTTTTTAATTGTGGCTGTTTAACTATAATGCAACCGCCTAAGCCGTCTGATTAGCATTCAACTCTCACGACAGTAGGTTCTACGTACCGGTGTTCGTTGGCACGGATTTTATCCGACCAAACGCTGTTACCCTTTCGGCGATCTAACCCGGTTTAGGTCCTCAGGTAATCTTAGACTTAGTACGTCAATGGAACAACACCTTACAGCTCTAACCCTTTTTATCAGGGCTGGTGTCGAAACCAACCTTGGACCGACGGATTATTTCTACTGTGCGTGCCAAAGATGACCACCATTCTTCTATCTTGGTTAGATGCAACCAGTGCAATGACCCACAGGGAGTGGACCACGCGTTTATGACCCCATGCTGTCAGCGCCCAGCTGCGCCTCAAGCCTTCACGGCAGTGCTTTCAGCACAATTACCCACTTTGGGTAACTCCCCCCAGGCATCCAACGGAGCTCCCTGCAACATGACTCCCATCTCCGATGGCCTCCCGACTTTGTTTCCGTCGACCACCGGACCTTTGTTAACTTTAAAAAAGCAAAATTGTCGTGTCTGCTGCTGCCAACTGAAGCGGCGGTCTGAGCAACAAGGCGCGACACGCTACACAAAGCTGATCCCGGAGATCCCCGCAGTAGGGAACTCAATACGGAGATTCGGCAAACATTTGGTTCCAGCTGGAGCAGACTATCTCACTAAGATTCCGAATTTGTCTTTAACCACTAATTATACCCGATATGTGGAAGCTGGGTAAGTGGTCCCGCTACTAAAGCCGGGAAAACCTGCAAATAAAGGAAAATCCTATCGGCCGATATCTCTCCTTTCCCCAGTAGCGAAGACAATTGAGGCTTTGTTGCTCACGTCCACCACCAGAGGGCGCCTCGATATTGGTGTCTGGCTAGGATATTGAAAGCCAGTTCGAAAGTAAACTGCTAACTCGAGCGACCTTTCCCATTTCTTCACTGCACGACATCTTCATTTACAACCAGCCAAATCCTCTGCCGCCCTTTTCACCAGCTGGAATGTGAAGGCCGATGACGTTAAATCCAACAGACACTTATTGGAAACTGAACCACCAGCTACGCACATCAGGAAGGGAGTACTTGACTACCGCGACTCCGTACAGCAATACAGCCAAGACCCGCTAGACAGGACGGCGTACAGACAGGCTATAAACACCATTCACCTTTGTGAACCCTCTTTTTGTGAATGGTGTTCTCGGAATCAAAAATCAACCCATTGCGGAACAAGAGCTCGAGCTGCCTCGAAAGATCCGCGTAACCCTGGCACAATTAAGGTCTGAATATTGTAGCAGGCTCAACTACTATCCAGACTCAACCCTGACATCCCAACACATGTCTAGTATGCAATCGAATCCCCGCACGACACTAACCACGTCTTTGCATGCCCACTAAACCCGACTCATCAAAACAGCACGTTTCCTTGGCCTTCCGTTAGATGATTTCGATGACTAAAACTGAACAACAATAAAAACAACAAGTGATTAGCATTGTATACCACTATTCGAAAGGTCAGATTTCAAGTATTGGCCAATTACATATGTACATACTTAAATGCAATTTGTTATAATTAAAAAAAAATCAATTTTAAATTTTTTTTAATTTTGTAGTTTATCTTAATATTTTTAAGTTTTTAACTTTTTTAACTTGTTTCATTTTTTCTATTTTTAAAATTTGGTGAATGTTTTGATTATTATTTTTTATTTTTATTTTTTAATATTTCATGTTAGTATTATGGTTAAAAAATATTAAAAAGTTTTAAGTTTTGTGACTTTTTCTTCTTATAATTAAATTCCTCTTTTGCTTATCTATTATTTTAATGCCTCAAATAATTGTTTTTTTTTTTTTTTGCTTTCAGCATCCGAATAATCATTCCATTACACATATACCGTCCAACAACGATATGGTCTCACCTTGGCTGGTGTCATCTGAAGTGGTTTCGGCGCCGAAAGGTAAAGAACCAACAATTCTACGAAAATCAGTTATAACAACGCAATTGTAAGTGCTCAAGACGGCAATAACTAAATTTAGCTATGGCATATTTTTAAGTTTTTAAACGGTGTATTGTATTATTTAATGATCAAAAATTTTAACAAATTTTATTTATTGATATTTTCGAAAAAAAAATGCAATTTTTTTATACATTTCATCTATGAAAAAAAGTAGGGGTGATTTCGTATACAAACAGTTAAACAGTAATTTTTGTTGTTTTTTAGGTTAAATTAATAAAATATTTAAAAAACAAAAACTTTTATGAATTGCGGCATTCAATATCATACTATTTTACAATATATATTTTACTTAGATTATTAAACGAAAATTCCATTCCATTATAATATTTATTATAGTACACATACACGTATTATATACAACTAATTTGAATTAAATAAATATAGTAAATGTCTAGCAGCTCATTGTGTACTTAAGTTTACATTAAAAAAATTTGAAATTTATTATACATTTATAATCGAAAGAAGTGTACTTAAAACAAATACATTTTTATATGTATAAAACTATAAACGATAAAATATTAGCAATTTTCAAATATGAAACGAATGTTTGTGCCTTGTGTTTACCACACATACTATAGTTTCAATATACATACATACATACATACCTAACTAAATGAAAATCAATTTTTGCGTGTAAGTACCCGCCTAAATAGCATTTTAAAACTTTTATCCTACCAATATAATGTAAACTAAAATATGCAATATGTATTTTTATACATACATACACAATATTATAGAAAGATAAATGGCGTTTGAACTTGCTAGAGGTTTGTGGTGTCTGATTTGAACAATTAAGTGTTTAAAAAAGCAATGTTTTAGTGACACACCGCATTATTTATATGTAGTTAGTTGGCTAAACAAGTATGCGAAATGTTATATGCATAATAAATCCATTTGAAGCGTGTGCGCACTTTCATACATGCAATTAATCATTTTTTGCGCCAAATTTGTGGTGTTTAAGCGCGCAAGTGTTGGCGCAAGTGGTTATAAAATATCTCTTTATTAATGAATTATTCATGCAGATATTGTCATATACGAACATACCTATTTAATAAGTAGTTAGAGATTTATAACTGGCGTTTGATTGATTTTTGATGTGTCAATACAGCAGCCGACAAATGAATTAATTTTCATTAATTAACTATTTTAATGAGAATGTGAGATTTTTTTGTTTGTTTTTTGTTTGTGTGTAATATAATTAACTGCTCAATTATTTAAGGGGTTAGGGGGGTTTCAGAGGTTGAAAAAATCATATATTTTACCATATCAAAAATACATATTTAAACAGTATTTTGTAAAAAAAATTTTTTTCCCAAAAGAAAATGCTCTCGCAGTGGACAGCATAACTCATTATTGGTTCATCTAAAACCAAAAAAAAAAAAAAAACAACAAAAAATTCGTTAGTACATGGATAAAACTCGTTATTGAACGAGGGAAAAAACAAAAAATTTATGTTTGAATTTTTCACAGACTTTGAACAAAAAAAAAAACATTTTTTGATCAAGTTTTCGCCATGCATTGGATCGAAAAAATTAGTTGTAGTAAAAAAAATCCTTCGTTCAATTACTAGATAATGTTATTCAAAGATGTGTGCCAAATTTGAAAAAAATCGCTATATAACTTTTCGCGAAATCGTGTCCACCGACTTGAAAAATAGAGATAAACGCGCTTAAAGTTTCAAATTGACGCGGACATGGCCTAATGGGCGGAACTTCCAAAGGGTATATCTCTTAGAATTTTACTCCGATCGATTTAAAATTTTAGGAAAATATTTTAAACATGTTTTACAATAGAATAAGACAAAAAAAATTGTTTTTTTTTTGTAAATTTTCAAACCCACCTAACTCCTTAAATACAATCAAATTAATAACTTTTCTTTGATATATACGAGTTTTGAGATGCTTCTAATTTTTCATAAAATATTTTTTTGTTTTATTTAATATTTAAGTTCATATGGATTGCTCCAAAAATAATGGATTCACTACAGATTATTCATATATATATATATATATATATATATATATAATTGAAATTTTTGTTTGTTTAATTTTTACGCAAAGGATGTTTATGGTGCTAAGAGAAGCAATTTAGCTATAAAATTTTTAATTTTTCACATTTCTTAACCTCGTTTATAGAGCCGGAAAATACTTTGCATTGGCCTATAGCAACTTTTGCTTTCGTAACGCGTCCCTTATTGCATATTATATATTATCCATTCATTTTAACACCACAAACCTCGCTTAAATGTTTTCTGAAAGCTAATCTTATTTCATCAAAAGACCTTACATAGCTACACTATGAGTATTATTTTATATACATATGTACGTATGTAACAACATCTTTCCATTGTCGCAATTAGCATTAATTAATGCAGTATTTACATTTACATATATAATGTTTTGTTCAAATCTGTAGCAAAGCAAAGACAATATACATATATACATCTATGGTGTATTCCTTTTAACCAATATATACTCTATATAAATATTTATAATATACATATACGTGTAATCTTTTGACTAAATATTTTTATATACCGATACTATAGATGCATATGTATATCTATATATACATATGTATTCAATATTTAACTATGTATATTTAGATTAGCGCATATTGATTGATAATACATATATACGATTATATATGTACATAGTTTAGATTTTATTGTTAAAAATACATATATTTTTTAATAAAATATACAAATATATCTACTTGAAAAAATAAGAGCTTGTTTTATTCACAATAGAGACGGAATTATAGGTGAAATGTCATAAGTGATTGTTGTTTTTGGGCGTCGCGGGAAACATCTGATTTTAGTCCTGTCTTGGGGCAGCCATGCTTTACACCACCCATGCACCCATAACCCGCAGGAATACTGGCTGAATGGTAGGTTTGAGGCGGTCTTTTGCGGCAGTGTCACTAATGTGAGTCAGTTGTTGTTGTTGTAACCGCAGAAAATTCCTTAAATTGGGCTCCGGGGAATATTGCGGAAGTGACAGTTCTTGACCGGATACAAATCTGGGTCGTTCCGGTGTAAAGACCCGACTGTCGCGAGAACTATTGGATTTTAGTCGCCTCTTACGACAGGCATGCCTTACCGCGGGTAAATTCTTGAACCCCTAATCCTTTCATACTCAGCCAGTGAGTCAGTCAGTCTTTCCGCCTTTTCATTGCCATTTACTTCCGTTTGGTCTGTGTGTTTACGGGATAGTCTGTTAAAGCGTTTGATTCAGGAACGCCTACAACATATGTTTGAAGGACAGAGTTGTAGTTTGAAGCCACCTTTGTTGTTGGTGTAAACACAGAACAACCCAGTGACTCTCGAATTTAGATCCATAAGTCCCATTGTATATATAGATATTTTCACTATTACCAACAGTCTTGCATTTCGCTTATTCTTCTCGACGTAGGTGGCTTGCACCTGGTAGAAGGTTTACTTTTCCGGTCGTCGCATTGCACGTTTAGTCCGTGTACAACTGCTACTGTCATGTCTTTCACAGCTGTGCGACTAGGCCTAATTGTTTAGCACTTTAGGCGACTAGCCGTTAGCTCTGCTACGTACATCACTTTTATGTATTTTATTTGACCTTATTTCGAGCATAACTACAAGAGCCTTTAATTCCGTAGTTCTCGTTTCCTATATCCAGAAAACAAGTACGTTGCAAATCTATAAAGGAGTGGGTTGGTTTAGATAAGTACGTATCTACGACAATAACTGAAAGTGGAAACTTATTTACAGTAATTGGTCCGTAACCCCCACTGTTAGTACCAAGAAAGAGCAGAGACCTTCTTGTTCCTCGTGTTATCAAATCAGATGTGTTATAAACAATCATCAGTAGAATATTCAGATTAAAAACTCCAAATTTGTACATAATCCAACCCTTAGCCCTACGCATAAGTTCTTCGTTAATTTACATATATACATATGTAAAGCCAGTGGAAACAGCTTATGATGACATAGCTGATGATTGCGCAATATTGGTGGTGTCAGGTAATGGAATTATTGACGTAAAGTGTAAGGTATAGAGAACCCAACCCTCTTATCAATTAAATTTATGGTTATTCTTTTTTGAAGTGCGCCACAGTATACTATCTACAGCTCGATAAATAAGAACGATAATGAAAAAAAAAACAAAGCTAATCGTTATAACATGTCTACACTCCTTCTGTAGATACAGATACACAAAAGTAATCGAAAATCGTGTAATCCAGTTGCTTGGAGCAAAGAAAAACATTTTTTTGGTTACAAACAAGTATAAAAACTGCCCATTCGTAGTCGAAAAAAACGTCGAAATGCGTGAGTATGAAGAGCTTGAGAAGCTGGCCGACATGGGTAATGCTCGAAAATTCTATAAAAAGAAGCGACAAGATACAGAAAGCTTCAAGACCGACGCATACTTATGTAGGAACCAAGGAGATAATTTGGTCAATGACGTCAAGGACCTACTGAATTTATGGAGGGAATACTTCTTCAACCCGCTGAATGGCAATGAGAGTGTGACATCCGAAGATGGTGAACCCGAATCCGAAATTAAAAATGATGGAATAAATATTCCAATATCCGACTATGACGAATTGCGAATAGCGCTTGCCTGTTTAACAAATAACAAAGCGGCTGTGGTGTGCGGATGTCTCATACGGCGGCGACGAACTGACAAGGTGTATTCGGACGAGCACATGCCCGACGATTCGAACTTTGGTGTGCTCTGCACAATCCATAAAAAGAGACCCCACAGTCTGTGCCAATTCTCTTGGGATAAGCCTCCTCAATATCGCATACATGGTCGAGCATATTGTGTGAGAGGTTAAAATCCGCCGTTAACAAAATGATTGGACCTTATCAGTTTGGCTTTAGATCTGGTAAATCCACCATTGATCTGCTATTCACCAAGCGCCAAATTTATGAGAAGACATCTGGGAAAATAATCTATACTTCCCAACTTTTCGGTGATTTTAAAACCGCCTTCTTGACACTGAATAATACCATAAGCGCAGTAGAATGAGGAAGTATCTCTCTGATTCGTTCGATACCAAACGTGTGATTTCCTCAACCTTATGCTGGAAAAAATAATAAGATCTGCACAGCCTCATATACAGTGTATTGTACCAAAAAAGGTTAGACATAGAGCCGAAGCGAATGGGTCTTGTAGTGAATGAGGGCAAGACGAAATATCTCCTGTCATCAAACTAACTGTCAGCGCATTCGCGTCTTGGCTCCACGTCACTTTTGCAGTCATTTTGAGCCAATTTTGTTTATCTTAGAACCAGCATCAACAACACCAACAAAGCCAGCCTTGAAATCTTTGAACTGAGTAGGCAATTGAAAAGTAAAGTCCTCTCTCGGCGAATCAAAACCAAACTCTACAAGTCGCTCGTTGGAAGTTGTCGACATCCAATGAGTTGGCACTAGGAGTTTTCGAGAGAAAGGTTTATCGGAAGATTTATGGCGGTTGTGTTGGCAACAGTAAATACCGCCAGCGATGGAACAATGAGCTGTATGAGTTATATGACGACATTGATATAGTTCAGTGAATAAAAAGACAGCGACTACGCTGACTGGGTCATGTCATCCGAATGATCAAAAGCGCTCCAGCTTTGAGTATTTTCGATGCAGTACCCGCACATGGAAGCAGCGGGAGGGGGAGACCTCCGTTTGAATAATCAAGTTCAGAAGGACCTAATTTCGCTTGATGTGGCTATAATCGCGCAAGCGGTGCCTACGTTAAATGTAGCAGGATTATTCGTTGTTAAAAACTGGGTTCGAACTCTGTCTAGCCTTTCGAGATTATTTCTGATATGAAATAAAAGCTCCTCATGGACACAGCTTCGAGTAAACTGTAGGTCTCTCCATTTATTTGTTGAAAATCGCTTCATCGGTTATTAATTTAGGAAAACTCTTAAAAAATGTAACGAACTTTCGAAATCGTGATTAGGACCTCAGGCTGAAACTTCCTTAGTCTCCAACGTAACATATCGATTGAAAAGTCCCCTATCTACGATAGTAAAACACATTTTTTTTGGCAAAATTCATATTTTTAATTCAACATAGTTTCCTTCAAGGGTGATACACTGATTATTCTTTTCGTTACCATTTTTGTAGTACCATAGCTGCTTCAAAATAGGCCTCAGTTTCGACGATCACCTTTTCATTCGGGGAAAATTTCTTCCCAACGCACATTCTTTTGACATCTGATCTCAAATCATGGAATTTTGCATCGATTTCACTGACTTGTGACACGGTGCACTGTCTTGGGGAAACAGCACTTTATATTTATTCAAATACGGCGTTTTTTCGGCGATTTCGTCCTTCAAACGGTCCAATAACGCTATGTAATAGTCGCTGTTGATGTTTTTTCTTTTTTCAAGGTAGTTAATGAAAATTCCTCCCTGCACATCTCAAAATAGAAACGCCATAACCTTGCCAGCCAACTGTTGCGTTATTCCATCCTGTGCAGTCCATTCGCAAGCTGTTTCATCCCTTGAACGTCTCCAAACACTGCTCCGAATTATCAACTCGTCTTTGTTTTTGGTCAAAAGTAAGATCGCGCGTTACCCACTTTGCACAGAGATTTATCATACGTAAGTATTCGTGAATGATATGATGTACATGTTCAGTTGATATATTTAGAGTACCTGCCATTTTATTCAATTTCAATTTAGGGCCATTGAAAATCGCGTTGTGGACTTCTATGATGTTTTCGTCGGTAACCACCTCTTTTAGGCGTCCACGGCGTTCACCGTTTTCGGTGCTCATTTCACCTTTCTAAACTTAGCATACCAATCCTTGATGGTTGATTTTCCAAGGGCCGTGTCTACAAACTCGTCATCAATCCAAGTTTTTGTTTCATTTGTATTTTTCTTCTCCAAAAAGCAATATTTTATCAACACGTCAAATTCCTTTTTATCCATTTTTTTCACAATAACAAAAGTTGATTCAGAGTCAACTAAAACTTCAAATGGATTTAATTCTTCCTAATTCCATCTATGTGTCAGGCCGGGAACTTTTCAATTGACCTGTTAGTCTTCGTATTGTAATAACTTATACTCAGACGGGTTTTATAGACGAACCTCTTGGGCTTTCATTTGAAAAAAAAAAATCAAATGACTGCATTTCCGGCCAAATAACAACAACAAAAAATTGATGATTGTTGTAATAATATATTTTTAATTGACTTTACTTTCATCCACATGCATCTGCGTACATATGTATGTATTATCTCAAGAATTTCCATAAATATTTTTTTAAATCCATATAACAGTGCATTTCTAAAACAAAATAAACAAATAAATCATTTTATTTTGCTTGTAGGAACATAGATACATTAAAAATACATACATACATACATACATACATACATGTAAATCCCTCTATGCACTCATGCCAGCAGCATGCCAGAAATGTGAAAATGAATTTTTGAAATAAGGGAATGCTTCAAAAACCAAACAACTCAACTCAAAAATACGCTATAATTCCTCTATGATGTATGCAGATGTTATGTGCATACATACATGTGTAGATATATTACAGCATGCGAACATACTAACGGTATATTTTTAGAAACGGCATGAATTTTTCAATATATACTCGTACACTTGTATAGTAATGTATGTATGTATCTATGCAGTAGCTGTATGAGGAGACAGATAACGGCAGATATCTGGCGCGCGCCGTGGGCGAACAAACGACTAAGCACACAGGAAGATCAACAAAAACAAAAGCTGAGACAGCAGAAGGGTGAATCACCCATCATCATGCATTCATATACATAGATCGCTGCGAGGGAGCAAACGAGCTTTATATGGAAGAAACTTGGTTGCGGCGAAGAATCTTCGCTGCTGCACATGTGCAGGTGACTAAAATATGTACCAGAGATTGAAGTGCAGAGAATTTTTCGAATATTACTCGGTATGGTAGCAGAAGATCTGCATTTTGATTTGTTGTGTTGGCGCTATTTTTAGGACACTAATGGACCAAATGGCCAAGGAATTGTATTGTGTTTTTTGTGCGGTGTAGGGGATGCGCAGATCGCGTTCGCTTAGTGGAGATGGCTGCGTGATTTATGAATATACGAAGAGAAATATTTGTTTTTTTTCTTCGTTTTTATTCCTGAGGTGTGCGATATTAGTGTATACACATACATACATGTGTGTGTGTGTGTGTGTGTATGAGTTAAATAAAAAACGTTTTTTTTTAAGTTTGTAGATTTCAATAAGATGTAGGTATATATTTATTATATATTTTTAAATAATTTATTAATTTTTTTATTTTTTATGCATTTATTTAATTTTATGGGATTTTTGAATGCAGTGTTTTTTCTCTTTCTCTTAATTTCCTCGCATATAATCGTATATTTTTCAAAATTTCAATTTTTATCTCCATCAACATTTTATCATTTCATAGTCATTATCTTTGGTATATCTAGTGCCGTTGATCTTGCTATTATACTTCTCTTTTTCTTATAAAAAATATTTACATACATAATTAATTTTAAAAAATTATACAATAAAATAAAACAAATACAATACATAGCAAAGGGTTTGTGGAGCTGTAAAGCTCTCAGTTTCTTGTTTCTCATTGAGCGCTTAGAAGCACTTGCGGTGAACAATGCCTGGACCGGATTCATCGTATTCCTGTTTCGAGATCCACATCTGTTGGAAGGTGGAGAGGGAGGCCAAGATGGAACCACCAATCCATACGGAGTATTTACGTTCTGGTGGTGCAATGATCTTAATCTTGATGGTGGATGGCGCCAAAGCAGTGATTTCCTTTTGCATACGATCAGCAATACCTGGGTACATGGTGGTACCGCCGGACATGACAATATTGGCATACAAGTCCTTACGGATATCCACATCACACTTCATGATGGAATTGTAGACGGTCTCGTGGATACCGCTAGATTCCATACCCAAGAATGAGGGTTGGAATAGTGATTCGGGGCAGCGGAAACGTTCATTACCGATGGTGATCACTTGACCATCAGGCAATTCATAGGATTTCTCCAATGAGGTGGAGGCAGCTGCGGTAGCCATTTCCTGTTCGAAATCCAATGCGACATAGCACAATTTCTCCTTAATGTCACGCACGATTTCACGCTCAGCTGTGGTGGTGAACGAGTAACCACGTTCAGTCAGAATCTTCATGAGGTAATCAGTCAAATCGCGACCAGCCAAATCCAAACGGAGGATGGCATGGGGCAAAGCGTAACCTTCATAGATGGGTACAGTGTGTGAGACACCATCACCGGAGTCCAAGACGATACCGGTGGTACGACCGGAAGCATACAGGGAGAGCACAGCCTGGATGGCAACATACATGGCGGGTGTGTTGAAGGTTTCAAACATTATTTGGGTCATCTTCTCACGATTGGCTTTTGGATTTAATGGCGCTTCAGTGAGCAATACTGGATGCTCTTCGGGTGCGACACGCAACTCATTGTAGAAAGTGTGATGCCAGATTTTCTCCATATCATCCCAGTTGGTAATGATACCGTGCTCAATGGGGTATTTCAATGTGAGAATACCTCTCTTGGATTGAGCCTCATCACCGACATACGAGTCTTTTTGACCCATACCGACCATCACACCCTGATGACGTGGGCGACCCACAATTGAGGGGAAGACGGCACGGGGCGCATCATCACCGGCGAAACCAGCCTTGCACATACCGGAACCATTGTCAACAACCAGAGCAGCAACTTCGTCGTCACACATTTTGTTTTCTTTTTATACGCTAATACTAAAGAAGCGTGGAGAGAAAAGAAAATGAAAGAAAATAGAAATAAGTGCTTGTGGTTTTTTTGGAATTATACTTTTATGTAAAATCATATTTAGTGATTTAGTTGCTTTTTTCATTATTAAACAATAAAATATTTGATTTAAATAGGGAAAAGGCCAAATTAAATTTTTCGAAAAAAAATTTTTTATTTTATTTTTTTAATAGTTTTTTTTTTAATGTTATGTATATTGTGAATAAATTAGTAGTGAAGATATTTTCACAATTTTATTTTTTGCGTTAAAAATTGGTTTAAAAAAATTTAAAAAAAGCATATGAAACTTTTCAACTAATTTTTTTTGCATTTGCGGCCTGCTGCACATGTGTAGGTGTTAAAATTATGTACCATAGATTGAAGTGCAGAGAATTTTTCGGATATTAATCGGTATGGTAGCAGGAGATCTGCATTTTGTGTTTTTAAGTAATAAATTTTAAATATTACTATTAAATAAAGTAATTTTTTAATAAATATATAAAGAAAACTACTTTTTATAGAAAAAAATTAATTTTAACTACATATATATTTATATTATGATTCAATTGCCCTTTCTTATCTTTAAAATTAAAAAAAAAAGTATTACGCCGAAAATAATAATTAAAAACAAAATTCATTTTTTTTGCTCTAAAATTTTAGTTCATGCTAATAATTTCAAATAATACAATAAAAATTCTCAATAATTGTTTAAAGAATTAATAATTTTTTATTTTCATAATTTATACATATTTTAGTAATTGAAATTTATGTCTTTTTTTTTAGTTGAAAAATTTAAATTTTAAAAGATTTAAGTTTAACTGTTTTTCAAGAACATCTTTCTTTATTATTTTGGTATTTTTAATTTTAAAATATATACGATACTAAGATTTTCCTTCAGTTATTTCTTTGTCTAAACAATTTTTTTTTTAAATATTAAAAGAAGTTTTCTAACATAAATTACTCGAATTTTTTTTATAAATAATATGTGTTAATAAAAAAGTTTCGGTTTATTTGCATATGTTCGAAAATTTTTAAAGTTCAAAAATATTACAGCTTTTATAAAAAGTTTTATTTTTATTTCGATATTTTTTTTAAGTGCTCAATAATAAAATTCTTAAATTTGTTTATTTTTAATTTCAATTATTAAACTACTTTTTTTGCAAAGTCTTCTGGTTTCTAACTTTAATGACTATGTGTTTAATTTTGAGTTTTCACTTTTTTTAAACAGAATAGTTTTCCAATTTTGGTGGCATTTTTCGAAATCAATTATAAAAATAATTTTAATTCAAAATTGATATGAAATTGAAATGAAAATTATCAATTTTTTTCAATTAAAATTTTTACAAAATTTTTTTCCAAATTTTTTTTTAAATATGTTTTTAAATTTTTATTCCAATTTATTTTGGAACTTTTTTCATTTTTTTTTTCAAAATTTTATTTTCAAAAGCTTTTTAAATTTGTTTTAAACTTAATTTTTTTTTAATTTTTAAATATATTTTAAAAACTTTAAGGAATTTTAAGTTCATCTTTTTTAAATATTTTTCTATTTCAAAATCAGTTATTGTTTTCACCGCTGTCCATCGCCAAGTTTGCTTAAATCGTTTTTTTTTAAATAAAATCACTAAACACAATTTTTATTAGAATATTAAATTAATTATTTCTATTAATAATATTTTTTTTTTTTGAGTTGCACCAACCTTTTCTAATTAAATTATGAAATGAAGAGACAAACCTACACTTTCACCGTAGAACTGCGAGTGACTACTGGATATGCCACCACTAATATTTATACTGTCTACAAGAATCAAAATCAAATGAAAATTTCATTTTTCAAAATCGCATACATACAAAAGAAATTCCACTTGTACGTGAGCGTGAAGACACCATGCACACATAGAGGCAGGTTAATTATACATATGGGCGAGTATGTGCATAGCATGCGTGTATATGTATGTATGTTTCTATATAAAAATGCAGTAGGTGTACTGCTATGGGTGTGGGGTCCTCTTATCTAAATACTCATACATACATAGATGCATACATATATGCTGTAAGGAGCGGTTAGGCGCTTTTCGCTAAGCAATTTTCTTTTTCGAAACACAATAAATTTGCGGAAGAAGAGCAATCGAAATATACAAAAAAATTTACAGACAACTCATACAACGAAATTTCAATTATTTTTCTTTATACATGCATACATGTATACATACATAATGCATATGTATGTGATTTTACCGCCGACTTTTTAAATTTGCTAGCATTTTTCAACACTTTTCAGTCGATCAAAACATAAATGAACAGCCAGGCACACAGTGCATATGTTATATGTAATATGTACATACATACATGCATAATTATGTTGATATATTCGAACAAACAAAGCAATATTGAAATACGAATGAAAATTTTTCGCTATATTACCCCCCACACCACATCACCACGCAACGGCGCATAGCCAAACATACATGAGCATTTTTCCAACAATCTCGTGCCGAAACGTTTAGTCGGCATAGCAGCACGAGTGAGTGGGCCGAAATGTTGACGCTGCGGAGGCCGTAGCTCGAAATAGGTAATTAATTTTTGAAAATAGAAAAGGTGCCAAATGTATTCCAAACAGTGAACCGACACTGACACACACGCATGCATACACACACTTACATTCGCATACACACACATGCCAAATCATGCACAGGATGCTGTGTTTCAATACAGCGACAAGTGCAGTAACATTGTTGCTGTTGCTGTGTGGAAAATATTTTTATAAAAATATGCATGTATTTCTTTCGTTTCGTTTATTTTTGATTTTGTATAAACTTTCTTTGCTGGTTTTTCTCTTTTTTTTTGCTTTCTCTCATATTTTTCCTGAGCCGATTTATCTTTTGGCCCTATATGCACCCGCGCATTTATCAGAGAACTGAGACTGAGTGAGTGAGTGAGTAAATTTGCTTGCTTCCACTTTTTCCCGACCCTCCAATTTTTTGTCTCCTGAGTGTTGTTGTTGGTTAATTTTGAAAATATTTGTACTTTTGTAGTTTTTGTACTTGTTTTTTTCCGTTTTTTTTCTTTTTTTTTTTTTTGTTGGCAGAAAACATCTTCATCATCATCATCATCAGCATCACTTCATGTTGCTTACGTTCGACATTTTTAGAGTATATTTAAGTGGCAACGTTAGCCAGCCAAAAATGCTTCATCCCATAAATGGTTTGGATGGAAAATTGTGGGCAGCGCAGCATACATATGCGTTTGATTTGTTTCTTTGCATGTATATACGTATGTATGGAAATGTGTATATTTTGGGTTGCTCAAAATAATTTGCGCAAGGAAAGATGCAAATGTTTGTAGATTAACCCATTGCGTGTTGGAATTAGCGTTGAAAATTTTGCAGCACACCTGAAAGATTTTATTTTCAAAAATTTAATTAAATTTTTATAATATACATACATACTTATAAATACATATTTTTTATATGAAAAACAATCAATATTAATACAATACAAGAGACAGGTCATAATAGTAGAAAGGTATTCACTTCCATATTTGGTCATCACCCGAAAATAAATTAATTCTTATAGCTTCTTTAGCTATGACTTATTGTTAGGGTAGGCTCTTAAATTGATAGCAATATGTTATCCGCAGTAACAGTAACTTGTGATTCATTAAATGACGTACAAATTATAACGTAGACAAAATTGATTTTTGTTATCTATTCAGACACGCGTTTGGGTTGAACAACTTTAAATATTATTATGACTTCATGCTGACTATACTTTCGCCAATTTTGATAAAAAAGCTTTATCTTTAGTGTGTACACCCAGAAATCAGAATTTGATAGCCAAATAAGGTTAGTATAAAATCAATACAAGAAAAATTTCATTATCTGCGCAAATGAAACAAGAAAAAATTTACGTAAGTACTAGTTACAAGTATGTACATTTGTATAATTTAGAAAATATTTTTCGGAAAAATAGCTATTGAGGCACAACATTGCCTACAAACAAGAGCTTTTCTAAAAACTTTCCAGATAAGCGATTTCAATATTCGGAAATTCTTATTTTAGTCCTAGAAAATATCATTTAGGGCAGGGAGGACGTGGATATATAACGAGAGATGAAAATAATCGACATTGCTTATAAAACCAATTGTACATTGTTTTCCCGTCTTCTCATTCTTCTAATAGGTCCGTTTTCAACGAATATAAAGAGGATCTCTCGACTAGCGTAACTTTGTCACAAGAAATGTACGTTTCTTTTTTCTCTTTCTTACCTGTAGCTTATATTGCTTATTATTGGCGGCCGCGATAACCGAGTGGTTAGCACTATAATTCGGAAGGCCTGGGTTCGAGTACTGGAACTATAGAAAATAAATTTTTCTAACTGCGGTCGCCCTCGGCAGGGAATATCAAGCCCTCCGAGTGTATTTCTGACATGAAATAAAAGTTCCTCATAAAAGTCCATCTCCCGTTCAGAGGCGGTTTAGAATAAACTGTAGGTCCTTACATTTGTTGGTAAAAACATCTAGACGAAAAACCACAAATTGGAGGATGAATTAGGCCGAAAATCGCATCAGCGGTCATAATGCGCCAATTATATAATTTTAAATAATCTGTGTTATAATTCTGTGATGTGCAATATTAAAAGAAAAACGGAATTTGAAAAAGTAAGTTTCTATATATTGCAGCTATAAGTATATGCAGGGTTATATATTTAGTGGTTTCCAAAAACAAACGTAAATAAAATGCATTCAAAATAATTTTTTTTTCATGAAATTCCTTTTTGTTTATAAAGTTTGAGCCTTGTGAAACACTACATCATTTAAATGACCGCCTCGTGAATTTTTGAAAACTTCGATCCGTTTGAGGAAATTTTCGATGACTTTTTGACACATATTGGGCGGTTATGGCTGAAATAACTTGACGTATGTTGATTTTCAAGTGCTCAATAGTTAAAGGTTTATCCGCATAGACCATGTTTCGCGTAGCTCCACAAACAAGAGTCCAACGGTGTCAAATCTCACGATTTCGGTGGACAATTGAGATCGCCAAGACGAGAGATTACACGACCTGGAAATTTCTCTCGTAATAACACATTATTCTCTCGGTTTGTGTGGAATGTGACACAATCTTGTTGGAACCACATATTATCCAAGTCGTTTTCTTTAATTGAAGGCCAAAACAATCGGTTATCATACGACCATTACGCTCTGAATTGACAGTGACAGTCTCGCCGTTATCGTTTTCAAAGCAGTAAGGTCGAATCACACCTTCGGACCAAAAAGCCCACCCGTCAGCAACTTTTTTGTAAAAATGGGAAAACTTTGTTATTAAATGGCGTATCGTGGAAATAAAAAAATGTATCTCTCTGTATGTATCTGAACAAATCGGTTGTGTGGGGGTTATATGACATAATTGTTCGATTTCGATAATTTTCAAACTTTCACATTCTTAGGTACTATTTGACGGATTCCGATCTAGCCGTTTCCGACAAATGATCGTTAAAAAGTGTACGCGCATCTTCCTACCAGGTTTGCTTGAAATATCTCAAAAATTTATGGATTAATTTGCGTTCAAACAGATAGACGGCTAAATCAATTCAGCTCGTCATTCCGGTACGATCGGTACAAGCTTCGGTAGGACTATCTCCTCTCCTTCTCATACTTAAATACATCGGACCATTTCGTGTACATGAAAGGTATAGAAAAAATAAAATAAATAAAAAAATCTGTCCAAACACATAGAAAAACCACAAAAATGTCAGGCGAACAACGGAAATACGTAATTAATTTGTTATTCAAAAAGTCTTATAATAATATAATATTCAATCACACATATATATTATATACAAAAAGAGCTACGAGCTAATTTACATACCCATCTAAATAAATATTTTATGGCACACTATTCCAAGAGCTAGTTTTGGATGAGTAGTAGTAGATGTATAGGGTGTTTTTTTATAGAGGTATAGAACTTTAAGTTGGCTTTACTTTTCAAGATGGCGACCGATTTAACAGCTGTCAAGTGATTTATTCTCAGTTTGATTCCGCCAGCCCATAAAGCGCACCAAACTGTCAGTTTTTCTGGATGTAACGGTGTTTCAACATACACTTGAGGATTACCTTCACTCCAAATGCGGCAGTTTTGTTTGTTGACGGAGCCATTCAACCAGAAGTGCGCTTCATCGCTAAACATCACTAAAATGGACGTAATGCGCGATACGTTTTCCGCACAGAACCATTATTTTCGAAATGAAATTGCAATATTTGCAAGCGTTGTTCAGGCGTGAATCTATTCATGATGAATTGCCAAACCAAACTGAGAATAAATCACTTGACAGCTGTTAAATCGGTCGCCATCTTGAAAAGTAATGCCAACTTAAAGTTCTATACCTCTATAAAAAACACCCTATACTTATATATACTATGTCCTTTTCAAGATCTATTTATATAATTCTATATTGGATAGGTCATGTATGGTATTTTTCACATTTGGCGAAGAAATATAAATAAATACAAATGCGACTTTTATTGGTAATGAAGTGTCGAAACTTTATTTTTTTTTTCAATCCATAAACTTAAATATACCCTACACACAGTTGGTGGGAAATTGGGGTTTTTATTATGACCGTATCACGGAGACTGTCGAAAATCATAGATCGAATTTCAAATTCGTATTATCGAAGTTTTCGTTAAATATCGAATTTTCAGTCGAACAGAATTTGAATTTTAATGACGTAGCGAATTTTTTAGTTATTCTTTATTTATTGGCGTTTTCCCTATAATTTATTGCAAAATCAGGACTTTAAGTACAAAACAACGTTTCATTGATGGAAACAATTTTCAGCTATCAAAATGCTTTCAAAAGAATTAGTTGAGAGAGAGAGAGAAAGTGAAGAGTTGCAAGCAAGTTTCAATCGTTTTACGAGTCTGATAGGTTTGAATAGAGCATTATCTTGTAGCGTATCGTGGAAACATAAAACCGTCGTGCTCATTCTCAAGAAATATGTCTCTTCATTCGTCTAATTCATATTTTATGAGCTTCATTTTACAGCAAAGAAAAATATATATGTATAAGCAAGGTAAGGTAATATGGAGTTGATTTGAGAAGAGGGAAGCGAAATAAAAAATTAATAAAAAACTAAAATTAAAAACTATCGCAATGAACTGCTTTGCCCATATTTTATATTGATTTTAAAAAAAGTACAAGAGGTGTGATTTTAGAGATATAAATTGTTATTTAATGTATATTATTAGAAATTATGGTGTTTTTAGAAATTCGAAATAAAATACTGCATTCTTTCTCTCTTCTGTACCATTTCAACTTTGCATGTTGGGTATAGTATACGTTGAATCATTTTGGCAAAAAAATTTGGAATCAAAAATAAAAATCAAATAAAAATTCAGTTTTTACGCTAGCAGGTTGGTGAGTGAATTTTTGGTTTAAAAATAGAATGATCTGTTAATTTAAGCAGATTGATAAATATAGCGTGTTCGGAGAATACTTAATAGCTTATTTGAGTTTATATGTATGATCATATAATTATGTACGTATGGATAAGAAAGTTCACTATATAAGTTGACATGAGTGTTCCGAAAATATGCTAATTTATATACATGCATACATAAGTGTAGATAAAAACAACGAGAAAAAAATTGATGCGTATATTTGTATATATTGATATACTACTCGTACTAAATACAAATTGCTTGTGGAAAATAGCTTTTTCGTATGCTTGTTGCCACTTTGTTTACTTGATGAGAGCAGAAAAAAAGCGTTGTGTACATTTATGAGCATTGAAAAAGTTTTTGTTTAACAAAATTTTAAGTGGGTGTTTTCGATGCTCATCAATTGAAAGTGTTTTCGATGTGGAGAATAGGCTGTTGTGCTTTAAGGCTGGTGATAGCAAATTTTTTGTGGCTGATAATTGAATAAAAAAATTGTATTATCCTGCGTACATATTTACACTAGTGGCATTAGTGAGACTATAAAATTTGCAATAGTTAGATAGTTATAGATATGTAGATATTTATAACTACATAGTTAGTGTACAACTCTAGTGGCCTATTTATACTGCATTTATTTCTACGTTAAATTCTATAGCAAATAAACTTCAAAATAATATTTTTTTTTGTATTACAGCGCCTCTTAAATACATAATCTGCAGAGCAACGGAGAGAATCTTTTAAATTAAAATTTAAACCTTATAGTGTCAATAAGAAACTGTTGGAGATAAAAGCTAAGTCGAGCGCAGTAGCGAAAATCCACTCAGCTATTAGTGAATAATTTAAATGACACATTAATAACGGGTGATCCATTTCGAGGTTCCCTACTTTTTTGAAGAAAAACACAGGAAATTCGAATTCAATGGGGAATGTTTAATGTCATTCAAAAGAATATTCCCACAGGAAAAAGTTTAAGGGTGTGATATCACACGATCTTGGTGGCCAATCGACCGGCCTAAAACGTGAAATTATCTGTTCCCCGAAGTGTTCTCTTAATAAATTTATTGATTGATACGATGTGTGGGAAGTGGCGTCGTCTTGTTGAAACCAAATGTCGCGGAGATCACGAGCTTCAATTTCAGGCATCAAATATTCGATTATCATGGCGCGATAATGGTCGCCATTGACGGTTACGTTCTCACCGACATCATTTTGGAAGAAATATGGACCGATGATACCACCGGCCCACAAACCACACCAAGCCGTTGTTTTTTCTGGATGAAATGGCAGCTATTGAATCTTTTCAGATTGCTCTTTATCCCAAATGCGGCAATTTTGCTTGTTTACATACCCATTGAGCCAGAAATGAGCCTCATCGCTGAACAAAATTTGGCTCGAAAACGTCGGAACTTCTTCGAACTTTTCAAGAGCCCATAGAGCAAAGCAACGTCGCGTGGGAAAGTCGAGCGGCTTCAGTTCTTCCACAAGCTGTATTTTGTAGGCTTTCATATTAAGACCTCGAAGTAAAATGCACCAAGTCGTTCCATATGTCAGTTCGGCCTGCTTCGAACGGCGCCGAATCGACTCTCCACGGTCTTCGTGTACATTCTCAGCTACGGCCGCTATATTTTCTTCACTGCGTACTGGACGTAGTCTATTCGGTCGAATATTATCCAATAATGAATGCTGGGTATCAAGATGGGTGATGGTGTTGCGAATAGTATGCTCAACAGGCCGATTATGTTGACCATAAGTTGAGCGAAGCGCGACACACATTATTTACAGAATGTAAATTTTCGTAATAATTTTGAATGAGTTGTAAACGTTGTTCAGGCTTAAGTCTTTCTACGATGAGATGCCAAACAATACTGAAAAAACCCGCTTTACACGACTCACGCGTAATCTGTCAAAAAAAGCCTATTGGAAAAAGCACCTCTACTTGGATCACCCTTTAGTATTAAAGTAAAGATTTATATTTTTTTGTAGTTTTATTATTATTTTGTAATAGTAATTAGCATTTGCACTTAATTGCAATGTAATCATGCACTTTTGTACATACAGAGCATATACATATATATATATATATATATATTTGGCGCTTTGTAACCGCTGAAGCGATTTTCGGCCGAGCTCCTCCTCCAATTTGTGGTTTTGCGTCTTGATGTTTTTACCAACAAATGGAGGGACCTACAGTTTATTCTAAGCCGCCTCCGAACGGCTGATGGATTTTTATGAGGAGCTTTATTTCATGCCAGAAATACACTCGGAGGGTTTGACATTCCCTGCCGAGGGGCGACCGCGATTAGAAATTTTTTTTTCTATCATTATGGATGTTGCTCGAACCTGAGCTCGAACCCAGGCCTTCCAGTTGTCAGTACGCAATGCTAACCACTCGGCTATCGCGGCCACCAGAGTATATACATATATGTATATAAATGAAGCCACCTGCTGGGGATGTTGTCACGCGCTAAAAATTATAAAAGAAAAACCGTCAAACAACAAAACGAATATATATAAGAACAAAAAGTTTTAGTTGTTGTTGTATTGTGTGGGGGCGAACAGTTTGTGCACAACAAAATTTCGTTTTAGAAACAAAAATAATTTTTTTTTTTATAATGGACATTAAGAAATTTTCTCTTCATAGGTCATTAATTTCAAGGCTACCTAATTTCCTAGTTGGATTAAAGGTTTGTAAAATTGAAAAAAAAGTGTTATGCAACTTTACAAGTTTTCGGCATCTTTCGCTGAAAGTTGAATAATTTATTTATATTTCCTAAAATAATTTTGCTTTTATAAAGTGCTTCTTATTAGCATTTATTTCCCCAGAAAGGAAACGAAGAGTTTTTTTTATCTAACTAACTTTTAATGTGATTTTTTGTTACTATACTATTTGTTAACATCATATTTTTTTTTCGCAAACAACATTAAGGATATTGTGACGGTAATTCCAAATACAAAGGACAGACAAAAGGAGCGACAATGTGATGTAAATTCCCCGTAGACGAGTTAGCGCATTAACGGAATGTTTGGACCATCGTTAAGGGTAAACGAAGCGGCTGCAGCGACCGCAGGCAAACGAATAATCAGTAAACCATTGTGTATAGTGAAGAAAATTGTTATTATTGAGAACAAATTAAAAGTTGAGTAAATTCCTGACGATTAAGAGGCCAAACGAAGAAATCTTAGGAGTTTTATTTATCAATCTAGTGATCGGACTCGTGGGATTTGGGAAAAGAGAAGTTAAATTTAATAACTTTTTTTAAATAGTCACTATTTATCAAAATTTATACCTATAAGCCTCATCGCCTTAATGCTGTAGTTTTTAGAAAGTGTAATGAATATTCACATAAGATCACTCTTAACAGGGTCGAAATTTTTAAACGGCCAAACATGCGTATATAAGGATCGATGAATAGAAATCGTCCTTCACGAAATGATAACTGGAATAGAAAAATCGCTAATTAATAAACAATAAAATACAATGGCGGCCTCCTTAGACATTGAAATAAACATAATCATTAATTCTCGCTTATATGTTGGTAAGACGAAATAAAATCGTTGCTTGTGAACAGAGTTATCCAGAGTAACATCCAGCGCTTCAGCGACAAAGGGAAGAACGGAACAAGTTACGTAAGAGGAACTCTTCAAGAAGCGGTCGTGGCACCGCTTTTCGCTGAACCAAATACTACTCCAGTTCAACAGAGGAGGTTTAAACGTAATAGTATATACAGATGATTATTCCTCTTATTCATCAATGATCTGCCAAATGTGATGCGTCATTTTAAAGCACTTATGTACGCAGGTGAGATTAACTTTAGTGTCCCTCTAACACAAATTAAAAATTTAAGACAATTTAGATATTTTAGGCCCATTTCCTTGTCTTTATGCAAAACAAATTTTTAAATGCATCTGAATGGGTCAGATGTTTGTGTAAATGTTTTTAATTCTCGTTACGTTAGCTTTGGGAGGTTGGGCAACGTAGGGTTAAGCGTCAAAAAAAAAAAATTATAGAAAAAGATTTAAGAAGTTTACACTCATGGACGACGAACCACGTAAGGTGTTAATCCTAGTGAAACGAAACTTTTGCTATACAAGACAAATAAAGTCAATAAAGCTCAAACTTCGTCTTTCTTCATAGTGGTACAACAATTTCGAGGACTTTGATGCCAACCTGAACTGGCAGATGAACATCGAAAAACGAATAAAGAAAACGTATGTAACCTATTATACTCACAAGATAATTCTTAAAAGAAACTGAGGCCAAAAATGATAGTCATGTGAATATATACGGCCATCATTAGATCAATTCCTACATATGGAACACTGATTTGTTAGCCATTATTATATTGTATTTATAAATATAATAATAATAATATAATGCAAATAAATATAAAAATGTAGGGGCTACAGTGCTAATAAGTCATGTCCGATTGATACTCTTATCATACTCCTGCACCAATTGTCAAGAATGGTTTTCATTCGAAAAGTTTTAACATCCTTTGCTATCAGACTTAAGAAGTTGGATGGTTGGAACCAAAAGGGTTATGGGCATAGTGGCATTCTGAATCAGCTCACAGCATCTTTATATTACTCAGATTATAATTTCTCAAGATTGGTGTTCTACAGTTTCTTCCAGGTGAGGATAAGCTCTAGACGTAAAAGGAGAACAGGTCTAACAGGGGAAAGGGGATATCGTCTTAATATATGCTTGAGCTCTAGTTACCCGGGTATCGAGCAATACGAGCGGTATGATGTTGACTCGATACTCGTTCATTGCTCAACTGTTCAGCAGGACAAAAATGTTCAGAATTCCTTGTTAAAATTTCTATAAAATTTCATTGATTTTTACACTTTGCATTAATATTTTTAAAATTGAAAATAATAAAGTGCTGAGGAAAAAGTTAAAGTTTTTGCGTGCGAGTCCTCGTTACTCAAATGCTTGAACTATTCGAAAATGTTCGACCAAAATCTTTAGCTCTAATCTTTACAGACGAAAAAGCCTGTGGAGCCTTGTTGAATAATTCCGGAAGTGTACAGGTGACATGGCTGGCCTTATAGTAAGCAATGATAAATTCCAGCGTCGTCAACAGTCGTAGCAAGGCTATGAGTCCGCTGCCAGAAAAGTACGTAAAGAAAAAACTAACGAGTTGACCAAGTCAGGAGCATCACTTGACGAGCCTGAAACGGAGTTAAGACAATGTCCACCTAGAACAATTAGGGAAAATACATTAAACAACAACAAATGGAACAAATATATATCTCACCACAAATAGAAACCATATTCAAGCTCAAAGTAACGAAGCAAATTTATCCCAAATATGGCTGAGTATCTATTAAATAGGTCTTGGAGGGGTATATATATGCATATGTAGACTTACAGTCACAATAACGGGGCATTGACTCCTTAAAAGAGGGCATGTACTTAAACTTGGTCTACTCTGTAACAACATTTGCCTCAACTGCAAACTGGAGAGGAATGGGAAAACAGTTCTTCATTTCCTCTTTGAATGCCCAGGCTTATCAACAAAACTCGGCACTCGAAATACTTGGAATCCATCAGGTACCAAACCTTGAATAGACTGCACACAGAAACTATGTAAATATGATTGCAGAAATATGAAGATCTAGTGACTATTCTACCCGAGGTTAAAATCTCTCGGGCAGCATTCCTGCTTATATACCAAAATTTAGTGTTAAGAAATATTGCACATAACATGGTTTTTTTGTTTAACCTTATTTTATGTTCAAGATTAATTAAGCAATTATCAAAACTTTGTATTTAAGTTTTCAACTTTATCAACATTTTTGGGTTTGGAGATGTATGATTTTTATTAGAAATATTATTTCGTTTATTTAATTAATTTTTTATGTTTATCAACATTTTTGAGTTCTAAACCTTTTCGATTTTTGCTTAGAAAAATTTATTTTTTCGAAATTTTTATGTTTAGCAATATTTTTGCCCTTACCAAATTTTTTTTTCATAATTTTTCGTGTTTATAAACATTCTTGGCTTCAGATTGATGTTTGGCAAAAATTTTGAAAAATACCTTTCGTGCTATTTTCATGTACATGAAATGGTATATATTATTGGTCCGAAGTATGTAAGTAACTAGAGGATCAGAATGACGAGCTGAGCTAATTTAGTCATGTTCGTCTAAAAGTCTGTTTGAACGCAAGCTAGTATCTCAGTTTTTGAGATATTTCAAGCAAACGTATATTTGCCGGAACCGGCTAGATCGGTACGCTGTAGCATATATACGACCGATATTTCAGATTTTAAATTTTGTGTCATAAGTCCGCCAATTTGGTATTCTAGATATATAAAGAGTGATCCATTAAAGGTATTATATTTTTTAAAGAAAAAACACGGAAAATTAAAATTTAATTTATCATTCGAAAGAAAACTCTTTGGCATTTATTTTTTTAAGATTATCTCTTTAAAATATTGCGCTTGACTACGTCTCAGATGTTCCATTCGTTGAATCCAATTTTCGATGACTCGTTCGAGAATTTCGACTGGTAACTGGCGAATGACACGCTTCAAAACTTTAAGGGTGTGATATCACACGATCTTGGTGGGCAATCAACCGGCCCAAAACCTGAAATTATCTGCTCCCCGAAGTGTTCTCTCAATAAATCCATTGATTGGTGCGATGTGTGGGAAGTGGCGCCGTCTTGTTGAAACCAAATGTCACGGAGATCACGAGCTTCAATTTCAGGCATCAAATAGCCGATTATCATGGTGCGATAATGGTCGCCATTGGCGGTTACGTTCTCACCGACATCAAACCACACCAAACCGTTGTTTTTTCTGGATGAAATGGCAGCTCTTGAATCTCTTCAGATTGCTCTTCGTCCCAAGTGTGGCAATTTTGCTTGTTTACATACCCATTGAGCCAGAAATGGGCCTCGTCGCTGAACAGTATTTAAATTCGTAACAATATGCTTGAAATTTATGAAGATTTCGACATGCCCGAAGGCAGCCCTTCTTTCTTGTTTTATATTTGCTTAGTAACATTTTATGTGGATATTAATTATTTAATTTTCAAAATTTTTTTAAACATATTTCAGAAACATTTTTATTTGCATTCAGAAAAATTTGTTGTTTGCCAACATTTTGTGTGCTTAGAACTGTTCTTACTTTTTGAACTACTTAAATAATCTTCTTAATCAAAATTTCTCAATAATATAATTTTTTATTTAGCTAAAGTTTTGTTTATTGGTTTAGGAAAATTTTTGTGCTTACTACATTTCCGCCAAAAATTTCGAATTCGTCTTTGCCCTTGCTATTTCCGAAAGCTCCAAAAAATTTTTTTAAAAGAATTGCACAATACAATATTTCAATATTTTACAGTTACCAAATAATTTTATGGTATATTTCGTAGCTAAATTATTTTTAAATATATATTAAAAACATTTTTCCTAAATGTAGGAGCGCATTCATTCGTCTTCAACCAAATGCATAAGTATACATACCAGGATTTTCGCAGACAACATTGTCCATCTTATGATTAAGCACTCACCTCAATTGCATGAATATTGAGAAATTGTGTACGGCATTAATTCAAATTATAATGCACTTGTGTCGCATTAAATATACCTATGCATACATACATATACATATGCATGCAAACTAACATATAGACGCAAATGATATAGGGATGACATAAAGAAATATTTTTATTATATACATATGTACTTACATATATAGATTTTCAACAATCAACGAGGAAAATAAAAGAAAAAATTATAATAATTATAAATATATACATTTATACATCTATACTATATTTTGACGGCGCACCTTTTAAGGATGCGTTCACCTTTTCATACAACAAACAAATAAATATGCTACAAATAGTGTTTATTGTTCTTGTTGTTATTGTAGTTAACGTGTTGCTATAGTTTTAAATACATCACTGTTCGACGTTGCGACTGTTTATTGTGTCATTGTTGTTGTGGTTGTTGCTATTTTTTCATATTTATCACCTAACGAATTTATGAGCGAGCTCCTCAGCAATTATTTTTAATTCGAATTGTGTGCCAAAAATGCGTACATACATACTCATATACATATAACTACACACTTACACGTACAAATATAAATTATTAAAACTAAATAAACTAAAATTTCTCATGTATGTATGTATGCACTGCAATATAAATATGCCTATATATCAAAATGCAACTCTATGAGCATCATTTTGCACGAAATATGAATAGCAAAACAACAACAATATTAATATATATATATATATATATATATATATATATATATATATATATATATATATATATATATATATATATATATGTATAGTAAAAAAAAATATTGCTGACATCTACTTAACGAATGCGAAAAAGATATAAAGTTATCTGTCTGTCTAAAAGTGTGCGGCTAATTTAGGAGCTGCTCATTTACAAACGCATGCACATACGTACGTAAGACTGTTTGAATAGACATATATGGTTGGGACATTTAAATGAGCATAAATTTTTTTTTTGGGGAAATTTTAGAAATTATTTGTTAATTAGTGGTCAGAAGAATTAGTGTAATTTGGTTTCATGTTCAGTTGTTAATAATGCTAAGAGCCAACAGCAATAGCAGGAGGTGGCTATGAGTAAATTTTTTCAGAGAAACATTTTTTAACGTGATATTTACAATGAATTATAATTTTTAGAGGACTTTTCCAATTTCCATCCCCATTTTCATTCGGAAAATAATTTAAAAATTATTTTCAAAAGATAGACTCATAGACTCATTTTAGATGCATGCGCTCCAAATGTCCAAAGCCCTATTATTGTGGCTGTAAATCTATACATATTATTCCAAAACCTATTCAAACGGATATTAGTTCCTAATTTGTCATATTTGGGTCGAATCTGCCGCGTTATTTACAGTGGGATACTAATTGCGGTCCCCCCACAACCATGGCAGGTAATGTCAACCCCACCGAGTGTATTTCTGTTACGAAATGAAATGAAAGCAATTCATAAAAATCCTTCATCAAGACACACACCACAAATTGAACGGGTGTTCGCTTCAACGGCTAAAAAGCGTGAAAAAATTATATATATGAATTTCCATCTGTTCTGAGTCATTTGCTCCAGGTGGATATAACTTGGCCAATTCGTCAGGTTTAGCGTTACCGAAAATATTCCTATGGCTTATGGAGACGTCGAGTTGATCTGCCAGCGAGCCTAAGATTTTCCTACAAATATTTACGAAAGTGGGATGTAACTTTGGTAACCCTGGAGCCACCAAAACTGCTTGACGGTTCCAGTATATAGTTGCTTTCTGTATCCTCTCGTAGTTCTTCATTTGGGCTCTAAAGGAACTTTCTATGCCTACAAGATACTAGCTAAGTTGGACAAACACAAGTACAGGAAGTTGTTGAGATCCTCTGGCCGCCAGAAGTAGACCTCGGAATATTAGAATCGCTTTTGTGCCTAACCTGAAGAAGCTGAAGTAAGCTACATTTTACATTTTTTGTTGAAGTCCAAGTGTATGGTCAGGATGAAGTCTTGGTTTCGCAGCCGGTCTGCTCTGGCTTAAGTGTGTGGACGTTCTCAAATCGGTAACTAGTACGATTAAACATAATCTATTTTCATTTATTTATTAATATAATATTGTTTCCATTAATAAATGCAAAAAAAAAATGGGAGGCAAATATTATAGATAAAATTTTGTTTAAAATAGTGGTCTTCTAAGCTGATCTTCCTAGACTAAAACTATCAATGTTGGATGCATCGCATGACAATATCTCAATAGAATAAGTAAGAAAAAAGTTGGCTGGGTCACGACTCCATTTATATTTTGCATTTTTATATCATCAAATAAAATTAAATCAATAACTTACCTTTAACCAGGTGCATAAAATTACAGAAAGTGTTGTATTTATTGCAATTATTGTAAAAATTAGAATTGGTAAGAGTGTGCCCGCAAATAATTTATTGATTTTATCTAAGTTCATGTAAATTTATACTTCTAATAACATAGAAAGGGTGATCAAAGTGGTACCTTTTTCAATAGACTTTTTTTGACAGATCACGTGTGAGTCGTGTCAAGCTGTCATGTTATTTTTGTTCAGTATTGTTTGGCATTTCATTATGGAAAGACTTACGCCTGAACAACGCTTACAAATCATTCAACTTTATTATGAAAATTCACGTTCTGTAAAGAATGTGATCCGAGCGTTTCGCTCAACTTATGGTCAACATGATCGGCCTACTAAGCGTACTATTCGCAATACTATCACCCATCTTGGGATCCAGCATTCATTATTAGATAATATTTGACCGAATAGAACACGTCCAACAAGCAGTGAAGAAAATATATCGGCCGTAGCTGAGAGTGTATGGAGAGTCGATTCGGCGCCGTTCGCAGAAACTCGGACTGACGTATGGAACGACTTGGCGCATTTTACGTCGAGATCTTAAATTGAAAGCATACAAAATACAATTTCATCGGCGATATTTGGTTTCAACAAGACGGCGCTACTTCCCACACATCGCATTAATCAATGGATTTATTGAGATAACACTTCGGTGAGCAGTTAATTTCACGTTCGGGCCGGTCAATTGACCACCAAGATCGTGTGATATCACACCGTTGGACTTTTTCCTGTGGGAAAATGTATGTAAAGTCTAAAGTCTATGCGGACATCCCGCTTCGATTCAGGCCCAGTCAAGATGCTCAACGAGTCATCGAAAATTGGACTCAATGGATTGACATTCTGAGACGTAGCCGCGGCCTGCAATTGAAAGAGATAATCTTCTAAAAATAAATGCCAAAGAATGTTCTTTCAAATGATAATAAACATTCCCATTAAATTTGAATTTTCTGTTTTTTTTCTTTAAAAAAGTAGGAAACCTGGAAATGGGTCACCCTTTATTTAGTCTTTATAATAAAATTAATATAGAATAAACTAAACTAAATAGTTTTATTTATTTATGTATATATTATATAATTTATCTCATATCTTTTTTGACACAAAATTGCTACAGGTGTGTCACTATAATTAAATATAAAAGGTAAAACTAGTATTTGCTGGCAATATTTAAATCGATGAAATTAATATGAAACTTACTTACATATACTAAATGATTTGCACTTTTTTGCACGGAATTTGCATATAACTATTCTACAGTCACTGGCCCAATGCCGGGCGGCTTTACTTGTTTTGCTGTGAGAACTGTCGAAGCAGAATATAACTATACTGGTACGTATGAAAATAGACCAAATGTAGCTTTCCTTTCAGCACTTGAAGCACTACAATGTTCCAAATAGATTTATATTCTCTTTGGCAGTGCATTTGACAACAGAAATTGCTCTGAATTTGTTTTGATGTCATTAAATTTGTGACAATTTCAAAGGTCATTGTTTTCTGTTTACGTAGATTTTTTAATTAGATAATGTTTGATGAGGTGCTAATCAATGCAATCGAAAAGCACCAATGCATATAGGATAAAAGCCAGCAGTATGTTTACAGGAGAACTGAAGTGAGGAAGCGCATCCCTTGCGGCTGTTTGAAAGGTTTGGGACCCACTACATAAAAAAATGCAGGCCCATGAAGAAACAACAAATACCTCGGATGAGAGACCACCTTTTTTGTGACGACCCCTGCAAACGATTGAAGGATCACGATTTGAGGGCATGCACTTGGAATGTCTACTTCCTTAATTAGGAAGGTATGCCCAGTTGGTTGATGTTCTCCAGCGACTAAAAGATGCTTGCGTACGTTCCGAGGGCCAAATATAGACTTGGATCACCATCTTTTTGCAGCAAAGATATACACCCGCCTCTGTGTAGCCAAGGACGCCTGTCAACAAACAGAAGAAAGGTTCGACGTCGGAAAGCTGCAAACACAACAGAGAGCCAGCAGATTTTCTAATGGGGTTACTCACTTGCTCTCTGAGAGCATTCATCAGCAACTCGATATAACGGAGCTTTGGAACGGAGTAGCAAACTTTCTACGTACAGCCGCTTCGGCAACAATTGGTTTTCAAGAGTGTCAGAAAAAGAGCTGAAAAATGTCGAACTGTAGGGAAGGGAAAGCGGACTACCTACCTCGCAACGGGTAGGATAGATACCGAGAGCTGAAGAGAGAAGAGAGATTCGAATACTCTTAAAGCCGACGGATGTCAATATCGTCCACGCTTCTGCACCATACAGCAGCAAGGGAATAATGAGTGACTTGTAAAGTTTTATTTTCACTCGTCGAAGGAGGACTTTACTTTTCAATTGTCTATCGATTCCAAAGTAGCACCTTTTGGCAAGAGTTGGATGACCGTTTATTTGATGGCGGGAGATATTTCGTCTTGCCGTTATTCGCTACCAGATCCGTTCGCTTCACTTCTTCGTCTAACCTGGAGACAGTAGAATATATGGTGCGCTTGTTATGGCCAATGATATCTATATCATCGGCTTACGCGAGCAATAGTAATGATCTTGTAAAAGATTGTACCTGGTCTGTTTAGCTCTGCGGCTCGTATTATTTTCTCCAGCATCAAATTGAAGAAATCATACGATAAGGACTCACCCTGTCTGAAGCCTCGTACGGTATCGAACAGATCGGGGAGATGCTTCCCAATTCTGACCGCGCTTCTGGTATTATCTGGAGTCAGTTTACATAGCCCTATCAGTTTTGTAGGGATATCAAATTAAGACATAGCGGCGTAGAGGCAGTAAAAGATAGGTATACAATCATAATTTACTTACAATAAGGTTATAAATAATCTGCATTGCGAAGATGTTGGTGATTAGTTGAATAATTTTTTAATGAATTATCCAGCACTTCGTGTAATACGTTGACAGTGAAAGCAACTTTCGCAACGACATCTGAAAATGCATATCGTCCCTACCGAAAGCGCTTTCAAACACACCATAATTTGGTCTATCATTTTATTTTATTTTATCCATTTTGATTATTAAAACAAAAATCAGCTAAATATTTTTACTGCTTATAGTCAAAAACTCTGTTTGCTTTCTTCTCTTTACCAATCAGCTGACTGTTTTGACAGCTTTCGAACCACTCATTTGGTAATACAAGAATTCAAAGTCAGTGAAGTTAAGGATGGCCAGAACAGTCAGTTCGCTTTGGGCCAGGGCCTTAATTGATAATATTGGACAACTTTTGTATCAACTTATGTCTTCCAAGAGAGCAAATTTAATCGATAGTTAAATTGCATGGTGCTCTCAAAATATTATACAGAGAAACAATAAAACAACTTCATTGAGCAGAAAAAATTCCATTTAAGTATTTTTCTTTATTGAATTTTCTTTATTGAATATTAGAATTCTTGTAATTTTTTTGATCTAATCGAAATGACATTGATTAAGAAAGCCTATCCTAACTGTAGGCAATTTTCAATGATTTTCAGTACAAATGTGGAAATTTTTATATAGATTTAGAACCGAATGTCACGCTCCTACATGCTACATATATGTTATTGCCGTCGAATTTCGACTCATTGTATAATAATTTACATCTAGGATGCTAATTTTCCGCTTTATTTGACGAATTTATGGCCCAAAAATTCAAAGCTAAAAAATCGGTGCTCTGTTATTTTTTTTTTCGTTGTATTCAGTAATGTTTACAATTTCATCATGGCAAAATATACGCAAGAACAACGTTTCTATATTGTTAATAATAATCGTAAGCCTGTGCTCGCTATTCGTCGAATTGTTGAAAGTTTCGAGCATACACTTTCTTTACATAATGTTCAAGTGCCAATAAGACAAAGAACCGGTCGAATTAATGAAAATATTGCTGCCGTTCAGGCAAGTGTTGCTGAAGACCGCAATTTGTCGAATTCAAGACCTCAAGGTTTGGCACTGTCTCAAACCACAATCTGGCGGATTTTGAGAAAGGATTTGGGCTTGCATCCATATAAAATTGTTCTCATTCAAGAACTGAAGCCATTGGACCACCATTAACGTCGTGATTTGCACCTAAATTGACAGGTTGGTGTGGTTTTTGGTCTGGTACTTCTTTCGAAATGAAGCTGGTAGCACCGTTACTGTCAATGGAGAGCGGTATAGATCGATGATAAGATGAAAGGTTTGGAGATTCGATTATTTCAAAAATTTTGACATTCAAAGGCCTCCAAGAAGTTGTGATTTAACACTATTAGACTACTTCTTGTGGGGTTATTTTAAGAATTTGGTCTTTAGCAATAAACCAGAGTCTCTTCAAGCTTTAAAAGTCAAAAATTGTGTTCATCGAATTTGTCTCTGCAAAAAAAGTATATTCAGAACTTCATTGTATCAATTGTACTTCACATTAAATAAAAAACATTTGAATTTCCTTAACAATTAGTGTGTTTTTTTTTAAAGAAATCACATCACTCTTGTTGGAAAACCCTTTACTTATGATCACATATATGTGTTTACCTAAAAAAATAATGGGTCAAATCGTAAAATAAAGTACACGGAATTAAATATAATAACAACAACACAATTGATTTTAATGACTACCTTCGTTCAATAGTTTGAAAGTTCAAGAATGGCATTGTGTGCAGTTCACAGCCAGAATAATGGGTAAGTATGTGTATACGTTACAAAAAAAGAACTAAGTCACCTTTAAGCAAACCACTCCTATGTAATATCGCCCAGCAAAAACCTGCATATTTTATGCATTACTTTACTATATAAACTACATATGTATATAAATAACAATTTATACCGGTATATGCATTTATCATGTACAAAATTTGTGTAATAATACATAAATATATTAGTAGGTTAGGAATTAAGTATAGGTAAACAATTCTAATATTTAGTTAAAAAATATGTAGAATTGTATGAATTTGCCTTAGGGCAATTAATGTATATTTGTAACAAATGCAACATAGTCTGCAATAGCAAAATAATAAAAAGAAAAAGAAAACTGAAACATAATTAAATACAGAATTTCCTTTGCAAAAAAATTTAGTAGTAAAAAAAGTAAAATCTTTTAGTAAATAAACGATTTTAATATGCATTAAAAATACAATTTTGAAAAAAATTTTAATTTAAAATATTTATATCAATTTTCGGTTAATAAAGTCTTGTAATGGATTCAATACAAATATGTACATAAAAATATTTATTAAAATTTTTAAGAACCATATTTGAAGCTGGCCCATTGACCGAATGGTAAGCAGTGCATATTATCATGTAGAGGGTCATGGGTAACACCAAAATTTAATTCAAATTTTATAGAAAAATAAATTAAATTAATTTTTCTAATTGCACGACTGTCTCTTCTTCTTGTCTTCCTGACTGTCCTGTTTTCATTTAAACAATTTTCTGTTTAGTTTATAAATTTTTTTTCAACATGGCGTATCGTTGTGAAAATTTACAATGCACATAAATTGAGAAAATCGAATGAGGAATTTGAAAAAAAAAATAGTTTCAATCAAGGCAAATTCACACACGGTAGTAGCAAGAATATAAAAACATTTGTTTGTGTAAAATTACTTTCCAAATGTCAAAATTTGAATTCATTGTATTTTGTTTGTGTAATTGGATGAAAGAACAAGCAGGCAAATGTTAGGACAACTTCACCTGTTATAAATTCGCCTGGGTTTCAATACTGAGCCTAGTTGTGTATTATACGCAACACTCTAAAATTTCAAACTATGAAAATTTTGAACGAAATTGAACGAATGCTTGAAAAATCTTTTGAATCGATAAAGCTCTTTATTTTTATCATTAAAAGCTACTATATATTATTACCTAGAATATATCCAGAATATAGATCAAGGCCCTGAGAAAAAATTTCAATTCTTGAAGTTGAGAATAAACAGAAACCTTAAATTTGCAGTATCGAAGTATCATATTAATACCACATTTGCTGAAATGATCAGACCGATAGCCTTCTCAAGTCGATTCACTATACTTGAAATTTTAAAAAACTTTGTTTTCTAATAAATAGTTTATTAAATAAATATATTTTTTAAGTGTTTTAAATTAAAAAAATAACACAAAAATTCTAATTTGCATTACGTTGTTATAAAAAAAACATTTTTCTCACAAAAAATTTTTTTTTCTCAGTCTAAAGTTTTTAACGTCCCACCCATAAAGCAACCTCTTTCCAGACTCTTCTTTCTGCCATAAATTTCCAATTGGAAAAAGTAGAAAATATTTAATTCTATATTTAGGGGGTTCGGGTAACCGAGCTGTTGGTAAGAAACGATGCTGCCTTGGATTTCAAGGCTGACATTGTTGATATTGTTAATGCTGGTCACTAGATAGACGAAATTTTCTACTACTTAAAAGTTATGACTGTCAACAGTTACATGGGAGCCGACTCACGAATGCAATGACTGTTTATTTGATGACAGGAGATATTTCTTCTGACAGGAGATTTTTATTTTCTAGGGCTGGACGCGTTTTTTTGAGCTCGGCGATTTCCGAATTTGTATCAAATTTCTCATGAAATAAAGTGTAATAAAAAGTAGGTGAAATCTTAACAAAGGCCAAGGTGCTATGAGTACTGCAAGAGTTTACGAGTGGTATAAACGTTTCCAAGTGGGCCGAGAAGATGTTGATGATGACGAACGCCCAGGACGGCCAGAACATTAACAACCAATTAAAATGTGGAAACGGTGAATAAAATGGTTATGAACGATCGCCCAATCACAATTAGAGAGTTACTGGCGCTTGGAGTTAGTTGGCACTTCCGAACTTCCGATGGAATATTTAGGAGTTGCTTTTATTTCATGTCAAAAATACTCTCGGAGGGCTTAACATTCTCTGCCGAGGGGTGACCGCAATTAGAAATTTTTATTTTCTATAATTTTGCATGTTGCTCGAACCCAAGGCTCCGAATTGTAGTACGCAATGTTAACCACTCGGCTATTGCGGCCGCCATTATTAAATTTTAATTTATAGCTAATATCAGGGGTCGAATCGTCAGATCCGTGAACGGATGAATTTAAGTACGAAACAAAATTACGTGATACGTTTCAAGTATGAAGGAAATGGTATGGTGGCATACTTTTCGTATGAATACGACTATCTTATTGTGTTCGTATGACAGATCGTAACAAGCGTACGATCACCCGTCCATTCACTGATGCCATCATACCCAATCCACAAAAATACGGAACAGACGATTCGACCTCAGAATTGTTCTAGTGGAAAATATTTTAAATTCGCAATATAGTAAAATTATTGGCTTGAAAATATTTCTTTAAGTTTGCTGAAATTCACATATAAATTTTCAATCAAGAAAATATTCATTTGGTTTGGTTTCGAGTGAGCATCGTGGTATTATCAAAATACCGTAAAAACCAAAAATTCACTGAAATCGATTTGAGTACTTACTCACAGCCGGATTAGTTAGGAGCAATGAGTTAACTTATTGTCAAAATAGAATTAATTTATTTTGGATTCTGACTTTTATAGATAGTATATTGTCCTGTGCGACATAACCTAAAAGTTTTCAGAACATTTTTTTGATATTTGATACACATAACTTAAATATGACTATATTTCATTTTTCTTCATTAAAAATACTTAATGAAACATTGAATAATAAATAATATGCATTGTGCTTACTGATAATTAAATGCAAAAAGTTTCTCACTAAATCATTATTCATATTTATGGGTGAGGTCCTTAAGCGGATTACACTACAGGTATGTACAGATGCATACTCGTATAAATATGTAAAATATATATGGATAAGTATATAATTTCCTATGCGAAGAATCAATTCGTCATAGCGTCAGTCAGACATATTGTACGTAACTGCATTGAATTTCAAATTGATTCATGTGATTTATTAAAATTCAAAATTTAAGCTCTTTGTAATTGTTATCAGTTTTTTTATAAAGCAAAAATCGACTAACTTATTATTATTATTATTATAATTTTTTTTTTAAATTATATCTCCAATAAAATCTTTTATTTTTAGCATTTTAAGCATTTTACATTTAAGCAATCATATTTGCAATGCAATTTTCAGAAAAATCATTGATTTATCGGTTTCCGAATATTTTGGTAATTACTAAGTAAAGGAACATGGCAATAAAAGCTTGGCGAGAAAAAGAATAAGCATGCATACATATAAATTTTTGCTTGCTTTATTTGTAAATATATATGTAGACGCTTGGAAATTGTGGTAAGTAATTTAAATGGTAAGTGCAATTTATACTCAATTCCCAATATGGAGTTAATGATATGTAATAAGGTAATTATGTAGCCTACTCTCCATACTACAAATAACATACTAATGCATAAGAAACCAAATTTGTACATATGTATAAATACATTCATACGTATTTGTGAACTTATTCATTCAACACCCTCAACAGGAAAAGGTCATTTTGAGCGATTCAAGATAATGATATGAGTACACACTAACAAACGAGTACATGTCATACTTTTAATCAGTGATATATGTATGTATATATGTAAAATGCAGCGCATACAAACAAACATTCATACACACACACACACCGCCATAATGCTCCACACCTTATTTTCAACTTTAAGCGATTGCTTGTAGTACTCCGGCAATTGTTTCGAATGACGTTTAATGCCGCAACGATCTAGATAATTACTGTCAAAGTGGCATACACACATACATGCATATGGTTACATATATACAATACTTGCAGATCTAAAGGCACATATGTAAGTGCACAATGATTGAAACTAGCTTTACTTTAGCGTTTAAAGCATTTTGCATATCATATGATTTGTTGTAGATATATATTCATATACATATATATATATATATATATATATATATATATATATATATATATGTATGTATGTATAAGCAAATACATATATGTAGATGAAGCGATATTTCTATGCAAGTATAATGTACGTTGTACCTTTTTTCACAGCACACGCTCATAAGTGACATGCCCTCACCACTAAGCATGCACTCTTACATAGTTTCACATAACACCGAATAAAAGTGGAAACTTCAGACATTTCGAATACCTTCCAGTGGCTTTTTTTGTGTTGGAGAAAGCTTTAATGGAGCACTTTTCTTATTTTCAATCATTCAAATTGATTGACACAATGAAACGCACTTATTTGAAAAAAAAAATTATATAAACAAATATACATACATACATACATACATATATCAATCATTAGCAATATGCACTTGAGCACGGCTAATTCAAACAAATTATTGCGCAATCTGCAAAAGGCGTAAGGTATCCCATTAAGGGTGATCTGATTTCTTAAAAAAAAACACACTAACTGTTAAGGAAATTCAAATGTTTTTTATTTAATGTGAAGTACAATCGATACAATTAAGTTCTGAATATAACATCATTAAAATGGCCTTCTTTTGCAGAAACGAATTCGATGAACCCCATTTTTGAGCACTTCTTCCACTAAAATTAAGTCGTATGTCATAAATAGCACGTTCAATATTAACTTTTAAAGCATGAAGAAAGTCTAGTTTATTGCTATAGACCAATGACTTCAAATAATCCTACAAGAAGTAGTCTAATGGTGTTAAATCACAACATCTTGGAGGCCATTCAATGTCAAAATTTCTTGAAATAATCGAATCTCTAAACCTCTCTCGCAATAATTCGGTTGTTGTACTTGCTGTGCGATACGTAGTCCTGTCTTGTTGGAATCAGATGTTGTTAAGATCAACTTCTTCCAATTGTGGCCATAAAAAGTTGGTTATCATATATCTATACCGCTCTCCATTGACAGTAATAGTGCTACCAGCTTCATTTCGAAAGAAGTACGGACCGATGATTCCACCAGACCAAAAACCACCCAAAACTGTCAATTTAGTTGAATATAATGGTTGTTGATAAATAATTTGTGGAGTTTCTTCGCACCAGAGTCGACAGTTTTGTTTATTTACCGCACCACTCAGATGAAAGTGAGCCTAATCGGAGATGATTTTCTTAAAAAAATCAAAAATTCAGAACGATTATTTTGATAATAATATTGAATAATTTGTAAACGTTGTTCTTGCGTATATCTTTCCATGACAAAATTGTAAACATTACGGAATACAATGAAAAAAAAATGACAGATCGTAACATATTAAAAAAGGCCAAAACGACACTTAGAAATCCATTTCATCCCTATTGGAAAAACTTTTAGAAGATAACAATAACATTATTCTAATTAATCAAAATGGTGAACATCAAAATATTTATTTGTCAATAAAAATGTATTAAAAATTTGTATTTATCATTAAGGATCTATACTGCGTTTAAGTCTTATATAAAAACAAGAACCTTCAGCACCGAAGTCTTTATACCTTTCATGACCATTTATTACAAATTGCAAAATTGGATTTTGATAATTTCCACTATCAATATTAACTTGAATTTGTGTCTGTAGAATAACAAATTTCACGGTCTTAGATGCTTTTTTGGTAGAATTTTAACCCAAAAACTCATATCTGAACTTATCGGTTAAAAGGGGGCTATATGATATAACAGTCCGATTTTGATGATTTTCAGAACCGATATGCAGTTCATTATGTATGTGTAGTATATCACGTTCGTGGATACTTTGTTAACGGATTTATGATCCGATATTTCAAATCTTCATATTAAGTTTGGTTGAAATATCTCAAAAATTGAGTGACTAATTTGCGTTCAGACAGACAGACGGACAGACGGACTAACTCAATTCAGATCGTCATTCCTATTTGATCAGTACTAATTTATGTGGATCTATCCCTTCTCCTTCTGGTGTTTACATATGTACTTCGGACCAAAGTTAATAAACCATTTCATGTTCATGAAAGGAAAAAAAAATAGAAAATTGTTTTACTGAATGCGGCAGAGAATCAGATAAACGTTGCTCGGAACTAGGTTTTAGATACCCAGATATCGAGTGGGGCGATTGACTCGATACTTGTTTATTGCTTAGTACTCGTTGTTCAAATACTCCAACTGTTCGACATGAAGATGCTCACTGCAAATCTGACGGGTGGTTCTGCCAACAATTCCTTAATTAGCTATAATATATACGAGTATAAGTGACGCTTTGTAACCGGTGAAGCGATTTTCGGCCAAGCTCCTTCTCCAATTTGGGGTGAGCGTCTCGATATTTTTCCTACCAAAGGAGAAACCTACAGTTTATTCTAAACAGCTTCCGAACAGCTGATGGGTTTTTATGAGGAAGTTTTTATTGCATATGAGAAACACTCTCGGAGAGATTGACATTCCCTTCGGAAAAACGAGCGCAATTAGGAAATTTTTTTTTTTTTAATTAGCATGATAGTAATACTAATGCAGCCGCTATAAAATTTCATTAAAATAAATCCTGGACGTCACAATGATGACATGGATTATGGAAATACTCGGAACTGGACTCTCATGATAGCTGAATCACTCTTTTGAAGGTTTCAGGGCTTAAGAAATTAAAAAGAAGCAGGAGATATCGATGAGGACTTACAATTCAATGATGTCTTCGTACAACTTAAACCCAACACCGTTATCCGATTTTCCATAAACAAGAAAATTATTGTACATACTTCACATCCCTAAAATGAACTGGTAAATCCCTACTTACGTTTTGTTATAAAATGACACCCCATTAGCCAGTTCATCACCTTCGACGCCTATATAACCTAGTACCTAGCAAATTTGAACCCTTTTTCCCCAGCCAGCCCTTTTATTGTCTCTTTAACGTATGTACATAGTGCAAGCAAAGCCGATTTCGTTCTGTATGAAAGTGTTCGCTTTATGTCCGCTTGGCTATCTACATAAATATATATACTCTTCCTATGAGAGCCTGCTTCCAGCAGTACCTGTGCCGCTATTTTTAAAGCAAATATTTGGAAGACTCTGCAATGGTGTGGCTTATCAAACCAACCTCGAACCATTCACCAACGGTAGGGAAAAATCTAGTATTCTCTGTTCTGCTCTAATTTAAGCTTAAACCACATGATTCGGCCCAGGGATTTATATCATATAGAATTGTCAGCGTATAATTGGTTAGAGATATTCTTCGATTAAGGTAAAAGTTATCGAAGTCGATAATTTACTGGCAGAACTGTAGAGAAAAAGAAATTTATAATTTCGTAAGACTACTTCCTTCAAATTGTAAAATCTTTACAATGGTTTAATTTTGAATTCCTGTCCGGGTTCTTTACCGAATCTTTTTTGTTTGTATTCATATTTATACCGAAAGACAATAATAATAAATATGTATGTATATTCAAACAATTGTAATAAAAATATATAAGCCTACGAATGTATTTAGACGCGCACGATTTCACACCTGATAAAGTATCTACAAATAACATAATGGTGCATTTAACGCTTCATCGCTAATCAACCGGAACGGCGCTGCACTGACACACTGCTTTTTGGACGAATTTCGTAAATAAGCTACTCGGTTATGCGTGTAGGCAACGGGCAATTAATCTTGTAACCAACTGGCAGGGCAATGAATGAGTATCCAAAACAAGATACTGCGTACATAAATATATATGCACATAAGTACGTAATGTATGTAAGTACGAGTGTAAGTATCTGTTTATCCAACCAACTTACGCTAATTCAGCATTCATCACACTTTTTTGCTCGAATTTACACAATACACAATAGCAACGCTTGGAGGCTTGCGAAGCTGCTGGAACTTCAAGCTGCGTTTTAAAACACGTTAAGGTTACAAACAGCAAATGAAAACAAGAAATAAGGGCTGTCTTCTGCCATGCCGAAGTCTTTATACCTTTCATGAACATATCAAATTTATTGAAAATTGCAAAATTCGATTTGAATAATTTTCAGTGTCAATATGAATTTGAATTTACGTCTGTAGAATACCTCATTTCACGCTTCTAGACTTTTTTAGAGTTTTTTTTTTACCCAAATCCTCATATCTGAAGAAATCGATTGTATGGGGACTCCATGATATGGTATTCCGATTTCGATGATTTTCCCTACCATTATGGAATTCATAATATGTTTGCATTAGGCCAAATTTCGTGCTCATTGACGTTTTTGACCCAAAACCACATATCTGAACAAATCGGTGTATGGGAGCTATATTTTATATTCGTCCGATTTTGATGATTTTCAGAACCAATATGCAGATCATTATTTATATGTAGTTCGCAGTAGATACTTTTTTTTGACGGATTTATGATTCAAAATTTCAAATCTGAAATCGTATATATGCTATAGAGGTCCGATATCTGGCCGGTTACGACAAATAACTGTTTAAGCATATAGGAGACAGACGAACAGACTAACATGGCTAAATCAATTCAGCTCTTGATTCTGATACGACGAGTATAAGTATAAGTTCAGTGGGTCTATTTCTCCTCCTTCTGGTACTTACATACTTCGGACCAAAGTTGGTATACCATTTCATGTACATGAATGATATATAAAACGCGTTAATACGCACGCGCAACTTCTGTTTGTTGGCACATAGTTGAGCTATTGTTTCGCAAAAGAAAAATGCAGTTAATATTAAATGTAATGATTGTTCACAATTACATGACGATTAAAATCCTTTTAAACATTCAATTTGTAGGTGTCTGGAATGACAAGGTTAGTGCAGAATTTTTTTTTTTTTGCCTTTTTTTGCTTGTAATTACGAAATTGTGTGAAAGGAAATACAAATGAGCAACAGAAATTTGTATTCAGTAAAAGATTTGTGCGATTTTTTTCGGGAAACTAATTCAGTTGAATACAATTAAATTTTGTTTTACTTTTATTTTGAAATTTTTTTTTTTAATTTTTTGATTACTTTTTTGTAGGCGTTTGACATTCTCTTTTGTTTACAAATTATGGCACAAATGCTTATTTTCTTTATTACATGAACATAATACCAAGGCAAGGCAAGTTAAATTTTTTTACCTTCTTACTTCTAATACTCGTAGCGTAGTCATAATCTTTAAGAGAAGTCTTAATTTACTTTTTAGCCAATCCTTTTAGTTTTAATTGAATCAGTCACGATGAAGAATATATGTATATTTTTTTAATTCTTATTCATTTTTTTTTCAAATTCGTTGGAACTGCCCTGCCGGCTAGAAATGACTAACATACATTTTGTGACAAACATACATACTATTTATTATTTAATTTAATTCTAGTTTGTAGCGACTTAACGAAACCTTTGGAAGGCTCTTAATAATAATTAATCAATATATTAGGAAACAAAAATATTTATTTTTGACAATCATTAACAAAAATTATATCATTGTGTTTGATTTTGAAATTCAAAAGAAGAGAATTATTCTTAATTTTAATTTTTGGTGTGAAACGTAAAAAAAAATTATTTCTAAATATTGAATGAAAATTCGTTTATGTTAATATTCATCATGAGAGGCCAATTCAGAACCATGTGGAAACAGGGTAAAGAACCCCACAAATGAAATGAAGCAGAGGAAACTTGCCAATAAAAATATTCCTCCTTTCTCCAGAAGCGAAAACCTTACGCCACCACCTGAGGACAGCAGAAATTCTCCATGGTTAATGTAAAGTGCCCAGCACAATCCCTGCAATTAACTACATAAACACCGAGATACCTCCTGGTCTGCGCGCGAGCTGTACTGGAAACAGTACAGGACCAGTCAAAAGCCTTTGAAACATTCAATCATACAGTGATGCTATTAGATGTGGAGGGAGTCTCATTATGGTGATTTGAAGAGCTCGAAAATGAATTATCTGTGCTATCTATTGCAAGCGGTAGAATTTCGGTATCAGAACTCCAAAGGTAGGGTAAATAAACAAGAGTTTCCGTTGAGTCGGGCTCACTCCCGCTATTATTTGATTTTTATATTACAAACTTTTTTACACAACTAGAAGTTGTTTTCTTGTTCTCATACGTCGATGACTGCCCTATATTGAAGTCTGATCAGGATGTTGATAACCTTGGTTTGAAGGTAAACCCAACTACTATCCTCCTATCTTTCCTGTTTCTTCATTGCACCACATCTGCAACTACAAACAGCGTAATCTTTTCTCTAGCTGGAGGAAGGTTTAAAAGCTTGAACTGAATGTGAATGAGAAGCGAAAAAACCGTAAGGCTCTAGCCAGCAGCAGACATAGAAACTTACAATACTATACTGTGTAAGCAGTATCGGCTGGGTAGCTATTGAAGGGATTTTCCTGACAGACACTTGCTGAGAGCTCAGCCTTCACCTTGGCACATCAGGAAGAGTGTACTTGACTTTTCGCACTCCTTTCAACATCATATCACAAAAATGCTGGATAGAATTAGCTTGTGGTAGTCGCTAAACGCCGTTTTTATAGAGTCTGCCAACTATCCTCCCGTGAATGACGTAATTGGAAGCCAATCACTGCCGATACCAAATGAAGAGCACGAGCTGTAACTCGGACTGAGTAATATTGGCATAAGGTCTATTGGATACTGTAAGACCCTTACATATCCAAGGTCTGCTTCAAGCATTGCCCACATTGTCGTGACCTTAAGTAGTAGCAGTCAACACCTGGTGCTACTGCGAATTAAATGGGAAACCTCATACATAATTCTCACAATGAGGATATGGATGAATAAACTTTTGGTTTTACGCCCGTGATTGTGGAAAGTATGAGGATACCCACACCAACACCTCCTAAATCAAGGTGTCGTGGTACCCATGCTGTTCCCCCGCTTAAGTCAGGAGATGATACCGAGTACTACCGGACGTACCAACAATAGGACGTCGGTACCAGATGACAGCCCAGTAGGATAGCCAAACGTTGCGCTGCAGGCGCTTCGGTTGATGAGGAAGAGATTAAGTGCCAAAAGAAGATAGTGAAATAATTTGAAAGCTTCTTAAAAAAGAAGCAAACAGAGTATCTCAAAGAATTGAACAAGCAGCTCTCAAAAAAGGAAGTAACTCCTCTAACGAACCTGGGGAAGTTTGTTCCAAGAAATCGAAGCAAGGCGGAAGAGGGCCGACCAACACTACAATAGCACGACATGTAGTCAGAAAAAGCATGCAGGTAGCAGTAATAGGTGCTAAGTTCTCCTCACCTAACACAATTCCGGAGGGATAGGTGAAGATCGACATTAGATTGACGACCTTAGTTTTTAACTTTATACTAGGCAGGCCGACGGGTAACTCCGGAGTTTGATAATTCAAAATACTTCAGGTTATAGGGTCTTCCAGGTCGCGGATCAGGTCTCCATGGATTTCCTAATTCGAAACCAAATTTACCGTATATCTTTAAATCATCATCCTTCTAGTTTTTGCGGTGTTCGCAATAAAAAATGGGGTATCTCATACGATATATTGTGAAATTTTTAAGATTTTGGACACACAGGCGGCTAGATAGCTTAGCTTTAAAGTCGACACCCGCTCTGGTGCTGCGAAAACACTCTAGCGAATCCTTAAACCGGATATGTCGAAATAACTCCACTGAAGCTTCCGCTCTTTTAGCCGTGACCAAAGGCTTCACACATTGTAACTGCATACCCCGTAGCAGGATTACCACCTATTACATCCCAATACAAGAATTAGTTGTCATAAACGAGAGTTTCAATAAAATTCCAATTGCGTGTGAAATTTTTTAAAGGCGCGTGAGAGCCTTGATCTTCTTAAAGTGTGATGTGTCTCGTTTAACAGCTGTAAGCTAATAAGTATGAATTTAAAAACCAATTTTTAACTGTCTTTCAGCTGTCAAGATAAATTGGAGTTATTGCAAAAGTTTCTTACGAAATAAATTAAAGGTGTGATAATACCCAAGCGAATTTTTCAGATGTAGCTAAAATTAATATTCTCTAAACGTAATTAGCTTAAAGAACAGATATCAATTTAAACATATATAGATATACGTACATAAGTACATAATTCAACTGAATGAGTTAAAAGAATGATTAAATGTACCAAATTTTTGTATGGAAATATGGAAATTAAAACTAAATGGTAGGAAAGGTAAAATATATATCTATATAGAATGGTATAAGTATGTATATATATATATAATAAAACGATTATCTGTGTGGCCACATATTAGTATATCGGTATTTTAGTTCATATGTTTATACTACTATACATATACATATGCATTGTATATGTAAGTATATTTACAAACTTGAATATCATCTATTGTTCTTTTCCACCTCCAATTCAGTTGAGTTTTAATGGCAATAATAACAACAACAAAAGTTCAGTCAGTCTACATACATTGCTAATAATTGAATCAGTTGTTAGGGCTTCAAACCATAAACAAAAGTTCACCATTCATTTATTCAACTTATTGTTCATGCTTTTGCACGGTTGTCGCTATTCATTTTTTAACAATTTACGGTACATTATTTTATTTTGTATTATTTTTGCTTTACTTACTCTTTGTACTACGATTTTCATATTCAAGTGCAGCAGTGCAATTTGGAAACAACAATATTCAGGCATTCGCTTACACATATATATGCACACATGCATACATGGATACATGCATAACAATTGCTAGTGACTGGCAAATTTTGTTTTGCCGCGACCATTTAAGTGGCTAACGGATTTTAGTAGGCCCCCTGTCAGTGGGGGCGCCTGTGCGTTTGATTGAGCAGGCGGGCGTTTGGATGCCTGATCGTGTTGATGTTGGCATGATTTTGCTATTTTTACTCATTTGTTGTAATGCTCGGTATTTTATATATTTACGTATGTATGTAGAAATGAGTATGTATGTTGAACTTTTATTGTTTTTGGTGGCAACTGGCATTTAAATATTGATCCCGAGCGGCCATCAGATTGCTAAAGCCAAACCAAGCGGTTTGGTTAAATTGAGAATGTTTTGTTTGATAAGTTGACTAAATTGTGGTAAATCGTGCAACAGATGTTGCTCGGACGAGTTTGATTTGAGTTAACCTTTCTAGTAGAGCATTGTTGTTGCTACTTTTATATGGAATTTTTATGTTCTTATTAATTGTAATTTCATTTTATTTTATGGGATTTAATTTAATTTAATTTTAATTCATTTTTTCATTTATTTTATTTGATTTTATTTTATTTTATTCTGCTTTCTTTTGTTTTATTTTAATTTATTTTATTCTAATTTGTTTAATTTTAATTACATTTAAATTTTAATTTTTAAATATAAAATTTTTTTTATTTTTAATTTTTTCCTTTTTTTTGACTTTACTTTATTTTATTTTATTTCATTCATTGATTTTTTTATTTATATTATTTTTTCAAATTTAATTTAATTTAATTTAGCATTTTATAATTTTATATATTTCTTTCTTTCAGCTCATTTTATTATATTTATATTTTTAATTTTTAAAAAAAATTTTATTAGCTTTATTTATTATAATTTTATTTTATTTTACATTATTCTATTTTATTCATTTTAATTTCCTTTACTTCATATTATTTTAATTTTGTTTTATTTATTTAATTTAATTTTTATTTTATTTTATTTTACTTACTTTACAATACCTAATTTTTTTTATTTATTTTTTAATTGAATTAATTTTATTTTATTTTAACTCATTTTATTATTTTAATATATATTATATTTTATTTTAATTTAAATAATTTTTTATGTTATATCATTTTATTTAATTTTTTTTCTTTTTAAATTATTTTATTCAATTTTTTATTCAGTTCAGTTTATTTAATTTTTTTTTAATTGATATTATTTTGTTTGGTTTCATTTAATTGTTTTTTTTTTTAATTTTAATTTTATTTATTCCATTTTAATTTATTCCATTTTATTTTCCTTTATTTAATTTTATTTTAGTTTTATTTTAATTCTTTCAGTTCATTTTAGTTTATTTTATTTTTACTTTCTTTTGGTTTGTTTTAATTTATTTTTTATCTGTTTTAGTTTTAATTTAAATTAATATATTTTATTTTATTTTACTTACTTTATGCTACTTGTTTCTTTTTTTATTAGTTTTTATTTTATTTTACTTTATTTAATTTATTTTATTTATTTACTTAATATTATATTTATTGTTATTTATTAACTGCGTGACATTTTGTTTTTTGTATTTTTTTTGGATTTATTTTAATATTATTTTATACAATATAATTTCAGCCTTCAGTTAATTTTATTAGAGTTTTGAAATTTATGTATTTTTTAATTAATTAATTTTTTAATTTCTTGTATTTTGTTTTAAATACTTTATTGTATTTTGTTTTACACTGTTTAATTTTACTTTATTTTATATTATTTTATTTTAGTTTTCTTTAATTTATCTTATTTTATTTAATTTTAGTATCTTTAGTTTCATTTTTTTATTGTATATTTAGTTATGTTATTTTATTTAGTTTTTTAATTTTGTTATTTTTTATTTCATTATACTGTATCTAATTATATTATATTTTCCTTTCAATTAAGTTTTGTCAAATTTTATTTTAGCTAGTTTTTATTCAGCATGTTTTTTTTAATATAATATATATTAATACAAAATAAATTAAATAAATTTTAATTTTTTTATTTAATTTTTTTTTTTAGTATTGCCTTTTTTCATTTTACTTGCCTTTTACCCATAATTCAAAGTTAATTTCGTGTCAACATGTTTAATTTGTGGCTTGTCTTTTATAATTGTCGCAAAAGCATAACATAGCCCTTGACTTATGTGCCATAAGCTATAATTTCATTACACGCTCGCTCACATATTTCATTAAAAAAAAAATCATGGAGAAACAATTTTCACTTTCCTTTATGTCACAGTCTTGAAATCTAATCTAAAAAATCTGTAACTTCACGCGTAAAAAAAATCCACACTCTACGGTACATACGTAAGAAATAATGTTATTTTTATATGCAGCATTTTTACGTCCGGTAACGTTTTTCAAAAAACTACTAAATCATCTAAGTTTTATGCATATGTATATGTTTGTACATACTTTTGAATGGGCAGTATTAGTTCAGCTTCCGGTTGCTGTGGCACACACACATGGTGGCTCAAATGGTATCAAATTCACATGGTGTTGGCGTTGGAAAGACCGTCGTAACCATCGTCGACGCCGCTGTTGCTACGGGCACGTACACATATGGCCTCGACGTTACTCTAATGTCAGCTGATGCAAAGAAATCTGCAAGACAACGGATACAAATATTTATATGTGTGTTCATTAAGTTTGTATGTAATTTGTTGAAAGGCACTACATATTTTGTATACAAGTAATATTCAATTTTCGCACTCACCCGTGGAGTTTAGTTAAATTTAGCGTAGTGGTTGTATTTATATGCGTGTTTTATGATTAAATTAATATAACAAATATTTTTTAGTAATTAGCAAATTGTCAGTTAAAAATGTTAGATGATAAATCATAAAAAACTAATTTATATTCTCCATAAATATTTCAAATTTGCAAAATTTCCAATAAATAAAAAATATTGGAAGAAGTTCATGTATACGTATGAGTATTTGCATAAAAATAATACCACACGGACGTAAATGAAGTAGTAAGTCAATGTGCAAAAAAAAATGGTTATTAGCACATATACTTTTTTAATTTCAGTTAAGGTAAAAAGACTTATTATGAATTTTAAATCAATATAAAATTGTAAAATTTCTCTACTTTTTTAATTTCTCGTCAGTAAGTCGAAGATTTGTGTTAAAGAAGAGGCAGCATTTTCTAACTTAAAAAAGCCTGCCGTGGAGAGTTTATGATTTTATTTGATTTGAGCAATAATATGACTTATTTTTATATTCCACTTTTAAGACTAGGTTTTCGCTTTGTAATTTTTTTTTAAATTAAAGACTTAAGCTACGAACTTTCCTGTGGAAAGTTTAATCCAATCTAAAAGGATGTTAAGAAAAATATCCATTTTATATTTGTTTATAAAACCAATTAAATAATTTATTTATTTCAGAAAAATCTGATCAAAATTCTGCGAATTATTTGCTTATCACAGCTTTTTTGAGCTTTATCACCACTTGCACCTTTTGCCTAGTCCTTTACGCAATGGATGCTTACATACCGACGAAAAAAATGTAATTTTTTTCTAAATAAAATATATACTTTTGTCTATACATTTTATGTGTATGCAAAAATTAATTAATAGGACCTGTTTTCAATTTTTTTTTAATTTTCCTTTTGACGAATAAAATTGATTTTTTCAACACAACGTAGAAAACGTGTACAGTGGGCTACAACTAATATATTAATAATAAATTACAATGTTTACAAAACGAATAATATTATTATTGATTTTATTTTATTTCAAATGTATATTATATTTTTATTTGTTGTATTTTATTTTATTGCGTGTTATTGTTTGTCCTTTCCAGAAGGAAAAGAGATAGACCCATCGAAATTCTTACTTTTCGTATGAGAATGATTAGCTGAGTTGATTTAGCCATGTCGGTCTGTCCGTCTGTCACCTATACGCTTAAAAGATCATTTGTCGGAACCGGCCAGAGCGGACCACTATAGCATATATACGACCGTCCTAAGAATGGCTTAAGATCGTGAAAATTGGTATACTACACACATTGCGTATTGTTAGCGAAAATCATTGAAATCAGCATACTAAATCATATAGCCCCCATAGAACCGATTTGTTCAAGTATGAGGTTTTGGGTCGAAAAGTTCGGCAAAAAAGCATCTCCGAGCGAGAAATTTGGTATTCTACAGACGTAAATTCAAGTTTATATTGACACTGAAAATCATCTTTATCGAATTTTGCAATTTGCAATAATTCATGAAAAGATAAAGACTTCGGAAGGCAGCTGTTCTTTCTTGTTTTTATTTTATTTTACTATATTTAATTTTTTTGTTTATTTCATTCTACTTTATTTTAGTTTTTATTTTATTTATTTTAACTATGTTTTATTGTGTTTTTTTATTTTATTTCTTTTATTTTTTACACTATAATATAATAATTCTATTTCAATTCAATTTGTTTTATTTTACTTAATTTTTTTTTTTTGCTTTTCTTAAAGGTATTTATTTTATTTAAAAAAATTTTTCATACTAAAATTTTTTTTTATTTATATTAATTTGTTTTGTTTCATATTATTGTATTTTATTTTGTATTTGTATTTCTTTTTTCAACTTTATTTAATTTTTTTTAGTTTCTTTTATGCTATTATTTTATTTTATTTTATTATATTTCATTTTATTTAAATAAAATTTATTTATTTTACTTTATTTATTTATTTATTTTTTATCTTTCTTAAAAGTATTTAAATTTGGCTATTCAAATTAGAAGTTTTTATAACTAAAGTATGGCAATTTATATTATTTTTTCATATTTTTTTAAATTAACCTATATTTAATATCTTATAAATTTTCTTCACATTTGTTTCCCTCTAAAGACATTGTTAACGAGCCCACTAGGCACGAGCCCTCTTATCTAGAGTCATAGCTAAAGCTGTCAGCGATGCTGGTGGGCTCACCTAAAAAAAAAAGAAAGAAAAACCGGATTCTGCAGCAACAAAAAATTGCATTTTCCAAAAAAATACAGCAAAAAAGGCTTACTTACATACTATACAAAATAAATATTTTACCCACACTCAAATCTATTTGCATACTTACTTTGCATATTTTATTATTTTGGGCGTACAAATTTATTTGTTATTACTATTAAATGTATAGTGCGGCCGTATATTCAGGCTATTATGTAAAAATAATCGCAGTTTGCTATTAATTAATGCAAAAGTTATAATAAAATTAACAAGACAATTAAGTGCACTTGGATAGATTTTTGAGAGGAAATGTCAAACAATAAGTCTGTATTGGTGAATTTATGAATGAATATTTTAATGAAAACTCATTATAAATTTTGTTAACAGTTTTAGTTTATTATTTACATATTTATATTTTTTTTAATAAAAAATACCATAGATATTTATACATATTTGCATATTGTTTACAATCAAATTACCATCGAAAGCCTGTATGAGAGTCACACTTCTATGAGAATATTACTATTGTTTTCATTTCGTTAATCAGAGCGAAAATCTTAATTATATAGTATGAGTGTAACGAGAGTGTGAGAAAAAATGTTTCAGTAAAAATTTGTTGTAGTGAGAAAAATAGTTAGGCGAGTAGTAGCCAGCGGCTTTCAAAATAACAGTTATTCTCTGTTATTTTGATGCATTGCATGAACTTACGGTGCATATTCATTTGTGTTTTGGCGCCTAAATGTTTTTATATAGTTTACATTGAGTAATACAAAACTATTACAGTGAGGATTTCAAATTTTGAACAATTAAATTTACTATCTGGTAAATTGACAAGCTCGCTTGTGAATTAATTATAGGGAATGATTAATCCAAGGTGAAAAAAATATTTCCCTTAATTTTTGACAAAAGAGATATGAAAAATTCTATTTTTGATGACCATAACGTTTAACAGGGATTATTAATAAATATTGTGCTTTAGAATACCCCTTATTCTCAAAGCAGGTAGTTTGAATGGTTTGAATAATTAAAAATAAATTAATAAAAAAAAATTAATATTATATATAAAATAAGTTTTAAATTGAAATAAATTTGAAATGCTCAAAAGTCGATCAATTTAAAAAAAAATTTTTTAGAAAACAAAATTGGTTTTCAAAATAAGGCACATGACGTCCATATCTGGTATGTATCCAGTTGGAAAATGTGTAAGGCATCATTTTTCTCAAAATTTAAAAAATTAAAGAATTTTGATATATGAAAACGTACGTGCCAATGTAAGCGAAGTGGTAATATGAGCTTCTGCGACACCTGCTTTGTGTTTTTATTTTTAACATTTTTTAATATTTCCTTTATTTTTTTCCGTTTCTTATATTTGAAATTGTCGCTTTTTAAAAATAAAAAATGAAAATTAATCAATAAAACATTAAAATAAGTGAATAAAATACTGAAAAGTGAGTAAAACTACTTGAATGAAGTACTATTTCGTACTATTTTAATATCTAAACGTTTTTATATTTTCCCGGTTGTCTTCAGAAAGAGCGATATGAGAAACTTGGACTGCGCTAAAAGGCTCTACAACAAAAATCAGTGCATAATACTAAAAATATTGGTTAAATAATTTAAAGTATTAATTAAAAATATGTAAAAAGTAATAATAATAATAATAATAATAATTTTTTTTACGCTGAGGGTGAAAAGAATGCCTTACTCGGGAATATTTCTTGTAATGGAATTTATTTCTTATATTCTTTTTTTCAATTTATATATAATATTATTTCATGCAGGAAAAGATAGTTTATCGCTCGCTCTCCAAAGCATCACATTACTTTCGTAGGCCATTTGATGTGTTAGGAGTAATATATTCTGTAATGTATAAATGCTAAAGGCAAAAATCCTTCATATTTTATTTGTGTAATATTGCGTTCAAAATGTTGAAAATCTGATTACTTCCTGACTCGTCATGCCACTATGTTTCAAGTTGATCGTTGAACCAGAAATTAGGCGAATTCATTATAGGTGGAGGTAATGGCGAATTGAGAGAAAATTGGCGTTTTCAAATATCTTAGTAAAGAAAAAGAAGAACAGCAGCATCAAAATTAAAACAATTACTTTAAATGAACTAAGTTAAGGAGCTCCATCAATGCTAATACTTAATATTTTGTTAAAATATTAAACCCAAATTGTATGAACTGTTGTGTGACGGTAAAAAGTTTTTTTTTACATTTAACGGTTTGTTTTGCCTGACATGCCTGTTTTAAAAAAGAATTTTTAATTGTAAACAAAACAAATTAGGCGAATTGGAAAAGAAGAACAAGCAAATGATGGGCCAATTGACAAAGTTTCTCAAGCAAATAACAATTCCCGTGTATTTTTTTTTTGCTTTTGAGTAGTGATTGTTAAAATTATGGAAAAATCTTGGCTTTTAAAACTGCACAAATTCTCTACTCCGCTCTTTTTTTAACAAATCACAATCAAAATTCTTAAGGGTTTTGTATTTAAAAATAGAAAATCGAATGAAATTCAAGCAAACAAAAGATAAACTTGAAGTTATTTTGACAATTGAATTTAGCTAGTAGGAAAAGTATCAATCGCAAGCAATGAAGAATTGTTTGGAAATGGAAAGTGCTTTATTTAATTTTCATAAATTATTATTATATTACCTACTTTAAACCTTAATTAATGAATAAACCACTTCCTTGGTAGTTTTGGACTAGTATTACACTGGTCTATTTTTGGGCGAAAACTGGCTATTGCTATCTCTCGCATACTAGTTTGAAAATAATTTTTTACTTGGTTATTTGATTATAAGGCACGGGTTTTATGGCCTCTCAACATTGGCACTAAGGACATTGCAATTTTCTTCACTACGTGCATAAAGTAACTTTGCTGATTGAATGAATCATCATTCGATTAAATTGAGTGTGAAATTCAGCAAAATTTTGAATTGCCTTCTGAGTGAATTGTGGCGTTAATTAGGCGAAACGTAACTTAATGATTTCTTCAAAGTGACTGGGTTGAAAAGTTTGGTGCTGCGAAATGTTAAACAGTAAACAATAAAAAAGCTGTTGAGCGGAAGATGTCAAATAATATGTACTTATATAACTTTGAAAGAAAAATCGTGGAAAAATATATTATTTTGAATTTTTTTTAAATTGAAAAAGAAAAATTATTTATATTTTTTTGAAAATATATTTAATTTCTAAGTTTTTTGGTTTTTACTTTTTATGCTTTCTTTTTATTTCTCAGATAATGCTGAACAAATGAAACAAATTGTAACTAAAATCCATTCAATTGTATTTAGGAATAATATTAAAAGTGAAATACTAAATCTATAAATCTTTTATAGTTACATTATCTAAATGATAAATATTCTTAAAAAAAATGCTTCAAAATATAAAATATTATAGGTTACTAGGTTCGAAAAGCATAGTGTTGGTAAGAAAAAAATTAATTCATAAAAATATGATTATATCTATAATAATTTCTGACATTCCGAAGCTTTAATCTGTTTTTTAATATTGATTCCAGTTTTTGATATAGTCAATAACTTAAATTTTTATGACATCTAACAATTAATGAAAATTTTATTGAATTAAAAGTAACAAATCAAAAATGAAAAGAGGTGGAACTGAACCTTTACATATTGCTTGGAATCTATTTTACGTATTAGAATCCAACAGTAGTCGCACATTATGCCTTCGTTCCAAAATTCTTTTTGTCGTCTATCGATGTTGTTCACATCTTGGTGTAAGCGTTTTCGGGGGGAAAAATCGAAGTGGTAATGCAGGAAATATAACTTTAGAAACTTTTAGAAACTGCCAATAATTTGCTTAAAATTCGAAGATTTGTGGTTACCAAGAAAGTGGTGAGTACCGTTTTGAAGATATTACCTTAGATAATAGCTCTTTGCCCTAATGCTCAGTTCTCACGAGTGAAGAAAAAGTTTGGTTCATTGCGTAGTGTAGCTTAGCTTTCTATATATCCGGCGGTATGCATGTTATTATTCTACGTGTGAAGGGTATATGTTTTCTTGTTCAAAAAAATACATAAAAAACGGGTTTTGCCTAATTCTCCGAATTAAATATTGAAATAAGAATCGTTATAATCTGCTGGAATCCAGAAGTTGACTTGAATTTATAAACTTGCATATTTAAATAAAGAAAAAGCACGAAAAAAATGTTATTAAAGTAAAACTTTAGTTAATTCAAAATTACAATAAAAATATGCTCAACACAAAATATTTTTAAACAACAATTTTGTGCTGAAATTTAGTAAATTTCATATTTACCCTAAGATTGGGATCATTTTCCAACGCCTTACTGTATCTACTCAAGCTCAGAGTGCAACAAATCGCGCGCTAACACTCTCAACTCGCGCGCCGTAGCAGCAACACGGCGACAATATTGCACGCCTCACGCCATAACCAGTGTACGCCGACAAGCCTCTCGTTCATAACTGGAGCCAGAGCTGCAATCACTGTTTTGTGCTTTTGTTATTTTTTTTTTTAACACACTTAGGCAGATTGAATGTTTGGTCTCTTTGTTTTCGTATGGTTTTCAAGAGATTTTCTGTATTATTTTATTTTATGTTTTTATTTTTTTTCACTGCTTTATATTGTTTACATGCTTTTTGTTGTTGCCAATGAGGTAAACAACTGCCACAATGAGATTGCAGTGAACTCAATGATGGAGCGCGGTATACTCTTATTTTTATTATAGTTGTTGTTGTTGTTGTTGATTTGTTTTTCTTTTGCTGGCTGTTTTGTTGCTGTTTGCTGACTGTTTGCCGCCACTTTTAAACTGAGCGTAGTAATTTATAGTCAAACAGTTACTTCGTGGCCATCTTACTAAACTGACGGATTTTTTTGGCATGCTCGCTACTACAGCCAAAAACTAACGAATTATTTCCGTTGAACAAAAAATAATAATATAAAATTAATTTAAAAAAAATGTAATAAAAAATTAAATTGCAAATTTTCATATTAAGCAGGAAACTAAATATACGTATATATTTTTAAAATTTAAAATCATTAAAAATTGAAATTTGAAAAAAAAGTTATGTGTAATTAAATTGATTTCGGTGGAGATTCGTGATTTTTGAAAATAATTAAACATTTAAAGGCTAAGCGCAACTAAAAGCTGCATAAGTAAGTGTGAGTGTGTGTGGTCCCAGTTGAGAAGAGGAAGTAATTTAATTTTAATACTTAGAAAAAGTGGCGCGCACAGAAAAAAAGCCTTTGAAAGAAAATGTTTTGAGAAAATAAAATAGCAATAAAAATAAAAATAGAACGAAAGAAATCGAAATAAATAAAGCAGTCTACTAGAGATGCCGCTTACTAAGATATGCATAAGAGTATAAGCTAACTGATTGTTAATTGCTTAATAATTACAAATGCGTACAAATGGCTTAATCTCTTTATATAATTATTTTCTTCATTTTTATGAAGGCAATAAATTCACCGACATTTTCTTTTTAACAAATTAACAAAATTGAGTTCGCGCATAAATGTCTTGCCAGTTGTTAAGCTCAGCTGAGGCAATCAAAAAAAAAAAAAAAATATAAATAAATATAGTAAATAGAAGAAACGAGCAAGAAAAACGTGTGCAAAAATACTTTCATTAATATGTGCCTAGAAATAATATGTACATTTGCTGTTTGAGGGAATGTTAAAATGCGTAAAAAAATGTTTAGTTTTACTTAATTAAAACAGTTTTTTTTTAATATTAATCTTCATTTGATATTAAGCAATATTGAGTGCGAAATTTTGCCGAAATTAGGTCATTGCCAAGATTTTTCATTTTCATATATATTTTATCAAAGCAAAATTTAATAAATTTTTTTTCCTATTTTTCCAAGTCTTTTTAATCAACTCATTCCAACTTTTATGACACTCTCTTTCCTTTCATGTGTATGTTTGACCCGTTTCTTAGACTAAACATACATTCACACATAGCTATAAATAAACAAATATGTCCATTAGCGGCACAATAAAGAATTTACAACCCAGCACCTTGATAAAGCTGCACTCAAATAAAAAGAGATATACAAATACACATATATATGTACATACACTTAAATTATGATCTCTGCAATATAAAACTTTTGTTTCTGTCCAAGCCGGTATGCTTAAGTTCACATTCTAAATTAAAATGTTCATTCATCTGCGCATTAACGTAACATACATACATATGTATGTAGTCAATGACCACACAATTTAAAATTCAGATTTGATACATTTTACAAATTATTTTAATCGAAATAGCCACCGAATTACGACCTTGACTAATTTACGCAGACATTATTAATATGAATACTTATCCGCGTGTGAACGTATGCTAATTTTTTAATATTCATCTGTTTGTGTGTTAACATATAATAAGGCAAATTTTAAAATCTCGTGTCGTTATTAATGACGACAGGAAATCAAAAAAACAAACTAGTTGGCAGTGATGGTTAAGGGGAAAAATTGTGAGGGGAAGAAATGTGTAATTTTTTTTTTTTTTTAATTAAAATAAAAAAAACAAATCCATGAGAGAAACTTTTGCAATTTTGTATTACAAAATTAGTAAAAAAAAAAACATATTTCTTTAAAATTGTATATAAAAAATAGAAATAAGGTTTTGAGGTTACTAGGAAAAATGTCCTTTGTGTAATTATCCTTAACATACAACACTTATATACATGAAATATAATGATCTGCATTAAATCTGTTTTCTACTTAGTCTACTAGGGGAGACAAACTAGCTGAGGTAAGTTGCATTAGTTGGCAATTCGAGTTCTACACCTGACAAACAGCGCATATGCGCATTTAATTGTCAGCTGATTTGATAAAAACTTTTAGCTCAAAATGGAAAGGAAAAATTAAAAACATTTATCAGCTATTTTATTGGCAAAAACTATTTCTTATTAAAAAGAAAAACAAATTAAACTGTATTAAAATAATTTGGAAGCATAACAATTATTAATTACTTTTTGACATAAAAGAAGGGTAGCTGTGGGAATTACTAATCATTCTATTGACAGTAGCGTGTGGCACAAATGTAATTCAAATACACGAAAATTTATTGCATTCATATCTGGATTTAGCAGAGGATAATTCACGAGATAAGGCAAATAAATCTATTTTCCGCTGAAAATACTTGTAGTCTGTCTCCGCTATAACAATGTTTGGAAATTATATGATTCATAAAGTTAAAAAGAACAAATTTAAGGTCACTTAAATCAGTACAGAGATGATTTTTAATATTTTCAAATTTTTTTTTTTAATATTACAAAAACTATTAAAAAACATTCCATAGTAAAAAATTTAGATCAATGTTTTAAACCATTATCTCCCACTTATAAGGAACGATTTGACTTTCAATTCAAAAACTCCTTAAAAAAAAAAACAAAAAAAAACATTTAGCAATGCCGATGGCAATAGCCGAGTGGCCAGGGTGCGTAATTGCGTTTGGGAAGGTCAAGCGCTCCAAGCGTATTTCTGACATGAATTAAAATTTGTTGGAAAAACATGAAAGACACACACTACAAATTCGAAGACGAGCATGGTAGTAAATCGTTTCAGCGGCTGCAAAGCGCCAATTAATGCCATCAGAGAATCAAATGTTATAAGAAATGATTATTCAAAAAAAATTTACTAGACATGTTCCTAGACAATATCTTTATGCAATGAACGCAGAATTGAAAAAAACAAAAACTTTCTCCAGAAAAAAATTAATTATTAAGTCTTACAGCGAATTTTCATGGAACATATTTTCATATGGCTTATGGAGAACGTTTTTTATGGTTTAGTTTTTTTGAAACGTTACAATTAATAATTATTACATTTTTAGACTTAAACGGAACGAAAACACATAAATTTGTAAAAGAAAACGGCATTAACAAGAAAGCTTGTAACTCAAATCTTTTTTGGTGATAAAAAAAAAAAATCTTTTGCCGAGCAATAGAATATAAGATATTTTTTATATGTATGTATACTTTATGTACATATATTAACTAATTTTATTTTATTTATTTATTTATTTTAAACCGCAAATTATTTCCAATAAAGATTAATAAAAGAAAATGTGGAAAAATTAAGATTATTTCTTAGAAAAATTTAATTTTTTTAGTCTTAATTCTTGTAAGGACTTCTTAATGTTTTTTTTTTCATACTGACTTCGTCCTTTGTCAGTTTAACGGCGACTTATTTGCGAGCTGAATTAAAAAAGAGTGAGCTTAACGCTTAAAATAAAAATTTAAAATAAAAATATTTATTATATAAACAATATTTCACATGTTTTGATGCGTTTTCGAATTTTGACCTTTGCTTATTTATTACATATATTTACACTTTGAAATGTTATGTAATAATTCTCAATTATTTAATATTTCAAATATTTAAGCTTTATAGATGCAAGCCTGGTTTTAATTTTCATGAAGAAAATTTTCTATTAGTTTTTGTCTGTGTAACATTCTTTTCCCCTCGATGTACTAATTTAATATTTCAAATACTTAAGTTTTACAAAAGTGTTATTTTTAATATTTCAAATATTTAAATTTTAAATTTAAACACTTTTTTGTTTTTTCAATAAATTTAAGAAACACTTTTTTTTAAATAAATTTAAAGGTATTTAAAGCTTAAATATTTGAAATATAAAAAAAACACTTATTTTGTAATAAATTTAAATGTTTTTAAAACTGAAATATATGAAATATTAAATTGGTACAACGAGAGAAAAAAAATGTAACACAGACGAAAACTACTGGAAAATTTTCTTCATAAAAATATAAGGCAATTAAAAACCGGCTTGCATCTATTTTTTTCTCGATTAGAAAATTAAATCTTAACTAGATGAAATCTACTAGGAAGTAGAAGTTTCATTGAGATGACATAGGGACATGAAGCATTACTTAAGAAAATTTTTCCGCCAAGTTTTTGACAGTACATTCTGTACATTAGCTTTAGAACGATGTTCCCTTGAAATTTGTTCGTTGCTCAACTGCTAAAACGTTTCTAAAAAACTTCAAGCTTTTGAAAAATTTTAACAAAAAATTGAAATTAAATTTTTTAGAAGCTTTTTAGCTTTCTTTTAAAGAAAATTTAAAATTCTGAAAAAATGCAGTGAAATAAAATTACTTAAATACGAGAGTGGGTTGATAAGACAGTGACTTATTGAAGCATTTTATTTCTTAAGATAGTCACTTTTTAGATCTATACATTTACTCCAGTGTTTCTCCGATTTATGTATTCCTTCCAAATAAAAGGATTTTTCAAGGTCCTTAAATAGACGGTTTCTTTTATGATCTCTACATTTGGCCCTAATCTCTTATCGCCCAGCTATTTCTTCATGTTTGGACACAAGAAATAATCGTAAGGTAGCCAAATTTATGAATTTTTGCCATGTTGACTACACCTGTATGCCCTCGTGCATTGTTTTGATGGAACATTACTTTTTTCGCCAAATGCGGTCGTTTCTGTTTCAAATCAATATAAAATCTGTTCAAAAGTTCTGAAGAATATTCGGCGGTGGGCGTTTTACTCTTTTCAAAGATCACATTCCATGTGAATGATATCTCGTGCAACCCAAAAAAACGGCCGATATACCCAATTTGGTCTTCTTTGGTGCACGCTCACCTGGAGAAATCCACTGTCTTGTTTATACTTTGGTCTCTGGTGGGGTTTGCTGAATCCATATTTCGTCTACGGTAACGTAAAGGAGCTAAGATTCCTTTGGATTGCGGTTGAATATCGCCAAACACTCTATTAAGGTGGTTACACTTATGGTCGTGTATGAGCAAACGTGGTACCCATCGCGCGGATAGCTTTTTCATGTTCAAATATTCATGTAAAATGTGATGTACCCGCTCAGTTGAGATGCCTACATCCTCAACCACCTCCCGAACTTTTATTCTCCGATCGTCCAATATCTTCATGGATATTATTAACGATTTCTGACGTGGCAACCTCTTTTGAGTTACCTGAATGATCGGCGTCACTTGTACTTGTAAACCCAGATCGGAACGCAGTAAACAACTTCTTACCCATTGAAATTGATGGTGCATAAGAGCCGCCATTGTATTAATCAAGTCTTTCCTTGGTTTCGGTGATGGGATTTTCACGCAAAAGATAATACTTAATCAGCACACGAATTTCACTTTTTTTCTTTCAATTATTGTTAAAATTCACGAGGTCATCTGCTTTCAATGTCTGTAAAAAGAAACTAAATGGCGCAACTGACTAAAAATTTTACGGCAGTCTATTAGTCGATAACAGTTGACAGGAGCAGTGCTGTATTTAAAGTGATTATGGGGCAAATTCAAAAACCCACTGACTTATCAAGCAGCCCATGTATTGCAATAACAAATATATCCTACAGAGTTGTGAATTATATTTAAGAAAACCAATTTTTTTTTTACATTTTAAAACTAATTTTTGTTCAAAATACAAATTAAATTATTTGGCACACCCAATAGAAATAAAACTTCTCAATATGGGTTAATGCGTCCACAAGTTTTCGTCTTATAAAGAATATGATTTGACATTCGAAATAAGCTGCTTTTGTTATTTTCTACACTGATTCCATCATTGAATATACTAATTTTAATATATATATTAATAATATTAAAATATTACTTTTTTTTAGTTATTAGTTGTAAATCTCAATTGAGTTTATTTGACTTTTTCCTACATCAAACGATTGGAAACTAGAAACTAGCAAAGTGAATATCTATGGTATTAAATGCTTATACATATATGAAAATTCATAAAAAATTATCTAATGCAACAAATATAAATTAATATTTTACACAAAGCATTGATTTGATGTCAAACAAAACTCTCTTACCGTATAATCTTAAAAATAATCTTAAAAAATTGATTATATTCATTTTTATAGTGTTTTCCCTCTATGGACATAAATAAATAAGTAAAGCTCTCTATAAATATTCATCAAGTTTATAGATTAAAAGTATGCATATAATAAAATTTGCTAATTTTAAGATGCTTAAAATATTAGCGCTTATCAAAAAACAAAGGTTAATATTGGAATAACTTCGTATACATATAAGCCTAACACTTTGTTGGAAGATTTTCGCGTAGCTTGAGCAATTTTCATAACTAGTACTTTCATTACACTTGTACAATGCTTATTTCAGAAAATTTTAACAAAACTGCTTTGATTTAAAGTTAAAGAAATTTTGACAAATAAATTGGATATAAATTTTTGGTTAGAAATAAATGGCTGTATTCAAAGGCCTATTTTTGTTAGAAACTTTATTTTTGTTATACAACAAAGAACAATTGAAAGTAGAAGTGACAGCTGTTTCGGAGATCACCACATCTCCTCATCAGACTTCTTCTGCCGGGAATCGAACCGACGGATTCTGGCATCACAGGCGAGTGCTCTACCAACTGAGTCAACGCCTGCCATGTAATCTGTTGTTGTATTATTCGATTATTTACTAACCAACAACTATTAAGTGCGCTGATATTTATTATTATTATTATTATATATACAAATATTAAAGTACTCGAGTAATGATCGAGTAACTAAATGAGTAAGGCTACCCTAAGTATTTTACACTCGGATATCTCAAGCTATTATACGCATATGTATATATTTTGTCAAACAAATATATTTCAATCACCTTTTAATCTATTCACTGTACGTTATCCTAGAAAATTAGTATTGAAAATAAAAATAATTTAATTATTTACGTATGTACATATTATTATTATTTGAGTTCCGTCTCTCTTGGTTTATTTGTCAACCAATTGGCATCAACACAGTCGGTGGCAAATGAACAGTTTTGGTCGCTTAGTCCTATTTGATGGTTTTAATTAGAGCTTTGTTATATATCATACATAAATATACATATGTAATATTGATTCCCGCGAGTACCTTTAGTAGTAAATAAAAAATATGAAATATTTAAAAATAGTTTTATTGAATTCATTCTTCATATTGTTGAAAAAACTAATTCAAATTATTTTCGAACAAAAACTATTTATTGATATATTTTCTAAGGTACCAAGAGTAATAAAGAATGCGGAAAATTATTCAATTATATCATATAAATTGAAATGGCTAAAAGTTTATTCAGTAGAAAAATTTATTTTTTAGGAAAAATGAATTTTAATTCTTTTGTGAAAATGCAAATCTCTCAATAAACTAATATTCCCTTTAAAAATTAATATTTAATTAAAATTGGTATCCAATTTTAGCCACTTTCGCTTGATTCGGTGAACTATATTAATATCGACGTATAACTCGTACAGCTCATTGTTCCACCGTCTACGGAGCCGAGTCGCGAATGCAATGACTTTTTATTTGATGACAGAAGATTTTTCGTCATTCACTTCTTTGTCTAACCTGGAGAAAGCAGAACTTACGGTGTGTTTTTTATGGCCAACAATATCAATATCATTGGCATATGCCAACAATTGTACACGTGGTCTATTTAGCAGCTCGTTATCGTGGTGTCAAAGGCAGTTTTAAAATCGATGAAAAGGTGATATGTATCAATTCTCTTCTCTCGGGTCTTCTCTAAAATTTGTCGGATTTTAAATATCTGGTTTACCAGACCTAAAGCCACACTAATCAGCTGTACCATCATACTCGATTGAGGTTTCATTTTGCCATCTAAGTGTTCCCTACACTAAGTGTGCTCTGGACATCTGTTACCATATTACCACCTTGGTCCTTGTTCGATGTTTAATACGTCTAACATAAAAGAAGAAATATATCCTATTAGAAAGCTTAAAAATTTCGTCGTTGGTCGCTTTAGCCAAATTGTTATTAGTATATATTACCATGAGTTTTTAGTTTTGGTTCTCTCTCAGCAGGGAATTTCAACCCCTGGGATTATATTTCTAACTTGAAATAAATAATAATAATAATATAATAATAATAATAATAATCTTACAGCTGTTCGGTGGCGGTTTAGCAAAAATTATAGGTTTGCACCATAATTTTTATTTTTTTATTTAACTTTTTAACGGTGGAACCAGTGTTATCCACCCGAACGAGGTGCGAGCCTAAAGGCTAAACGGAAAACGAAAAACGGAAAATCCTTCGAAAACCAGTTACAATCCGGACTACCCTGAGCCCGGAAGATCGCGGTTACACTTGCCCCTAATACTGATTAAAAGTCAAAAAAAAAATTAATATTAATTCCAATTTTTTGTACATAAAATTTTCTTTTTTTTAATATCAGATTTAAACTAAATTTTCTAAAATTTATATTATTTACATATCGAGAAACAAAAAAATTCAATAACCAAAGGCTAGATGTATTTTTTATTATTTTCTGTATAGTATATATATATGTAAAATGCAACAAAAAAATTTGGCGAGTAGTTTTCGTAATCAAATGTTTCTGGAAACTACTTACACCAAAGCTATATTATAGACTTCTTGCCCTGTTTGTCATACGCTATAATTAGAGCAGCCGACAATTAAAATTGATTATTGCCTAAATTTTTACATCAACAGAAATGGAGTTATTATCTCTTATTGAATTTTTAATACTATAAATAATCACTTTCTCCAAATAGCGGTTATATAATACCATAATGTATGTATATATGTATGTACATATATACAAATATATGTCTGTAATTCCCATGTCAAACGGTGGCATCGTTTAAATTATGTAATTTCTTCCTGATGTGGCACCAATCGAAATACCTTCGCAAACCAATTTAGTCATTCATTACTTTCAATTGTCTATATGTACGTAAGTACATACATGTGTATGTATGCATGTATGTGCGCATTTCCTAATATTATGGTACTTCAATCATGCTGATTTCAGCCGCCTATTTGGGATGCCGAAAATGAATAAAATGAATATTGAAAATTTTCTGGCAGTTACGCAACGTCGCGCCGTCTTCGACCGCAAATGGTATTTTCCTTTGTAGGACCATATAAGAGTTAGTTTGCGTGAAAAACGCGTAAAGCATTTAAATATTTATTTTATTTTCGGAAATAATGAAAATGTCCATATGCACAGATCTGTCCATACATAATATAAGTATGTATATCCGCACAGCGCTGGTCACTGCGACCAGCCGGCACCTCATCGACAGTCGGTTGAGGCGGCAATCAGTCAGCACAGCGGTTATTGCCGCATGTATGCTGTCAAATATCTAACATTTATTTATATATAAATAATTGTATGATCATTATGTGCATTTACATGTCTATGTTTGTGACATGAACATGGCTATCACTTGTTTAACTTAGCTGCTCCCAACTAATTCACTAAGTGTTTCGGCATGTCAACAGCATGTCAACACCAAATGCTACTTTTATTACGGTTGAGGGCTTGTTTGATGTTTTTTCAGTTAAAAGATAAAATATTTGTATAATTATTTAATTTAAATGCTATAATAATTTCTGATTTTGCCCAAAAAGTTTGTGTCTTAAGTCTTTGGTTTTGTTGGGAAGGTTCACCGCTGGCAAGAAAATACTCATATTATTCGAAGATCTTGAGTTTAGATCTTAACTTTATCAATATCTAAATAAATAAAAACATTTTCTATAATGCTAAATTCATATAAAAAGAATTCATGCTCGTATAAATTTGTCACTAGTTCGGAGGTGGTTAAATCTGAGGTGTCCTTCATTTGTAGGAAAAACATCAAGACGTCTTTTGTATCTAAACTTTCATAAGTGATCAGAAAAAAGAGGAGTTGACATGGATAACTGTCTACCGAGTATAAATTTGCCAAAATAAAGAAGTAATGATTGTAATTGAGTTACTTTTTCAATCACAAAATCACAGAAGAAGTTGAAGCATGATTGATTTTAGATCTTATGATTAAAAATTAATTCATGGCCAAAAATGTTATGATTAGAGATCACTACAAGCCGTTTTTCCTGAATGATCACAATCATGTAATAATTTCTTTTATTTTCCTTCATACTCGTATTAGTCATGGCCATCTCGCGGTTTAGCCAATATGTAAAACTTTCTTTGAACTCAGTTATCCATTGCAGAGGTTGGAAATGGGTTTATTCACTCTTTTTAATGGAATATTCGACATACATTAGCATATAAATATGTACCAAAGAATGGCTAAATTTACATAGCATTTTTAATTTTGAGGTTATTATATATTAATTTTTTTTTTCAAGAACATTTATTAGATCACAAAGTGAAAAAATTATGGCATTCCAATATTTTTGGTTTTTGAAAATGCTGTTCGAAAACGCATTTCCCTGTCGATTAAAAATTTTTTTTTTGCAATATCTGTAGTAGTAGGGAACGGATGTATGTAAGTATGTAAGTGATAGAAGGAGAAGAAAGAAAGTTGATTTAGCCCTGACCTTCTGCCCATCTGTCCGTCCGTCGGTATGAAAACAAACTAGTTTCTCAAGTTTTGATATACCGATATACTTTTGTTATGTATTGATCATTTGTCGGAATCGACCAGATCGGTTGACTATATAGTACAGCTCCCATACAACCGGTTTGTTCAGATATGTGATTTTGGGTCATAAATACTTCAATAAAGAATCTAAGGACATAAAATTCGGAATTCGACACACATATAATTAACTAATTATTGGTACTGAAAATAATTGAAATCGGACATCACTTAGCCCCTATGCTACCAATTTGCTCAGTAATGAGGTTTCGGGCAAAAAAGCGTGATTTGAACCATGTAAGGTCGTGAAATTTGATATCCTCCACAAGAATATTAAAATAATTATTTCAACTGAAAATCACCAAATTGGAAGACTATATCATATAATCCCCATACAACCGATCGTTCAAATATGAGGTTTTGCTTCAGAAATCCTTTCAAAAATGCATCTAATAGTGTGAAATTTTTTTTTGCTACTTACGTAAATTCAAATAAATATTGAGACTGAGAATAACCGGCAACGTATTTTGCAAATTTCAATAAATTTTATAGGTTCAAGAAAGGCATGATATAAGACGGCATTTTTTCTTGTTTTTTTTTTTTACATTAAAATCGCGTTCTTGTTTACGGTGCCTACAGCACTAAAGATGTGCTTAGAGCCTTTTGATGCAATTAATGTAATGCAAAACGTCAACGTGGAATCTTATTTTCATTCTATATTTATTTTTGAAATATTAGTTTTAACATTCGCTTTAACAAAATACAAATAAAAAAGATTAATTTCATAAATCTAATTAATTTCATATATCTAATATTAATACGGAAGTAATTGAAATTATCGGAATAGAAATAGTTTCCTTAGATAATAAAAATTAAACTTTTGAGTTCCTACTTTCCTGGCGGTCAAAATTCCCCGGAGCTAAGGCAGAAATACAAAAAAGATTTGAGGAAACTTTTCGGCATCAGCGGATATTCTGTCTTTTGCGGTGACTTTAATAGTAAGCATAGGAACTGGGGATGCTCGAGAGCTAGGAAATTATGAAGTGCCGTGGTCGACCTCTGTCAAGTACCTTGGAGTAGTTTTTGACAAAAAAATTACATACGGTGTGCACATAAAACACGTACAAGAAAAGGTAAATATAGCAATAAAAATGTTATACCCACTGATTAACAGGCAGGCTAGCATGAGCAAAGAAAACAAATTGGTAATATACAAAACGATTTTTCAAGCCATAATTTTATATGGTTCTCCAGTATGGAACACTGTTGCCAAATTACATTTAAAAAAGCTGCAGGAATGTCAAAATAAAATCTTAAAAATGATGCTCGGACTTCCCTGGGACTATTCTACTTCAAGACTTCATAATATTTCAAATATAAAACCCATATCAGATCAAATTCAAATAGTGTCTGACAGATTCAATGTAAACAGATAAATAATGTAATTGATTTTTTCTACTTAATAAATTCATTCATTCATTATTCGATGGAGTACCAGCTGGCGGAAGCAGGTGGAGAGCGACCTGGTATCACTTGGTATTTCTAACTGGCGCCAAACAGCAAAAAGAAGAAACGGTTTGCGCACTATTATTGATGAGGCTATAATCGCGCAAGCGGTGTCTACGCCAAAGAAGAAGAAGAAGAATGAAATGCGTATATGATTTTTTAGATACCGGAAACCCAGTTGTAGAAAATAACTAATACAAATATACAACCTATCTAACAGATCAATTATTGATAACTTTGATCAATGATTTTTCCGTTTATCTCGAACGGTTCTTTAATTGCATGATTTTTTCGATTAACAACAAAGCAAAGCGAAATCAATCATCAATGCATTGGCAAATCTACTGAATTTCAGATATGTAATGCATGTGATGCACCACAACATACTGTTAACGCAACCTAGCAACGTGCCGATGCATGTATGTAATTGCTAGCCAGCAACAAGAAACAAAATAAAGATGAATAAAAAACAGAAATGACACTTCCAACGCGCCAATAAGGCGATGAATGCACATAAACTTGCGAAAAATTGGATCAACGAAGTTGTTACAGTAAGAATAACAGCAAACCTCTGTAGAAAAGAAATAATAGTAAAAAGAGTATTGAGAAAAAAACTGACAACTCAACGAAATATTTGTGAACACATAAGTGCATGCGAAGTAGATTTGTTCGTTTGTACAACATACACATATTCAAAACTTACATATAGGTCAGGCAGTCAGTGCATATATGTACGTTAAGCTCACTGACATTATCTCTGTGAAAAAGAAGACGAAAAATGCACTACAAATACATATTATATGTGATTTAGCCGAAGTGAATAAATGAGCTTAAGGCATATCAAGTGCTAACTTCGATTTATCCGCAGAAAACTATCCCAACAAGCCTGAGAAAATTATTTGTATATTTATTTATTAAACCACTGAATATTCCCAGTTTGTCTGCGTTATGAAGGAGTTATACACACTCAAAGTTACAAAGTTTGTTGTAAAACTCCTGCTAACTGAAAATGTAAGTACGATTTGAGAGTAAGCTATTGACAACATGTGAAGCTAACAAGTTTCCATGCAAATTCCCAAGATTTTTCTTTTATTTAAATCGATATTTGAACTGGAAAATTACGTAGTACTGAAATTATATTCATAGATGAAACTTTATTGTTGATCAGATATAAGTTCAAAAAAGAAAAAAACTCAAAATGGGCTTTTGAAAATGCAAAAGATTTTTACAATTGGTGTACATTATTTTTTAATTAAATTTGAAATATTAAATCAATTACATTTTGATACCAAACAAGTGCAAAAAGTTTAGAAAAACTGGGTTTGAGATAAAAAATACAATTTTATTGGATGTTCTTGAATAAAAGTGGGAAAATTGTTTTAATTTTATATTTATAAAAATAATTTATTTTATAATATTTAATTTAAGTTAATTTAATTTTATTATGCCTTTCATGTACATGAAATCGCATATTAACTTTGGTCCAAAGTATGTAAGTACCAGAAGGAAAATATATAGACCCACCGAGATTATACCGGGGGTAACAGAATGACGAGCTGAGTTTATTTAGACACGTGCGTCCGTCCGTCTGTCTGTCCGCCTGCCTATTTGAGTGCAAACTAGTCCCTCAAATTTTTGAGACATTCCAACCAAACTTGGTGGAACACTTGTACGTTTAAACACTCATTTGTCGGAATCGGCCGGATCGGACGATTCGAAAAGTTGATCCAAGTAGAGGTATTTTATTCAATAGTCGAGTCAAGCTATTATGTTATTTTTGTTCAGTTTTGTTTTCATTTCATTCATTCATCATGGAAAGACTTACGCCCGCACAACGTTTACAAATAATTCTACTATCTTGAGACCCAGCACTCACTATTGGATAATATTCGACCGAATAGACCACGTCCAGCACGCAGTGAAGAAAATATAGCGGCCGTTGCTGAGAGGGCACACTAAGGCCGTGGAGAGTCGATTCGGCGTTGTTTGCAGCAACTTGGACTCGATCGCTTCGCTCTATGGGCTCTTGAAAAGTTTCGTTTTCGAGCCAAATTTTGTTCAGCGATGTGACCTATTTCTGGCTCAATATGTATGTAAACAAGCAAAATTGCCGCATTTGGGACTTTGGGTCGAAGAGCAATCTGAAGAGATTCAAGACCTGCGATTTCATCAAGAAAGAAAAAACGGTTTGATATGGTTTGTGAACCGGAGGAATCATAGGTCCATATTTATTCAAAAATGGTGCCAATAGTTTCAACAAGACGGCACCACTTCCCACACATCGCATCAATCTATGGATTTATTGAGAGAACACTTCGGTGAGCAGATAATTTCACGTTTTGAGCCGGTCTGTTGGCCACCAAGATCATGCGATATTACATCGTAAGACTTTTTTCCTGTGGGGATATGTAAATTCTAAAGTCTATTCGGACAATTCCGCTTCGATTCAGGCCTTGGAACTAAACATCACGCGTGCTATTCGCCAGTTACCAATAAACGGCCAACATTTAAAAGAGATAATCTTAAAAAAAAATAAAAGAGTTCCAAAGGATGTTCTTCCGATTGATGATAAACATTTCCCATTTGAATTGAATTTTCTGTTTTTTTTTCATTAAAAAGTAGGGAACCTCGAAAAGGAACACCCTTTATTTTCATGTTATATTTTATTCCATTTTATTTTGTTATATTTTATTATATTTTATATTACATTATTTATTTAGTTTGTTTTTAACTTATATTATTTCGCTTTATTTTTATTTATTTTATAACTTATTTTATTATTATTTGATTTTATTTTACTTTATTTTATTACATTTTATATTAGTTTGTTTATTTTGGTTTTAATTTATTTTATTTCGTTATTCTTCGTTTTATTAAAGTCTAAATATTTTATTTTATTTTACCTTATTTATTTTAAATTTTTTCATTTTATTACATTTTATTAATTTTTATTTCACTTCATTTTATTTTAATTTACTTTAGTTTGATTTAATTTAATTTATTTCATTTTATTCTACAATGCTTTATATCAAACTTTAACTATCTGTTTGAAAAACTTATCGCCATTCTCGTAACTCCTTTTAAATATGGATAACGAAGTCAAATAGTTTTTAGGTATTAAAAATACAACCATCACGCATTTAAAAAAAATTAAACAAAACTAACGGCTTTTAACTGCTTTAAAAAATATTTGCTTTACATACAGATGCTTACGTAATATTAAGTAGATGCATAGTTTCATTTAATTACACTTAAATATGTGGATTTGCTGTCCATTTAAAAATTCTTTATTTTTTAAAATAAAAACAATACGCATATAAATATTTTACAAACAACAATCACATACGATCCATTCTTAGTTGGATTTTGAAGAGTTAGTTGCCTTTCAAAACTATTCAACCGTTGCAAAGTAAACAAATAATCAGACTGACTCATTAGTTTGCCATAAACCGACGCTTAGGATACACTCAGCCGTCTAAGTATGTGTTCTATATACGAGCGTATGCTTGCATGCATGGATTCGTAAGTGTAAATATTTTTTGTTGGAATTTTTTATCAACTTCATTTCTGGACATTAAGCCGATATTACGTTTATAGAAGTGTCACATTTAACGTAAAACCCAACTAATATGTGTGTATGTTTGGATGTGTGTATGTGCAATATTTGCAAATACTTTGCTGCAAATAAAAAAGCAATAAGTCACTTACTGTTTTACACCGTTAACTCAATTTGTGCATTGGCACTCTGCCATATATGTGTGCAAATATTGTACGAGCAGATATATTTGAGCGGGAATATGAATGATTGCGGTTGGTGTTATTGTTACGGTTTTTATTGTTATTGTTGCTGTTGTTTTATTGTTTATTATTGTTTTTCTTGCTGTTGTTTTAAGTGGTGCAATGCCGTTAAAGAAAATATTGTTTTTGAAATGTCGGCGCCGAAGCATGGTGGTGGCCTCGAATATATTTAATAATCAAGACTTCTGAACGGTAGTTTAAGTACATTAGGGTAACCCTCATTTGTAGACAAAAAAAAAAAAGAAAGAAGTCGAAGTGCGTGAGTATGAAGAAATTAAGGAGGTAATCTGGTCACTGATGACCAGAGCATACTTAACCTGCTGAAAGGTAGTGAAAGTGCGACACCCGGTGATGGTGAACCCGAAACCCCGAAACCACAATCGATGACGATATTATGTATTAATGAAGTTCGAATAACGATTGCTCGCTAAGGAAATAAAATAACGGCGAGAGACGACGGCTCACCGGCAGAGCTTTTAAAATATGGCGCCGAAGAACTAACAAGGTGCATGCAGCAGCTTCTTTGCAGAATATGGTCCGACGAAAGCATGAACGAGGAAAGGAATCTAAGTGTGCTCTGCCCAATCCCATGGCTGATCCTACCTATAATAATTATATAAATATTTATCACATATTTACCACAGCCAACGTTTTTTTTTCACAATGTAAATGGCTCAGTAGGTCAATTGTAGATCCAGGCGAATAGAAATTTGGTGATAAAGTGGTGTTCCATCAGGACTATGCACGGGTGCATATGTGTGTGATCACCATAGCAAAAATAATTGAATTGGCCTACGAACTGCCACCCTATCCAGTAATTTCTCCAGATTTAGCCCCTTGTCACTATTTCTTGTTTCCAAACTTGAAGAAATAGCAGGGGTGACAAGAGATTCGGGTGTCGAATGAAGAGGTCGTCACAGAAAAAATTGAGAGATTTGAAAATAAAAAACAATTATTTGGAAGGAATACAAAAATTTAAAAAAAGGCTGGACTAAATTTATAGAGCGAAATGGAAACTAATTAGAATAAAAATTGCAGAAAGCCATAAAAACGTGGGGCCGGGTCTACTAGTTAAAAATAAAAGTAGTTTTTTTTTCGTTTCATCGTTCAAATTCTAAATATTCGCAATATATCACAATAATATAATATCACTTACTGTGTTTCCAACCAAAATTTTTACAATGGATCTCCTCATACCTGTGTGATTGAACTCAAAGAGAAATTTTAAAAAATTCCATTTCAGATTCCTTTAATGCTTCTTCAAGAGTACCGTAACTTGCCATCTAATCCCGATTCTAAACGATACATCTTCTAAGATAAATTTTCAAAACTTTTAATGTATACGGATGATGTAAAACTTTATCTTACACTTCGGCAAATGAAGGTATCTTACTACAAACAGACATAAACAGTATGGTTGAATGATGTAAAATAAATCGGATGCCCCTAAATCTTAAAAAATGTAAAGTTATATGTTTCTCCAGAAGAGCTATACAGACAACTACTAACACTATAGATAATTACAGTTTGGAATAGGTTCACAGCTTTATTGACTTGGGGACATTTTATTGAAATCACATTCGTGTGATAATCAACAAAACCAAAAGTATCTTGGCTTTTGTAAATTGTGGTCAAAGGAGTTTTATGATCCTCATGTTACTAAAGCTTGGTATATAACAATAGTAAACCTATTCTTGAATACGGCTCGGTGATTTGGAATCCGAGGTATCAAATCTACTCTGATAGGATAGAATTTATTCAAAAAGAATCCCTCATATTTGCCTTAAGAAATTTGGATTATGACTCGTAGCACAATTCCTTCTTATGCCTGTCGTCTGTAGCTTATCAATCTCCCTACTCTCGCCAGCCGTCGGGAAATTCTTGGCGTAATTTTCATCGTTAAAATAATGACAGGTTCAATTTCCTGCCCCCTTATTCTCTATGAAATCAAACTTAATGTTCCGTTCAGAATGTTCAAACATTTTTGCTCCTTGTTTCTGAAAACTTGGAAGACGAGTTTTGAATTTCACTAGCTTTTGCATTGTTTGTGTGTTGATTTCAACTTTCATTCAAGCACATTTGACATATCTGACTCGCTTTTTCATATTAAGAAAACTATTTTGTCGACTCTTAACTAATCGTTACATAACATTTTGTATTTTAAATAATTCTTAAAAAGTAGCTGATGAATTTTGTTCTGTAGCTGAACTTTTTCTTTTTTTCGACACTAAACGCACCTCTTTTCATCGTGACTCGGCATTGATGAAAAACAAAACAAGTTCGGTATGTCATGCGACCATCGCCTATCGTGAGGATGAGCGAGAGGTGTGTAAACCGTTGGGATTAATAATAATACATTTTAATACTTCTTCAAGCTGCTGAAAGGCAGTGCAAGTGTGACACCCTGTGAAATAATTCAATAATTAAATTTTTTATTTGCAATTTTCCATCCTCAAAAAAAAAAATGTAAAATTTAAGTAGAAAAATTGTAAGTTTCATAAATAAAATTTATCAGGGGAAAATCTTTTTTTAAATGCATAAATATTAACGAAAATAACGAAGAATTTAAAATACCATCAATTTAAGAAAATTTTATTTTAGAAAATGAGAAAAGTTTCAAGTTTACTTTTCCATTAATTTTCGTAAAATAAAGTCAACCCTAATGTGCATACATCATATACATATATGTATACTTATATATGTATATATGTTTTAATGCTAAATCAAACGTAATCGTATGAAATCCATCATTAAAAGTAATTACGCGGTCAAATATAAATACCAATTTCTAATGCGCGTGGTTCCGCCAAACGATTAAGTTATTAACACAAATATTAGACAAACACTTCAAGATGGCCATCTACGTTGATCTCATTACCTGATTAGCGCAATCAATCAAACGGAGAAAACCAACATACGTAGACTTAACGCTCATGAGTAACGAAGTAGCGAAAAAATGTCAAAAGTAATTGGCGTCTTGTCTGTGGTGGCAATTGGTCAGACGACCACTTGTCGGAATGTCAACAAATTTGAAATAATTTTCGATATGTACATATGTGTGCATACAGGTGTCCACTTATACGATTAGACATATTCAGACTACGCTCATTTGGCTTCAAAACCATTAAAAAAAAACTGTATAAAAATCAAAATTTTCACATTAATTTCCATTTTACAGTTAAATACTTGCCGTTGTAAACAACTTAAGTACGATCTGTCAACATTTATTTGAGCAATGAAACATTTTTCAATTACCGCCGTGCTCTTGATCTCCACAGCAGTACTCAGCGGCTGGTGGTCCATTGATGTCGTGGCCGAGTCCTCGACCTTGCAGACGGCTAAGCAATGGAAGTTGTTCACTTACAACTTCCTACCGCATGCACCGATACACGATTTGAATTTCTACAATCCGTCTAATGTGCTGGCGACCGGTATTGCTGTCTCCTACGACCGGATTTTCATAGCAACGCCGAAATTGTTCTCTGGCGTCTCGTCGACCGTTAATGTGGTGTCGAAGGCGGAATTTGGTGATTCGCCGGTGTTGCAGGTGGGCGGATAGTTAAAAAATAAAAAATAAAAATAACAACAACAAAAACAAAACACGTTTTTGAAAATTTTTTGCTTTATTTAACTCTATTTCAGGCCTACCCAGACTGGTCATTCTCCACCACCGGTCGCAAAGATTTCAATTGCAGCGATTTGGTGTTGGTCTCTGTATATCGTATGCGTATCGATTCTTGCAATCGCTTGTGGCTTCTAGATGCTGGTGTTTCGCGTTCGCTGGAGGATTATGAAATTACTTGTCCGCCAAAGATTTTAATTGTCGACTTGAATACCGATCAAGTAGTGCGTCGTGTCGATTTTCCGAAGGAAATACTACGTGGCGAGTCTTTATTTACGAATTTGGTCATCGACGAGACGACATCCAAGCATGGCAACTGTGACGATGTGTTTGCGTACATCTCCGACACTGTGGAACCGGGTGAGTGTTGGTAAACTATTAAAGACATTACTGAAGAAGCTGAGTTAAGATTCGTACCCAGATTTGTTGATACTTGCTAAGCTTTGAAACCCTGATCTGGCCTCTAATAGGTATTATCAAAGAACTAGAAGAGGACTTAAAACCATTGAATACTATTTTTTTTAATTAGATGTAGGAGAAGCTAAAAAAATTCTGAAACTTGTCAATATGTCACTATAGATAGACTTTAGAAAATGCCAACATATCGTGTGTGTGGCCTCTTACATAACTGTGTATATATATTTATTGGTGTTTTATAATCCCTGAAGGGGTTTTTGACCAATTTGTGGTGTGAATTTTGATGTTTTTTTTACCAGCAAACGGTGGGATCCACAGTTTTTTCTAAATCCCCTCCGAACGGTTGATAGATTTTTATGAGGAGCTTTTTATTTCATGTCAGAAGGATTGACATTCGTTTTCCTAGGATTCGATCTAATAACTCTCCCCATAGTAATTCTTCGGCTATAGCGTTGGCCTCTCTCTCTTTTTTTTGGATATTCGTCTTATTGTCTGTATGCCATAGCTAAAAAGCAGTGCAAGTTAGGTTAGGTTCGAGCAACTGTCGACGTAAATCTATACTCTTGGTAGTCGCCGTGGTGCCTTCAGCGCACGTCTCGGAACTCCCCAAAAAAGATACTTTAATCTGATTTCGAAATTGTATTGCTAGATCTAATTGACAGGCTAATAAACCATAGAACCACAAAGGGTATTTTATGATTGTATATTATTATTTTATGTTTATGTGTTCGTGTTTGACCAACCTTCATTGAGCTGGCCAATAGTTCAACTAATTAAATGATCATATATTGGAACCGAAGGTCTTACCCCTCTATTTTTTTTAAACAGATTTTTCTCCGCCACTTCCAGGTTTTAAGTCCGTTTTTATCATCTTCTCGTAGGGTCTCACTTTATTTTCCTTCCTGTCAACTATTTGATGCAAAAATATTTATTTTATGCTCATAAGCCACATCATTATTCCGTTCTTTCAGGCATTATCGTTTATGATAGTGGTCGCGATGTTACCTGGCGTGTATCTCATCCTGCTATGTATCCCGATCCCGATTTTGCACAGTCCGAGATCTTGAACGATCGCTTTATACTGATGGATGGCGTTGTGGGTTTGGCATTCGATCCCAAATTGGGTGTGCTATACTTCCAGCCTTTGGCAACGGATCGGTAAGTGAAATAATTTTTTTATGCATTAAATACTTGTTAATTATCTTTTCACTCCCTTTATCCTTCATTGCTCTTACAGTCTATTCTCCGTCACCAAAGAAGTATTGCGAGCCGGCCCATTAGCACAAAATGAGCTTCTCAAAGTAAAATTGGTCGGCAAGAAATCATCACAGGGCATTGGTCTCACCGTTTCACCCATTGATAGTAGCGTTATATTCAGTCCCTTAACTGAAACCGCCATAGCCGCATGGACGCCGAATAATAACAATCAAATGGTGCTAGCACACGATCGTGATCGTTTACAATTTGTGGCTGACATGACAACAACACCACACGAACCAGGCGTTATCTACGCTGTCTCCTCAAAATTCCATCGCTTCTTTTTGAAAAACCTGAATCATAATGAAATTAACAATCGTGTCTTGCGTCTGCCTTTAACCGGCACTTACGGCTCAACGCATAGCTCCAGCTCTGCAACCATCGATTTGCACACGATCAATAAAGCTTCCAACTATTACGGCAGTCCGTATAAAACGAATGCTCTGGATAAAACGAATGTGATCAGTTTTGGCAATTATGTCTATAATAGTTTACATGGGCCGTCGAAGCCGGAAACACCTTACAATTATGAAACTGTGGGTCTAATCAATTTCTCCGCACGTAATCCCTTCACGGCGCTCAATGCGGGTGAGACATTTCCGCTACGCAAAGAACAGCGTTCGCATGATCCTCGACCATCTTATCTGGATAGTTTGAATGGTAGTAAAGGGCCCTTAGCAGGTCGCGGTCTGCGTTATCTCTTACCGACCACCACCACCTCGCCTGCCACACTTAGCAACGTACACACTTCGGTGCTCCCATTTGGTTCTGAATTTACGCTGCGTCGACATTTGCGTAACACTGAAGGTCGTCAGGTAAGCGAGACAGCAAAGTCGTCGTCGGAAACTATCGTGGAGTAAGATGGAAAGGGTTAACAGTAAACTGCTGCTGAAGTGCTATACAGTTTAAAGTCAAAATTTGTGTGCCTCAATGTAACTAGTATGTATGTTGTTTGTAACACATATTCTCTGTCTATTGGGAACAGTGTGTCCCATGCTCAGTTGTTTTTTTTAGGGAGGGAGAAGTAGCTGGGAAACGTAGTTTATGTACAATTTGTGTGTGTATGTTAAAGTTATTAGTATATTTAGTAAAACTTTTTATTTTATAGTTTTAAGTGTGTGTATCTGTGTATGAAATCACACACCTACACATGCAAGAGAAATATATATCTATGTACATAAATTAAATAAATATATACGTAAATATGTTTTTAAAAATTAATTAATTCAAGAAGTCACAGAACATAGAAATCACTTAACTCCACAAATTATTGTAATTATATACATATGTATTTACTAATAAATACTTATATGACAAATATGTGTAAGAAATTTTTGATAGATGAGATTAAAAAAATTTATATTGGCGTCGATCAATTATAAAGGGTTAATGGTTTCGAAAGTGAAGGACTGTATTTTGACACTTGTCAAACTTAACTGTCAAACCCAACATGTTTTGTTTTAGTTAAAAGCCAGGCATTTATGAAAATAGATCACTTAACAACCGCACAACGCATTAAAATCGTTGAATCCTACTACAAAAATGGCGATTCAAGCGTGACCATATATCATGCTTTAAGAGGAGATTATGGTGCACATAATCCTTTTATTACAGATATTGTAAGGCCTGTGCATCATCGTTTTGCTGTTTCCACCTCAAATATCGCTGCTGTAAGTGTAAGTGTAACCGAAGACCCGAATGTGTTTATTTTTCGACATTCTCAAGAGTTAGAACTTTCTTACGGCATATTATGACAAATATTGCACTTGGCTTTACACCTATATATAAAGGGTGATCCAAGCAAAGGTACTTTTTTCAATAAACTTTTTTTGAAAGATCACGCGTGAGCCGTGTCAAGCTGTCATGTTATTTTTGTTTACTATTGTTTGGCATTTCATCATAGAAATACTAACACCTGAACAACGTTCAAATCATTCAACTTTATTACGAAAATTCACGTTCTGTAAAGAATATGTTTTTCGCACTTCGCTCAGCTTATGGTCAACATAATCGGCCTACTGAGCGTACTATTCGCAACACCATCACCCATCTTGAGACCCAGCATTCATTATTGTCTAATATTCGACCGAATAGATCGCGTCCAGCACGCACGGTGTGGTTTGTGGTCGGTGGAATCATCGGTCCATATTTTTTTCAAAAATGATGCCATTATCGTGCCATGATGGCGACCATTATCGTGCCATGATAGCCGACTTGTTGATGTTTAAAATTGAAGCTCGTGATCTCCGCGGCATTTGGTTTCAACCAGACGTTGCCACTTCTAAAATGTCGCATCAATCAATACATTTATTGAGAGAACATTTCGGTGAGCAGATAATTTCACGTTATTCACCAAGATCGTGTGATATCACACCGTCACAATTTTTCTTGTGGGGGTTTGTAAAGTCCAAAGTCTATGCGGATAATCCCGCTTCGATTCAGGCCTTGTAGCAAAACATCACGCGTGTCATTCGCCAGTTACCAGTCGAAATGCTCGAAAGAGTCATCGAAAATTGGACTCAACGGATAGACCATCTGGGACGTAGCCGCGGCCAATGTTTGTTAGGCTACCCCGAAATGTATCACCCATTATTTGGCGCTTTGCAGCCGATGAAGTGATTTTCTGCCGGGCGCTTCCTTCAATTTGTGGTTTTGCGTCTTGGTGTTTTTACTAACAAATGGAGGGCCCTACAGTTTATTCTAAGCCGCATCCGAACGATCGATGAATTTTTATCAGTAGCTTTATATTTCATGACTGCAATACACTCGAAGGGCGATTGCAATTAGAAAAATTATTTTTCTATAATTTTGGATGTTGCTCGAATCTGAACTCGAACCCAGGCCTACCGAATTGTAGTACGGAATACTAACCACTCGGTTATCGCGGCCTTGCACCTACATCCGTATCAAGTGCATCTCACATAAAAACTGAAGCCAGCTGGCCATTCACAACACCGTAGTTATTACGATTGGTTGCTTGAACAACAAGGAGTGGGCTACGATTTTCCCGACAAAATTTTCTTCAGCGACGAAGCACACCATTCACTCGGCGAATACGTAAAGAAGCAAAATTGTCGCATTTGGGGCTCCGAAAATCGTCAGAAAATTGAAGAGAGGCCAGTAGACCCAAGAAAAACTTACTGTGCTCTTTGGTCCAGAGGTGTGATTGATCCTTTATTCCTTGAAAATGATAACGGCGGGACTATCACTGTCAAATCGGAGCATTATGGTCGTATGATAACCCAATTTTTTTTTGCTTGTAATTGAAGAACACGACTTGGACAAAATGTGTTTCCAACAAGATGGTGCCACATGCCACACAACACGAGTGAATATGACTTTATCGCGATAGAAATTTCCCGGCTGCGTAATATCTCGCCATGGCGATGTCAGTCGACCACCGAGATCGTGCGATTTGACACCGTTGGACTTTCTTTTTGTGCTGCGATCTAGCATGATCATATTGTAAACTTGATCTCATTTATGTTTTAATCCTTATTTGAAATTTACTTTTAATCAAAAATCTGAGAACAAGAAACAAAATAACGGATATATTTAAAGTGGAAGTGATTTGGAAAATTAGGGTACAACGTAGTAAATAGTTTGGCTTCAACTTCTCTTTAATAATTTTTCAGAGAACAAAACCAGCAATAATAACCATCATGTGACAATCCCATTGACCTTGATACCTTTCCTGTACTTTAAGGTCATAATATAGGGTGTTTTTTAAAGAGGTATAGAACTTTAAGTTGGCATTACTTTTCAAGATGACGACCGATTTAACAGCTGTCAAGTGATTTATTCTCAGTTTGGTTTGGCAATTCATCATGAATAGACCCACGCCTGAACAACGCTTGCAAATAGTGCAATTTTATTTCGAAAATAATAGTTCTGTGCGGAAAACGTATCGCGCACTACGTCCAATGATACGGACCAATGATTCCACCAGCCCATAAAGCGCACCAAACTGTCAGTTTTTCTGGATGTAACGGTGTTTCAACATACACTTGAGGACTACCTTCACTCCAAATGTGGCAGTTTTGCTTGTTGACGTAGCCATTCAACCAGAAGTGCGCTTCATCGCTAAACATCGCTAAAATGGACGTAGTGCGCGCGATACGTTTTCCGCACAGAACCATTATTTTCGAAATAAAATTGCACTATTTGCAAGCGTTGTTCAGGCGAGAGTCTATTCATGATGAATTGCCAAACCAAACTGAGAATAAATCACTTCACAGCTGTTAAATCGCTCGCCATCTTGAAAAGTAATGCCAACTTAAAGTTCTATACCTCTGTAAAAAAACACCCTTTAGAACCATTTTCTCTGTTACTCATCATAATTTCTCAAATTTTCTGGAAATCCAGATGATTACCAGAAAATGTAGCTTGATACACCTAATCCTAAGATTCGTATTCTTTCAATTCCATGTCAAGAAATGGCTTCGCGATGTCATTACAGTATATCAGTCATTTATTTTCACTAATAAAATGTCATGGTGTGCTTCCAAATCCTGAATTGACGGCAAAGAAGATGATGCTGAGTGTGTGGTTGGATGAGAATTAATTGCCTATTATGAGCTGTCACAAGCTGGCGATCAATTGTGAACTCTAATATCAACAATTAAACAGCTTACAATGCTCTTAAAAAAAAAAATAACACCCACAAAGGATATATTAAAATGGTATTATGTTTCATCATGACAACGGCAGACCACTAACATCTTTGATGACCAGGCAAAAATATACAGAGCTAAGTTGGGAAGCTTTGATCCACCCATAATGTAGTCTGGACCCTACATTATCTAAATACCATTTCTAGGGGTCTCTGCAAAACTCTCCTGATGGTAAAGCATTGGCCGAACGAAGAACTTCTGAAAAGCTTAGGAGCTTTTGAATCGCAGTCTCTGAGTAAGTACTAGTACAAGTTTAACATTTAACAAAATTGAATCGGACATTATTTTGTAAAAAAAAGAAAAAATAGCTGCTTTAATCGTTATTGTATTGTTCAAGCTCATTCACAATCAATAAAAATGTTCATAAAGCGGCTTATGTACATCTAATTAGCATATATGTACATATATATTGAGTAGATATACATTAAGAGCATTAAAAAATAAGGCTCACAAATTAACAGATTCATTTCTAATGCACAATAAATTAATAATACATTCAATAATGACTATATCCAATCCTCTTTCTACTTACAAATCCACACTTAAAAGCGGATTAAGAAAATGATGATTGCTATGGGAATTAATGTGTATTTTTTTGATTGATGTAAACATATATCTCTTTAATTTATTTTATATTTTACTTATTATTTTTTTAATGTAATGAGTTAAGTAAAAAAACTAGTTAAAAATCATCAGAGCCATTTAATAAAATAACAAGTTCATGTTGATTGATGCCTCAATTTGTTTGGCTATCCTAAGATGAATGCAAAAATTACAAACCTGCAGCGACGCGCCTGCTTTATTAACACAAATATAAATATGGTCATTTTTCACATTTTTAACATTTTTCACATTTTTTCACATATGTAGCAAGTTATTATTGCACAAGTGTTTGCGCTTTAAACTGCCTGAATTTTATGCTCAAAACAAATGTTAAAATTTATTTATGTTAGCGGTAATTCATTCACATATATGTACATATAGGTATATGTAAATAGCCGAGTGACAAAAATTACACTTCACATTTCAGAATAATTTGTGGAAACCCCTTAATGACCTAGACGGCAAATAAATTGTATTTCAACATCTCATAATAATAAAATAAGTTTGTGTGAATCATACCTGTGTCGCGAATGTCGCGGAGGTCACGAGCTTCAATTTCAGGCCTCAAATAGTCGGTTATCATGGCGCGATAATGGTCGCCATTGCTGGTAACGTTCTCACCGGCATCATTTTTGAAAACATATGGACCGATGATTTCACCAGGCCACAAACCGCCGTTGGTTTTTCTGAATGAAATGACATCGGATCTTCTCGGAACTTTTCAAGAGCCCATAGCGCGAAGCGATGTCACTTGGAAGGTCGAGCGGCTTCAGTTCTTGCACAAGCTGTACTTTATTTTGTACGCTTTCTTTTCTCGACGTAAAATGCGCCAAGTCGTTCCATACGTCAGTCCGAGTTGCTGCGAACGGCGCCGAATGGACTCGTGTTGCAAATAGTACGCTCAGTAGGCCGATTATGTTGACCATAAGCTGAGCGAAGTGCGCGAAACACATTCTTTACAGAACGTGAATTTTCGTAATAAAGTTGAATGATTTGAACGTTGTTCAGGCGTAAGTCTTTCCATGATGAAATGCCAAACACAACTGAATAAAAATAACATGATAGCTTGACACGACTCAAACGTGATCTGCCAAAAAAAAAAGGCTATTGAAAAAAGTAATTCTACTTGGATCACCCGTTATAAGCAATTACTCACGCTTAAAAGCTCATTTGTGCGAAATTTCTTAAATGAAAACAATAAATATGAAATATTAATGTAACCCAGTACACTTGAAATAAATTTTTTTCCAAAGTTGGAGAAATCGTTCGAATTTCAATTGGATATTCAATATGTTTCTCCACTTAAAATTCAAACTTTTTTTCAAACTTGGATTTAAATTGGAAAACGTTCGGAGGCTAATTTGAAAATGTATCAAATATATGAAATGTGGCAGCAGCTTAATTGGATTAACGATTTTATGTCCGAACTGGAAAAATTATTAAGTCAGCTGACCACAGCCAACAACTAAATTAGGAAATTGTGTGTGAATTATCAAATTTGTATTATTTCAATGAAAACTAAGAAAATCTTGCGGGAAATATAAAAACGTAAATGTGAAAATATTTGCTTGTTTTAAATACATATTGCGCTGAATAAGAGAAGAGAGACACGGCCTACAATGCCATTTTGCTAAGAACGTTAACAGGAGGTAATCTTCTCAGATTCGGAAAATGATTCCGAAGATATCGTGAACGTGTCTATAAATCTAAAGAAGCAGTTTACGGAATAAGCGGTGGGATTTCTGGCAAAATTAAGGCCTGGATATTGTAGTGGACTCAACTCCTACCTATCCAGACTCAACCCTGACATACTCAACGAATTTAACGCACGCAACGAATCCCACACTAACCAACTCTTTGCATGCCCACTCGACCCGACTCAAGTAATACCCCTCTCCCTCTGGCTTGAACCCATCGAAACAGCACGTTTCATGGGCCCCCCGTTAGATGATATCGATTAATAAGACTAGACCTACCTAATCCCAATAAAATTCTGTAATAGATTACATTTACAACATTTTGTTCACTGTTTTCTTTGATTATAATGATGTGGTGCATCATGAGTTCCTGCGAAAAGGTCGTACAGTTAATAAGGAATACTACAAGGAAGTTATGCAACGTTTGCGTGAAGCAATACAGCTCAAACGATCGGAATTGTGGAAAAACAAATCGAGGATTCTGCATCACGATAATGCACCAGCTCACACATCAATGCTTATTCTCGATTTTTTGGCCAACAACAAAACTGTAATCATGCCTCAACCACCGTATTCATCAGATTTGGCTCCCTGTGACTTTTTCCTATTCCCAAAACTAAAGCAACTAATGAAAGGAAAGCGTTGTGCCACAACTGTTGAGATCAAGTCTGAATCGGAGAAAGAGCTGATGACCATACCGAAAAGTGCATTTCAGAAGTGCTTCGAGGATTGGAAAAAGCGTTGGTACAAGTGCATTACATCCGAGAGGGATTACTTTGAAGGGGACAAAATATATATTGATGAATAAATAAGTACTTTTCCAAAAAAATTAAAAATTCACCTTTTCCTGTAAACACACCTCGTATGCACATGCATTCATACATACATATATGCAATACATATTTGGGTATTAACAGGTTGTCATAACGCATTGTAAAATCATAAAGTCGAAAAATTTTACACTAGTTTCAAGAATTTATTGTTGATTTGCATGAAGAAATAAATTAACACCATTACAACTCCGAGTGCGCTATGTGTTCGGCTCCTTATAATTTGCATTCATTTGCTTTTGTATGAATCGGCTGGTTTATAACAATAAAATTATAAAGAGGTGCTCACAACCATTGTACCTTTAAAAAAAATTTATTTATGACCTATGACTTTATGACAACTTATGAGTTCCCCAATTATATATTTATACGTATATAGGTTTTAATATGACTACTTTTTACTGTTATTATTATAATCAGCTACAACCTACCTGAATTTAACTAAAAAAGTGGTATAAACGAATTGCAATTTATTTCATTGTAGCTTGATTCTCATATTTACAAAAATTTAAGTTTTACTTTTGACAATAGTTGTTGCATGAAGTTGAAATTCAACTTGAGGTCAAAACTTTTCTCAAGTGAAGAACTTAAAAATTTTTCCTTTGTTTCTCCACTTGAATTACATTTGATTAACAATATTGGAGTTCTAAGCTCCCTACGTACCGTTGCTGCGGAATTTTTTTTACAACTTTAGAAGCTAACCGACATGGGTAATGCCATCCAAGGAGGTAATCTGGTCACTGATGTCCAGATCATACTGGGTTAACGGGGGGAACATTTCTCCAGCCTGTTGAATGGCATTAAAAGTGTGACACCCAGAGAAGGTGAAGGTGGAGTTCCAAGCTTCCTACGTACCGCTGCTGCATAAACAATTTTACAACTTGAGAAGTTGACTGACATGGGTAATGCTCGAGAATTTTATCTCTTGTCATCAAACAAACAGTCAGCGCATTTTCGTCTTGCTTCGTCTATGAAACCAGTAAACCAGCATGAAACAACACCAACAATGTTAACCTTGAAATCCAACGCAGAACCACTCTCACTAACAGGAGTTACTTTAGACCAATTTTTACAAGTTGCTCATTTTTACGGTCCTGCTGTATGATCCAGAAGCGTGGACGATGTTGATGTAGGAGTTTTCGAGAGAAAGGTTTTGCGGAATTTATGTGGCCCTTTGGTCATTGGCAACGGCGAATATAGCAGACGATTTAACGATAAGCTGTACGAGTTATATGATGATATTGGCATAGTTCAGCGAAGCGGCTACGTTGGCTACGCCATGTCGTCCGAATCGATGGAAGCGCTCCAGCTTTGAAAGTATTTGACGAAGTACCCGCGCATGGAAGCAGAGGAAGAGAAAAAGACCTCCACACCGTGGGAAAAATCAAGTTGGTTTCACTTGGTATTTCTGATTGGCCCCAAACTGCGAGAAGAAGAAACAAATGTGCCTATGCCAATATAGTAGTAGTAGTAACAACATTAAAAATTGGAAAACGAATTGGATCTCCAATTGGCCTCAAATCGATTTTTAACAAAAATGTTTATTGGGAAATATTACGCGTTGTATTTATAAATATTTTCGCTAAATAATTTTACACATTTTATTACTGTTATGCCGGTTGAAGGGAGATCGTCAAGGGTGCTGTTGGACTGCTGCTCAGTGATGCTTTAAAATAGAAAGTCCAAGATACAACTTCATACGTACTAATATAAACACTCACATGAACATATGCTGTCAACATTTATGACAAAAGAAATAAATATGTGAAATAACAAAAAGCAAAAAAAAAAAGCGATATAATGACAACGCACATAAAAAACGATCTTCAACTCGCGTCGCCACTGCGCCCTGCCTAGTTTTTTTAGAACAAGATCAGAGTGGAGTAAGATTTTAGCGAACCTGAAATCGCAGCAGAGTTTCATGAAAGAAGTGCCGGACTTAGTTGATTGTCACACATACATACACACGAGTTTGTAAGTATCAATATTCCTGCACTTGACTTATGGAGTGTTGTTATAGATAAGGGTGGAAGGGGCCACAATGTGTTTGCTGCTTTGCTGTTGATACGTGCTATACGTACGTCATCGATGTTGCTAAACGAAGAAGATTTTGAATGCCTATGTATCGATTTACTGTGAATATATGAAATAGTTCCTCGGTGTAATCGCAGACGAAAACATCTCTTCCGACGCTGTTTGGGAAAATAAAACATTAAATTGGCGTGTTTGAGTCGACGGTTGATTAAAAAAAAGTGAGCATAAAATTTATTAGGTGAGGGCAGAAAATATTCTGTTTCATTGCTTAATTTTATAGTGAAAGCAGCTTTAATCATTTTTCGATAATAATAAAAACTTTAAGGTGTTCTTTGTAGATAATATCATGAATAAAAAAATTTGGAGTTTAAAATGGGTACTTTTAGCCATTGAAAAATATTGAAAAAATAGTGTTAAAATATCATTTATGTGATCATCCAAATTGGCAAGTGGTTTAATGTAAAAAAATTTTGGAGAAGAAGTTTCAAGACTTTATAATGAATATAAACTCTCGCAATAATCCTTTGCAATTAAGGATTATTCCATTTTATAAATTTTTTTTTTAATTTTTTTTTCGAGCTAAGGCTGTACTGTGCGAGTGTTTCTGATTTCAATCCAAACGCCGTTTTCAACGCGTAAAGAGCCATAAATCTTTTCTCTCGAATACTTCTAAAGCCGACTAATCGGATGTCGACATCGTCCAAGCTTCTGCACCATACAGCAGGACGGTAATGTTATAATTGTAGAGTTTGGTTTTGGTTCGTCGAGGCAGGACTGTTTTTCAATTACCTACTCAGTTCAAAGTAGCACCGTTCGCAAGAGCGATTCTGCGTTAGGTTTCAAGGCTGACATTGTTGGTGTTGTTAATGCTGGTTCCTAGGTAGACGAAATTATCTACGACTTCGAAGTTATGACTGTCAACAGTGACGTGGGTAGCGAGTAGCGAATACGATGGCAGGAGATTTTTCCTTTTTGCCCTCATTCACTACCAGACCCATTCTCTTCGCTCTTTGTCTAACCTGGAGAAAAGGGAAGTTATAGTACGGCTGTTATAGTCAATGATATCCATATCATCGGCATACGAGTAAAATTGTATACTCTTGTACCTTGTCTATTTAGCTTTGCGGCTCTTATTATTTTTTCCAGCATCAGGTTGAAGAAATCACACGATAAAGAGTCAGCTTGTTTGAAACCTCGTTTGGTAACGAACCGCTCGAAGGGGTCCAATTTTGACTGCGCTTATGGTATTGTTCAGGGTCAGCTTACAAGCAGTATATATATTGCAGGGCCACCAAATTCAGGCATAGCGGCAGAGAGGCAGCTTATTTTTGTGATATCGAAGTCAGCTTTAAAATCGTTAAAAATGTGTATCAATTCTTTTCTCACATGGCTTCTCCAAAATCTGGCGCATGGTGAATATTTGGTCAATGATGGATTTGCCAGATACAGACCGTGAGGTCCCCTTTTTTTTTTTTTTTGAAACGGGCAGAGAACATTTAGGTTTCATTCGCCCGACTATGTTATGAAAAGAAATTGATGCATGCACCTTGTTCGTTATTCATCGCCTTATTTAAATTGCTCCGCCGGTAAGCCGCCGGCTCCAGCCGTTTTGTTATTTGTTAAACAGGCAAGCGCTATTCGTGATTCGTTATAGTCGGGTAATTGAATATTTGTTCCATTATATTCTATTGGGGACTCAGGTTCGCCATCTCCGGATGTCACACTTTCACTGACCTTCAGAAGATTGAAGAAGTGTTCTACATACACTAAGTATATCGGTGACCACATTACCTCTTTGGTTCTTACACGAGTTGGCCTTGACCTTGAAATCTTCTGTAGGCCATCCTCTGATAGAATTTTCATTCGTTCTCACGCATTTCGGTCTCTTTCATTTTTTCTTCTGCAGGGAATAGTCGCAGGAGACTAAATCTGGAGAGTATGCTAGATGGGTAGCAGTGTTCCTAAGAGAGAGAGAGAGAGAAACTGGGTTTTCTTCTCCAAGTAGTATTAGAAGCTAAATTTTAATCACACAAAAAAAACAATTATTTATTAAAATTACAATGCAATAAAAATCGATAACCTTTAGCTTGGTTCTCCTCTGAAAAAAAATTAATTCACATTTATTTAAATTAGAATCAAAAATAAATTTGTGACAAATATGTATAAAAATACTTTAACATAGCACATATCAGCAGCATTGAATACTAATTAATCTTATTTTGATTTAATGTATATATTTCGTTGAAAAGGAAAGTGCTTTCATTAACCCCGTAACCGTAATAAAACCGAGTATTAATAAATAGCACTGGTCAACAGTGGTTTTGGTGCCGAGAAGCTGTTATATATTTTATAGTGGAACCCTATACTAATTACATTAACGGTAAATATTTTGATTTTGTACGTGTAGTTTTTTAGATTTTTAATTGAATAGAAATAAAATATTTACACCAGAAGAAACATTTGTAGAAATTGTAAAGGGTGTCTTTTATAGAGGTATATAACTTTAAGTTGCAATAAAACAATGATGGATTATTCGATTGAAATGAATTTTATTTATCCGAAAGATAATCTTGTGGCATTACATTTTAAATATGATTTCTGGCATATGACCGCCACGGCCGGTGGAGGCCAATTCACAGGTCCAAAACATGAAATTAGGCGGTCACCAAACGTGTCTTTCAATACATCTATTGTGACACGAGCTGTGTGACATGTTGCGCCGTCTTGTTGAAACCACATCTCCTGGACATCATGGTTATTCAATTCAGGAATGAAAAAGTTAGTAATCATGGCTCTATACCGATCACCATTGACTGTAACGTTCTGGCCACCATCGTTTTTGAAAAAGTACGGACCAATGATTCCACCAGCCCATAAAGCGCACCAAACAGTCAGTTTTTCTGGATGTAACGGTGTTTCAACATACACTTGAGGATTACCTTCACTCCAAATGCGGCAGTTTTGTTTGTTGACGTAACCATTCAACCAGAAGTGCGCTTCATCGCTAAACTTCGCTAAAATGGACGTAGTGCGCGATACGTTTTCTGCACAGAACCATTATTTTCGAAATAAAATTGCACTATTTGCAAGCGTTGTTCAGGCGTGAGTTTATTCATGATGAATTGCCAAACCAAACTGAGAATAAATCGCTTGACAGCTGTTAAATCGGTCGCCATCTTGAAAAGTAATGCCAAATTAAAGTTCTATACCTCTATAAAAAAAACCCTTTATGTGCATGAATACTATATTTTACATGATTTTCGTAAATGACATGTAGCAGGTCACTTGTAGCAGTCACTTTACACACCCCAGCAGTAGTGAGCCATGAAGTGTTGATCCTATCGGCCCGACCTTTCTTCCCTAGTTTTTAGTTCCTGGTGAAACCGCTTCCCATGCTCTCCGCTATAGGAGCTAATATTATCTAGAAACTGGTCGAGGTGTCTGTAGAGATGATGCATTTTGATGGACGTATTACAAGTTTTTGAAATAGTTGTTGTTATTATAACAATTCTAGTGATTCTCCACAAAGTTTTTAATAATTTCAATAAACAAGTTACACGCAAGAGGTTCCAAACTGGTCAATGGACTTGAGTAATCAGATTTATTTACAATTTTCTTATCTGTGGCCCGTAAAAAATAACCACTTTTATCTTTCTATACTTAGGCTAGGGAATTTTCGTTATATAAAGAAAGCATTGCCCATTTTTATCTAACGTCTTCATAGATTGTTTTTCTACACCTAGTTAAATATTCAAAGTTCGCAATTTAAGTTTGTCTCTTGTAATGAAAGTTGGGTTTATTTACATTCTGCTTTCCCGTTTCCAAATTCAAACTCCAATAACTTCTTGTCCAGTGTTGATACTTGGCACGACTATACCACAGGCAACGAAAACAACAAATCCTCCTATTTATTTTGTTTATCCAGCTCCTCTGCAGATTCTTTAGGTAGTTCAAGATCTCTTATTAAATCGTTTACTTCTACTTTGTTAGAATGCTCTGCAGGCACTGTTTCCACGATATCACTATCGCTAGATACTTTACTATAGTCGCAATAGGTTTCTTCAAACCACCACAGAACAGTAGAGCAGAATGCTGGATCAGACCCTTCCTCTGAATTTGGTAAGAGTCGTTTAGCTTTAACATTAACACCACGAAAGTCGACACAGAAGATGTTACGAGTCATCGAAGTGATTTTTTTTCAAGTGTTTATATCACATTTTGCAAACAATTTTAAGCTTTAAAAAATGTTTTATAGGTTTCTTGAGATTTTTAGCACCAAAGAAAATTTTTACTCTACCAAAAAAAACCACCACTGTTTACTGTTGCCAATGTATACATAACAGAAAATCACTAACTATATCTTGGCACCACAAAAAAAATTTTCATTTGTTGAGGGGTGTAATTGTCCCACAAGTTAACTATAAATATTTTATAAAAACGTTTGTTTCATTCATTATCAATAAAATATTACAAATAAAAAGCTTCAAGTCAAAGCTGGCACTTACATACATATATTAATCAACATACATAAAAATAAACAAATAAAATGTGATTAAACGAATGTTGATAACACATTTTTATTTTAAGTGGTATTACGAGTAAATCTAGGTTTATAAAATAAAGCTTAAGAAAACCGATTGAGTCACCGAACTTCTACAGTGTGCGAGACGTGATATTTTTATGATCAAAAAATTATTATTTTTTGCTTAAGAAATAAAGAGTTTTCCAATAGGGATGATATGATTTCTAAGTGGCCTTTTCGGCCATTTTTAATTTGTCATGATCTGCAACTTTTTTTCCACTCACTTTCGTCTGAGTGGTTCAGTAAATAAACAAAACTGTCGACTCTGGTGCGAAGAAACTCCACAAATTATTTATCAACAACCATTATATTCAACTAAATTGACAGTTTTGGGTGGTTTTTGGTCTGGTGGAATCATCGGTCCATAACTCTTTCGGTTGGTAGCACCGTTACTGTCAATGAAGAGCCGTATAGATCGATGATAACCAACTTTTTATGGCCACATTTGAAAGAAAGTGATCTTAACAACATCTGGTTCCAACAATCGAATTATTGCGAGAAAGGTTTGGAGATTCGTTTATTTCAAGAAATTGTGGCATTGAATGGCCACCAAGAAGTTGTGATTTAACACCATTAGACTACTTCTTGTGTGGTCATTGGTCTTTAGTAATAAATCAGACTCTCTTCAAGCTTTAAAAGACAATATTGAACGTGCTATTCATGACATATGACTTGGCTCAGTGCTTAAAAATTGGGTTCACCGAATTCGTTCCTGCAAAAGAAGTCGTGGAGGCCATTTGAATGATGTTATATTCAGAACTTAATTTTATCGATTGTACTTCTGCACATTAAAGAAAAAACGTTTGAATTACCTTTCCACTCTTATTGGAAAACCCTATACCATACATGGTGGAATCAGAAAAAGGTGTGATCGATAGTAACGTCAAACATATAATTTTGACAAAATCAGCAATCTTAATGGAAGTGTGGCTCAGTCTAATATATTTCACTGAAAAAAAATAGTGAAATGGTACTAAAGTAGTCCGTACAAATATTTCTTTATGAAAATCTACATAGTCATAACTGTCTTTTGATTTTAAATTACCATCAAGCGTCGTAATTTTTTTTTATTAAATTGAAAAAGTTTTGAAAATAAAAAAATTTAAGAATAAAAAGTTCCAGGTAAATGTATTAAAACTGATATACTTGCTACTCAAATTTCTAGAAAGGAGAGTATTTTATTTTCAGAAGTGGCTATATGGTAGTCCCAGTCTAATGAAATTTAAATACAGACTTCGAAAATATATTTCTGTTAGGTTTTAATGCAAATAGTAAATTTAAAAATATATTTAGGTACATATGTATATACCCTTATAGCTCAACATACTGAACTATTATCGGGCCGAGGAAGTGTCGCACCTGATAACAGCGATTAACTTCCATCACATTGCAGTGGCATCAGGTAGTATCACTTGGAAACCGATGCGTGTATCGTCGGTGCGGAAGATTCTTAGATAGATGGATCAATGCCATGAAGACGTGTTAAAGTACATTAGTGGGTATTTTATTGGGTTGACGAGGTCTCTAGAGGTGTTTTAAAAAATATTGTTCCCAATTTGTGCAAAAAATTGAAGCAGTTTTAAAATATCTTCCACTCTTTAAACGGATCCAAATTGTATTTTGTAATGATTCCACCATTAGTACAATACAGGCTTTAACAATTTACTATAATCAAAATGTTAGGCTAGATAAAATTATGCAGATTTATATTGAAATCTTTGGCAACTCATAAAAATGAACCAACTTCGTCATTTCACATACGAGTACATATGATTTCGTTCTAGTCGTAACCTTATACTCTATAAACCTTGGTGTATAAAGGCGATTTAAACAAGGTGGAGTTACTATGACAGCGAATTCAAGTTTTTTCATTCATGCTTCGCAAAAATTGTCAAAATTATTTTTAAGTTTGTTTTGTTTGCTAGAACAATTGTCGTTTTAGCTCCGCTGTTCTCACCTTTATAATGCGAGGCGAATGTCAGATGAAAGAGAGAAGCCAACAACTGGCATGTTCTAGAGCGTAAAACGAAACCATTCGTTATCGAGAACGATTCGATCTTTCCAGGAGAGCAGCCAACTGGTATATAAGGGTGACACACAGCTGCCAAGCTAATCAGCCGTAAAGTAAACGCATTGGTGATTACACTACAGTGAAGTAATAAAATAGAACATTGTGCAAGTTGTAATACAAGTGATTGTAAATAGTAAAGTGAATTGTAATTGAATTGTGAATTACTGAGTAATAAAAGGACATTAAATAAATTCTATATAAATAAAGAAACTACAAATAAAATTGATGACTTTTATTTAAGAATCCAGTGATTGTACCCGAAGGATTTGGGAATTCATCGATTGATTCAGCAAAATTATAACGATATATTTGATCAAATTTTTTATTGATTTTGAAAATGAAAAAAAATCATTTAATGCATTTGCCTTAAAAGAGAAAAAGTTAAAGACAAATTCACTAAGGTGATAGCAGTAGAACAAATATAACAATTGCCGTGTACGAGGTGTGTTCAAAAGAAAAGGTGAATTTTTAACTTTTTTGAAAAAAACTTATTTACTCATCAATATCTATTTTGCCCCTTTCAAAGTAAGCCACCTCGGATGTAATACACTTGTGCCAACTCTTTTTCCAATCGTCTAAAAGGAGCCAAATCTGATGAATACGGTGGTTGTGGCATGATGACGGTTTTGTTTTTGGCAAAAAATCACAAATAAGCATTAATGTGTGAGTTGCCGCATTATCGTGATGCAGAATCCGCGATTTGTTTTTCCACTATTCCGATCGTTTGAGCCGTATTGCTTCACGCAAACGTTGCATAACTTCCTTGTAGTATTTATTATTACGACATTTTGGAAGGAACTCATGATGCACCACACCATTGTAATCAAAGAAAAAAATTCACCTTTTATTTTGAACACACCTCGTAAATTGTTTTTGAATTTAGGTTAAGGATTGTCAAAATCATGGAAAATTCATTGGCTTATTAAAAAAAGGCACAAACTCAGGTAAACAAAATTAATTTTTTTTTGTTAATTTAGTTTTCAATAAAATTTTAATAAGTAATTCACAAGCATCTGTAGGGGATTTCCGCAAATTTGAGCGATACGATTTGTCGAGTTGTTAACTAACGAGTTTTGACGCTTGCACAAACAAACGTGCCGTGTCCCTGGGTATTAAGTATTTACCGCCAAAATCTTGAGATTAGAATCACATATCTATACACAAAATACATATATATTGAACTGTGTTATTCAACAATTAAAAAATATATTCCCTTACCATTTGCACATTGATAGAATGGTATACATGGTGGTTGATTTGCACATGAGTGCAATCGATATCCACAATAGTGCCTCTAAAAAATGGTGATATTGATGAAGCGAAAATTTCCCTTGCAGCTTGTCGTTCTATTTGAGTCATAAGAAAGCTAACCTATGCGAAAAACATCGAACGGTTGATTGTTTATGTACACAGCGGCTTATGGACGACTGGCTCATGGCTCTCCCTCACTGCTCTCCAACAGGACGTTGATAGCATTCAGTTGCGAAGAATCGCAAGGCGGTTAGAACTTTAAAGCAATTTAATAAAATTCAAAATTTAAAAACACTTGAAAGTTGCATTATTTACTTCTTTTTCTATAGATATCGCCGTTATTCTCTTGCCTTTTAGTTGGTTATCAAGTTGATTTTTGAAATTCTGTTTTACTCAAGTTGAACGGATCTTCCACTACTCGTAACAAACCTGTATCCACTGATGAAGAGTGCGTTATTTCCTCATATTGGGGTAAAACATATGACAAGTACTCAAAATACATTTTAGTTTATTTTCTTTTGCTTTTTATTTTTGTACTTTCCCGATTTGTATTTGATTTCAACTTTTATATAATTTTTTTAGCCTAAATAATATATGAAATCTTTTTTCGATTCCGTTAACAACTCGAAAATTTTTGTCGTTTAATTAACAACTTATCGTGTGGTTACGACAACAGCTGATCAAGCCATAGCGAATATCGTTAAAATATGCTTAGCGAATACTCGAATCGTTAAAATTGTCGCTAAGTAGTCTTAACAATCCGAAAATCATTACGAGTATAATAGCATACTGAATTCCACCACTGTTTTCCGATTTGGAAAACATTGAAAGCTTATGTAGCTCTTTAATATAAAATAAATGTAAAATAAAACTAAATACGAAATCTTCCAAGAGTAAAATAAATATTTATATGCATGGCTATTAGTTTGAAAATTATCGTTTATGTGGATAATGTTTTAATAAACATAAATATGAATATGTAAGCATATATGAAGTTATTTAAATAAATATATTGACCTGTTCAAGGGTATTTCCAAGGTGAATTTCAACAAAATAAATAGTTTAGTTTCAGCAGAAATTGCGTTTTATGTACATACATACTTTAAAAGACTTAGAAAAGGAGAAAGTTAAAAAAAATATGGAAAAGCTTTTGTTGTATTTACGTTAAGCAGCTTTCGTAAAGTTTTTAAATTGACCTTATATTCTATTTTCTAAATATTTTTACAAAATGCTATACCAGCACCGCCGTTGAGAACATTTACATTAAGGTATGTCTACATAATGGATTAATGTTCACTGGCTTAAGAAGTTAAATTGACGAAAAATTAATAAACATATCTTATAATACAGGTCAATTGGAAAGTCCCCGGTCTGACACATAGATGGAATTGGAAAGAATTAAATTCATATGATTTTTAATAAGCCCTAACCTTCAGAAGGCGCGTGCATAAATTTTACAGCTGTCGGATCATTAGTTTGGAATTATAGCTTTTCGAGTGTGGCATCTTTTCTTATTGTGAAAAAATTAATAAAAAGTAATTTCGCGTTTTGAAAAAAATATTCCTTTTTGAAGGGAAAAAATACTTTTGAAGCAAAAACTTGGCTTGGTGAGGAGTCCCCGGACAATGTCCCAGGAAAATCTACCATCAAAGACTGGTGTGCTGTGTTTAGACATGGTGAAAGAAGCACCGAAGACAGTGAACACAGTGGACGCCCAAAAGAGGTTTACTGACGAAAACATCAAAAAATCCATAAAATGAGTTTGAATTACCGCAAATTGAAATTGAATGAAATAGCAGACACTCTAAAGAATGAACCTGTACATCATATCATTCACGAATATTTGGGTACGAGAAAGGTATGTGCAAAGTGGGTGCCGCGCGAGTTCACTTTTGTCCAAAAACAACGACAAATTGATTATTAGGACCAGTGTTTGGAGATGTTCAAGCGTAATAAACTAGAGTGTTTGCATCGATATGTGAGAATGGATGAAACATGGATCCATCATTTCACTCCGAAGTCCAATCGACAGACATCTGAGTGGACTGCACACGATAAATCCGCCCCAAAGCGCGGAAAAACGCAAAAGTCGGCTGGAAAGGTTATGACGCCTGTATTTTGAGATGCGCATGGAATAATTTTCATTGGCCACGTTGAAAAAGGAAGGACCATCAACAGCAACTTTTATACAAGTATATCGTTATTGGAGCGTTTGAAGGACAAAATAGACGAAAAACGGCCGTATTAAAGAAAAGGAAAGTGCTGTTTCACCAAGACAATGCACCGTATCACATGTCAGTGAAATCGGTGAAAAAAATTCATGAATTTGGCTTCAAATTGCTTCAGCATCCACCGTATTCTCCAGATCTGGTCCCCAGCGATTATTTCCTGTTCTCAGATCTCGCTGAGAAGAAATTTTCGTCGAATGTAAAGGGGATCGCCGAAACTGAGGCCTATTTTGAAGCAAATGGTATCGAAAAATTAAAGGGTCGCTATAGTCAGTGTATCACCTTTGAAGTGAACTATGTTGAATAAAAAATGAATTTTGCCCAACAAATTTGTTTTACTATGGTAGGAAGGGGGCTTTTCAATTGACTATTATATATATACAAATAAATTGTGAAATGTCGAATCTAATTGAATACATTTCAATTAAAATCTACTCACACATTACGAAATACATTTTTTCTTCTTAATTAAGAATAACGCAATTTTTCAAAACCACCACTGCTGATTAGAATTATCTAAATGAAACTCATTGCTAGTGATAAGGAATATTAACAGTGTAGAATTCAAAGAAATGTAATATTTGTATTGCATAATTTGGTTAATCCAAGATATTACCGTTGAATTCAGCATTAATCAAATATTCGCGCTAAATATAATAGTAAATGTAATAAAATTGATTTGATTAAATTGACGTAATAGTGATAGAAAATCCAAAATCATAAAGGAGTGTAGGCGTGTTTTCGAAATCTCTCGAAAAATTAATTTTCATTACGATACTAAACTTCGAAGATTGTTCTTATTTTAACTTAAAAAATGTTTCATTCTAATAAGTGTTGTCAGCAAATTTTAATTATATTAATTTTTAATTAATTTTTTTTTTTAATTTACAGTAAAAATTTTGAATTCAAACACTACATCATGTGGGCTCGTTTCCTAATTCTAATACTTTTGGCTCTAACGCCACATGCTATGGTTAGTATGAAACAACGTGATCTTGAAACTATCTACCAGTGGAAACAACTTGTCTATGGGTTTGCTACGCTAGCAGATCGGCAACACGCGGAATCTAATGGACATTTAGTGCCAGAAAATGGCACACCCATCGATGTAGCGAGGCATCAGTATGGTAATGGTGGGATTAATATAAAGAAAAAATAACAATAAATGAGTGAAACTCTAAAAAATAAATATAAATAATTTAAAAAAATTTTTTTTTTTTGCTTTTGCAGCAAAAGGCTCACGTGTATTCATTACAATACCCAGATTTACAACGGGCATTCCCTACACACTGGCGGTGGTAAGTGAACACAATGAAGCTAATGGTCCAGTTTTGCAACCTTACCCGGATTATAGTTATCATAACGCACATGGCACTGATTGCGATAAAATTACCTCGGGATTTCGTGTGGCGGTGAGCAGAAGTTTAAAAGAAAACTTATTTTTTAAGGCATGATCCATTAATCTAAGATTCATTATTTAGTTAATTAATATTTTTTTTTAATATCCTGATAATTTTTGTTTTGAACACATTAATGATATAATTTTTAAATTGATAATAAAGTGAATTTGATTATTCAAAAGAAAAAACCCATTTACCAGTTTCTGAAAAAAAAAATTTTTGATTAAACAGATTTACAATAAATCAGAAATTAGTGTTGAATAATGGCGAAAACGTTTTGTTTGTGTCGGTAATTAATTGCTTAAAGAAATTTGCAAAAAAATTATTAAATAAATTAATTGAATAATACTTAATATAAAAAATAAAAAAGTTGAGGACATTCCCACAATATAAATTAATTTAATCAATTAATTAGTAATCATTCTCAGATGTTTCCTGGCTATTTAATTTTATATTAATTTTATTGATCCATAATCCCTTTAATTCGATTATTAACAAGATTAATTAATCAGAAACTGAAAAAAGAAAACAATTTAATTGATCCATAAAGTTTATTATCAATTAATCAAAAATAATAGTTGAATAATAGTTAAACAGTTTGATTTCGTGTTGTTAGCTTATTGATTTGAACTAAAAACTTTTGTAAAATAAACATTTTTGTTGATAATTGATTATTGTTTTATAGTTATTATTCAAGTATATTTATATTTATATGAATACACATATATGTTAAATACTTCGTGTGATTTAATCAATTAAGCCTTTAATTTGATCACTCGCTAACAAAATTTTCCACTCATTTAGATCACAGAGTGCAATCAAATGTTCGTAATTGACTCAGGCGTTATTGGCATAACCCAATTATGTCCGCCACAGCTATTCGTTTTCGATTTGAACACAGACACTATATACCATCGCTATCGTTTCGAATCGAGCATGTACGTGCCGACCGCTTCGCTACTCATTACCCCACTCGTTGTCGTGCAAGATCCTCCACCAACTGGCCGCTGTCGACGCCTACACGTCTATATTGTAAGTAAGAATCGATCAAAGCTGCGCATGTACACGAAGTGCGACAAACTTGTTACGTTGACTAGCTTGGTTAATTGTTTTTATCCCTACTATTATTACGGTTTTTCTATATTGTTTTCTCTTTTGCATAATCAATCATTCTAGGCTGATGTCACGCATCATGGTCTCGTCATTTATGACTCCGAGTTGAATACCGCATGGCGTGCTGAGAATAGATTTATGTATCCGGATCCCGATCATGGTGAACATACAATCGCTGGCGAGAAATTTGTACTGATGGATGGCATGTTTGCTTTGGCCAGCGATCAACGTCAACTATACTTCCATCCATTGGCCAGCATGAGTGAGTATGCCGTGCCTTTGAGTGTGTTAAACAATCGTACTGTGTGGATGGATAATTTGGAGGCAATGCCAGAAGCGTTCCGTTTGGTGGGCAAACGTAGTAGTGAATGTGCCGCACAGGCAATGGATAGTCAAAGGAATCTCTATTGTGTTACATTCAATCCAATCAAGTTGATCAGATGGAATCCGAGTAAGCCGTATAATGTGAAACATGAAATAGAAATTGCGGCAGATCCGGAACTGCTGCAGTTTGTCAGCGGCATGAAAGTGTTCAAAAACGAAGCGGGGAAAGAGGAATTATGGATGTTATCGAATAGATATCAGGTACGTAGCTCGTGTGCCGCTGATTAATTTAATTTAATATTGAATGTAATTTTTTTTTTTTGCTATTTTTGCAGAAAATCGCTACAGGCACTTTAAGAGACAGGGAGGTGAATTTTCGGGTAGTGCGTCGGCCACTTGATGACATACAGTCGCAACGTCCGCTAAATCAAGATCTAAGTCAAAGGCTGATCTTTTCTTGAAGCTGCAGAGGGGCACTAAAAACTTGACTTAAATTAATAGAATTACATTTTAATATTAGTTCTAGTTTACATTGCACTAATCAGTAGCGGAAAAATGCGTGGACATTTTTCAATTAGAAGGCTGATATATAGTACTTAAAAAAAACTGTTTTTCAACTCAGTACAAATAAAATATTAAAAGTAAATCACAGTAGAATCCAGGATAGTAAAATAATTTGGACTTTGGCGACTTGTTGTTTCAATAATCCATAATAACAGGTCAATTGAAAAGTCACCGGTCTACTATAGTAAACCCCATTTTATTGGCACATTTTTTTTTATTATTCAACATGGTTCCTTTCGGGTGATACACTGGTTATGGTGACTCTCCAACTTTTCATTACCGTTTTATGAAGTACGATTTATCCTTTGCTTCAAAATAGACCTCACTTCCGGCGATCACGTCTTCATTCGACGAAAATTTCTTCCCAGCGAGCATTCTTTTGAGATCTGAGAACAGGACCAGATTTGGAGAACACGATGGATGCGGAAGCAATTCGAAGCCCAATTCATGAATTTTTGCCATCGATTTCACTGACTTGTGACACTGTCGATTGTCTTGGTGAAACAGTACTTTGTTTTTCTTCAAATAAGACCTTACTAGCCGACTGTTGTATATTTCCACGCTTTGGACTGTTGATTGGACTTCTGAGTGTAATGATGGAGCCATGTTTCATCCATTGTCACATATCGAAGAAAATAAAAGTGAACTCGCGCGTCACCCACTTTGCACAGAGCTTTCTCATACCCAAATACTCATGAATGATATGATGTACATGCTCAGTTGATATCCTCGATTTCAATTTACGGTCATTCAAAATCATTTTATGGATTTTTTTGATGTTTTCGTCGGTAACTATCTCTTTTGGGCGTCCACTGCGTTCACCGTGTTCGGTGCCCATTTCACCACGTCCAAGCTTAGCATAAAAATCCTTAACGGCAATATTTTATCAACACGCGAAATTTATTTTTGTAAATTATTTCAAAAAGAAAATAATGATCCTACAGCTGTCAAATTTATACACAAGTCTTTTGGAGGTTAACTAAAAATCTATATTCTAGTCCTAGTAAAGCCATCTATTTTTCAGGCCGGGGACTTTCCAATTGACCTGTTATATGGACCATTTATGCATTATAAACTAATTGGAAGATAGTTTAACTCTCTCTGCGCAGTTGGCATCATAACTTTCTGACATTAAACGGTTTTCATATTTTTGTGCTAGTTTCTTCTCTAAAAAAACCTACAATTTAAAAAAAAGCGCCATGTCGAAGTTTTATGCCGGACAGACGGACATGGCATATACGACCGATTTTAGATTCAGATCAGATTTGAAATTTCGAGCCATAAATCCATTAAAAAAGCAACTAAGAGTTTGAAATTTGGTATAAATATGTATATAATGAATTGCACATTGGTACTGAAAATCATGGAAATCGTTATAGTCTATAACATATTAATCCCACATATCGATTTGTTCAGCAAATCAGAAAACTAATAATTTGGCATCATTACATCATATTTTGAATAAGAAAAAGTTAAAATAAAAAGTAATAATCTTCAATGCTATGCCTGCTTGTTAGGCCAGTTCCAAAATGAAAACCTCGAAATGTTCATTACAAATCCTTGGAGATTCATCTAAACTCAAGCGAAGCAAAAAAAATTTTTTACCAATAGCTAATCTAGTGCTAATCTAGAATTACAGATTTTTGTAGAAAAAAAAAACAACAATTAATTGCTTATACAAATTTAAATTAAAAAAAAATTCGAAGGGGAGAGTTTTTTTATATTATCCAAAACTGTATAAATTTCACTGAAATCTAGTGAGGGAAAACTATTTCAAAAAACACTAGTACAAAATCATGTTTTCAAGAGAAGCACGAGCGTCTGGAACGTTTAAAAGTCCTTTCTAAAATGTTGAATAACTCGAAAAGTATTTTTTAGGAATAATTTTACAGTTGCAGATAATACTTCTAATATTACTTTAAGAAAATGCAAAAAAAAAATTTTCGATTTTTTCATATTCTGACTATCTCCGACCTCTTAATTGTAAGGCACTCTTCCTTGTTGTTCGCAACGTCTAAAGACGCTTCATATGATAAAATACTAAGACTCTTATTAAATAAGTCGGATTCTTTTTCAGTTCGTTTCAGCTCTGAGCTAATACCGGAAAAGATGCACGCAAAACCGATAAACAATCATCATCTCTTTGTCGATTATTAAGCTGGCATTCGATAGTCCGTAAAGGCATCGGCTGTACGCCGTCATGTCTAAGATCGATATTCCTGCGGGGCTAAATCGGCTTTGCATTACATTAAGCAACACTACCAGCTCTGTCAGGGTGGGAACAGATCTTCCCGAATCTTTCAATACCGTTCAAGGTTTCAACCTAGGCGATTTTCGTAGAGGCAATGTAGAAGTGTCCAGCTCCACGCAATTGTCGATTATTGGACATTGACAGCGTGATGTTGCTGCTGCATTTTCGCTATATAAAACCGCTAATGATATTTGGCTGAAGGTTAAGAGATCATAGACTAAGTCAGCGGTTGTGCAGTGGAGCACTCTCTCAAACGACAAAACTAACGCTATATAAGACGCTGTGCTTTTATAAAGCAAATGGAGTTTATCGATTCGAGAGTTCGGGAGAAAAAAACTTCACAATATCTTCGACTCGAATAAAATAAAAAAATTAAAATTAAAATCAACTATTTAAAGCCAAACACCCAATCCATTCAAGCACAAACTTTGAGTTAACAGAAAAATGCTTTTTTATTATTATTAAAACCGTAAATGAGAAAAAGTACAGAGAAAATTTTTTTAATAACAACGCATACGATAATTGTTGCATGCAAAAGCAATTTGCAATCAATTTGTCGAATAACAAACCATGGAAATGAATTTCGTGATATTATTGCCGCTATAAAATATATATATGTGCGAAGTGTGTTCAAAGGAGAAGGGGAGTTTTGAATTTACTTATTTGTTCATCAATATCTATTTTGTCCCCTTGAAAGTAATCCCCTCGGATGTAATACACTTGTTCCAACGCTTTTTTCAATCCTCGAAGCACTTCTGCTCTTTCTTCGATTCTGGCTTGATCTCATCAATTGTGGCAAAACACTTTCCTTTCATTGGTTTTTTTAGTTTTGGTGATAGGGAAAAGTCGTAGGGAGACCAATCTGGTGAATGCGGAGATTGAGGCATGATTACGGTTTTGTTTTTGGCCAAAAAATCACTAATAAGAATTTATGTGCATTATCTTGAAGCAGAATCCAAGATTTGGTTTTCCACAATTCCGATCGTTCGAGCCATATTGCTTCACGCAAACATTGCATAACTTCCATTATCCACATCATTGTAATAAAAAAAAAAAAAAAAAACAGTGAGCAAAACCTTCACATTTGATCGAACTTGGTATGCCTTTTTCGGTCTTGGCTCTTCTGGCAGCTTCCATTGGGATGTTTTGGCTTTGGTTTTGACATCATAACCATATACCTACGTTTCGTCACCAGTTATGACCAGTTTGAACAAACTCGGATCGTTGTTGACGTCATTCAAAGACTCCTAAGCGATACTAATACGACACTGCTTTTGCTCAAAATTTAGCAATTTCGGAACAAACTTCGCTGCCACACGTTTCATACCCAAAACATTCGAGAAAAATTAACGACGATTTTCAGGAACAATATTTTTCACTGTGTTGTTTCTGCGCTTATTGACATTGTCGCACCTCCATGACGCTCATCATCATCTTCTTGGCCTTCTGTAAAGTGATTGTACCACTTATAAACACTTTTTTGAATGTACACAGCCAGCGAAAAATCAAAATTCACATTTTTCTTTGAAGATACCTCGTATATATGTATATATGGTGGAGTGTACTTCGCATCGACTGATACGCCCTTTACGTATTATGATCCGCAACCCAAATAATTTTGTTAACACATCAAAATTTCCGGAATTGAAAGCATTCCTGGGTTCGCTTACAGCATTCTAACCGTACGACACACAAATTTATCGGCACGTTTTTGCAGCGCTTCCACTTTTTTTATAGTGAAAAAGCATCACCCATTACCAAATCAAAATAACTTTTCACACTAACGACGATTTACAGAACTTTCTTCACGAGAAATATTGCTTGATATTTCAGCTCTCAAACTCCGGTTAGTTTGACACAATCGTAACCCGAAATAAGAGTATCAACACCACTTAGTGACAAAAACCAAGGAGAGAGTCGACATAATACATATATTGCATAAGAAATTCTACAATAACTTCTGTAAGACGGAAAGTTATTATGAGCAAAAGTTCGGGGCATCTTCGTGAAGGTAATAACAGGTGAAAGGTGAAATAAATCATGAAAAATCCATTGGCTTTTAAAAATGCACAAACTCTTCTTGCCACTCTTTATTGTTGTAATGGGTTAATATATAAGCTTAAGTATATAAATATACATACATGCATGACAGGAAAACTCTGCGTTCACTCACTGTATTAAAGTATTCAACTAAAAAAGTTAAGCATTTTAAAACAATCAATATTTTATTTTCTCTGAAAAAAAAAATGGATTTCATGGCAGAGTCGCACAAAGAAAGCCCTTCATATCGAGAGTAAATCGTCTCAAATCGACCTTTGCAAATGAGCACTTAAACAAGCATCCAGAGTTTTGGAATAAAGTTATTTTTTCAGATGAGAGTAAGTTTTGTATTTTTGAGATAAAAGGCAGTAAGATTATTTAGAGGAAAAGCGGAACAGCGCTGAAAAAAACGAAATCTTGTATCTACGGTAAAGCACGGTGGTGGAGATGATATGATGTGGTGCTGCATGGAAGGTTCCGGTGTAGGAACATTTCAGTTTATTGAGTCGATTATGAACAAGCATAATTATCTTAATATTTTGAAAACAAATTTAAAAGAAAGGCGAGCAATTTATTTTCCAAGAGGATAAGGATTCGAAGCACACAGTAGAAATTGTTAAGCTTTGGTTGCTGTACAATATTTCTAAACAACTGCATACACCCCCACAATCACCTGATCTTAACCCTATTGTGCATTTATTGGATGTACTAGAAGGAAATATAACCAGCATACTAAAGGGTGTTTTTTATAGAGGTATAGAACTTTAAGTTGCAATAAAACAACGATGGATTATTCGATTGACATGAATTTTATTTATCCGAAAGATAATCTTGTGGCATTACATTTTAAATATGATTTCTGGCATATGACCGCCACGGCTGGAGCGGACGTAGTCCAATCTGGACGTCCAATTTTCGATGACTTTTTTCAACATTTGTGGCCGAATATCAACAATAACACGGCGAATATTGTCTTCCAAATGGTCAAGCCGTTGCGCCGTCTTGTTGAAACCACATCTCCTGGACATCATGGTTATTCAATTCAGGAATGAAAAAGTTAGTAATCATGGCTCTATACCGATCACCATTGACTGTAACGTTCTGGCCACCATCGTTTTGAAAAAGTACGGACCAATGATTCCACTAGCCCATAAAGCGCACCAAACAGTCAGTTTTTCTCGATGTAACGGTGTTTCAACATACACCTGAGGATTACTTTCACTCCAAATGCGGCAGTTTTGTTTGTTGACGTAGCCATTCAACCAGAAGTGCGCTTCATCGCTAAACAAAATTCGCTTATGAAAATCGGACGTAGTGCGCGATACGTTTTCCGCACAGAACCATTATTTTCGAAATAAAATTGCACTATTTGCAAGCGTTGTTCAGGCGTGAGTCTATTCATGATGAATTGCCAAACCAATCACCATCTTGAAAAGTAATGCCAACTTAAAGTTCTATACCTCTATAAAAAACATTCTATATAACCAGCTAGGAAACGCTTAGGAGCGCACTTGAAGAAGAATGGGAAGCTATATCCAACAAGGTATTGACTTAATATATATTTTTTAATTTTTAGCCTTTTGTTTTATTATTCTTGAAGTGAACGCAGACCTTTTCTGTTTGGTTTGAAATTTATATTAATTATTGGTACCAAAGTTTGTGTATAAGTAGTAGATACTTTTTATTGAACTAAATAAAATAATGTAAAAAAAGTTTATGAATAATTTACTCTTTTCGACATTTCATAGTGCAAACAAATTACCTTGTAGTATGTAGGCATAGGTGAAGATTATTTTTCTTCCTTACTGGCGTAGGTATCGCCTCTTCTATTACAGCCGAATTAACAATGGTGCGCCAAGAGAAACTAGGTCGCTCTCCACTTATTCTCTTCATCTACTTTCATCAGAGGGTATTGCATCGAATATTTTTCGAAAGCTGGAGTGTTTTCGGCCATACGCACGACGAAAGTGCCTAGTCATCGGATCCGCCATAGTTTTATTCACTGAACTATGGCAATTCCGTCGTATAATTCCTACAGCTCGTCCACCCTTGAATTTTCCCCAAAATCATTCTCTCGACAACTCCTAATGCCTTCTCATCAGATGTCGACATCGTCGTCACTTCTGCACCATATAACAGGACTGGAATGATGAACGACTTGTAGAGTTCGTATGAGTTCACGACTGATATTGTTGTTAATCTTGATGCTGGAAACACGACTCGAGTGCGCTGACTGTTTACATGATGGCAAGATATAATTCCTCTTGCCCTTGTTCGCTTCTCTTCATTGGAGAGTTTAGAGATAGCAGAACTAACTTGTTAAGCCCAATGTTATTTCTGTTTTACACTCCCGCAAGTATTATTTTATCCAGCATTAGGTTCAAGAAGTAACGAGATAAAGATTCATTATGTCTGAAACTTCTTTTGGTATCGAACTTCTCGAAGAGGTCCTTCTGAATTCTGATGGAGCTTTAGGTATTGGTTGCTCAGCGTTAATTTACACAGCCGTGAAAGTTATGTGGGTAATTTTCCTGCAATCAAAGGCAGCTTTAAAATTTACGAAGAGGTGGTGCGTGTTAATCCTTTTCTTATAGTGGCTATCGCATGATGAATATCTGGTCTATACTGGGTCGACCAAGTCTAAAGACATACTGATAAGGTCCGACTAGTTCGTTTACGGTGAACTTCACTCATTCAGGCAATACGCCTGATAATACTATAATCTCCTTTGATTTATTCATCTCTACAATTACGCATATAACCACTCAAGATTTTTCCGGCCGAGCTGCTTATCCGATATGTAGTGTACATGAACAAATGATAGCGCCTAGAGTTTTTTTCTTTTTAATAAGCTTCCTTAACCCGTGCAAAATGATCATTGCTATACTTAGAGTTCGGCGGCCGCGATAGTTGAGTTGTTAGCACCGCGTACTAAACTTCGGAATGCCTGGGTTCAAGTCCATGTTCGAGCAACATCAAAAATTATAGAAAAATTTATTTTTCAAATTGCAGTCGCCCCTTTGCAGGGAATGTTAAGCCCTACGAGTGTATTTCTGACATGAAATAAAATCTCCTCTTAAAAATCCATCGGCCGTTCGGGGCGGCTTAGAATAAAATGTAGATCCCTTCATTTGTTGGTAAAACCATCAAAAACGCAAAACCGCAATTAGAAGAGGAGCTTGACCAAAAAGCGCCTCACAGGCTTCAAAGCGCCAAAAATATATATAAACTTAGACTTCAGATAAAAATGATAACAAAGTTGAGGCTGAAGATTTACAGTTGAATTGAATCGTTTGTTCTACAAAAACCTGACTTACATATAAATAAAACTAATTGTTTTTACTCGATATAAACGTTCCAGAAAATTTCGTGAAAAAAAAAATTAAATGTAAACCATCATAAAAAAGTATATAAGGTGATTGGTAATAGATAAAAGATGATTGATAAACTATCAAATCTCAGCAAATATTTTTCAACTAAAATAAGAAAATGAAAAAACACCTCAGCTATATACTCACCCTTTACAATATTTTTTTTTTCTACTAAACTGAACAAAACGTGAATGTTAAATCCTATTGCTGATTAAAATTTCGAATGCAATTCACGCTTGTGATAAGAGAAAATTAACAGTGCAAGATTAACAGAAATGGAATATTTATATTGCACAAAGTTAGGTAGATAAATATAATCTCTAAAAATATTAGAATAAAAGTGTGTTTCTAGCAGTAAAAGTGGCAGAAATTCTTAAACCACACGGGCGAGTAGACGTGTTTTCGAAAACTCTCTTGAATAAGCCTTTTAAATATTATAGAAAAACAGTAAACTTAACTTCGTAGATTGTTAGTTTTTTTGAACTTAAATCATATTTTAAATAAAAAATTACGTTCTTAATAAAAAAAAAATAACAAATACACAATGAAATTATAAAAAAATAACGTTATTTAAAAAAATTATTTTATTTAAAAATTTTACAGCAAGAATTTTTCATTCAATCTCTGCATAATGTGGACTTGCTCCTTAATTCTGCTCCTATTGGTTCTAACGCCACAGTCTATAATTAGTGTGGAAAAACGCGATATTGAAATTGTCTACCAATGGAAACAACTCGTCTATGGGTTTGCTACACCAGAAGATCGGAAACACGCAGAATCTAATGGACATTTAGTGCCTGAAAATGGTACACCCATCGATGTAGCGAGACATCAGCATGGTAATGATGGGATACATTTAAAGAAAAGAATAATAATAAAAATAATGATAAATGAGTTTAATGTTTACTCCTTACTTTATTCCAATTTTTCTCTTATTTTTTTTCTTTTGCAGGAAATGCCTCACGAGTCATCATCACCATACCCAGATTTACAACGGGCATTCCCTACACACTGGCGGTGGTGAGTAACAAAAATGAAGCTAATGGTCCAGTCTTGCAACCTTACCCGGATTATAGTTATCATAACGGACATGGCGATGATTGCGATAAAATCTCCTCAGGATTTCGTGTGGCGGTGAGTTAAGAGAAAATTATATTTTAAGGGATTCATTATTTAAATAAATAATCATTTAGACAGTTAATTTTTTTTCAGAAATTAATTGATTAAAGAAATTATCTCTAAAGATTATTAATTTTTTGTTTGAATTATTTTGATTATTTTAATTTACATTAATTTTGGTAATCCATAATCCTGTTAATTCGATTAATAACAAAATTAATTAATCATTTACTGAAAAATTGGTACATAAAATTGATGATTAATCAAAAATAATAGTTTAATAATCGTTAAACCGTTTTTTTCGTATGTGATTGATTGATTGGAATCAAAATTATTAATTAAATAATTATATTTCTTGATCAATTGATAATAAAACATATTTAATACTTCTTATGATTTTAGGTCACAGAGTGCAATCAACTGTTCGTCATGGACTCCGGTATTATTGGCTCGACCCAAGTATGTCCACCACAGCTACTCGTTTTCGATTTGAACACTGACACTTTAATCCAACGCTATCGTTTCGAGTCGAACGTGTACTTGGCGAACGCTTCGCTGGTAATGAACCCACTCGTTGTAGTAGATGATCTTCCACCAACTGGCCGCTGCCAACGCTTCCATGTTTATATTGTAAGTAAGAATCGAGTGTGCAGCAGGAGCATGCCGAGCTTGCTGCGCACCCACGACAACCTTGTTGTGATGACTAACTTCCTGAAATATTTTTATACTTATTTTAATTATTACGAATTTTCTTTTATTTCTCTCTCTATTATATAATCAATCATTCAAGGCTGATGTCTCTTATCATGGTCTCGTCGTTTATGACTCCGTGTTGAATACCGCATGGCGTGTTGAGAATAGATTTATGTACCCCGATCCCGATCATGGCGAACATACAATTGCTGGAGAGAAATTCATAATGATGGAGGGCATGTTTGCTTTGGCCACCGATCAACGTGATCTGTACTTCCATCCACTGGCCACCAGGAGTGAGTATGCCGTGCCGTTGAGTGTGTTAAACAATCGTACTGTGTGGATGGAAAATTTGGAGGCAATGCCAGAAGAATTCCGTTTGGTGGGCCAACGTAATAGTGAATGTGCCGCAGAGGCAATGGATAGTAAAAGGAATCTATATTGCGTTACATTCAATCCAATCAAGTTGGTCAGATGGAATCTGAATAAGGAAGCGAGTAGGTATAATGGGAAACATGAAATGAAGTTGAAGGCAGATCCGCAACTTCTGCAGTTTGTCGCTGGCGTGAAGGTGTTCAAGAATGATGAAGGGAAGGATGAATTATGGATGTTATCGAATAAATATCACGTACGTAGCTCATGTCCCACTGATTTATTTATTTTTTAATGAATGTAATATGTTATTTTTCATTTTTGTAGAAAGTCGCTACTGGCAATTTGAGAGACAATGAGGTGAATTTCCGTGTAATGCGTCGGCTACTTGATGATATACAGTTAAAGTCCACCAAATCAAGGCCCTAAAATATTGACTCAAGTTAATAAATTTAAAATTTAATAGCAACAAAAAAAACTGCCATGAGCGTTTTGCAATTAAAAGGCTAATAGGTTAGGTTGGGTTAGGTTACACTGACTGGCTGTCACGCCGTACATATACCTGTTGGTCATTTGTGATATCAGATGGAAGTTCAGTTTAGTTCGAGTCGTCATATATTACATCAACGCTTATTACGAAGAGAGCCTTGATATATCTTATTTTGATACTTGATCTAGTCCTTTGAACTGCGAGATAGATATTTACAGGAGGGGTTCCAGCGACTAACTCATGTTTTCTTCCCTGCATTTCCTGTATGTGTCACCGTTATTAATGCACATGCAACTCGGGTGTGTCGTCAGTAAGTTGTAACTTGTCAATAGACCGGTAATCATCAAAAATCTTTTACAGACCGCGTGAGCCAAAAATATGCGAGTTATCTTTCGGTATCCTTGGCAACCCAGCATGTCGTTAAGGTGCATCGTTTTTAGCGACTTGGGTATTTCTTGCGCAACAGATTCCGTCGTATACTCCGCCCGCCATTTTTGATCCATCCACGTAGATTTTGCAAGTTTCGCTGGAGGATCCCATGCTGTTGCTGTTTTTTAATCAACACAAATCTTCAACAAATTTAGCTCCATGCTACTTTTAAACGTAAAGAAATTGGAGAGATATTTGAAAGACTCATAGGGATGGGTTAAGTCATACGCAAGTGCATCTCTTACATATTTTTCCACTAGTTTTCATTATAACTTTTGTTCTTAAAAATAAAACTTTTTCTGCAAAATAGTTTCTAAACCCAACTGCGACTTAGGACTTGGGAATTGGTATTGTTAATCTCAGTCACTTGCGACAGATAAGGTCATACAACTGGGTTAAAAGCTTTCACCATCTAGTATATCCACCGCATACAAAGATAGTATTTTCTTGTTGCCTTTAGTTGCAAGTTACACATAAGTTAAAGATAATAATATTGAAATTAATTCGGGCTGTTTTTATGTTCAAAAAATAGTTTTTATTGAAAAAAAAGGAAAAGAAAACATCATTCAAAGAATTGTTCGTCGGAAGATACTACTTTTTCCAAAGTCTCTGATAATTTGTGAATACCATCTTAAAAAATGAGTCGAAAGGAGTAAGGTCTAGAGAATAAAACGGGTGGAGTAAGGCCTCCCACTTCAGTGTTTCCATGTAGTTTTTGATCGTTTCAGCCACGAGCATTGTCATTTTGCAAAATCATCTTGTCATGCTTTTCGACCGTTTCTGGCTGTTTTTGCGTAGTCAATGACGAATCAATTTGCGTTTGGCACTGATCTTGATTCAGTAAAGCCTCCAATTTCCCATCTACACACTTTTGACCAGGACGCTCTTTGTTTTCAACGCTAAAATCATCATTTTTGAAGCAACGAAACCACTCTCTGCATGACTTATCAGCCCGTGCAGATGCACCATAAAGTTCCACAAGCATTCGATTGGCTTCCGGCAAATGCTTTTTATTCAACACAAATCCGGAAATTTTCGAAGAGTCAAAAAAAATGTTGTTGTCAGAAACAGGTAATTTTTTGGTAAAATTCCTTCTTTTCATTCAACAAGAGTGATACACTGATTATAGAAATCCTTCAACTTTTCGATCCCATTTTTGCAGTACGATTTGTCCATTGCTTCAAAATAGACCTCAGTTTCGGAGATCACCTCTTCATCCGAACATTACTTCCCAGAGAGCGTTCATTTGGGTTCTGAGAACAGAAAACAGTCGCTAAAAGCTAGATCTGAAAAATACGGTGGATGGGGAAGCAATTCGAAGCCAGATCCATTGATTTTTGCCATCGATTTTACTAACTTGTGACACTGTGAATTGTCTTGGTGAAAAAGCACTTTCTTTTTCTCAATATGAGACCGTTTTTCTGCGATTTCGTCCTTCAAGCGGTCCAATAACGCTATGTAATAGTCGCTGTTGATGGTCTTTCCTTTTTCAAGGTAGTCAATGAAAATCAGTCCACGCGCATCCCAAAAGAAAGACGGCAAACCTCGCCAGTCGGCTGTTGCGTTTTCCACTGTTTTGAGTCTGTTCATCGTGTGCAGTCCACTCGCATGACTGTCGATTTAATGTCGGAGTGAAACGATGGAGCCATGTTTCATCCATTGTCACATATCGATGCAAAAATTCGGGTTTATTACGCTCGAACATCTCCAAACACTGCTACGAATCATCAAATCGTCGTTGTTTTTGGTCAAAAGTGAGCTCTTTCGGCTCTCTCTTTGCACAGAGTTTTCTCATTTCCAAATATTCTTGAATGGTGTACAATTTCAGTTGATATCTTCAGGGTGCCTGCTATTTCATTCAATTTTAATTTACGGTCATTCAAAATCATTTTATGGATTTTTTGATGTTTTCGTTGGTAACCACCTCTTTTGGGCGTCCACTGCCTTCACCGTCTTCGGTTGTTTCACTCAAAATGCTATTATTCACAAAACATTGATTCTACAGCTGTCAAATTTATACACGCGTCTTTTGAAGGCTAACTAATAATCTATATTGATTTTATTCTAGTAAAGTCATATACTTATCAGGACGTGGACTTTCCAATTGACCTGTTATGTGGCCTATTTACGCAATATAAAATAATTGGAATATAATTTAACTCTCTCTGCGCAGTCGGCATCGTAACTTTCTGACATTAAAATTTTAGCATATTTTCGTGCTACCCTCTTCTCTTAAAAGAAAAACTACCATTGAAAAAATAGCGCTACGCCGATGTCTTTATACCTTTTATGAACATATCAAATTTATTGCAAATTGCATAATTCAAGCTCTTAGATGATCTTTTGCCGGGGTTTTGAAACCGAAATTTCAAATCTGAAAAATCAGTCGTATATATGCCGGTCCTTGCCTACCAAGTTTGTGAAATATCTCAAAACCTGAGGAACTATTTTGCGTTCAAACAGATGGATGAATAGACGGACATGACTAAATAACATATAATACCGACTTTTCAGATTTGAAATTTCGGGCTATAAATCCGTTTGGTATACATATGCATATAATGAATAGCACATTCGTACTAAAAATCATCTAAATCGGAAGACGAAGCAGAAAAATTATACCAATAGATAATCTAGTGCTAATCTAATAATAGCATAAAGAATAACATCGTCAAGCGGTGATAACTTTACATTTAAATCATAAATTGATGGTGAGCTAACGGCGATGTGAAAAAACATACTCTAATATTTATTTTTGGATTTTAGCACGTACAGCGCACGCTCGAAAACGTGAACTAATTAAAACCGAGGCAGTTAACATTTGTGTAATGCTCACGTTTTTGAATACACAAAAAGAATAAGTTAATATATGTTTACATATTTATATATATTTATATTTATTGTTGTTTCGAAAAAAACATATTAATTTGTTCTTAAGATATCTGATAGGAGGGGTATGTTTGAGAAAACTGTTATTTGAATATAATAATCATCTTTTTTTGTGCATTCTGTTTTTCCAATAATAGATGGTCCATCCGTTGAGTCCAATTTTCGATGACTCGTTGGAGCATTTCGACTGGTAACTGGCGAATGACAAGCGTGATGTTTTGCTCCAAGGCCTGAATCGAAGCGGGATTGTCCGCATAGACTTTAGATTTTAAATATCCCCACAGGAAAAAGTCTAATGGTGTGATATCACACGATCTTGGTGGCCAATCGATCGGTCCAAAACGTGAAATTATCTGCTCACTGAAGTGTTCTCTCAATAAATCCAATGATTGATGCGATGTGTGAGAAGTGGCGCCGTCTTGTTGAAACCAACTGCCGCGGAGATTACGAGCTTCAAATTCAGGCATCAAATAGTCGGTTATCATGGCGCGATAATGGTCGCCATTGACGGTTACGTTCTCACCGGCAATACTTTTGAAGAAATATAGACCGATGATTCCACTGGCCTACATACCACACCAAACCGGTATTTTCTGGATAAAATGACAGCTCTTAAATCTCTTCAGGTTGCTTGTTTACATACCCATTGAGCCAGAATTGGGATTCATCGCCGAATAAAATTTGGTTCGAAAACGTCGGATCTTCTCGGAACTTTTCCAGAGCACATAGAACGAAGCGATGTTGCTTGGGAAGGTCGAGCGGCTTCAGTTCTTACACAAACTGTATTTTGTACGCTTTCAATTTAAGATATCGACGTAAAATGCGCCAAGTCGTTCCATACGTCAGTCTTCGTGTACACCCTCAGCTACGGCCGCTATATTTTCTTCACTGCGTACTGGACGTGGTCTATTCGGTTGAATGTTATCCAATAATGAATGCTGGGTCTCAGGATGAGTGATGGTTGTGCGAATAGTACGCTCAGCAGGCCATAAGTTGAACGGAGCGCGCGAAACACATTCCTTACATAACGCAAATTGACGTAAAACAGTTGAATGATTTGTAAACGTTTTTCAGGCGTAAGTCCTTCCATTATAAAATACCAAGCAATACTGAAAAAAAATAACATTACAGCTTGACACGACTTTCGCGTGATCTGTCAAAAAGGATATTAAAAAATACCTATACTTGGATCACGCTTTAAAATATAGCTTTCTCCCTTCATGACTTGCCCAGTGTACCGCTTTGTTGAAAATATGAACTGCTTCATTTGGTTTCATTTTGTCAAAACCTAGTCTTCATCAGAATGGTCCTCGTGTTCAATATCGTCATCCACATTATCTACCTCAATATCTTCTTTATATTCACGAATGTACATTCTCTCTAAAAAATTTAATACAAAACAAATGTGTAATAACTTACATATGTATCTTTGATCATTTCTGTAGACACGAACAAACCTCAACATTTACACTGTAAAGGAAATCGACCGTGTTGCGCAAGAAGATGCGAAGTTCAGGTACCCATTTTTCTTAAAACCGTCAACAGCATACTATCTTCGGGATCATCTTAATTTTGCACAAAATTTAAAACATTCTTCCAGCAATTAGCGAAGGCTCCAAGCAGTATCCAAAAAATTTATAGCTGTTTTTATTTTCTTCATCGGCTGGAGCAAATCAAATTTCGTCGATACTATTGAAGCTAGAAGGCTGTTTCTGTAGTGCAGCTTCGTTGTTTTGATTACATTTTGATTCATCGATTGAATGAGGGGAGTAATGTTTGGTGGCGTAAGCATTGAGGTAATTTTCCCATCTTCTGCTGAGAGCTCACCTTTATCTGGATGGGTTGTCGATTAGGAGAAAACTTTTAATTGGCAAGTTTTTCTCCTTTAGATACGATTTCACCTTAAAACCATCAAGTTTTAGAAAAATTTTGACAAAACTAGAAACATAAAAACATGTTACTTCCATACCTGTATTACCTGATTTATGAAACTATTCTTTGAAAATAGCCTACGTCATCTAGGCGAATTTTGAGCTTTTGTACTCGCTGAGGCACTGCAAGTTTTTAAAAGTAGCATGGATTCTTTGCCTTTCCCATTACCAAGATTTGAAGTTTATGGGATCCAGTAGCGTTTGAGCAACACAAAAACGTGATTCGCTGCTTCTCCGACTTGACACCCGGGGGGCTCTCTTTTCCCAACTGCAGTCGTACGTTTTTTTCTGTTTTTATTTTTTTTTATTTTAGCTCAAAGTTATTCTTTAAATGGTCCAAATAGCTGAGGCTGTGAAGGAAATTTTTCCAATAGGGGTGATATCAATATCTGTCTTTTTTTCTTTCATTGTATTTCATCATGGCAAAATATACGCGAAAACAACTTTTACAAATTATTCAATATTATTATCAAAACCTGCAATTGCAACTTTTCGTGCGCTATTTTTGCTCGCTATTTTTCGAATTGTAGAAAATTTCGAGCGTACATTTTCTTTACATAATACTCCAGTGCCAATAAGACAAAGAACCGGTTGAAGTATTGAAATTATTGCTGCCGTTCATACAAGTGTTACTGAAGACCGAAATTTATCGATTTCAAGACGTTCTCATGAATTGGGACTGTCCCAAACCACAACCTGGCGGACTTTGACAAAGGATTTGCGTTTGCATTCGTATAAAATTGTCCTCACTCAAGAACTGAATTCATTGGACCACCATAAACGTCGTGAGTTTGCTGATTTTGCCTTGGAACAACTTGAAAACAATAAAAAAAAATTTAAATCATCTTCTCCGATGAGGCTTACTTTCATCTGAGTGGTGCGGTAAATAACCAAAAATTCGATTCTTGTGCAAAGAAAATCCACAATTTATTCATGAGCAACCATTACATTCACCTAAATTGACAATTTGGTGTGGTTTTTGGTCTGGTGGAATCATCGGTCCGTACTTCTTTAGAAATGAAGCTGGTAGCACCGTTACTGTCAATGGAGAGCGGTATAGATCGATGATAACCAACTTTTTATGGCCACAATTGGAAGAAGTTGATCTTAGAAACATCTGGTTCCAACGATACGGGACTACGTGTCACACAGCACGTGCAACAATCGAATTATTGCAAGAATAGTTTGGAGATTCGATTATTTCAAGAAATTTTGACATTGAATGGCCTCCCAGAAGTTGTGATTTAACACCATTAGATTACTCCTTGTGGAGATATTTGAAGTCATTGGTCTTTAGCAATAAACCAGACTCTCTTCAAACTTTAAAAGTCAATATTGAATGTGCTTTTCATGTCATACGACTTGATTTAATGGAAAAAGAGCTCAAAAATTGAATTCACCGAATTCGTTCGCAAAAGAAATCGTGGAGGCCATTTGAATGATGTTATATTCAGAACTTAATTGTATCGATTATATTTTACATTAAATAAAAAGAAATTGAATTTCCTTAACACTTAGTGTGTATTTTTTCTTTTTAAGAAATCATATCACTCTTATTGGAAACCCCTATATTTGAAGATGTTGAATGCCGTATATATATTTGTTTGCAATATTTTAAGTCCTCCATCACTGGCGTGAAAAGCAGCTTCATTTTCCTTTAATTTTGAAAACTGGTTTTTGGATTTTCTTTCAGCATTAAAGCATACGGATAAACCAACGATAAAGAACTTTCTCTATTTGGCAGCTCTAAAATATGCAGTGTTTTTCTTTTTCCAGGTTCAGAAAATGTGTCGTTTACGCATTTTAAAATCACTTATCTTTCCGTTGTAATGCCACAAATTGTGGATTTAGCAACATTTTTTGTAAATGAGCGAGCATTTCAGCTTTTTGTTTTATTGTAATTTTATGGCTTTTACGCAGCAAATCTAAGATGAAACGCTTCATAAAAATCCAAAATTGCTACTGAAATATTTTGCGCAATACATGCAACCACAAAAAATGCGTAATTTACTACTTAGGGGATTCCCTAAGTTCAAAATTATAAGATCGATACAAATTACATTGAAACATTGATACGTTTATTGTTCATGTTTTAGAGTTTACTTGTCTTGTTCACGTTTTAGAACCGTCAGTGCACAAAAAGTGTATTCCCGTTAAAATTGTCGAAACATTCTAAAAAAAATGATGATTCAAAACGTGACCATATATCGTGCTTTAAGAAGAGATTATGGTGCACATAAACGACTAAATACTCAAAGCAAAATTAAGGGACTGGAACGGTAACAGTTCATGTAATCCCTTTACATCATCGGTTTGCTTATATACCTCAAATATCGCTGCTGTAAGTGAAAGTGTAGCCGACGACCCGAATGTGTATATTTCTCGACGTTCTCAATAACTGGAACATACTTACGGCACATTATGACGTATTTTGCACCCTGCTTCCATATAAAGTCCAGTTTACTCAACAACAGAAGCCAGTGACCATTCAAAATGTATTTAGGTCGATTGGTTGCTTGAACACGATTTTTCCCATAAAATTTTCTTCTGCGACGAGGAACATTATTCACTCCATGGATGCGTATATAAGCAAAATTGTCACATTTGGGGCTCTGAGAATCCTTAAATAATTGAAGAGAAGCCATTATGCCCAAAAAAAAACTTCCTGCCTGATGTGCCTTTGGTCCGGAGGTGTGATTGGACCCTTTGAAAACGATAAAGACGAGATTGTCACTGTCAATTCGGAGCCTTATGGTCGTATGATAACCGAATTTTTTTAACCTGCAATTGAAAAACATGACTTGAACCTTATGGTCGTATGATAACCGAATTTTTTTAACCTGCAATTGAAAAACATGACTTGAACAATAGTGGTTCCAGCAAGATTGGGCCACATGCCACAAAATACGAGCGAATTTGGCTTTATTACGAGCGAAATTTCCCAGCCCCGTAATATCTCGTCTTGGCGATGTTAATTGGCCACCGAGATTATGAGATTTGACACCTTTGGACTTTTTTTGTGGGGATACTCGAAAGATGTTTATTCGGATTAACCTTTAACTCTTGAGCAATCGAAAACCAACAATCATCAAGTTATGGCTGAGATAGCGAACAATATGTGACAAAAAGTGGACGAATTGGATTTTCCAAAAATTCATTAGACGGACATTCGAATAATTTCGTGTTTCACATATAATGCCAAGGCTCAAACTTTACAATAATAATAGAATTTCATGAAAAATAATTATTTTCAATGCATTTGATTTATGTTTTTTTTTTTTTTGGAAACCGCAAAATGGATAACTCTGTATAAATTCTGATGTCAACAAAACATATGTACAATCATATAAAAATGCATAGATTTTGTATTAAACAAATGCATTGACAAACATGAAAATGTACATTAGTTTTGTTAAAATTTATCATACACTTTCCACTTTTTGCACTGTACTTTGATTAAATTCTTAAAATCACTTAAATTTTTAATTTTTATTTTTTAAAATTAACTTCCCGCTTGCACATATTTCACTTTTTATTGAATTCAATCTGCTATTATTATATTTTGATACGAAATTTCGTTTCGTCGTCATTATTGCCACGCCGTGGTACGAAAATAAAGAAAAACCTCCCCGAATTCGCGGTCTCAACTTGAAATATTAGTTTTTTTTCCTGATTTATTTGCACTAGGGATCGGCTTTGGTTGAAATTCGACCACATTTCTACTTTAAAGAAAATTTTTTCATCTTTTTTAACATTCATTAAATAAAAATATTAACATAAAAATAAAAAGGAATAACATAATCAAATGATTACTATTTAAAGTGTTTTATTTATTTAGTGTGTATTTCTGACATGAAATAAAAGCTCCTCATAAAAATCCATCGGTCGTTCAGAGGCGGCTTAGAGTAAACTCTAGGCACAACACAAATTAGAGGAGGAGCTCGACCGAACATCGCTTCAAAATTGGTTCGATTTCGTCACGCTAATTCATGTGGCACCGAAATATTGAGTTTCTTTGAGTTGCCGGCCTTCTTTAAATGATTCTAAACTAACACATGTGTGATGCCTGAAACCTCTGCTTATGACAGGTCTCACTCCTCTGTTGCAGGATTTCATTGGCTTTTTAAGTGAAAGGAAAGCTAGAACGAGCTACATCTTAGGCATACAAATTTCCGAAATCGAGGAAAACACTCTTAGGTTCGCCTACAACATTTTTACCGTAAACAATACAAATTTCAAAAATCAAGTTGTTTATGTACATATTTCTTAAAAACTAAATGAAAAGCCTTCGCGGCAATGTGTTTCACAACAAAATGTGAAAGATAATAAATACGCACGGTGGAATCAGAAAGTTTTTTGGCAAGTAGTTTTGACAAAATCGGCAGTCTTTTTAATATAATATAATTCACTGAAAAGTACTAGGGAAATGGTACTTAAAATACTCCGTTTAAGTTTTTCTTAATGAAAATCTACATAGACATCACTGTTTTTTGATTTTAAATTAACATCAAGCATTATAAAATTTGTTTATTAAATTGAAAAAATATTGAAAAGGAAAAAATTGTAAAATAATTTTCAGGTAAATGAATTTTAACTGATAATGGGAGTCTATGAGGACCGAATACTTTATTTGTAGGCTAACTGATTGACTGCGCATTCGTTCCTTCAAATAAGGCAGCTTCAACCACTTCTGTAATTATGATTTGGTGGTTGTTTATAACCGTTTCTTTAATTTTTTGCACGTTGATTTGCTGGGGCGTCCAGGGCGTTCATTATCCTCAACGTCTCGTCATGGCCTTGGAAACGCCCATATCACTCCGAAAATCTTCGCGCTTTTATTGCATAGTTTAAAAGCGGACTCTTCAAGCCCACGATATTAAAAAGTTCTCGTTAGTTTTTGAACACACATTGTATTTCGTTTTTTGGTCGCAATATTCGTATACGGTTTTAGCATTTAGAAAATGCCTCATGTTTCCTATGCTTTGTGTCATACGACGTGGACAAGTATCAAGCGTAGCTTTTTGAAAGTTCCATAAGAAGAAACAGCAAAAAGCAAATGGGAAAAGGGTTGTAGAATAGAACTTGTGAAGATTTCGAAAATTTGTGAGTTTCATTTTGATTCGGAAGACTTTGAAGTCGATTTTATCAAAATCAGCAGTTCCAATAAAAATAAAATATTTGTCCTCTTGGAATGAGCCGCTTTTAATGAACTATTCTAAAATTTATGCATCAACTTAAACAGAGTATGTTTCTATCAACAATACGTGGGTTGCTAATTAAATTTCTATAAAGGGAAGTATTTTGTATTCAAATGTGGCTTTATTCTTTCTTTCGGGAAAATTCTCCACGGGAATATGTATAACAAATTTAGCACACTGTTTTGTTTATCCTCAAAATGTGATTCGAACTCACAACTGCTTTTCCATGGTACATCTTAAATCTCGTTGTTCAAGATCATAGATAGTAAAAACCCATTTTGGGCTATCACATGTTTGGAATAATGGTGGATGACCCATTGATTCCATGCTTTCGATGTCAAAAGCGGTGTTTTATTTCCGACTTTTGTAGAAATTTTATTGGCAATAATCGAATACAGCTTTTTATATCGTTTGAGTATAGTGAGTATAATTTTAATTATTGAGGAGCGAATAAACGATGAGTTCCGGCAATTAAGAAGCCGAACGAAGAATTCTTGGGACTTTTATTCATCGAAGTTAATTACGAAAATCGTTACAATATATATATATCATAACCGCTGAAGCAATTTTCATATATTTTTCATTCTATTTTAAAATAAAAATGTAGTCTTGAAAATGACTCTCTAAATTTCCCCTTTTTCTGCATCTTTAAAAAACAATACCGAATACAAATAAGACTGTGGAAAAAGTGAGGTGAGTCTACTAATCACACCTAGTAATGATTCCACCATGATAAATATGTATATAAAAAAAGTTTAAATACAAATGAAAACATATTAATCGCATAGATGTTACATTAAATGAATTAGTTAGTCAAGAATATTTAAATTTAAAAATTCTATTTTCACTTTTAATTTGGCTTCGATTATTCTAATATTTTTTTAGAATGTTATCGCTTCGAGCATTTTGATAGCCTATCTGCTCTACTGATTGTGTCAAGTCTCAAGTCTCAATTGCTGAATTATGAATTGAAAATAATACTCGTGGTTCCGAATACCCTCAGCCATTTTGTGTGAAGTATTTCATGCATTTTTATTTGCTTTTCCAACTGATCTCATTAATATAATAATGCAAACGTTAAACAGTGCAATTGCGTTTTCATTGTGCTCTATAAAATTTTTAAATTTAAATTGAGTTTTGATTGAATTAAATAAAAATACTTAAAAAAAGTGTTAATTATAATTTTTGGGAGCAATCAAAGCTAAATGCTTCAAAAATACTTTATTTTGTAAAGTTTTAATTCATTTTACCTAAATTGAATTCAAATATTCATTTGCAGAAAACTTGCCAAGTCATTAGTTGTTTATTCAAAATTGTTTAAATTTTTTTGTACATTTGTTTCTTTACCTCTTTTGCTTTTGCTTCCATTTGTTTTCATAGCTGTTTTCGTTGTGTTTATTAAGTGCATAATCCAATGATACTAAATCTGTTCACTTTAAGTTTATCAGCTTATTTAGTAGTTAACTTCAAACTGTAACTATTTTATAGTAGTTTTGTATGTATTTTTTGTCTATTGTTCTCAATTTTTTTTTACGAATATGAAATGTGTTTATGATAACTGCCAAGTCAAAGGCGGTTAAGAACGTTTCAGAGCGGAAATTGATCTTTTCAAGATGTTCTCGTCTTATAAAATTAATATTAATTTGAAGCATTTTGAGGCAATGCTAAGTAAATATTTTTAGCCCTCTGGCGCTTTTGTTCGTGATTTCGAATACAAACTAAAAAATTTGGTTGAAATTCTGCCTATAAGAAATGTTTCAAAAAACTGAACATAAAAGCAGCTGTGAGTATTTTCTATTTACTAGTATTTTAATTTTTTTTTACTCAGGGATTTTTCCCAGTTCTTATCAAATTTTTAAAAGCGAACATGAAAGCAGAGTCGGTGATGGTGTACTTTCTGCTGTAGTCTCCTCAATACCATCTGAAGAGGTTATCCTTGCTAATCCGAAATCTGTTGAATTTAAGTGTATTTGGATACAAGCTGAGAGAAGTTATAACATACTTATTTAGTTATATTCCTCCTATTATATTCCTCAAATCAGATTGAGTTTTCTGCATATCTGCAACACATCTGTCTTTTAAATTTATTAACATAATGATGAAAAACACTGATTCACTGATTGTTTTGGCAGATCTTAATCTTCCATGTGTATCATGGAACAAAGTAGACGGTAACATTGTACCTCACTCTTCAAGATCATCATGTAATGAAATTTTAGAAAAGATGACTGACTGATGTCAGACAATTTGTTTGATCTTATTTTCGTCGAAGCCCTTGCTTGCTCAATTTTTTATATTAAATTATTCTCCAAGCTCTTGATCAAATTCCAATTGCATTTACAAATTATTTCCTGGCAACTTAGTCCATTCCCTTACAATAACATCCGACAACGTTTATTCATATCTAAATTTCATAAATAAGTCGTGTAAATATGATCAGAACCAAATACCTCGTTGTTTTCTTGTAAATTGTGCTGAGCATATTTTCTATATTTTCGAACCTTGGACTCATTTATCCAATTTATCACTTAAAGAGAGTATTTTTCCGTCTATATGGTAGCAGATCTTTGGTGGATGTATAGCTGAACTCTCTGCAATTCCTAAACTATTTGAATCACGTATCACTGACCACTGTCAGAGAGAACGTAATATGTGCAGACTCCGGCAAAGCTTTTGATAAAATGTGTAACTCGTTGCTAATCAAGAAACTTGACTTACTGGGTTTCCAACCAAAATTTTTACAATGGATCTCCTCATATTTGCATGATCGATGTTCAAAATTCCATTTCAGATTCCTTAAATGCTCCTTCAGGAGTAGCTCAGGGTAGCCATCTAAGCCCGATTCTGTTTTCACTATTTATAAACGTTGTATCTTCTCAGATAAAATTTTCTTTACTTTTAATGTATGCGGATGATGTAAACTTTATAAATATTACACTTCGGCAAATGAAGGTATCTTACTACAAACAGACATAAACAGCATGGTTGAATGGTTTAAGATAAATCGGATGCCCCTAAATCTTAAGAAATGTGAAGTTATGTGTTTCTCCCGAAGAGCCATACAGACAATTACTTACACAATAGATAATTACAATTTGGAACAGGTTCACCGTTTTATTGACCTGGGGATCACTATGGACCCTAAATTTAACTTTACACATCAGATTGGTATGATAATCAACAAAGCCAAAGGCATCTTGGCTTTTGTTACTAAAGTATTGAATACAACATTAGAAAGACCTATTCTGGAATATGGCTCGGTAATTTGGAGTCCGAGGTATCAAATCTACTCTGATAGGATAGAGTCTATTCAAAAGCATTTCCTCTTATTTGCCTTAAGAAGTTTAAATTTGAACTCTCAATATAGACTTCCTCCTTATACAAGTCGTCTGAAACTTCTAAATCTCCCTACTCTTACCAATTGCCGCGAAATGCTCCCCCCCCCCCCCCTCTTTCTTTCTGAAATAAATTTAATGTTCCGTTTAGAATGTCCAGACGTTCATCCCATTATTTCGGAAAACTTGTAAAACGAATTTTGAATTTCACTAGCTTTTGCATTGTTTTTGTCTTGATTTCAACTCTCATTCAAGCACATTTGACATATCTGACTCGCTTTTTCATGTTAAGAAAACTTTTTTAAAAATCAGCTGATGAATTTTGTTCTGTAGCTGAACTTTTTTAGTTCTCGTCACTAAACAGAACTCTCCTCATCGTGACTCGGCATTGATGAAAAACTAAGCAAGTTCCGTACGTCATGCGGACTGCGCCCCACGTGCGGATGGGCGGGAGGTGGTAGTCATAATAATTCAGATCTCCTTCTTCGGTTATTTTATTGATGTACTCCAGATTGTTCGGTTTTTTAACACAATTCAAGCAACGCAATAATTTAAACTGCATTGCATCTTCTAAAGATGATATCAGCATTTCCCTATTTTTATATTTTATATTTTATTTCCACCGGTTGCTCGTTGCTCTCTTTTATTGCTGATTTAAAGTCTGACTAAACCTTTTATTAATTTAAAATTAGCAGGAAACATCTATAATTATTTTAGTAGGCGGACCTAGCAAGTTTAACTTCTCTAATATACCGCCTCAAAATTTGTCAACAACAATGAGTAAATTCTTTGACATGTCCGGATGCTCTTTCATTTTGGAAACTAAATATCTAAATTAATACCTTCGAACCGGATTAGCCACCACAGGTATTGAAGTTCAAAATTGAAACAACATTTGGACATTTGCCACGGTGTCATTTACCTATAAATTCACATTTAGGACTGTGCAGGAAAACAGGCAAGATTTCAAATTTTAAAGAATGCATTCAGCCTATTTGAATTGCGCATAAAAGTGTCATACATAATTGCAAAAGAGATTCCAAAATACATTTTTGGTAACTTGCTTTTACAATTGTCCAAAAAGCAGCAAGGGACGAGTCCTTTGTTTTTGTACTTTAGACAAGTGCAATAAAATTTACCACATCCTTTTTCTCATATATACAAATAGCGGACCCTAGCGTGCTTTGCTACACCTGTAAAAAAAAAATTTAAAAAAAATCTAACTGAGATTTTGAATTAAAAAATTTTTTTTGGAAAACGAAACGAAAAAAATTGATTTCAAATTTTTTTCCAAACTTTTTCTATTAATTTTTTTTTCAATTTATTTTAATTTTAATTTTTTCACTCTTTCTCTTTTTCAACACCGCATACAACGTAATGTATTTTGTATGGGTAGCGTCCAATGTTCACTAACATGGTCAAATCTCTGGAACAGCTGCGCCATTATCCTGATAACTTACACATTAACCTTCTCCTAATATCCCTTTATAATATCATCATCAAACTTTGCATTGATTTTTATATACCCTGCTGAGCACTTTGATCGAAAATTTCTAATATATTCACAAATTTTTCTTTAGCTACCAATACATGCTCATTTGAAAAGACTTTTGATTTTACATTTCTTTATTGAAAACAGAGAAAACTCAAATTGAATTGAATTCGTTGAAAAAAGCATATGAAAGAAGAGTTACACTAAGTATCGCATATTGTACTTTTCATAACGATTCTTCTTACACTAAATTTTTATTTGTTCAGATAAGTACCTGGTTCTTATATGAATTCTTTTCAGTAATCAAATACTCATTTTTATTTTTTTCTTATCATAATTGTTATAGTTGTGTCCAAAGGTATTCATTTACGAAAACAGTTTGAAAACACTTTTTATATTAACAGGGTTGCTTTGCTGTCTTGTACGATGCATTTTTTCGCAGAAGTTAATTTTATATTTTTATACTAAATTCCTCTTAATATCACAAATAAACTAATATACATAGCATACTTTTAGGGAGCTTATCAAAGCGCATAACAAAAGATCGTAATATCTACAACATTAGTATAATCACTGTTTTGTAACAACTTAAAACATACTTTTAAGATTGAACTTCAACGAATTCTAGTCAAAATTCTTTGTAAACCACCCCATATCGTATGATTCATTCAATATCGTTTTTTAAAGGAGTACGTTCAACGTAATTCAGTATAAGTACAAAAAAAAGTTGATATTGTTACGATTTTGCTGATTAACCTCGATGATTTCCCAAATCCTTCGGGTACGATCCCTGGATTGTTAAATAAAATCGCCAACTTAATTTTCAGTCTCTTTATTTATAAAGACTTATTTAATGTCCTTTTATTATTCAGCAATTCACAATTCAATTTACAATTTAATTTTCTATTTACAATCACTTGTATACAACTTCCACAATGTACTGTTTTTATTATTTCAATGTAATGTAATCTCCAACGCTTTTACTTCACGACTGATGGATTTTGCAGCTGAATGTCGCTCTTATATAGTAGTCGGCCGCTCGCAACCAACCGTCTAGAATAATCGAGGCGTTCTCGCTAACGAATAATCGAAGCGTTCTCGCAACCGAAGTTCACTACCAAACAGTATCCTGGCAGGTGTTTGACCTGTTGTTTCATGCACTGCGGACCGACATCCCATCAGGAAAAGCGGTATGTGTACATCCCAATCATCTTGATTCTTGTCCACTACTTTCCGCAAGTGCTCTTCCAGGGTCCGGTTGAATCGCTCTACCATGCCATCTGATTGAGGATGCAGGGCTGTCATTCGGGTTTTGCGAATACCAAGTATCTGGCACATCTCCTGGAACACCGCCGATTCAAAGTTTCTTCCTTGGTCTGAGTGCAATTCTATAGGCGCACCGTATCTGCTAACCCAATTGTGAGTGAATGCATCCGCAACTGTTTTCGCTTCCTGGTTTGGAATTGGGTAGACCTCAGGCCATTTACTAAAGTAGTCCATAACCACAGGAACGTATTTGTTTCCTTGCCTGCTCATAGGGAATGGACCGGCTACATCCATGGCAACCCGCTCAAATGGTGCACCTGAGTTATACTGCTTCATCTGCCCATGACTTCGTGACTTTGGTCCTTCAGCTGCTATGCACTCCATGCAATTAGCAATCCACTCAGCGACCGATTGACGACAGCCAACCCAATAGAACCGCTGCTTGATCTTCTCCAGCGTTTTTGTAATGCCTAGGTGCCCTCCACTAGGACCATTATGAAATTCCTTAAGAACATCTGGAATTCTTAACCTCGGAACTACTATAAGCTTCCGAGAGCACTGGCCATCTTCACTTTCCCATACTCTATGCAAACAGCCAGATATCAACTCTAAACTATTCCATTGTGCCCAGTATGCTTTAGCGATGGGACTTTCCGCTGCCATTTGTTCCTTACTTGGCCGTCTATTCGCTTCCAATCCGTGCATTAATAATTCCAAGTCTGGATCTTCTTGCTGACATTTCCTTAAGTGACTTGCCTCCCACTCTTCTGCTGAAGTAACTGTCAGTAGCCGGATGTCTCGTCATAACTCTGCAGCCTCTCAATCCACCGCGCAAGCTGCCCTTCGGGATTCTTGAACTGTAGTAGCCACTTCAACGCTGCGTGATCCGTTCTAACTCGAAAATGTTGACCATACAAATATTTGTGGAAGTGTTTAATGCAATCCACCAACGCTAATAGTTCTCTCCGAGTTACGCAGTAGTTCCGCTATGGTTTCCCAATAGACCGGCTATAGTAGGCAACTATCTTCTCCTGCCCATCAATCACTTGCGAAAGTACACCTCCGATGCCATATCCACTGGCATCTGTGTCCAGAATAAATGTTGCACCTGGAACCGGGTACGCTAGCATAGGTGCAGTGCATAGTCGTTCTTTTAACGCTTGGAAAGCCTCCTCTTGTTCAGTTCTCCACTCGAAAGATCTATTTTTCCTTATGAGCTCATGGAGACTCTGAGCTACGCTGGCGAAATTCGGAACAAAGTGGCGATAGTAAGTACACAGCCCAAGGAAACTTCTTAATTCATGCAAATTTCTGGGCCTGGGCCAATTCTTCACTGCTTCTATTTTTTCCTTCGCAGTACAAACCCCTTTCGTGGTTACTTGATGACCTAAGTAATTCACCTCCTTCTTGAATAAAGAGCACTTCTTAGGACTTTGTTTAAGACCAGCGCCGGCAATTCTCTGGAAAACTTCTTCCAAATTACTCAGATGTTCATCGAAGCTCTTTCCCAATACGATGATGTCATCCAGATACACCAAACAAGTCTTCCAATGTAGTCCTTTGAGCACATGGTCCATTACTCTTTCAAAAGTGGCAGGAGCGTTGCATAACCCAAAGGGCATTACCGTAAATTGCCAACACTAAAGGCTGTCTTCTCTTTATCTTCTTCACTCACTTCTACTTACCAATAACCGCTTGTTTAGACCTTCGGGCTAAATCCCACCTTCTAACACACCACCCTAATCTAAATGCTCCGTGTTGTACACAAATTGTGTTACACACTCATACAAGCACACATGCACACATGTTCATATAAAAAACCGCACTTTTCCTGGTAGTGCTTTTGTTGTTGCATTTCCCCATCAATTGTACACAAATTGTGTTATACACTCATACATGCACATATGCACTACCATGTTCATATACAAAACCGCACTTTTCCTGGTAGTGCTTTTATTGTTGCATTTCCCCTTTCAAAACGGAAATAACTAACCGATTTGAGGGTTAGTGGAACTTTCTCGCTTTTTCACTTTCTTCTTGTCATCTCAACCCGCAAAGGATAAAGATGTTCCGCCGCCACACCGCAATTTTAAGGTAAAATTAATTTATACTTAATTTATCTATTATAATATATGAATCACTAAATTGTTTTTTTTAAAGATTATAAATAAATCTAATTCAGAAAAACTAATTCATTTCCTTTTCTTAATTTCCTTGAATTTACGCGTGCAAAACCACTGGAGTATATATCATATTATATACTTCACGGATTTTCACCGCTCTTAAGGTCAAGTGTTGAGAACCATTCTGTGCCAGTTAACGAGTCTAGTGTTTCATCGATCCTGGGCAAAGGTGAGCTGTCTTTCTTTGTGACATCGTTTAATCTCCGATAGTCCACGCAGAACCGCAACTAGCCGTCTTTCTTCTTCACGAGTACTACCGGAGAGCTCCATGGACTTGCCGATGGTTCGATAACGCCACGTTCGCTCATTTCCTTAATTATTTGACCAACAGCGTCACGTTTAGCTAGTGGAACGCTTCGAGGAGCTTGACGAATCGGTCTTGCGTCACCAGTATCAATGCAATGTTTCACTATGTTGGTCCTGCCTGGTTTGTTGCCATCCTTGTCGAATATGTTGCAGTATTTACGGATCATTTGGCTGGCCTTGTGCTTGTACTTATCCTCCAACTCTTGCGTCCATACATTTATATCTTCCTCCATGTCCTTGCTGCCACTAGAGTCGATTTCAGATGAATCATTGCATTTGATGATGGCTTCTACCTCTTGACATTGCCCTAATACAGTTCCACTAGGAATTTTTACTGGTGATCTGAAGTCATTTAATACTCTCACTGGGATGCGTCCATTCTTTTGTGTCTTAGCCAGGGTTTTACCGATAAGTACGTCCGGTGTAGGATTTCGTGCTGCTTCAACAACCCAGAATTTGTTTGTCCCACAATCTCCATTAATTTTCGCCCAAACAACTGCTCCTGATTTTGGTGGAATCAGTTCGCTGCCTTCTAAGACCACTTGTTTGCTGCTGTATGTGGAATCATAACCAATGCTTAGTGGTACTTCCATGTTCTTATACTCCATAATTTTGTTATTCAAGTCGATCTTGATACCTTGATCCATCAAGAAGTCTACTCCTATGATTACCTCATCTACGACCTGCGCGACTATAAAACTGTGTAACACCGTCACATTCCCTATTGCGACCTCACATGTTACTTCTCCCACTACTTGGGTATCCTCACCAGTCGCCGTTTTTAAAATTGCTCCAGGTAATGGTCTCACTTCTTTAGCGATCAGTTCGAATGATGCAATGTGATGCGTCCGTGTCTATTGTTAAAATTCGCGCTCGTCCATCCACATATCCACCAATAGTAATGTTGCTCGTTTTTCTGCCAATTTGCGAGACGGAGATTATGGGGCATTCAATTGCAGGAGCCAGCATACGCCCCTTTAGACTGGCTCGTTTTAGTTTAACGACTGAGAAGTTGATGGTTTATCCTCCTCGGCCTTCCTTTTGCGCTGTCCTTCCTGTATGCTGGCACCCGTTTTGCATTCGCGTGCGAAGTGACCAGGCTTTCCACATTTAAAGCATTTCCCAGCTTGATTCTTGCCACCAGAACGATTCATTCCTTCTAACTTCTCCTCCTGACTTCAGAGTTCTCAATATTTCGGTCATCACATCTGCTGTTTCAACCTCCACTTTATTGACTTTGTATGCTGGTCTGCTTATGAGTGCCGCCGTTTCACGTGTTTGAGCATACGCCACTGTTTCAGGGAATGTTAACTTTGGATTCGCATATGTCTCTCGCTTGGTGTAAACGTCTTTTATGCCGCTGATGAATCTTTGTATTTTCACCCTTTCGAGATGCTCACCCGATGCGTCTCCGATGGCTAAATGAGCCAATCCCTCAATCCGATGCATATTCCTATATAGAGATTCGTTGGGTTTTTGGTCGCGCTTTTCTAACTCCATCTGGTAAATCTGTCTCCTGTGTTCGCTACCATAGCGTCTTTCCAAGGCTCGCATCAAAGCGTCGTAATCACTCCTCTCATAATCAGGTATAGTTTGCAGAAGTTCTGGTGCAGGTCCTTCCAAAGCAACGAATAGCGCAGCAGATTTTTCGTATTTGGGAAATCATCGAGGTTAATCAGCGAAATCGTAACAATTGGTGTCAGAAGTGGTATTGTTAAATAAATCCATAAGAATAATAGTTGAAATATGGTGAAGATTCAGGAATTGACGATACCTCCTCTCAAGAAGGAGTTGGCAAAGCGAGGATTATCTACAACAGGAAATAAGGCAGAGCTGCAATCGAGACTGCGAGAAGCAATGGAAGTCGAAGGTATCGACTTAAACCAATACGAATTCCGCCGCGAGGATGAAGATGTATCCTTGAAAGATGTTGACAAGGAAGAGGCTATTTATTCTGCGAAGGAGTTGGAACACCCATCAAGTAAGATTCAAGAAGAGGCCCCTAGCTCATCTGCGGGTATTGACATGAACATGTTATTGGCTGCAATTTCACAAAATATATCTGCCATCGATGCCAGCATATCACAAAAGATGGATGCACAGGATGCCAAGATGTCACAAAAGATGGATGTACAGGATGCCAAGATATCGGAAAAAAATGGATGCACAGGATGCCCGTAGTTCACAAAAGTTGGCTGAAATTTCAGAGATTTCACAAAAAATGGATGCACAAATCGGAACAATCGCACAAATACAGCAAAACTTGGTGAAGAATGCAGAACTTAAAGAAAGGCAGGATCTAATTGAAAGCAAAGTCAACACATTGGAAGGTCGTTTCCGGGATTTGCAGTTAAATCGTCCAACCACTTCAGTGAACGCCCCCAAGGTAAAGACACCATCCCTTGACGGTAAAAATCCATTCCAAGTCTTCAAGCTCCAGTTTGAGAAGACGGCTGAAACAAATAACTGGAGCACAGAGGAAAAATCTGCTGCACTATTCGTTGCGTTGGAAGGACCTGCGGCAGAACTTTTGCAAACTATACCTGATTATGAGAGGAATGATTACGACGGATTGATGCGAGCCCTGGAAAGACGCTATGGTAGCGAACACAGAAGACAAATTTACCAGATGGAGTTAGAGAAGCGCGACCAAAAACCCAACAAATCTCTACAGGAATATGCTTCGGAAATTGAGAGATTGGCTCATTTAGCCATCGGAGACGCATCGGGTGAGCATCTCGAAAGGGTGAAAATACAAAAATTCATCGGCGGCATAAAAGACGTTTACACCAAGCGAGAGACATATGCGAATCCAAAGTTAACATTCGCTGAAACAGTGGCGTATGCTCAAACACGTGAAACGGCGGCATTCATAAGCAGACCAGCATACAAAGTCAATAAAGTGGAGGTTGAAACAGCAGATGTGATGACCGAAATATTGAGAACTCTGAAGTCGTTAGAAGGAATGAATCGTTCTGGTGTCAAGAATCAAGCTGGGAAATGCTTTAAATGTGGAAAGCCTGGTCACTTCGCACGCGAATGCAAAACGGGTGCCAGCATACAGGAAGGACAGCGCAAAAGGAAGGCCGAGGAGGATAAACCATCAAATTCTCAGTCGTTAAACTAAAACGAGCCAGTCTAAAGGGGCGTATGCTGGCTCCTGCAATTGAATGCCCCATAATCTCCGTCTCGCAAATTGGCAGAAAAACGAGCAACATTACTATTGGTGGATATGTGGATAGACGAGCGCGAATTTTAACAATAGACACAGGCGCATCACATTCCATCATTCGAACAGACCTGATCGCTAAAGAAGTGAGACCATTACCTGGAGCAATATTGAAAACGGCGACTAGTGAGGATACCCAAGTAGTGGGAGAAGTAACATGTGAGGTCATAATAGGGAATATAACGGTGTTACACAGTTTTATAGTTGCGCAGATTGTAGATGAGGTAATCATAGGAGCAGACTTTTTGATGGAGCAAGGTATCAAGATCAACTTGAATAAAAAGATTATGGAGTATAAGAACATGGAAGTACCACTAAGAATTGGCTTTGATTCCACATACAGCAGCAAGCAAGTGGTCTTAGAAGGCAGCGAACTGATTCCACCAAAGTCAGGAGCAGTTGTTTGGGCGAAAATTAATGGAGATTGTGGGACAAACAAATTCTGGGTTGTTGAAGCAGCACGAAATCCTACACCGGACGTACTTATCGGTAAAACCCTGGCTAAGACACAAAAGAATGGACGCATCCCAGTGAGAGTATTAAATGACTTCAGATCACCAGTAAAAATTCCTAGTGGAACTGTATTAGGGCAATGTCAAGAGGTAGAAGCCATCATCAAATGCAATGATTCATCTGGAATCGACTCTATTGGTAGCAAGGACATGGAGGAATATATAAATGTATGCACGCAAGAGTTGGAGGATAAGTACAAGCACAAGGCCAGCCAAATGATCCGTAAATACTGCGATATATTCGACAAGGATTCGTCAAGCTCCTCGAAGCGTTCCACTAGCAAAACGTGACGCTGACAAATAATCAAGGAAATGAGCGAAAGCGATGTTATCGAACCATCGGCAAGTCCATGGAGCTCTCCGGTAGTACTCGTGAAGAAGAAAGACGGCCAGTTGCGGTTCTGCGTGGACTATCGGAGATTAAACGATGTCACAAAGAAAGACAGCTATCCTTTGCCCAGGATCGATGTCACACTAGACTCGTTAATTGGCACAGAATGGTTCTCAACACTTGACCTTAAGAGCGGGTATTGGCAAGTAGAAGTGAGTGAAGAAGACAAAGAGAAGACAGCCTTTAGTGTTGGCAACGGTCTATGGTAATTTACGGTAATGCCATTTGGGTTATGCAACGCTCCTGCCACTCTTTAATGATTAATGGACCATGTGCTCAAAGGACTACATTGGAAGACTTGTTTGGTGTATCTGGATGACATCATCGTATTGGGAAAGAGCTTCGACGAACATCTGAGTAACTTGGAAGAAGTTTTCCAGAGAATAGCTGGCGCTGGTCCTAAACTAAGTCCTAAGAAGTGCTCTTTATTCAAGAAGGATGTAAATTACTTAGATCATCAAGTAACCACGAAAGGGGTTTGTACTGCGAAGGAAAAAATAGAAGCAGTGAAGAATTGGCCCAGACCCAGAAATTTGCATGAATTAAGAAGTTTCCTTGGGCTGTGTACTTACTATCGCCGCTTTGTTCCGAATTTCGCCAGCGTAGCTCAGAGTCTCCATGAACTCACAAGGAAAAATAGATCTTTCGAGTGGAAAATTTAACAAGAGGAGGCTTCCCAGGCTTTAAAAGAACGACTATGCACTGCATCTATGCTAGCGTACCCGGTTCCAGGTGAAACATTTATTCTGGACACAGATGCTAGTGGTTATGGCATAGGAGGTGTACTTTCGCAAGTGATTGATGGGCAGGAGAAGATAGTTGCCTATTATAGCCGGTCTATTGGGAAACCATAGCGGAACTACTGCGTAACGCGGAGAGAACTATTAGCGTTGGTGGATTGCATTAAACACTTCCACAAATATCTGTATGGTCAACATTTCCGCGTTAGAACGGATCATGCAGCGCTGAAGTGGCTACTACAGTTCAAGAATCCCGAAGGGCAGCTTGCACGGTGGATTGAGAGGCTGCAAAGTTATGACTTCACCATCGAGCATCGCAAGGCTAATACGCACGGAAATGCTGACGCTATGTCCCGTCGACCATGTAGTTTGGAATGTAAGCATTGCTCAAAAGCCGAGGGTAAGGAAGACATAATAGACGACGCTAATGACAGTTACATCAGCAGAAGAGTGGGAGGCAAAGCACTTAAGGAAATGTCAGCAAGAAGATCCAGACTTGGAATTATTAATGCACGGCTTGGAAGTTAATAGACGGCCAAGTAAGGAACAAATGGCAGCGGAAAGACCCATCGCGAAAGCATACTGGGCAAAATGGAACAGTTTAGAGTTGATATCTGGCTGTTTGCGTAGAGTATGGGAAAGTGAAGATGGCCAGTGCTCTCGGAAGTATATATATATAGTAGTTCCGGATATTCTTAAGGAATTCCATAATGGTCCTAGTGGAGGGCACCTAGGCATTACAAAAACGCTGGAGAAGATCAAGCAGCGGTTCTATTGGGTTGGCTGTCGTCAATCGGTCGCTGAGTGGATTACTAATTGCACGGAGTGCATTGCAGCTAAAGGGCCAAAGCCACGAAATCATGGGCAGATGAAGCAGTATATCTCAGGTGCACCATTTGAGCGGGTTGCCATGGATATAGCCGGTCCATTCCCTATGAGCAAACAAGGAAACAAATACGTTCTTCTTCTACTTTAGTAAATGGCCTGAGGTCTACCCAATTCCAAACCAGGAAGCGAAAACAGTTGCGGATGCATTCACTCACAATTGGGTTAGCAGATACGGTGCGCCTATAGGATTGCATTCAGACCAAGGAAGAAACTTTGAATCGGCGGTGTTCCAGGAGATGTGCCAGATACTTGGTATTCGCAAAACCCGAACGACAGCCCTGCATCCTCAATCAGATGGCATGGTAGAGCGATTCAACCGGACCCTGGAAGAGCACTTGCCGAAAGTAGTGGACAAGCATCAAGATGATTGGGATGTACACATACCGCTTTTCCTGATGGGATGTCGGTCCGCAGTGCATGAAACAACAGGTCAAACACCTGCCAGGATACTGTTTGGTAGTGAAATTCGGTTGCCCAGCGCTATAAAATTTGGAATAACTGGTGATGCGAGAAGAATTGGGAAGGAAGCGTCTACTGTTCTCGAGGAAGAGTTAAGAGAGATACATGCTCTTGTGAGACAGCGAACTCAAATTATGAGTGACAAAATGAAGGCTAGGTATGACATGGCGATGAACTCCGAAGGTTTCCAAAATGGAGATTTGGTGTTGCTGTACAATCCACAACGAAAGAGAGGTTTGCCCCAAAACTTCAATGCAATTGGGAAGGTCCATACAAGATAATCAAACGACTCAACGACCTAGTGTATCGAATCCAAACTGTAGGGAGGCCGAGAAACAAGATGAAAGTGGTCCATCTAGCGAGGCTTGCTGCGTTTGGAACAGCGAATGTGTCTGATCGGGTGGAGGGCAGTGTGGCGAAAATGCGAAGCGAATGACAGATGAAAGAGAGGAGCCGACAAATGGCATGTTCTAGAGCGTAAACGATTCGATTATCATAAACGAGACGATTGTCGTAACGAGACGATTATCGTAACGACGCGATTATCGTAAAGACGCGATTATTCCGGGGGTTTCGTTTTCAAGCAGCAAACAAGTATAAGTTTCCAATAATAGTTTTAATAAACTATTATGTAATAAATAATTAACGCGTTTGCTTTAAGTATAGTACAGCATGTGCTTTATTTAATATTACTTAAATGAAAAATGAACATGTGCTTTACTAATAGAAAAGGTGCCAATGAATTGCGACCCTCAATAGTGCATGCTATGACACTCCAATTGCAACTAACTGCAAAGTAAATTCTAATTCGACTTGTTCCAATAAGAATACCGCAAACTTCAACCTTGTTACACTCATCTTAATAAGAGCAACTCAAGAAAGGTGACCGTTAGCGTGATTTGCGCTGCCATCCATACGGACCGCTCTCCCAGCAGTCGGCGCACTCTTGCATTGCAAATATGAGCGATGCTGTTACTATTATGATGCCAGAGTAGACATCAAAGAACGGTCAGCTTGCTTGGGTGGCCTTCAATGTTTTTGGGCTTAACTCCTCCCCTTCTAAATGGGAAGCGTCATCGGTTTTCAAGTTTAATGTATTGGCCAGACTTAGCGAGAGTATGCTCGTATGGCAGAATTAAATTTTGTTGGCTTTACTGGATTATAAAATTAAGAATTTTAAGCCTGAAAGTTAAACTCCTGCATGGTGAACGTTTGAGTGCTGCGATTATTTTTGGAACAAGTTGCAATAACTTAATTCTACGTGAACTATTAACACGATTTCCTTAATACTAATTGATAATTTGCAAAACATGATTTTGTGATTATTAAAACTAAGTTCAAAATATTGATTTTTTTTTTAATGAAATAAACATGTGTGAAATGCTCAGTCGCAAAACTCTGAAGTCAGTGTCAAAGCGAATCGATTAATGCAAATCAAATGACGACTTTCGATTTAATGTATGTAACGTGTCTGAACAACAAAGGCACTCGTTTATTTACAAAAATGCTTTATAAACCAAATTGTAAAAAAATAAGGTTCATAAACCAAATGTCTTACTTGTATGGAACAAAATTTACACAAACGTAATAATTTTTCACGTCGATTTTGAAGCCAAAAATTTGATATATTTATTCAATTTAAGGACAATGGATGAGACTCATAGCATACCAGATAAAAATATGAACATTTCCCGAAAATGATGAACAGTTTAGTCAGACAGCAATTACACATAATATTATAGTCGTACATTTCGCAAACTAAGATGGTTAAATGATTTTTAATTTTAAACGCATGTCTATTTTAAATTGTCCTTATGGACCACCGTCCCTTTAATAAGAACTGTAGTCCCTAAATCCTTTTCCATAATGTGTTCTTCGTAGAGAGGGGTTAACTTGTTTCCAAGTCTAGTGTTTCTTCTTACTAGAACCTTGTCTCCTGCCTTGAATGTACGCTCTATTCTGGATCTGTTGTGAGTTTTTAATTCCAACTGCTGTGCCTGTTTTATACGCGTGGGTATTTCATTATTACTTATGTCTGTAGTCGGCCTAAATATGTCGATTGGCCTTTTGTTTGTTACGGAATGGATCGTTTTATTATATTCAATGGTCGAAAGCAAAATTAAGTCCAGTGTATCGTCAATACTGTTTTCTAGCTTCATGCATCTAGCAATCTCTATCAAGGTACTATGAAACCTTTCCACTTGGCCGTTAGATGTGCTATGAAGAGGAGGAGCATTTGCAATATCGATATTGAAAATATTGGCAAGGAGAAATCTAACGGTGTTTGAATTAAATGACTTTTCGTTGTCACAGTAAATGACTTTAGCCCTTGGGAACACATTCAGGAGTTGAATGAGTTGAGGTTTAATGTCAATAATTGTTCTAGATGGTATCGTTTGAACAACCGCAAATTTGGAAAACTTGTCCAAGCAAGTCAAAAAATATTTTGAGTCCGTAGAAAATATATCAATGTGGAGGATTTCTCCAAGGTATGATGGAACTGGTGTTTCGGAAATTATATGTTTACGTTGATGTCTGTTATACTTTGCCCTTGTACAGATTTTGCAGTTTCCGACAACCTCTTTTGCTTTTCTCTCAAGTTTTGGAAAAAAATAATCACTCAGAATTTGTTTAACATTTTCTTGCGCGGCGCGATGTGCGCGACTGTGCTCTGTTATTATAATTTCGGTCTGCTCATTTGGGTCAAAGATGTCGGTTACAAGTTTTTTTGCATATTTGAATTTAGTATTTGGGAACATTTTTACTAGGTCATGTTGAATGTGTGCTAGAATGGGTAAACTGCAAAGAATTGCATTTACCACGTTGGTATTCACAAGGTCCCGGAGTACTAATAAGAGTGTGCCTTTGTCGCTGAAATTAATAATATGTCATCTTCGGTTTCCAAAAAGGATAAAGGGACGTTTGGATGGAAACTTATCCTCCTCGATAATTATTTGATTTTTAAAGCAATTTACAGGCTTTTCAACGGCTTCTATGGTATAGGTTAGTGACTGTTCGCTATGAATAGTCGCCAAGTCTGAACTTGCAGTTTCCACCATTGCGTTCACTTGCTGGCGCGACAAAGCATCAGCAACATGGTTTTCCTTTCCGGGTTTATAGTGCAACTTTGCATTATGTTCGTCAATGAATGCCTTCCAACGCTTAAGTTTAGCGTTTGGATTTCTATCCGAAACGGAAAAAGTTAAAGGTTGGTGATCGGTGAAAATGTTCAATTGACGTACCCCATAGAGGTAGTTTCTAAGGCTTTTTAAAGCCCACACTATGGCTAAAAGTTCCATTTCATTCGTTGCGAAATTATACTCGTTATCTTTTAAAGTTCTGGATATCATAGTTATGGGCCTACGCTCCTGAGATAGTACCGCACCCAATCCATGGTTAGACGCATCTGTTGTCAAGTCAAACGGATTCCTAAAGTCAGGGTATGTAAGCATTACATCTTCTGACACCAGTAAATGTTTTAAAGCATCAAAGGCTTGAAGTTGCTTTGAGTTTAATGTAATATTTACTCTTTTTGATTTATTAGCACTTACTGTTCCATTTTCGCCTTTCAGGATATCAGTCAAAGGTTTAGCTATGCTGGCGAAGTCTTTGACGAAACACCTATAGTAGCTTGCTAAGCCTAGAAATGATCTGAGACTAAACAAAGTTTCGGGAGCCGGAAAGTTAAGCATTGCGTTCACTTTATCCGGACATGTTTTAATTCCGTTCCTTGACACAATAAAACCGAGGTACTCTATCTCTTTTTTAAAAAAACTGTGATTTTTCAACAGAAACCCTCATGTTAGCTTCGCATAAACTTTTCAACACCCAATCTATATCTTTAATGTGTTGTTCTTCTGTTTGTGAATATATTATTACGTCATCTACATAAACATAACAACTCTTACCGATTTGTTCCCTTAGTACATCGTCTATAGCTCTTTGAAAAATGCTAGGAGCGTTTTTTAGACCGAATAGAAGTCGACAAAACTCGTACTTGACATTGTTGACAGAAAAAGCCGTTTTTTCTCGATCTCGCTCTGTGAGCTCAATTTGGTGGAACCCAGATTTGAGGTCGAGGGTTGTAAAGTATTGAGACTGACCCATGTTTGATAAGATCGACATAATGTTTGGTATCGGATACTTATCATCAATGGTTACTTCGTTTAATTTACGAAAATCTACAACTAGCCGCTTTTTCCTGTTACCATCATCATCGAAACCTTTTTTATCTACTACCCAAATTGGGTTATTGTAGGGGGATCTAGACGGCCTAATAATACCATTATGTAGAAGTTCTTTCACTTCTTTATTAACAAAATCTGCAACCCCCATTGGGTATGGGTATAATTTAGAATAGATGGGATTCTCGTGCTTTGTCCGAATCGTTGCAACTACATTCGTATTAAATGGTAGACACGCATTCGGATCAGCAAAAGCATTTAATCTTCTTTCAATCATTTTCAAAAATTCTTCTTTCACTGCATAAGGTACGTTATCCCGATTAATTTTGATAGTGTGAATACTTTCACTTTTAAAAAAGAAAAGCCTTTCGGCGCCAAAGTCGTGTGAAATTTGGCATTTTTTTAAGTCTACTATAGCATTAACCAACGTTAGTAGGTCAAGCCCAATAATAGCGTCAAAAGTTAGCAAATCAGATAATATAATAAAATCGGAATTTACCCCAAACAAATTTATCCTGCACTTCTTATACACTTTTGTTTCCCCGTGTATTGATCTAGCTAAAAATGGCTTCACTAATGGTACGATACCCCTAAGTTCTGTAAATGGTTTAACTGAACTTTTAGAAGATCCCGTATCTATTAGCATTTTTATAACCTTTCCCTCAGTTCCTATTACTCTGCTAATCCAGGGGAGTAAGGTCCCTCTCCTAAAAAATTAATTTCCTCATCAATATCATCAACCTCATTATTCACTACTTTATCGTAAGAACTCTTTTCAGCCGCATCTTGTGAAATATGATTTATTCTTTGAACTTTTGGTCCTGTACTTCTATCGGGTTCGTAACGTCGTTTAAACTGAGGTATGTGGTTGCCGGTATTTGCGGGAAGCTGTCTTTGTTTGGAACTTTGCAAATTGTTAGGTTTATTATGTTGAAAGTACTCATTTTGGGGTTCATATTTTGTTGAACGGCGTAAACGGGATATTGATGGATCTATATCTATGGGCTCAGGCTTTCCTATTCCTCCATAAAAATTACTACGTTTTTGCTGCTTACTACTGTTATTCTGAAAGTGGGGATTTTTTGTGGCACCTAAATGTTCAGATTGGTTACCGGTATTCCCGTCTAACTTTCCATCGTTTTCATCAAAATGCTTTGAAAAATTTGTAGCAAACACATACCGTTCATGATTCGCTTCCACCTCCTGTGCAAGGGCTAAGGCTGATGGTAAGTCTGTTGGACGCGCAGAGAATAGAATGTCGCAAAGTGGTTTTTTCAGACCGGAAATGAAAACGCGCAGCGCATCCATTCTATACTTTTCATTAATTGACTTGGCTAACTGGCTTTCGTAAGTCATTATAGTTTTGTTTGTAAGAAGCGTGAGCTTTCTCTCCACTTCGTCGTAAAATTTCAAAACCGTCGAATTTCCCTGCCTTAGCGTGCTCAACTCCTGCTCTATCAAATAAATCGGCCTTTTATCAGCATACGTGAAGTCTAGTCTTGCTATGATAGCATGGAAATTCAACACCGTATTGAAGGAAGCCAAAACACCGTCTGCAGAACCTCTTACTTTATTTCTAATTATTGCAACCGCTTGATAGTGTTTTGCGCTTCCGTCATAACCCTGATACAGTTTGTAAGCTGTGTGTGCTGCTTGTCTCCACGAGACGTAATTTTCCTGTTTGCCATCAAACTCAGGCAAAGACTTCACGAGATCGAGAGTCTCTTCGCATCGCACGTGACTTAAAATCTGTACCTCCTCAAAAGATTCTACTTTAGTGGTCAGGGTGGAAGTAAACTTTTTCGTAAGGTCATCTAATTTTTTGTCAAAATCATCCCTTTGGGATTTCAATGCAGCCGATACTGCTGCCGTAACAATAGCGCTCATATCCTCAGGAAGCATTTTTTCTTGATTTTTATCTGTTAAATCTAATGAGTCAAAAAGGATGGCTAGTTCAGAGTCGTTCATCAAATGAAATCGCAAAAAAGCGAGAAAAAATATATATACTACAGCGAAAAAATTTATATCAAAACCCGTTACTTTGCACTACCTATATTTTAATAAAAACTGAGCAGATCACTTACTATTAAATTTAGTATAATGCACCGTTATTTGCTGCCACCAGTATTTGCTGTAGGTTGTCCAAATGTAATTTTAGCCTTTGTCCAAATTAAATATTCGCAAATTTGTTGCTTAGTGTAGAAATTTGATACTACGCCGCCACAGTCCAAATATGATTTTCGCAAAATTGTTGTTTAGTGTAGAAATTTGATAAATGTATGTATTAGCCGCTGTTTATTTTGTCGCAGACTGTACAAATACTGCTATTACGTAAAAAAAGTGTAGATTTGGCCACAGCTCCAAGTATTTGCTGTAGGCTGTCCAAATTGATCGTAATATTGCAGGTTCTTAGTTGGGCGCCAGTTTCCAATAATAGTTTTAATATATTGAAAACTATTATGTAATAAATAATTAACGCGTTTGCTTTAAGTATAGTACAGCATGTGCTTTATTTAATATTACTTAAATGAAAAATGAACATGTGCTTTACTAATAGAAAAGGTGCCAATGAATTGCGACCCTCAATAGTGCATGCTATGACACTCCAATTGCAACTAACTGCAAAGTAAATTCTAATTCGACTTGTTCCAATAAGAATACCGCAAACTTCAACCTTGTTACACTCATCTTAATAAGAGCAACTCAAGAAAGGTGACCGTTAGCGTGATTTGCGCTGCCATCCATACGGACCGCTCTCCCAGCAGTCGGCGCACTCTTGCATTGCAAATATGAGCGATGCTGTTACTATTATGATGCCAGAGTAGACATCAAAGAACGGTCAGCTTGCTTGGGTGGCCTTCAATGTTTTTGGGCTTAACTTATATAAGGGCGACACATGACTGCAAGAGTAATCAGTCGTGAATTAAAAGCGTTGGAGATTACATTACATTGAAGTAATAAAAACAGTACATTGTGAAAGTTGTATACAAGTGATTGTAAACAGTAAAGTAAATTGTAATTGAATTGTGAATTACTGAGCAATCAAAAGAGCATTAATTAAATTCTTTATAAATAAAGAAACTGCAAATTAAGTTGGCGATTTTATTTAATAATCCAGAGATCGTGTACCCGAAGGATTTGGGAAATCATCGAGGTTAATCAGCAAAATCGTAATAATATGTTACTTGAAACTACCCTGTGAAAGAAACACGAGTACCGAAGTAATGATTTATATTTTGTTTTCACATAAGAACTTTTTAATCATCACTGACAAGAGGTGATTTTTTATTTTGTAATTCAAAATTTGTGTAATAAATTTATATATTTTGCAGGAGGAAATCAGCGCATGAACGAGGTTTGTATGTATATTTGAAATATTGAAATGTATATAATATTGACCTTTTCATTTTCAGTGGGTCTGCATTTTATAAGAAGCTGCCAAAGTAAAAAAAAAAATAGTTTGCCGTGTTGCTAATGCGTTGCAGGTGAGTTTCCAATAAGCTCTATTATTTTTTGTGCCAATAATAATTTATTCTTTTCTTTTTAGTAAAATTTATTATCAATCTGGATGGCTAATAGACCTTCCATATATATCTGGTCGCGAATTTTTGTGCAGGTACTGGAATTTTGGTGAGTAATGCCATTTCGAGTGTGATTTAACTAAGTTATTTTTTGTCAATCCTCATGGAGATATGCACAAAAATAAATTATATTGATATATCGACCTTTTTCAAAAAATTTATGCATATCTATATTTATCATATGCATTTATGTATATTTGCCATACATATTAATTTTTATTTATCAAATATATCTTTTTTTCAGGTGGCAACAATCAAGGAAATACTTGCTTCTGCAGTCAAAATTAAATTTAATTATGTATTATTATTATTAATGTTAATAGTTTAAAAATTAATATAATTTTTAGAATTAATTAATATACGTATAATTATTGAAAACATTATATATAGTATAGTTATTTAATTATAATTTATTTTAAATAGAAAATTGATACAAAAATGTAAATTATATATATAACTATAAATGTTAAAAAAAGTAATTAAAAATATGTAATTATGTAGATACTATATAATAAAAGAAAAAATGTTGAAATAAAAATTTTTAAAATCAAAATCAAAATTTTTAAGTTTCTATTTATTTCGTTTTTGCAATACTGAGGACTTTGATTATAAGGAGTTTGAAATGTACAAATGAGGAGTTTGTAAACACAACAGTGAGCAGTTTGAATACGTAGAATGAGCAGTTTGTAAGAACAGCAATGAGAACTTTGAATATAAAGAGTGAGCAGCTTATAAGTGTAACACTGAGTAGTTTGAACTCGAAATTTGAGAAGTTTTTAATAACAATAATGAGTACTTTGCTGAATTGAAATGAGTATTTTCTACTGACAATACTGAGCAGTTTTGTTAGACAGTATTTATATTATGAGAATAAAAATGTTGCTTGTTACTTTTTCACTTTGTTACTTTTTCACTTATATAGAAATTCAATAAATGAAAAAGATATGAAATATCACACCGACAAGAGGAAAGAGCTCACTTTCTTCCCGAGGCTAGAAGAAAAATGAGAAGTTTAATGAGAACTTATGAGATACTCATCCCTCTTGCAGGGTATATACATTATTATACATACATACATACACATGTTTATTATGACATATATAATTCTGTTCTCTTTCATGGCAATTATTTCTACTTACATATGTACATACGTACGTGTTAAGGTATGTTACATACAGTGGCTCACAGCCAAAATCGGACACCACCGAAGTAATTTTTCTGCCTTAAAATTTTTCTAACTAAATCAGGTAGAGTATAAACTAAAGCGGTATTTTAATACATTATTTATTTCAGGGTGCGAGTCCTGGTCCGACCAACATCCAAAATTGTAGAAAATAAATTTTTCTCTTTGCGATCACTCCCCTACAGGTAATGTCAAGCCCTCTGAATGTATTTTTGGCATGAAATAAAAGCTGCTCATAAAAATTCATCAGCCGTTCAGAGACGGCTTAGAATGTCCCTCCATTTTTTAGTAAAAGCATCGGCAGCCACTTTATAGACTTTCTTGTTTCGGATCATTGTCATGATAGAACTGCCAGTCGGCACCGGGAGAAAGTTTATCAAAGATTTCTAACAAATTTTCTCTTAATATATCAAGATTAGCAGCACTTGAAAATGGGCCTAATACCATAACTGATGCTCCGTCATGTTTGGTTTGAGGTTCCTCAGTTCTAGCTCCTCATGGAGTTTCCTCCAAACATAGGGTTTTCCATACGACCCAAGAACGTTAAACTTATTTTTTGTTAGTAAACAAAAATTTTACCAAAATGAAAAATCTTTATATCCGAGTCAAATCTTTTGGAAGCCTTAGCCTGATACTTTGATTTCGCTTGTTAATCAATGGTTTTTGTCGAAGTTTTCTGCCCTTTAAATTGATCTCATAAAGTACCCAACTATTTTAAGCCATGATCGCTAGCTATGGAGCAATAGCAAATTAATTTTTTTTACCTTTCTCCCCAAAGAGCATTTGTCTGCTTCAGAAGATATCTTATTGTGCGCAGGTTTACGGCTTTTTTTCTACTATTTATTGGTTTTAAAACTCTTAATTATATCGTGAACAGTTGAATGACATCTGTTTATGATCTCAGCGATTTTTCGTGCAGATTTTTTATCGTAAAATGTTTCAGAAACAACTTTCTTTCATCAGCATTAGTTTGGCCTCTCTGTGTGTACATAAAGCGTTGTAACATTTTTGATCACATCGTCCTTCTATTTGATAGGGGCGTGGGCGCTAATTAGCGATATGTTCAAGAATTGCGCTTTGATGCGTATGGCAAGACCTTCATTCAATGCCGATGGACTCGATCACAGAGTCTCCAGGTGCATGCCCCAAAAAATCGTTTAAATGTTTGTGGGGGTTGTCATTAAAATGGGCGTCTTCCTTGGAGGCATTTGCTGAGTTTTCATTAGAGTGCATTTTTATGTGATGGGCCCCAAACCATACACACAACTGCAGGGGTTTCGCCTTCTCACTTCAGTTGGCCTCCAAATGGATTTTTGTAGGATAATTGGTCTAAGACCAGAATTCGTAAGCTATTTCAACCATCTGTAAAAGAACCATTTCCGGCCACTCAATTTGTTCGCTATATATATTAGAAAAGAAATTAATTAAAATATAGACCTAATTAATAGAGCTAATTTGAATAAAATTATTTAAAGTGTGAAATAATGATTGATAGTTTAAAATTAAAATAGATCAAAATAGTTTAAAAAGAAAAAAGAAAATGAGAAAACACCGCACCTTCTATCTGCTCACCCCTAATAAAACACATTTTTCTACTAATGTTCAATTCCATTTCTGATTGCAATTTCCAATATTGATTTCTCGTCCCCTTCTCTATCGATCTACGTGGCTGAGCAGCTACACATACACTTTACTCAATACTTTATAAGAGTCCACTTAGTTAATTAATTAATTTTTCGTTTCCGTCATAACAAATTTTGTTCAGAATAATTCACCACACCAACTTCTAACTAACACAGCACATTTCCACAGAACAGCTGGTCCCAAATAAACAATCGACCAAACTGACCGTGACAGCATTCTACTGTTTCGCAAAAAGTTTTTTACCAATTCCGTTTGGACAAACAAGTGGAACACATCACAATCAATCTTGAAGGAGTTATCACCGACCTATTCCAGCACTTATAAGGTATGTATATTATAAAATTTTGAATTATTTTACAAATTTACATCTAAAAGATCAAAAGACAATTCTACTTTCAAACACGCAATTTGTATACGGTTTTTAATAATTTCTTGATCACTAACCCATTAGCACGTTGGCTGCCATGTCATATGTTTTCGTGTGACACACGAAAATTCATGGGGTGCCACGTCGGGTGCCACGTCGAAATCATGTGACAGGGGTTGTTTGATATTCGACATTGTCATGCTTTTGGGAGCCACGCGTAATAAATAGTTTAATGCTTTCTTGGTAGATTGATATATGTACAAAAATTTGGTCCAATTTTCAAGGATTTGATAATTTGATTTTGGGAAAAAATCCTAAATATAATATATTTATATATATATAAATATATATATTTATATATTATATTTTAGTTTTTCCGAATTATCTTATTTCTATAACCTTAAATAAATCAATCTGCCAATCCTTATAAAAGTATGTTAGAGCATTTGTTCATACCTGAGAATCTAGTGCATAATTTTTTATTCTTTTTATGATTGCCCTTTGCCTTCATATAGTATACAAGAATATACCATGTATATATGTACACGTACGGAGAAACATATCTCAACAAACTAATTTGCTTTGACGTTGATCTTACCTACAATTCGCGACACTGAAATAGCCGAAAACTAATATAACATACTTTATTTTACAAAAGTCTACAGGTTGATCTACCTTCGTGAAAAAGTGAAATTAAAAGCCGAAAGGAATAAAAAATTATTTAGGCATTTAAATAAAAATTAGTGAAATCAATGAAAACAGTTCAACGAAAATAAAACAGAAGAGAAAAAAAAGAATTGAAATCTTGAACACAATAAACTAAGAATCTTTATAAAAGCAAAGTAGTAGAAAGAATAAAGTAATGAGAGGTGAGAAAAAATGAATGAGCAAAAAAACAAACAAAAAACTCGAAAACTATTTCAACCAAAGATTCAACTCACAAAGAACTTAACTTCTAATTACTGTTTGTGTTTAATTTAGATTTTGGACAAAAGTTGTTTGTGTTCATATATCTGAATTTATGCTGAGATAAAATTAAAAAGATTCAAATTAAGATTAAAATTTACTCATGATAAATCATAATGTAACAGAAATACTAACGAGATAAACTCGATGATGATAAGCGGAATATATGTATGTATGTAGATCCGCGATAACTCAGCGTAGAATTTAAAAGATAATAAGACGCAATTCTAAATTTCATAAAATAAACATTTAAAAAAAATTGTGCGTGGCAGATTTCTGTTGAATGCTGTGTTTGTGTTCTCTTTGTATTAATCCTTTATGGAAGAGGTCTTTTAGCAGAAAATACTGGCGACAGAAAAATTAAAGCGTCCTTTTGTATATGCATTTATTTTCGGTTTTACTAATTGGAATATCCAAACTTTTCAATTTAGTCTTTATGCTATCACGAACTTTCTCGACTGTCGCATAGGTCTGATATAGCGCTATATTCAAGCGGTTAATCCAGCCGAAAAGTTCATCATAATCCATTTCACGACAAATCTCACGAAGTTACAATCATTCCCAACAGATTCCACAAAAAATTCATTCACACGAACTTCGAACTGTTTTATCGAACTACAGCGTAATCGAAGTTTCACACCTTTGCCTTTAAATTTAGGCAGCGTTCCCACTGGTAGACTCACATACATAAGTTCACATACAATAACGGTCATATAACGGGAAAGACTGCCGTTATAAGCTAGTTATTTAAAATCAATTGATGAATTTTTTTTCTGTTGCCGAAATTTTTTAGTTCTCGACCCTTAACAAACTCATGCTCATCGTGACTCGGCGTTAATTAAAAAAGAAAAAGGTTCCGTGCGTCATGCGAAGGGAGGTGGGAAACCGTTGTGAATAATAATAAGTTGGGGAATTGAATACGCAGGCTCAATATAAAAAAAAATTATATAAAGATAATATCGCTAGAAGTAAAAGAAATTCCAAAACCCTACGTCCGTGTAGACAAATTTTCGAAAACTTTTTCGTATAGGAAAACAGGAAACTTAATTTCGAAGATTTTCGGTATATATCTTATATAATACCTTAAAATAAAATAAGACGCTGTTTAAAATGCAAAAAATAAACAATAAAAATAATAAAAAATTAATTATATTATAAATCTAATTTTATTAAAAAACTTTTACAGCAAAACCCAGTGATTGCATAATGTGGACTCGTTTCTTAGTTGTACTACTACTGGCTCTCATGCCACATGCTATAATTAGTGTGAAAAAACGCAATATCGAAACTGTTTACCAATGGAAACAACTCGTCTATGGGTTTGCTACACCAGAAGATCGGCAACACGCGGAATCTAATGGACAGTTAGTGCCTGAAAATGGTACACCCATCGATGTAGCGAGACATCAGCATGGTAATGATGGGATTCATTTAAAGAAAAAAATAAAAAAAAATAATGATAAATGAGTTTAATGTTTACTCCTTACTTTATTCCATTTTTTCTCTTATTTTTTTTCTTTTGCAGGAAATGCCTCACGTGTCATCATCACTATACCCAGATTTACAACGGGCATTCCCTACACACTGGCGGTGGTGAGTGACAAAAATGAAGCTAATGGTCCAGTCTTGCAACCTTACCCGGCTTATAGTTATCATAATGCAGATGGCGATGATTGCGATAAAATTACCTCAGGATTTCGTGTGGCGGTGAGTTAAGAAAAATTAGTTTGTAAGGGATTCACTATTTATTTAAATAATCATTTAGACAGTTAATTTTGTGTCAGTAATTAATTGATTAAAGAAATTATCTCTAAAGATTATAAATTTTTTGTTTGAATTATTTTGATTATTTTAATTTACATTAATTTTGGTAATCCATAATCCTGTTAATTCGATTATTAACAAAATTAATTAATCATCTACTGAAGAAAAAAAAACAATTTAACTGGTCCATAAAATTGATGATTAATCAAAAATAATAGTTTAATAATCGTTAAACAGTTTTGTTTTGTATGTGATTGATTTGAATCAAAATTATCAATTAAATAATTATATTTTGTGATCAATTGATAATAAAACATATTTAATACTTCTTATGATTTTAGGTCACAGAGTGCAATCAACTGTTCGTCATGGACTCCGGCGTTATTGGCACGACCCAAGTATGTCCGCCACAGCTACTCATTTTCGATTTGAACACTGACACTTTAATCCAACGCTATCGTTTCGAGTCGAACGTGTACTTGGCGAACGCTTCGCTAGTAATGAACCCACTCGTTGTCGTGGATGATCTTCCACCAACTGGCCGCTGCCAACGCTTCCATGTCTATATTGTAAGTAAGAATCGAATGCGCAGCAGGCGACAGACGACAAACTTGTTATGTTGACTAACTACCTGAAATTTTGTCCTTATTATTATTATTACGATTTTTCTTTTTTTCTCTCTCTTTTGCATAATCAATCATTCAAGGCTGATGTCTCTTATCATGGTCTCGTCGTTTATGACTCCGAATTAAATACCGCATGGCGTATTGAGAATAGATTTATGTACCCCGATCCCGATCATGGCGAACATACAATTGCTGGAGAGAAATTCATACTGATGGATGGCATGTTTGCTTTGGCCACCGATCAACGTGATCTGTACTTCCATCCACTGGCCACCAGGAGTGAGTATGCCGTGCCGTTGAGTGTGTTAAACAATCGTACTGTGTGGATGGAAAATTTGGAGGCAATGCCAGAAGAATTCCGATTGGTGGGCCAACGTAATAGTGAATGTGCCGCAGAGGCAATGGATAGTCAAAGGAATCTATATTGCGTTACATTCAATCCAATTAAGTTAGTCAGATGGAATCTGAATAAGAAAGCGAGTAGGTATAATGGGAAACATGAAATGAAATTGAAGGCAGATCCGCAACTGCTGCAGTTTGTCGCTGGCATGAAGGTGTTCAAGAATGATGAAGGGAAGGATGAATTATGGATGTTATCGAATAAATATCAGGTACGTAGCTCATGTTCCACTGATTTATTTACTTTTTAATGAATGCAATATGTTATTTTTCATTTTTGTAGAAAGTCGCTACTGGCAATTTGAGAGACAATGAGGTGAATTTCCGTGTAATGCGTCGGCTTCTTGATGACATACACGCAAAGTCTACCAAATCAAGACACTAAAATATTGACTTAAGTTAAAAAATTAAAATTTAATAGCAACAAAAAAAAACTGCTACGGTTATTTTGTTATTAAAACGCTTATAGGTTAGGTTGAATGAAGTTATACTGTATTTAATTTAATTTTGATACTTGATCTGGTCCTTTGAATTGCGAAGCTCCTATATATCTAAAGCAACTTCTAGATATGGCCGCTCAGAACCAGAATAGGTGTTCTTTCCTGCGCTTTCTGCATGTATCATTATCGTTACTCATTTTACCCACACGTGGTGCTAGTAAGTTGTGACCTCTCATTAGAGCAACAAACGTCTTGAAATCTTTTCGAGACCGGGGCTCTTTCTCATGATCTTGGCGATCGCTCATGTCGTTAAGACATTCCACCTCAAACTGATCAGTCATACACAGGCATAAACACGAGAAAGTTATACCAAAGCTAGGAGTTTTTTCTGAGATGTTTTTTTTTAGAACAAGAGTGTTTTTCGATAATTTTTCCGTCTCGCAACAAAAAAAAAAAAAAAAAAAAAACCACACACGAGAAATTTGTGTACACTGTAATGTTTATATATTCTTATAAGCGACAATAATGAGTATCCATCAGATCAGTATACAACTCTTTTGTTCTGCACAAGCTCTACACATGTCTTAATTCTCGATGTGAGTATGACTTTAAATATGCTTATGCATATGAGTTTTGTACTTTATACTGTATGCTTATTCGATCATATACTTGCATTAGGAGCGCATTTCGATTAGTAGTTTGTTTTTGACAACGGAAGAGGTTGGGTACGTTTTTGTGTTCTCTTCGATTTTTGACTTTTGAAATAAATGGATCAAAGAATATGTATTAAATTCTGCCTTAAAAATGGTATAAAGTGCTTTAAGGCACTTGAAATGTTGACTGCGGCATTGGGTGAGTCCACTTTGTCTCAAAAAAGTGTTTTGTAAGTGGTACAAGCGCTGTACAGAAGGCCGAGAAGATGTTGATGACGATGAGCATCATGGTGCGACCACATCAGCAAACGAAGGAAACATCGAAACAGCGAAAAAAAAACATTTTCTTGAAAATCGTCGAATCACTATTAGGGAAGTTGCAGAAGATGTTGGCATATCAATCGGCTCATGCCATTCAATGTTTTGGGCATGAAACGTGTGGTTCCGAAACCTTTAAATTTTGAGTAAAAGCAATGTCGAATTATATCGCTCAGGAGTTGTTGAATAACGTTAAAATGATCGGAGTTTGCTCAAACGGATATAACTGGCGATGAAACTTGGTTATATGGTTGTGACGTTGAAACCAAGGCCCCATCATTCCAATGGAAGTTGCCAGATGAGCCAAGGCCGAAAAAAACACACCAAAATTTGATCAAATGCTAAGGTTTTGCCCACTGTTTTCTTTGATTACAATCGTGTGGTGCATCATGAGTTCCTGCCAAAAGGTCGTACAGTTAATAAGGAATACTACAAGGAAGTTATGCAACGATTGCGTGAAGCAATACAGCTCAAACGATCAGAATTGTGGAAAAAGAAATCGAGGATTCTGCATCACGATAATGCACCAGCTCACACATCAATGCTTATTCTTGATTTTTTGACCAAAAACAAAACCGTAATCATGCCTCAACCACCGTATTCATCAGATTTGGCTCCCTGCGATTTTTTCCTATTCCCAAAACTAAAGAAACCAATGAAAGGAAAACATTTCTCAAATTAGATGAGAGCAAGTCAGAATAGAAGAAAGAGCTGATGGCCATACCGAAAAGCGCATTTCAGAACTGTTTGGGGATCGGAAAAAGGGTTAGCACAAGTGTATATAGATATTGATGAATAAATAAGTGCTTTTCAAAAAAATCTAAATTCACCTTTTCCTTTGAACACATCTCGTACATTAATGTTTTTTTTTGCTCTCACTCTGTTTTCTACAAAAATACTCTATAAACTTTTATTACTGTGATACTAATTTTTTTCTATTTTACTGTTCATTTTCATTCATTCCTTTGGCCTTTAGCTTCAATCGCTTTTCAAATTTCAATTTTTTTGTGAACAAAGAGCTTGATGGATTTTTGTTTGTTTTTTTTTTTTTTTTTTTTTGAGAGTTGAAATACTATTTCATGTACAAATATTTCTTGCAGAAGTCATAAAAATTAAGAAGCAGGTTAAATTCTAGAAAATGTTTAGTTTTGGATAAAAAAAAGTTTCGGCGGTTTTTGAAAATTAATATTAGTCAATAACATATTGACCATCATGTTTAACTCACTAGCAAGTATCATTTTATAAAGCATTATGTTGAAGAAATCCCGAGATAAAGGGTCATTCTGTCTGAAACCTCTTTTGGTATAAAATTGATGAAGGTGGTTTGTGCCGAACCTGCGGCTTCCGCACGATTTGGAGCATTATAAATATCTGGTCTAAAGACATACTGATAAGGTCCGATTAGTTAGTTCACGGTGTACTTCAGTCATTTATGCAATACGCCCGATAAGTTTAATCTCCTTTGATCCTTTCATCTCCACAATTTGTGCATTATGGCCACTGAAGATTTCTTCAGCCGAGCTGTTTCTCCAATATGCGGTGTACAAGAGTTTTAAGTTTTTCCTTCAAATGAAGGCACCTACACTTTTGTTTTTACCTAACTCTGGACTATTATTAGGAGCTTTTTATGTCATGTCAAATATACACTTGGAGGGATTGACAATCCCAACGCAAGGGCGACCGTAAATATTAAAACTTTATTCTATATTTGTGGATGTTGGTGTGCTTCCGACCTTCTATTGCATCGTAAGAAATGATAGAACCACCGGTCATAGAGGGTCTGGGATGGCAATTTACATAAAGGCTAATCTAAGCTACAAAGTTATATATAAATCTCACTCCTCTGAGGTTGTTGAAAGTATATTTGTTGAACGCATTGAACATGTACGAAATGGTCTTGTGCTCTGTGTATACAACCCATATAATACAAATGATCTTAATCTTAATTGTCCACTAATCACAACCAAGAACTTTTATTTTGGTCTGACTACTGAAGAGGATATTATAAAGTGCGTTTTTAGTATAAAATCGAATGCAATTGGAACGGATGGTCTGAGTTTGCATTTTTTCTTAAACTAATACTGCCGAATGTGCTTCCTATGCTCACGAACATCTTTTATGCAAATAAAAATCTCTACTTTTCCAAATCAATGGAAGACGGCTAACGTCATCCCGGTAGTTAAAGGCAACTCTTGTAGCTCTTCCCTATATACTATGTATACTATAGACCCATCAGCATCACATCAGCATTGTCCAAAGGTTTTGAAAATTTTATTTCCATTCGAATAGTGTTACACTTGCGTTTCCATAATCTGTTGAGTGAATTCCAGTCTGGATATAGATTCAATCACAGTTGTTCGTCAGCCGTGTTGAAAATCATGGATGACATCCGTCCTGCTTTCGATAATCACTTACTTGCCATCTTGGTACTTTAACATTTTTCTAAAGCCTTCTACAGCGTAAATCATTATATTCTTATAATAAAAGGGAAAAGTTATTTTGATTTAAACACAACAGCTACTTATCAAACAGATATCGGAAAGTTCAGGGTGTGGATATAATTTCAGATTACAGAGAAATTACCTCTGGGGATTCCCAAGTCTCCATATTGGGACCAATACTTTTCAGTATATTTATTAATGGCATTGTTTACTGCTGCAGAAATTCTTGTATCCATCTATATGCTCAGATATACTTCTCACGTCCTATTGGTCTTGGAGAAGATTTAATAGCTAGATTAAACGGGGATCCAATAAGAATTCAATAATGGGCTAACATAAATGGTCTCCGCCTCAATGCTAAAAAACCAAGGTGCTTCCGATTAAAAGTAATTCTCTTGTTCTCAGTAGTCTAACACTAATTGTTTTGAACGGGTTGAAGCTAAAATTTGAACATGTGAATAATCTTTGGCACAAAATGAATTCCCATCTAACTTGCGGGGATCACAAACATCACTACATAATGAAAATATGTTTGACCTTAAGAAATCTATGGCACGCATGTGAATTAGCACAAAACTTAAACCAGTTCAGTCCCTTATTGTTCCCCAATTTCCTATTTTGAAGTCGTATATGATACTCTAAGTTACGATTCTAGAAACAAATTAAATTCAGCTCTAAATAACGTGGCCAGCTTCATTTACAGCAAAATAAAGTTTGACCATATCTACTTGTATTCCAAAAACATTCTTGGGTTCACTCGTGATAATTATCTCAAGGTTCGCAATTTGGTATATTTATTTAAAATTATTAGAAATCGCCAACCTAGACATATTTTCCGAGGTTTGTGCAATCATCTCGAACTCACATTGTTGTTGTCCTAAAATACAAAGCCTTGACGACCTCTAGATTGCTTTTTGTTGGCACTGTCAGAATTTAGAATTCATCACCAGTTTCATTAAAATATATGAAATTCATTGGATGCTTTAAAATAGCAGTTACAAACCTATTTACGTAATTTCCATCCCTATTATTCCTACCTATTCTTACCGAAACCTTCCGTTATGTCAACGAAATTGTGGTTTTCTTTTTTTATATTATTATTAATTATTTTCTGTATATCTGTTTTATCTCTACATCAACGAGGTCTCACTTTAATGAGACACTCATGATTCCGACAAGCATATCAAAAACTTCAAACACTCGCAAACCATCAGATCTTCCCTCAATAACACCAGCTAAAAATCCACATTAACACACCACACAACAATATCATTAACCACCAGAGTCCACAGAAATCCTTAACGGTGTAATACCAGCATCAACAGAGTATCATACCAATACACCACAAAATAATACCAACAAACAAGTACACGAACATAAATCGTCCCAACATCCATCAATTGGCATCATTTCTAACATAAGTTACCAAATCATAAACACAGAGTATAGAATATATTTGAAACTCACCTTTATCCTTTTTCGTTCTTTTTAGAAACTTATTACTGTTATCATTGATGGTAGGCTCATTAAAAAAATTTCCTTTTCTTGCAATTCTTATTCTCCTCTATTTTATTTTACTCTATTTATGTCACCAACTATTCGCTTAACGCAAATCACTTTCTTCAGTACGTATTTTCGAAAAAAGACTTAAAAAAATCCCTGGGATGTCAGCAGAGACATGCAATTCTTATATCTGTAGTGCATTGCATGCACAAATAAACATACAAACATATATAAAATTGTAAGTTTGTTATATCTGTATATATGTATGTATATAGTTTTGTTAGAGTTCAATATTAAAACAATCTATTTTTGTATAAATTTTAATTTGCACAAATTAAAAATTGTATATCATCCACATTTCACTTTTACTCTTCAATTTCAACATTTAGTTTCTTTCCGTTTCGTTGTTATAAATTCTTCATTTTTTTTAATATATTCCTCTTTTTACTTTTGCAACATATATTTTATTTTAAATTATAACCTTTTTTGAATTATTTTTACTTTAATATACATTAAATTGTTACAATTAATTTCACTCGCAGATCACACGAGCATACACGGCCGAATTCCTCTGAACACTAAGGTGAGCGATAGCACGAGTACCTGTCTGTGACTTACTAGGTATTTCCAGGTTTCGAGACATGCTAACACATCATGTTACTTACATAATATCGCTAAAGAGAAGCGTGATATTGGTACACATATAAGTACATAAACCTAAATACATATTGGGATAATTAACCTTAGAGTGCTGAAACAAAAAGAGAATTAAAAAAATAAGTAAAGAATTCGAAAAGAAACCAAATAAAAGTAATTGAACTATAGAAGGAAGGTGAAATATAATTAGTATATATAGTACATAGTATAGAATATGTATAATATTTTAGAATTAGATAAATAAATATACATTTTGTGAACTTTCGATGAAATTTATAATATAAAAAAAAAAACAAAAAAAAGCGGAACTGCGTTGAGGATCTTATAATTTAAAAATGAAGAAATTCACTTCGTTAAATATATTAGGAAAGGAAATTAAATTGACGTAATTTGAAAACACTTTATTTAAAGTGCGAAATTATGATTGATAAACTATCAAATCTTAGAAAATATTTTACAAAGAAAATTAAGAAAATTAAAAAAAACCGCACTTCTTTTTGCATTGCATTGTTTGTGACAAGGGAAAATTTACAGTTTCACCGAAACTTCTAGTTCCACGTGGCTGATCAGCTCACTTTACTTAGTCCTTTCTTAAGAAATTCATTTAGTTAGAATTACTTTTTCATTTCCGGCAAATTTTGTTTAGAATAATTCACCACAACTACTTCTAACATAACTCAGCAAATTTCCACAGAACAGCTGGTCCCAAATAAACAATCGACCAATCTGACCGTGACAGCATTCTACTGTTTCGCAAAAAGTTTTTTTTACAATTCCGTTTGGACAAGCAAGTGGAACACATCACAATCAATCTTAAAGGAGTTATCACCGACCTATTCCAGAACTTATAAGGTATGTATATTACAAAATTTTGAATAAATTTCCAAAGCTACATCTAAAAGATGAAAAGGCAGTTCTACTTTCAAACACGCAATTTGTGTATGGTTTTTAATAATTTCTGGATCACTAACCCATTAGCATGTTGGCTGCCATGTCATATGTTTTCGTGTGAACACTAAAATTCGTGAGGTGTCACGTCGGGTGCCACGTCGAAATTATGTGACAGATGTGTTGCTTGATATTCGACATTGTCATGCTTTTTTGAGTCACGCAGCATAAATAGTTTAATATTTGCTTGGTAGATTGATATCGGTACAAAAAATTGGTTCAACTTTCAGAGTTTTGATAATTTGATTTAGGAAAAAAGCTTAAATCTAGAAGAAAATTAATCAATTTCATTAATATATTAGTTTTTTAGTTGTGAATATTTTGGGAATCAATGCACTTTTCTATTTTTCTTTTTTGGATATTGCATAACATAGAACGCAAACACTTGCGACATTGAAAACAACTTATAAATCCAAAATAAGCAGTAAAAACTTTTTTCTTTAATTCTTGTTTTACATTTCACGTAATAAAATCAATGAATTTCGATGAAGGATCACCATTTCAGTATCGGGATGTATGTGTTTTGCTATTATTTTTCCAAATTTTCTCATTTCTTTTTATTCTTAAATAATTCAATCTTGTTATCCCTATGGAAGTGTGTGATAGCATTTGTTCATACCTGAGTATCCGAGTGTATTTTTTTGTTCTTTTGATGATTGCCTTTTTGTATATACTATGTATATATATCTGTATATATATACAGATAGAAGCATATCTCAACAAACTTATATGCTTAGACGTTATTGTTACAACAATTTGTGACACTGAATTAGACGAAAATTATTATAACATACATGCAAGGATTCTCTACATACAAAAGTCAACAAGGTGATATACCTGCGTGAAAAAGTGAAATTAAAAGTCGAAAGGATAAAAAAAAAATTATTTAGGCATTTAAATAAAAATTAGTGAAATCAATCAAAACAGTTCAACGAAATTGAAAAAGAAGAGAAAAAAGTGGATATCGTAAACTAAGAATCTTTATAAAAACAAAGTTGTAGAAAATATAAAGTAATAAAAGAGGTGAAAGAAAATGAATGAATAAAAATGGACGAGCAAAAAAAAAAATAGATATCTATTTCAACCAAATATTCAACTCACAAAGAACTTAACTTCTAATTACTGTTTGTTTTTAATTTAGATTTTGTACAAAAGTTGTTCGTGTTCATATATCTGAATTTAAACTGAGATAAAATTAAAAGGATTCAAATTAACATTAAAATTTACAGAAGATAAATCATGCGACTGGACAACTAATGAGTTAAAATCGACGATGATAAGTGGAATTTAGAATTCGCGATAACTCTGCGTAGAATTTAAAAGATAAAAAGACGCAATACTAAATTTCGTAAAATAATCATAAAAAATTGTACATGATAGATTTGTGTACTGTCGAATGCTGCGTTTGTGACGTGGGTTCGCCACCTTTCAGCCCGCTCTCTGGTTACACAGCACTCTGGTCGCTTTATGTCATACATATACATATCAGACGTTGCCTTCATGTGAAGTTGATTGAGTCGATATTTATCACAAACTTCTTCATCGATTTACCGAGTCCTCTTTGTATTAATCCTTTGTGGAAGAGGTCCTATTGCACAAAATACTGGCGACAGAAAAATGAAAGTTGTCCTTTGGCAGTGATTCGTACTGTTCAATCTTCCGTTTTCTTCTTTTATTTGTTATTGTTTTTGTATATGTATAGGTATTTATCTTTGATTTTACACATTTGAACATCCAAACTTCTCAATTTAATCTTTATGCTACCACGAACTTTCTCGACTGTCGCATTGGTCTGGTATAGCGATATCTTCAAGCGGTTAATCCAGCCGATAAGTTTATCATAATCCATTTCACGACAAATCTCCCGAAGTTTCAGTCATTCTCAACAGATTCCACAAAAAAACTCATTCACACCAACTTCGAACTGCTTTATCGAACCACAGCGTAAGCGAAGTTTCACACCCTTGCCCTTTAAGTTAGGCATCGTTACTCCTACATATTCACTGGTAGGCTCACACACAAATTTGCACTTACAAATGCAGTTGGTACGACTATTTGAAAGGCTTCCATTACAAGTTAAGCCGATGGCAGATAGGAATTTATTGTGTTGCGTGATGGTATGACACAATGAACATTTTTCTATCCAACAAGTTATTCATCAAAAAACTGAAAATTTATCATATTAAATAATTGTTAAACTTGTTTTGGAGATTTCCTTCTTAATTCTTTTAAATTCGCATTAAAATTAAGCAAATAAATTGAAATTAAAATTAGGGAACGGTCAAAGCGCGTAGAGAGATGAAGAATGTCCATATTTTGGCGTTGCGTTGGCGAAAACGTTACTAATGATTGCAATTTCGTAGCGTTGGTAGAGTTGCATGGATTCATTTTAGACGTCAAAGTCAATCTGTCAAGCAACGTGGCGTAAAAGTCCTATTGCCATCGGCTTAGCTTACTTAAAATCAGAGGATAAATTTTCGAAAACTTTTTCGTATAGGAAAACAGGAAAATTTATTTCGAAGATTTATTCTTTTCTTCTTTCATCATGTCTTAGAATAAAATAAGACGCTGATTAAAACAATAACAAATAAACAATAAAAAGTAATAAATAATTAATTCTATTAAAAAATCTAATTTTATTAAAAAACTTTTACAGCAAAAATCAGTGGCTGCATAATGTGGACTCGTTTCTTGATAGTACTTCTGTTGGCTCTAACGCCACACGCTTTACATTTTAGAAAGCAACGCGATATTGAAACTGTCTACGAATGGAAACAACTCGTCTATGGGTTTGCTACACCTGAAGATCGGCAACACGCGGAATCTAATGGGCATTTAGTGCCAGAAAATGGTACACCCATCGATGTAGCGAGATATCAGAATGGTAATGATGGGATACATTTAAAGAAAAGAATAATAATAAAAATAATGATAAATGAGTTTAATGTTTACTCCTTACTTTATTCCAATTTTTCTCTTATTTTTTTTCTTTTGCAGGAAAAGCCTCACGTGTCATCATCACCATACCCAGATTTACAACGGGCATTCCCTACACACTGGCGGTCGTCAGTAAACACAATGGTCCAATTTTGCAACCTTACCCGGATTATAGCTATCATAACGCACATGGCACTGATTGCGATAAAATCACCTCAGGATTTCGTGTGGCGGTGAGTCAAAAGAAAAAATTTTAGGGGACTAATTATTAACTATATTTTTTTATTTCCTACTGAATTAATTTTTAAATTATTTAAACAATCCTTCATTAACTAAAAAAGTCAAATAATTGATGTAATTAATCGAGAACAGTGCTTGGATAATTGCAAACAAACCAGTTTTGTGTCAGTAATTAATTGATTAAAGAAATTTGCTTTAAAAATTATTAACTTTATTTTAATTATTCTAATTATTTTAATCTATATTAATTTTGGTAATCCATAATCCTGTTAATTCGATTAATCACAAAATTAATTAATCATTTACTAAAAAAAACAATTTAGTTGGTCCATAAAATTGATGATTAATCAAAAATAATAGTTTAATAATCGTTAAACCGTTTGGTTTTGTATGTGATTGATTTGAATCCAAATTATCAATTAAATAATTATATTTTGTGATCAATTGATAATAAAACGTATTTAATACTTCTTATGATTTTAGGTCACAGAGTGCAATCAACCGTTCGTCATGGACTCCGGCGTTATTGGCACGACCTAAGTTTGTCCGCCACAGCTACTCGTTTTCGATTTGAACACAGACGCTTTAATCCAACGTTATCGTTTCGAGTCGAACGTGTACTTGGCGAACGCTTCGCTAGTAATGAACCCACTCGTTGTCGTGGATGATCTTCCACCAACTGGCCGCTGCCAACGCTTCCATGTCTATATTGTAAGTAAGAATCGAGTGCGCAGCAGGCGCATGCCGAACTTAGTGCGCATTCACGACAAACTTGTTATGTTGAGTAACTTCCTGAAATTTTGTCCTTATTATTATTATTACGATTTTTTTTATTCTCTTTTTTTTGCATAATCAATCATTCAAGGCTGATGTCTCTTATCATGGTCTCGTCGTTTATGACTCCGAGTTAAATACCGCATGGCGCGTTGAGAATAGATTTATGTACCCCGATCCCGATCATGGCGAACATACAATTGCTGGAGAGAAATTCATACTGATGGATGGCATGTTTGCTTTGGCCACCGATCAACGTGATCTGTACTTCCATCCACTGGCCACCAGGAGTGAGTATGCCGTGCCGTTGAGTGTGTTAAACAATCGTACTGTGTGGATGGAAAATTCGGAGGCAATGTCAGAAGAATTCCGTTTGGTGGGCCAACGTAATAGTGAGTATGCCTCAGAGGCAATGGATAGTCAAAGGAATCTCTATTGTGCTACATTCAATCCAATTAAGTTGGTGAGATGGAATCTGAATAAGAAAGAGAGTAACTATAATGGGAGACGTGAAATGACATTGAAGGCAGATCCACGGATGCTGGAGTTTGTCGCTGGCATGAAGGTGTTCAAGAATGATGCTGGGAAAGATGAATTATGGATGTTATCGAATAGATATCAGGTACGCAGCTAGTGCGGAACATGCAGAAAGTCGCCACAGGCAATTTGAGAGACAATGAGGTGAATTTCCGTGTAATGCGTCGGCCACTTGATGACATACAGTCTCCGAAGTCTTGGTGTCCTTTAAGGCACTAAAACCTTTACTCAAAGTAATAAATATAAAATACAATAGCAACCAAAAAATTGCTGTGGTCATTTTGCAATTGGTTGGGTAAGGTAACACTGGATGGCTGTCTCGCCATGGTTGTTTGTAACTCCAGATGGAACTTTTAGTTTAGTTCGAGCTAAAAGCTTGATATTTAATTTTGATACTTCATCTACTCTTTTCAACTGCTAAGCTCCTGGGTATCTAGTCACTTTCTAGATAAAGCCGTATTAAAGGAGGAGGTGTTATTCCCTGCACTCCCTGTAGGTGTCATCGTTATTAACGCCCATTCAGATAACGTGTGATGTCAGTAAGTTGTGACTTGTCATTGAACCAAAAACCGTCCTGTAATCCTTTCGAGATCGATGCCCTTGCACATGATCTTGGCGATCCCGCATGTTGCCTTGGATTGGCATCGATCCATGTTCATTAAACTCATAGTATCGTAGCCATCACTCTCCTCGCCACTAACGTCGACTTGAGGAAGAGCGCAACAAAGTTTAATTTTGTCGCTAGAATAAACTGAAAAATTGTATCAATGAATACTCTGCAACCCATGAATGTCTTGTATAACATATCGACTGTTACCAAGTATTCGAGTGGGCTGAAATGGATCCTTATACTATAGCTCGAGTTAACGTAATGAGCCTCTACTCGGTGATCATATTCAACCAATACCAAATTGTGAAGTTGTATTTATGTAGTTGTTATTAGGTGCTTTTTATCTTAGCGCTATATAGATTTAAGCGTTCTTCTTGCCTTCGTTGTGCTGCTTTTTCGCTTTCGTCAGTTATGTTGTCATTTACGGAATCATCATGCTTAAGAACTAGTAGTATCTTAGTTTTAAGTATATCTCGAGGTTTGAAGCCGAATAATAACTCTTGTGGAGTGCGCGAAGTCGTTTTATTTGACATATTATTTATTAATTATAATAAATGGATTCGTCACGAAAGTTGTTTTATTTTCCCGAAAGCGTCATAACACACGTGTCTAAATAGAAGTTTTACCGTTTACGATTGTCCTTTCATATATTTCAGTAAATCCTGTCACAGTATTACATTACAGATATTGTCCACGATTCAAGCGTATATGATACTCATACCACTACAAAATTCATTTATCTTTACCCTACACTTTTCTTTATAACATTCGAGATATTTGGCTGTTGTTCGTAGGAACGTACTATCTTCGCTAAACGTATTAATCAAGGCTGTAAAGTTTTTATAGTTTAATGCAATCAGTTTTTCGAAATTATTTTCTTTACTCAGTGTTTCGTACATTGTGTTCGTCGGACGCGCTATCACGCTCTTTTTTCCCACAATTCTCAGACTCATTTCTAGGACTATCAATACACCTACGTCCAAGTAGTAGTTTTGGGTGTTTCGACGAAAAATTTCCTTACTATATACTTTCATTCCTTTTATTTACCTTTTGCGACATTTTAAAATGTAAATCTGCCTCGTCGTTTGTTGGAAAGAAACTCTGAAATTGTTTCCGCGATTTTTTTAACATAATAGCAAGTTCCAATGAGAGAATTTGTTAGTTCTTGATCCCTCCGACTATTAATTTCCCCAACATCACGATTTTTTTTGCAAAAGTTGCAATAGTGCACTAAATATGTCTTGTAATTCACTTATTAAATCTTGTAAATTGGGATCAATCCGATAGGACATCTTTCGGACCTTATTCGTTTAAAATTTTATTTAAGTCTGTTAATTCAAACGTAGGCATTGTGGCCGTTTTTACGATCTAAATTGATCCAACATTATTTCATAATATCGCAAGAGTTTTCATTAATCTCTTGTTTTTCCAACACTGAGTTTGCTTTGAAAATCGTTCAATTTCGAATAATGAATGTTTTCTTCGCATTGCTAGTTTTCACTTAAAATTTCACCTGCGATTGAGATATTAACGTTCATCTTTATCGCACTTATAAGTCCTATTTACACATGCAAATGTAGCAATGGCACAGTCGTTGGGGATATTCCCGTTCATCCCTTCTGCCCTTATGAGCAACTACTAAATTATAAGCAAAACTCTTGGTACGCCAGCGGAGCAACCGAATTTCATCAGCGGAGGCACGAAAACGTCTGAATGGAAAACAATCACTTCTGGCTTGTAGGGAATGACCAGTTCCCAATAAAATATAAACGACATAGCAATTAATTTTCTCTCATACATGAAAATATTAAATTAAAAATAAACAATTCGAATGGTTAATAATATTTTATTTTTAGAATTTCGCTCTGTAACAATGGATCGAACACATATGTAGTTGATTGTGAGGGAGAATTAATATGTATTCAGCCATGTGGAAGTCTTGATACCTTTCATGAGCATATCAAATTTATTGTATTGCAGTTTAGGATTAAAAAGCTCCTAGATCATATTTTGAAAATTTTAACTTATAATCTCATATCTGAAAAATCGGTTGTAGTCTTTCGGGTTTCGGATATTTTCCGTGTCAGTATTTATTTTGAATTTTAAACCTTCAGAAGCTTTTTTCGCCGAATCTTCGATCCAAATTCAGTTCGTCATTATGATCCGATCCGTATAAACCAGACTTTCAAAATCCGGCCAGTATATAATCCAAACAAGACACTATCCCAACAGCACAGCAAACGGAATCCCGACCAGACAAAATACAGATACCACAATATCCAGACTATACAAAATCCCGACAATTCTTACTGGAAAAATTGAAACAATGTTTTCAATATCTATCTATTCTATATATATAGGGTGTTTTTTTATAGAGGTATAGAACTCTAAGTTGGCATTACTTTTCAAGATGGCGACCGATTTAACAGCTGTCAAGTGATTTATTCTCAGTTTGGTTTGGCAATTCATCATTAATAGACTCACGCCTGAACAACGCTTGCAAATAGTGCAATTTTATTTCGAAAATAATGGTTCTGTGCGGAAAATTTATCGCGCACTACGTCCAATAATACGGACCAATGATTCCACCAGCCCATAAAGCGCACCAAACAGTCAGTTTTTCTGGATGTAACGGTGTTTCAACATACACTTGAGGATTACCTTCACTCCAAATGCGGCAGTTTTGTTTGTTGACGGAGCCATTCAACCAGAAGTGCGCTTCATCGCTAAACATCGCTAAAATGGACGTAGTGCGCGCGATACGTTTTCCGCACAGAACCATTATTTTTGAAATGAAATTGCAATATTTGCAAGCGTTGTTCAGGCGTGAATCTATTCATGATGAATTGCCAAACCAAACTGAGAATAAATCACTTGACAGCTGTTAAATCGGTCGCCATCTTGAAAAGTAATGCCAACTTAAAGTTCTATACCTCTATAAAAAACACCCTTTATAAAAATCAATGTAAATTTTGATGAACACCTATATCTTGAGAACCACCAGATCAAATTGCACCAAATTTGGAGGAGTTATTAGGAGAAGGTTAATATGTAGTTTTCATTCACATTAGCGCAATCGTTCCAGAGATATGACCATTTTAGTGAACATTGGTCGGTACAAAATTCATGCAACAACAACAAATACATGTAAAATTCCAAAATACAAGTATATTACGTTGTAGGTGATGTTGAAAAGGAGAGAGCAAGAGTGAAAAAAATTTAAATTAAAAATAATTTAAATAATAAATTTAAAAAAAAATTAATAGAAAAAAGTTTGGAAAAAAATTTAAATCCATTTCTTCCGTTTCCTTTTCTAAAAAAAAAAAATACGAAAATTCAAAATTTCAGTTAGACTTTCTGGATTTTTTTTAAAGGTGTAGCAAAGCACGCTGGGATAGTATGTATGTATGTAAAATAAACCATTATGTCCATATATAAATATTTATTGTAATTTTATAATCGTTGAAGCGATTTTTGGCCTATCTTCTCCTTTGATTTGTTATGTGCAATGACGCGAAAATTTTTTATTTATTTTAATATTTTGTCTGGATTTTTCTAAAGATTATTAGTCTGGATTGTGTTGTGTCGGGAATATACTCTGTCGGAATTTGTTCGTATCTGAAATATGTCTGAACTGAATTTTGTCTGGATTTTGTTTTTCGAGATTTCGTGTGCCACAATTTCATCATCCAAATACATATATCCAAATTTTGGTGGGAATCTGTTTTCTCTATAATAATCAACAACTTCTTGGCATTTTTCGTGTAGCAACATAGAAGTTCTGTGGTTTATCAGTAAACAACTTGGACAAGAGATTTTTCGAATCTTCGGTCAGACAATTTTTTAGCATCAAGTACGTTTTGAGTTTGGGTCCGGACTATATGCTGTTCAAATATGTACATATGTGGACTGGCATTGTCGTCGAGAGAGTCCTTAATTTTTTAATTGCCAAATTAGTCAAGTTGGTGTTAATGATGGTAGACGAAATTATATACGATTTCAAAGTCGAGACTGTCAACGTGGGAAACAAGAAGCGAACAGTCAGCGTTGTTTGTTTGATGGCAAGACATTTTTCATCGTGCCATTATCCACTATCAGACCCATTGGATTCACTTCTTTCTAAAGCTTTGAAATACCAGAACTAATTTGCTGAGGCCTATGATATCCATACGCCTATAATATTCTGGCATACGTCAGAAGTTACACGAAAAAATTCTCTGTTTAATTCTCCCACACTTATTATTTTATTCAGTATTAGGTTGAAGAAGGCAAACCATAAAGATTCACCATGAGTGAAACCTCCTATGTCACATCAGATATACGCTCGGAGGGGTTGACATTCCCAACCTATTCAAACCCATCCATAGGCCTCCTCTTGTTAGTTCACACAATTTTCGTGCAGAAAATGGGTTATTCAGAGCATATATTTAAGCAGCTGAAAAAATAAACATCCATAACCTATTCCAATTGATCATTGCTCATTGCTAAATTTAGTGTTCTAATAAGAATGATAATGAAATTGTAGCAACAGCCTTGTGACAGGTTTTGACATTTATAGTATAAGCAAACTAAAACAAACGAGTCGCAAGCTAAATATTATATATTGTTTGTGTTTAAAGGTATTAGAGGAAAGTATTGATTACAATTCCTCTCTTTTATATCAGTAAGTAAAAAGCAGAAATAAAGTAAGTAAATGTTTCTGATTAACCGTATAAAGTATATACTGGAGAAAGAAGGGGAATCTAACCAGCCGAAAAGGGAACGTTTTAGAAAAACTCAATAAAAGAGAAAAAAAAAAAATCAAATCAAATTCAGGAATTTTTTTCGCAAGATTGGCATGCGATACCTAGATGAAAGTTCATACAGCATGTACCGACTCGAATGAAAATAATTAAACGAGCAGTTTGGTAGTAAAAAAATAATATTGCTGAACTAAGAAACAGCGAACGCGAACGTTTGGTAAATGAAGTTCAACCATCTTCGAACAAGGGGCATATCCCATAAAATATTGTGCGCCAAACGTTACGTCAGGCGACACCACAAACAGTGATAATCTACACCCACGAGAGCACACTCTAATGACACCCATAGGCTACATGAGATCAATAAATGACTATACGCGCCACCACACTCATCATTACGACGCGCATATCAAAAACTTCAAACATCCGAAAACCACCAGATCCTGACTCAATAACACCATCTCGAAATCCACATTAACACAACACACAACAATATCATTATCCACCAGAGTCTACAGAAATACATCACATAGTAATACCATCATCCACCAAGTAGGACACCAATATACCACAAAATAATATCAGCAAACAAGTACACAAACATAAATCGTCCTCAGCATCCATTAATCGGCATCACCTCTAACATAAATTACCAAATCATAAATACAATAATTGATTTGAAAGTCACCTTTATCCATTTTCCTTTTTTTTAGAAACTTATTATTGTTATTATAGTTCAATATTAAAACAATATTTTTTTGTATAAATTTTAATTTGCACAAATTAAACATTTTATATCAACCAAATTTCATTTTTACTCTTCTTTTTAATCTTTTTTATTATATTCCTATTTTCACTTTTGCACCAAATTTTTTTATTTTAATTTAAACGTATATTTGAAATATTGTAGTTATATATATGAAACATGACCTTTTTTCAATTCTTTTTACTTTAATACACATAAATTAATTTCACTCGCCGATCCCACATGCATACACCGCCGAATTCCACTGAACACTAAGGTGAGCGATAAACGAGTACCTGTCTGTGACTTACTAGGTCTTTGACCCATAATACTACTTACATAATATCAGATATACATAAAGAGAACCGTGATATTGATACACATACATAGACCTATATAGATATTGGGGTAATTAACCTTAGAGTGATGAAACGAAAAGAGGAGAACAAAAAAGTAGAAGCATAGGTAGAATTCGAAAAGAAACCAAATAAAAGTAATTGAACCATAGAAGGAAGGTGAAATATAGTTATTATATATAAATACAGTATAGAATAAGAATAATATGTTAGAATTAGATAAGTAAATATACATTTTGTGAACTTTCCATGAAATTTATAATAAGCAAAAACCAAAACAAAAGTAATCTGCGTTGATGATCTTATAATTTAAAAATGAAAAAACATACTTCTTTAAATATGCTAGGAAAGGAAATTAAATTGAAAACAGATTACTTAAAGTGCGAAATGATGATTGATAAACTATCAAATCTCAGCAAATATTTTTCAACCAAAATAAGAAAATGAAAAAACACCATAACTCCTATCTAGTCACCATTTATAAAATACTTTTCAATGCCAGATGTTCTGAATGTAATGCATTCTTTGTGACAAAGGGAAAATTTACAGTTTTACAGAAATTTCTTCTTCCCCTTCTGTATCGATCCACGTGGTTGAGCAGCTACACATTCACTTAAGTAAAGAGATTCTTTTAGTTAGATTTACTTTTTCATTTCCGGCGTAACAAAATTTTTTCAGAATAATTCACCACATCTAATTCTAACATAACTCAGCAAATTTCCACAGAACAGCTGAATTCCAATAAACAATCGACCAATCGGACCGTGACAGCATTCTAATGTTTCGCAAAAAGTTTTTTTGCCAATTCCGTTTGGACAAGCAAGTGGAACACATCACAATCAATCTTAAAGGAGTTATCACCAACCGACTCCAGCACTTATAAGGTATGTATATTACAAAATTTTGAATAAATTTCCAAAGTTACATGTAAAGGATGAAAAGGAGGTTCTACTTTCAAACACGCAACTTGTGTATGGTTTTTAATAATTTTTGGATCACTAACCCATTAGTATGTTGGGTGCCATGTCACATGTTTTCGTGCCACACACGAAAATTCGTAAGGAGCCACGTCAGGTGCCACGTCAAAATCATGTGAAAGGGGTTGCTTGACTTTCGACATTGTCATGCTTTTGGGAGCCACGCGGCATAAATAGTTTAATTTTTGCTTGGTAGATTGATATCTGTACAAAAAATTGGTTCAACTTTCAAAGTTTTGATAATTTGATTTAGAAAAAAAACTTAAATATAATAGAAAAGTAAATCAATTTCATAAATATATTAGTTTTTTAGTTGTGAATATTTTGGATATTGCATAACATAGAACGCAAACACTTGCGACATTGAAAACTGCTTTTAAATTCAAAATAACCAGTAAAATCTGTTTTTTAAATAATTTTTGTCTTACATTTCACGTAATTACGTTTAGGGAAGAATAAAGAATATTAGGCGAAACAGTATATATTTCATAAATACTCAAAAATCACAGAATTTCCATGCAGGATCAACACTGATGTATTGAAATGTAAGTGGATTGCTATTATTTTTCCAAATTTTTCTCATTATTATTATTTGTTTCTGATTCTTAAATAATGCAATCTGTCTACCTCTATGGAAGTATGCCAGATCATTTGTTCATACCTGAGAATTTAAAGCATTTTTTTTTTTTTTTTTTTATGATTGCCTTTTGTCTTCACATAGTATATACATACGTATATATCATGCATATACTTGTACATATATATACAGAGAAGCATATCTGAACAAACTTTCTTACTTTTACGTTGATCTTACCTACAATTCGCGACAGGAAAAGTAATTTAACATACATGCATAGGTTCTCTACATACATAAGTCTACAAGTTGATCTACCGGTGTGGAAAAGTGAAATTAAAAGTCGAAAGGAATATTTAGGCATTTAAATAAAAATTAATGAAATTAATTAAAACAGTTCAACGAAAATAAAAAAGAAGAGAAAAAAAGATTGGAAATCGGGAACTAAGAATCCTTATAAGAGCAAAGTAGTAAAAAAAAAGTAAACTAATGAAAGAGGTGAGAAAAAAATGAATGAACTTACAAAGAACTTAACTTCTCATTACTGTTTGTTTTTAATGTAGATTTTGGAAAAAAGTTGTTCGTGTTCATATATCTGAATTTAAACTGAAATAAAATTAAAGAGATTCATACAAAGATTAAAATTTACTCATGATAAATCATAATGTAACAGATATACTAACGAAATAAACTCGATGATGATAAGTGGAATATATGTAGATCCGCAATAACTCAGCGTAGAATTTAAAAGATAATAAGACGCAAATCTAAATTTCGTAATATAATCATAAAAATATTGTATGTTCAATCTTCCGTTTTCTTCGTTTATTTGTTATTGTTTTTGTATATGTATAGGTATTTATCTTTGATTTTACACATTTGAATATCCAAACTTCTCAATTTAATCTTTATGCTACCACGAACTTTCTCGACTGTCGCATTGGTCTGGTATAGCGATATCTTCAAGCGGTTAATCCAGCCGATAAGTTTATCATAATCCATTTCACGACAAATCTCCCGAAGTTTCAGTCATTCTCAACAGATTCCACAAAAATTCATTCACACCAACTTCGAACTGCTTTATCGAACCACAGCGTAAGCGAAGTTTCACACCCTTGCCCTTTAGGTTAGGCATCGTTACTCCTACATATTCACTGGTAGACTCACACACACATTTGCACTTTCAAATGCTATGTATGACTATGCGAAAGGCTGCCATTACAAGTTAAGTCGAGGGCAGGTAGGAATTTATTGTGTTGCGTGATGGTATGACACAATGAACATTTTTCTATTCAACAAGTCATTCATCAAAAAGCTGAAAATTTATCATATTAAGTAATTATTGAACTTGTTTTGGAGATTTCCTTCTTAATTCTTTTAAATTCGCATTAAAATTGAGCAAATAAATTGAAATTAAAATCAGGGAACGATCAACACGCGCAGAGAGATGAAGGATGTCCATATTTTGACGTTGCGTTGGCGGAAACGTCATTAATGATTGTAATTTTGTTATGCAACGTGGCGTAGAAGTCCTATCTGCCATCAACTTAGTTTACTAAAAATCAGGTGATGAATTATTTTATTTCCCGACATTCCTGTTCAGCGTTAATGAGAACAAAGTAAAAGGTTCCGTACGTAATGCGGACTGCAACCCTTCTGGGGTTGCAAACAGGATTTCAATTTTTTTTCTTTTTTTTTTTTTGTATGCAATACCTGAAAATAAAATAAGACGCTGTTTAAAACGCGTTGTCTATTAAAAAAAAACTAATTTTATTAAAAAACTTTTACAGCAAAAATCAGTGACTGCATCATGTGGACTCGTTTCTTAGTTGCACTACTATTGGCTCTAACGCCACATGCTTTACTTTTAAAGAAACAACGCGATATTGAAACTGTCTACGAATGGAAACAACTCGTCTATGGGTTTCCTACACCAGAAGATCGGCAACACGCGGAATCTAATGGACAGTTAGTGCCTGAAAATGGTACACCCATCGATGTAGCGAGACATCAGCATGGTAATTATGGGATTCCTTTAAAAAAAAGAATAATAATAAAAATATTATTCCAATTTTTCTCTTATTTTTTTCTTTTGCAGGAAATGCCTCACGTGTCATCATAACTATACCCAGATTTACAACGGGCATTCCCTACACACTGGCGGTGGTGAGTGATAAAAATGAAGCTAATGGTCCAGTCTTGCAACCTTACCCGGCTTATAGTTATCATAACGCAGATGGCGATGATTGCGATAAAATTACCTCAGGATTTCGTGTTGCGGTGAGTTAAGAAAAATTAGTTTTTAAGGGATGCACTATTTATTTAAATAATCATTTAGACAGTTAATTTTGTGTCAGTAATTAATTGATTAAAGAAATTATCTCTAAAGATCATTAATTTTTTGTTTGAATTATTTTGATTATTTTAATTTACATTAATTTTGGTAATCCATAATCCTGTTAATTCGATTAATCACAAAATTAATTAATCATTTACTAAAAAAAACAATTTAGTTGGTCCATAAAATTGATGATTAATCAAAAATAATAGTTTAATAATCGTTAAACCGTTTTGTTTTGTATGTGATTGATTTGAATCCAAATTATCAATTAAATAATTATATTTTTTGACCAATTGATAATAAAACATATTTAATACTTCTTATGATTTTAGGTCACAGAGTGCAATCAACTGTTCGTCATGGACTCCGGCGTTATTGGCACGACCCAAGTATGTCCGCCACAGCTACTCGTTTTCGATTTGAACACTGACACTTTAATCCAACGCTATCGTTTCGAGTCGAACGTGTACTTGGCGAACGCTTCGCTAGTAATGAACCCACTCGTTGTCGTGGATGATCTTCCACCAACTGGCCGCTGCCAACGCTTCCATGTCTATATTGTAAGTCAGAATCGAGTGTGCAGCAGAAGCATGCCGAGCTTGCTGCGCACCCACGACAACCTTGTTGTGATGACTAACTCCCTGAAATATTTTTATACTTATTTTAATTATTACGATTTTTCTTTTATTTCTCTCTCTATTATATAATCAATCATTCAAGGCTGATGTCTCTTATCATGGTCTCGTCGTTTATGACTCCGTGTTGAATACCGCATGGCGTGTTGAGAATAGATTTATGTACCCCGATCCCGATCATGGTGAACATACGATCGCTGGACAGAAATTTATACTGATGGATGGCATGTTTGCTTTGGCCACCGATCAACGTGATCTATACTTCCATCCATTGGCCACCAGGAGTGAGTATGCCGTGCCGTTGAGTGTGTTAAACAATCGTACTGTGTGGATGGAAAATTCGGAAGCAATGCCAGAAGAATTCCGTTTGGTGGGCCAACGTAATAGTGAGTGTGCCTCAGAGGCAATGGATAGTCAAAGGAATCTATATTGCGTCACATTCAATCCAATTAAGTTGGTCAGATGGAATCTGAATCAGAAAGAGAGTAAATACGATGGGAGTCATGAAATGACATTGAAGGCAGATCCACGGATGCTGGAGTTTGTCGCTGGCATGAAGGTGTTCAAGAATGATGCTGGGAAGGATGAATTATTGATGTTATCGAATAGATATCAGGTACGCAGCTCGTACGGAACTGATTTAATTACTTTGTGCTTAAATCATTTTTATTTTTCTTATTTTTGCAGAAAGCCGCCACAGGCAATTTGAGAAACAATGAGGTGAATTTCCGTGTAATGCGTCGGCCACTTGATGACATACAGTCGTCAAAGTAAAGTCTCCTTTAAGGCACTATAAACTTGACTCAAATTAATAAATAAAAAATACAATAGCAAGCAAAAAAACTGCTGTGGGCATTTTGCAATTAAAAGGCTTATAGGTTTGGTTGGGTAAGGTAACACTGAATGGCTGTCTCGCCATTGTCGTTTGTTATGCCAGATGGAACTTTTAGTTTAGTTCGAGCTGAAAGCTTGATATTTAATTTTGATACTTTATCTACTCTTTTCAACTGCTAAGCTCCTTTGTATCTCATGCAAGTTCTAGATAAAGTCATGTTAGAGGAGGAGGTGTTGTTCTCTGCTCTCCCTGTAGGTGTCATCGTTACTAATGTCCATTCAGATCACGTGTTGATCACCAAAAACCGTTCTGTAATCCTTTCGAGTTCGATGCCCTTGCAAATGATCTTGGCGATGGCGCATGTCGTTAAGACATTCCATCTCAACCTGATCCGTCTGTCAACCCTTTCGGAGATTTCATTGTGCGTCGCTTTAAGCGAATTGCATAAGAAAAAAATTACCGAAACTGAATTATATAAGTAAAAATGATACGGAATTTAATTAAATACCTGTGTGTCGTTGTGTCTATACTTCATCTGCCATTTTCTAACTAGATGGGTTGCCATCTCTTGACAGTTCGGTTTATCCTGTTGCCTTGGATTGGCATCGATCCACGTTAGTTAAAGTTATAGTACTGTATTGTATTACACACCTAGTACTTTGAGATGCTAATGAGCATACACTTAGCATACCTGCATCTGCTCCACTCCTACCTCTAATGAGAACTTCATTTACCCCTCCTCCTGCACCTCCCTCTACTTCATCATCAACCACATCGAATAGAAGAGCTAGTTGTGGTTCCGAAAAGGAGATCCAGTTTTTGTATATCGATTCACGAAAGATTTGAATTCATATATATAGGACAAAATTAAACCGACTACTTTAGATATGAGGAAGTTTAATTTTTCTTTTGAAAGGAGCATATCTTCATTTAAAATCGATTCACTTTTAAATTCTTCATTTTGAGATAAAGCAGCGTACTTTTCATGACAATGTGGCGTGCCTACCTGTTTCCTCAGAGCCAAAACACTAATAATGAATGATAACTGTAATATACCAATATACTACCAAAATGTAAGAGATTTGAATACTAAGCTCAAAGACGTATACCTGCGCAGTTCTCTGAAACCTGCCTGAAACTGAATGTATTTAACTCTGGAATCTCAACTAGTAACTTTGAAATCCTTAGAGATGACCGTTTAAATAAAATTGGTGGTGGTGATCTTGCTACTGCGGAAATTCATTTTGCAAAAATTGAAGCGATGAAATTTCTTTATGTTCGAATACGCCAAGAGTATTTATATTGTCGCCAGCTACATCCCGCCTAATTCTGACTTATTAACCTATTATTTTTATTCTTCACGATTAAAATCATTAAACCCAGATGTTAAGACATCTGACAGTATTGTTTTAATTGGTGACTTTAATTTATCCAGCGTATCATGAAACATCAATGATAATTTACTTGCACCTAGCTCAACGCGGGATAATGTTCACGATTTCCTAAAAGAGCTTTCTGACCAGAGTATTTTTCAAATAAATAGTATTCGTAATAAATTTGGAAAGACGTTGGATTCAATAGTTTTGAATGAAATCTAGTCATTTTATCTAAATCGCTGTGATCCTATCGATCTGTTTGAAGATGTTTATCAACCCTCTCTTAGAATATCTTACTTATTTAAAATGTCCGATAAATGTTTCAAAACCATGAAATACTCGTTATTTATTTGAAAAAGCAAATTATATTAATCTTGAAAGAGCGTTATTTACAACGGTGTTGTAGAAGAAAGTATTTCTTACTTCACAAGTGCTTTACACTCAATATTTAGACAGTGTGTACCAGAGCAAATAGCCCAGCTCGTGCCACATACGCCTTATGATGGTTCAATGCGGAATTGAAGCACTTGAAAAATCAAAAGACTAGACTATTCAGGCTCTGCAAAAAGTCCAGCAAAGTTTCCGACTATTGTGCTTATTCTATAATTAGACAAAAGTATAATATTTTTAATATTTCGTGCTGCAGAAAGTTTATGACAAGTACTAGTAATAAGAATGCCGCAAACCCGTGGTCAATCTATAGTTTTGTCTATTCGAAACGAGAGGCCTATGGATTTCCATCATCTATGAAAATGAATAATGAAATTTCTAGATATGTTCGAAGATTTCTTGGAATCTACTTATAAAGAAAGAGCTGAGTACACTTCTAACCACACAATCTAATTCTTACTCTTACAAATTAACTTCCTTCACCAACACTGTGTTTTGCTTTGAAATTTCGTTCGATTTAGAATAATGGCTCTTTTCTTCGTTTCGCTTGTTTTCATTTTAAATTTCACCTGCGATAGAGATATTCCATTCGCACTTATAAGTCGTTTATATCAGAGACCGTAATCATTATAAGGAAAAAAATAAAAATAGTAACTTTATGATTTTTGAGATTTATTTAAACACTTAAACAATAATAATTTTTATTGTGAGCGAAAAAATATCGCTCAGAATATAACAGTTATTTTTTTATTACTTAATTTCGGAAAATCAATTTTTCAACGAGTTTTTTATCAGAATGGATAGCGGGTGAGCTTTTGCTGATGCACCAAATGCAAGCAGCTTTACGGAGCTTTATGAAAGCTTCTTATTTTGAAATATAAAATCTCGGATGGATTAGATCTTCCGAATAACGGTCATTTTTACCGTGCGTTATAATAAGACATAAGTGCAATTGTCTTTTTCGGAGTTTCTTTGAGTTCGATGCGGAAAAAATTTATCAAAGTTTGTAAAAACAATGTTATCGGAGAACTATAACTGCAACCTTGAATGCCATTTGAAACTCCTGAAAAAGATCAAATTTTTCTCGATTTGAATATGCCGACAGTGATTTCTAGAGACTTTATCGATGTGTTAATGGGAAAGTATATTCAAATGAAAGAGAACATTATAAGCGTAGTGAAAACTTATAAAAATAAGTCTAAATATCGATACAGCCACTAGGCGCAAACGTAGAATTCCTCAATTTTACAATGAAAGTGGACTTTTCATATACACATAGGTATGATAGAACTCAATAAAAAGCATAGAGCGTTTTCGCTTCATGGTAACCGACTATTTGATGCCTGAAATTGAAGCTCGTGATCTCCGCGATATTTAGTTACAAGGCGGCGCCACCTCTCACACATCGCATCAATCAATGGATTTATTCAGTGAGCAGATAATTTCACGTTTTCGGCCGGTCGATTGGCTCCCATCATGTGATCATGTGATATCACACCGTTAGACTTTTTCCCGTGGGGATATGTAAAGTCTAAAGTCCCGCTTCGATTCAGCCCTTGGAGAAAAATATCACGCGTGTCATTCGCCAGTTACCAGTCAAAATGCGCGAACGAGTCATCGAAAATGGGACTCAACGGACGGACCATCTGAGACGTAGCCGCGGCCAACATTTCAAAAAGAAAATCTTAAAAAAATAAATTCAAAAAATATTCTTTCGAATGATAATACACATTCCCCATTAAATTTGAAATTTCTGTGTTTTTTTCTTTAAAAAAGTAGGCAACCTCGAGATGGATCACCCTTTATATTATTTTTAGAATTTTGCTCTGTAACAATGGACTGAATATATAGTTGTTTTTGAGGGATAATTGAAATAAAAGCAATAATGAAGTGTTGAATTCTTCTATGCTAAATTCTTATATCTTTCATGAACATTACAAGTTTATTGTATTGCAATTTAGAATTAAAAATCTCTTAGATGCTTGCGATTGTTTGAATTTTTGACCCAAAACCTGAAATCTGAAAAATCGGTATAAAATACATCTGCGAGCAAGTTTGGTTGAAATATCTCAAAAACGTCGAAAGGATTAGCTTGCCTTCAAACAGACGGACAGATTGACATGGCTAAATAAACTCACCTTGACGTTCCGATCTGATCAGTATAAATTTTGGGGAGTGTCTGTATTATACTCCTGGTAACCACACAGTTCGGAAAAAAGTTGAAATCTATTTCACGGTCATAGCATGTACAAAAATTGCTTAAAACTCAAAAAAATGGTTAGTATTGGATAAAAAGGACTCCGCGAACTTTCGAAAAAAAATTTCTTTATTAAAATTAATTTTAATCAAGAACACATTGACCACAATTATCTATGACTTCTTGCCATTTTTCTTGTAGCAACATAATTCTATCAGAGTATGGTTTATCGGCAGAACTTGGCCAATTTTCAACGGCTCTTTTAAGCATCAAGAGAGTTTTCCAGAGACCGAAAGAAACTTCCAAACCAAGCTCCGTCAATTTTTGCCTTTTCATCAAAGATGCATTTCTTTGAAGAAAAACAATATAACAGGACGGGAATGATGAGCGACTTGTAGAGTTTGATTTTGTTTCGTCGAGAGAGGACTTTACTTTTTAATTGCCTACTTAGTACACAAACATAAATCGTCCTCAGCATCCTTCAATCGACATCACCTCTAACATAAGTCACTAAATCATAACATATATATATATATATATATATATATATATATATATATATATATATATATAGATATGTATAGTTTTATTATAGCTCAATATTAAAATAATATATTTTTGTATAAATTTTAATTTGAACATATTAAAAATTTTATATCAACCACATTACATTTTTACTTTTCTTTTTAATCTTTTTTTATTATATTCCTCTTTTTACTTTTGCACCATATTTTTTAATTTTAATTTATAATTTTTTTTAAATTCTTTTCACTTAAATACACATTAAATTGTTACAATTAATTTCAATCGCAGATCACACGTGCATACACGACCTGAACCCTAAGGTGAGCGATAGCCCGAGTACCTATCTGTGACTTACTAGGTATTTCCAGGTTTCGAGACATGCTAACACATCATGTTACTTACATAACATCACTAACTAGCGTGCCTTGCTACATCTGTAAAAAAAATCAAGATAATCTAATTGAAATTTTGAATTTTCGTTTTTTTTTTTGTTTTGGTAAAACGAAAAAAAAAAATATTTTTTTCCAAACTTTTTTTCACTGAGTCTTTAATTGACCGTGCTCCTGACATGCTTTGTCGGCTAGTGTATTGCACCATATAATTTGATTTAACAAATACTGACTAACAATTCTTCTGAAATGAATGGAGCAGAAGAAAATTAAAAAAATGAACAGACAAATCATAAGTGGCAAAATGTTCCAGCAAAAACTGAAAAACGAGCAAATAATGAATCTGCTACACTCCATCAAAAGAAAAGACAAATTATTATACACCAAAATCGATTTGATATTCTAAGTGATGATAACGATGCCCTGCAGGAGGGTTGCGGGGATGAAAACGTGTTATTGAGCGAAGAAGAGTTGATTATTTCAAAGCCGCCACCTTTAATCATACCTGGAGTTTACAATATAAGTGAAATGATAAACTCTATTTCAAGTGTAATTACTAAAGGAGAATTCAGCTATAAATCGTTGAGAGATGGACAAATTCGACTTATATAAATAACATAGACTCATATCGTAAAATTCTAAAACATTTAGAAACTAGCAAGGTGAGTTTCCATACATATCAACTTAAACAGAACCGACCATATAGAGTAGTGATAAAAGGAATTCACTTTTCCACTTCTTTGGAAGAAATTAGTCAAAATATTTCATTCATATTCAATGTTAAAAGCAGAATAACAAAACAGCCATTGTCAATGTTTTTTGTTGATTTGGAGCCCAGCGCCAACAACAAAGAAATATATGAGCTTAAGCCTTTAAACTTATTAGCAATTATTAAGGTAGAGCCTCTTCGTCAAACAAATGGCATTGTGCAATGCTATAGACGTCAGGAATTTGGGCATACCAAAACTTACTGCAAAAAACCATATAAATGCGTAAAATGTAATTCAATGCATCCAACCGCTCAATGGACTAAACCCAATGACACTTTACCTACCTGCGTGCATTGCTTGCAAAGCCATACTGCAAATTATAAAGGATGCACTGTATACCAACAAATTATCAGAAATAAACCAAATGTTGCAAATATAAGAAAAGAGAAGAAAAATATAGAACAACAAAACTTTCCTAGCTTAGGCAATGGTATACCCCAACTAAATTACACTAACAATGAAACAAATGGTAGTACTGAGCAATCTTACGCTAATGTTTTGAAAGGTAATGTCATGAATGAACAAAATTCGATGAAAAAAATTGAACTGTTATTAGAAAAACAAATAGAATTAACAAACACACTTCTTAATATGATGTCTCTTCTTATTAATAAGCTATGCAAGTGAATTTAAGATTAGCAATATGGAATGCCAATGGCTTATCCCGTCACACTCAAGAGATTGAAGTATTTTTAAATGAGAATTATATTGATATAATGTTAGTGTCAGAAACACACTTTACAAATAAAACATTTTGTAAAATAAGAAATTATGATATAATTGCTTCTAATCACCCAAGTAACAGGGCTCTTGCTGGTATGCTGTTTTAATTAAATCTGGTATCAAATATGATGTACTCGAACCAATTCAAATGCCATCAATACAAGCTGCAGGAATAAAAATTAAATCAAACAATATCGACCTACACATATATGCTCTGTACACACCACCAAGGCACAGTATAACAACTTCTGAATATGAAAATTTATTTTACACCCTCGGTCCCAGATTCTTTGTAGGAGGCGATTTCAATGCTAAGCGTCCCTGGAGGGGATCACGTATCCCAAGCCCAAAGGGTAGAGAGCTTTATAAGTGCATTATAAAAAATAATTTAAAAACTTTGTCAAGTGGGAACCTACCTACTGGCCTGATCTTCTAGATTTCGCTGTATACAAAGGTATTCCAACACAGCTATTAGATATTGCTATCATAGTTAGTTACAGCAAATTAATTAATACCAAACAACGTAAATATTTCACTTTAAATAACAAAAGTGAAATTAGTATTTTTCAAGATTGGATAACCCAAAATGCGGTACTTAATACTTCTGTTAAAATTTCAGCAGAACTGGATAATGCAGTAGAAACTTTTACAAATTTAATCCGTGAAGCAGCTTTTGTTGCTACTCCACAAATAATAAATGAGTTCTCACCTCGTAACCTAAAACCCATATCTGCTGAGATCAGAGCATTAATTCAATATAAATGACGTATACGAAAAAAATGGCAAACTAGTAGAAATCCTATAGATAAAACTACTCTAAATAAAGCTACAAAGGAGTTAAAAGAAAAATTGAAAGAGTTTAGAAACAAATCCATTTCGGAATATATTAAGAGTTTAAATTACCGACAAAATGATGACCATATGATATGGAATGCTACAAAATATCTAAAGCGGCCTAAAAAAAGAAATGTACCTATAACAGACAGTAATAATGCTTTGTGTAGGACAGACAAAAGCAAAGCAAATGCACATGCTAAATACCTCGAGGCAACATTCACTTCTTTTACTAGCGACGGCAGCAATAACGATGCTGAAATATTAGAATATCTTGATGCACCATGTGAACTATCTTTACCAATGAGTTCCATTATACCTGCGGAAATACGTATCGAAATCGAGAAATTGACTAACAAGAAATCTCCAGGATATGACAAAATTGATGCCAAAGTTGCTAAGTGTCTACCTAAAAAAGGCATTATGTTCTTAACACTTATATATAATTAAATATTAAGGCTTCACCATTTCCCTACTCAATGGAAGTGTGCGGAAGTAGTGATGATACTCATACCATCTAAAGCAGAAAACGAAATCGCTTCATATAGACCAATCAGTTTGTTGGCTCTATTCTCGTGTAGTTAACTACATTATAGACTCCTTTGAACATAAGGAATACTGTTCAGCTGCATTCTTAGACATACAGCAAGCATTTGATAAAGTTTGGCACAATGGACTACTATATAAATTTAAAAAAAAAAAAATTTCTTATCAAGTATATCTAATTTTTAAATCCTACTTAACAGAAAGATCATTTTATGTAAAGGTAAATGACGAAACATCCGACATAACATATGTATATGAATGCTGGAGTAGCACCGGGAGCGTGCTCGGTCCTCTACTTTACACCATTTACATATCTGACATATCTGAAACAGAAAATGTATTAATTGATACATATGCCGATGACACCGCAATACTATCGTCTTCAATAGAACTACAGACTTCAATAGAAGCAACTAACTCAGTCCAACAAGAATTAAATAAGATACAGACTTGGCTAGATTGCTGGAAAATGAGAGCAAATGTAAATAAATCTGTACACGTTTTATTTACATTAAGAAGAAGCGACAGCCCTTCGTTTTTTTTAAATGGGAATGTTATTCCTAAACATGATAGCGTTAAATACCTCGGCATGCATTTGGACAAACGATTAACATGGAAACAGCACATACAAGCTAAAAATAAACAATTGAAAATAAAAACTAAACAACTTTACTGGCTACTCGGACATAAATCGCAGTTACATCTCGAAAATAAATTATTATTATATAAAGCCCTACTAAAGCCCATATGGACCTACGGTGTGCAACTTTGGGGGACTGCTAGTAACTCAAATATTGAAATTTTACAAAGATACCAGTCAAAAACTCTGAGACTAATTACAAGTGCCCCTTGGTTCATCTCAAATAAAGCCATTCATTCAGATCTGAATATATTATTTGTTAAAACCGAAATTAAAAGATTTAGCACAACATACTTACGCAGGATCAGCTATCACGATAAACCTTTGGCAGTAGTGCTACTGGATGAAAGCAATGAAACTATTAGGCTCAAAAGACATCTTGTTCTAGATCTCCCATTTAGAAATTTAGTTTAAAAATATTGACAAATAAAATTATTATACTTTTTTTATGCTTGGAATAACACCATACAACACTGAAGATCAATAATATAAGTTAAATTGTTATTTTGTTATATAATTTGCTTATTATTTCTTTTTAAATAGATTGCAAATAAAATGTATTAAATTAATATATTTTTGTATAAATTTTAATTTGAACAAATTAAAAATTTTATATCAACCACATTATATTTTTACTTTTCTTTTTAATCTTTTTTTATTATATTCCTCTTTTTACTTTTGCACCATATTTTTTATTTTATTTTTTATTTATAAATTGTTTTTAATTCTTTTCACTTAAATACACATTAAATTGTTACAATTAATTTCACTCGCGGATTTCACGTGCATACACTGCCGAATTCCACTGAACACTAAGGTGAGCGATAAACGAGTACCTATCTGTGACTTCCTAGGTCTTTGACCCATAATGATGGTATGGGTATTTTCGTTGACGCTTTCCAGGTTTCCAGACATGCTAGCGCATCATGTTACTTACATAATATCAGAAGACCGTGATATTGATACACATATATAGACCTATATACATATTGGGATTATTAACCTTAGAATGCTGAAACGAAAAGAAGAGAATAAAAAATATAAGCATAGATTCGAAAAGAAACCAAATTAAAGTAATTGAACCATAGCAGAAAAGTGAAATATAGTTAGTATATATAGTATACAGTATAGGATAAGTATAATATTTTATAATTAGATAAGTAAATATACATTTTCTGAACATGCGACATGAACATGAAAATTGAGAAATTCGAAATTGATGTAATATGAAAATTGATAAACTATCAAATCTCAGCAAATATTTTTCACCCAAAATAAGAAAATGAAAAACACCGCAGCTCCTTTTTAGAATGGAAATTTTACAGTTTCACAGAAATTTCTAGTTCCCTTCTGTATCGATCCACGTGGCTGAACGGCGCACTTTACTTAACCCGTTCTTAAGAGATTCATTTAGTTAAAATTATTTTTTCATTTCCGGCGTAACAAATTTTGTTTAGAATAATTCACCACACCTACTTCTAACTAACTCAGCAAATTTCCACAGAACAGCTGATTTCCAATAAATAATCGACCAATTTGACCGTGACAGCATCCTAATGTTTCGCAAAATGTTTTCCTGCTAATTCCTTTTGGAGAAGCAAGTGGAACACATCACAATCAATCTTAAAGGAGTTATCACCGACCGATTTCAGCACTTATAAGGTATGTATATTACAAAATTTTGAATAAATTTACAAAGCTACATCTAAAAGATCAAAAGACAGTTCTACTTTCAAACACGCAACTTCTGTACGGTTTTTAATAATTTTTGTATCACTAACCTATTGATATGTTGGGTGCCATGTCACATATTTTCGTGCGACACACGAAAATTCATGGGGTGCCACGTCGAAATCATGTGACAGGGATTGTTTGACTTTCGACATTGTCATGCTTTTTGGAGCCACGCAGCACAAATAGCTTAATGTTTTCTTGGTAGATTGATATACGTACAAAAAAAATTTTCCAATTTTTAAAGATTCATAATTTGATTTTGGGAAAAAAGGATAAATATAAAAGAAAAGTAAATAAATTTCATAAATTTATTAGTAGTTACGTTTAGGGAAAAATAAAGAGTGTTAAGCGAAGCAATATGTATCTCATAAATACTCAAAAATCAAATAATTTCGATGCAGGGTCACGACTGCAGTATCGATATGTATGGGGATTGCTATCAGTTTTCCAAATTTTCTTATTTTCTTTTAATTCATACCTGCATATCTAGTGCATATTTTTTATTTCGTTTTGTTCTTTTTATGATTGCTTTTTGCCTTCATATATATGTATGTACATACAAGTATATAGTATATGTACAGAGAAACATAACTTGTTTACTTTGACGTTGATCTTACCTACAATTCACGACACTGAATTAGACGAAAAGTAAGAAACATACATGCAAGGGTTCTCTACATACAAAAGTCTACAGATTGATCTACCTACGTGAAAAAGTGAAATTAAAAGCCGAAAGGAATAAAAATAATAATAATTTAGGCATATAAATAAATATTAATGAAATCAATCAAAACAGTTCAACGAAATTGAAAAAGAAGAAAAAAGAATGGAATTCGTGAACACAATAAACTGAGAATCTTTATAAAAGCAAAGTAGTAGAAAGAATAAAGTAATGAAAGAGGTGAGAAAAAGTGAATGAGCAAAAAAAAAAACTCGAAAACTATTTCAACCAAAAACTCAACTCACAAAGAGCTTAACTTCCAATTACTGTTTGTGTTTAATTTAGATTTTGGACAAAAGTTCTTCTTGTTCACAATATCTGAATTTAAACTGAGATAAAATTAAAGAGATTTAAATGAAGATTAAAATCTACACATGAACAAATAACGAGATAAACTCCACAATGATAAGTGAGATTTAGAATCCGCGATAACTCTGCGTAGAATTTAAAAGATAAAAAGACGCAATTCTAAATTTCGTAATATAATCATAAAAATATTGTACGTGGCAGATTTGTATACTGTTGAATGCTGCGTTTGTGACGTGGGTTCGCCACCTTTCAGCCCGCTTTCTGGTTACACAATATCGATCCCTCCTAATTCAGCTGCTGTTGATTTCGGCTTTATATCCGTTCAGACGTTGGCCTCAAACCTATTGTTCAACCTTTATTCATCAGCTGATCTGAGTTGTGATATATGTACTTTGCAGGCGGTCTTTTGTCGTTACTTTACCGTTGCCCAAAATTGGTTAAGTTAAGATGATGTGAAGTTGATTGAGTCGATATTAATCCTTTGTGGAAGAGGTCCTATTGCAGCAAATACTGGCGACAGAAAAATGAAAGATGTCCTCTGGTATATGCATTTATTTTCGATTTTACTTATTTCAATATCCAAACTTTTCAATTTAGTCTTTATGCTACCACGAACTTTTTCGACTGTCGCATTGATCTGGTATAGCGCTATATTCAAGCGGTTAATCCAGCCGAAAAGTTTATCATAATCCATTTCACGACAAATCTCACATACAATAACGGTCATATAACGGGAAAGACTGCCGTTATAAGCTAGTTATTTAAAAGCAGTTGATGAATTTTTTTCTGTTGCCGAAATTTTTTAGTTCTCGACCCTTAACAAACTCATGCTCATCATGCGTCATGCGAACCGTGCCCATCGTGCCGATGGAAGGAAGGTGGGAAACCGTTGTGAATAATAATAAGTTGGGGAATTGAATACGCAGGCTCAATAAAAAAAAATTTATATAAATATAATATCGCTAGATGTAAAAGTGACAGAAATTCTAAAACCCTACGTCCATGTAGACAAATTTTCGAAAACTATGTCGTATAGGAAAACAGGAAACTTAATTTCGAAGATTTTCGGTATATATCTTATATAATACCTTAAAATAAGATAGGCCGTTGTTTAAAAAAGCAAAAATTTAACAATAAAAAAATAAAAAATTAATTATATTATAAATCTAATTTTATTAAAAAACTTTTACAGCAAAACCCAGTGATTGCATAATGTGGACTCGTTTCTGAGTTGTACTACTATTGGCTCTCATGCCACATGTTATAATTAGTGTGAAAAAACGCGATATCGAAACTGTTTACCAATGGAAACAACTCGTATATGGGTTCGCTACACCAGAAGATCGACAACACGCGGAATCTAATGGACAGTTAGTGCCTGAAAATGGTACACCCATCGATGTAGCGAGACATCAGCATGGTAAAGATGGGATTCATTTAAATAAAAGAATAATAATAAAAATAATGATAAATGAGTTCAATGTTTACTAATTACTTTATTCCAATTTTTCTCTTATTTTTTTTCTTTTGCAGGAAATGCCTCACGAGTCATCATCACCATACCCAGATTTACAACGGGCATTCCCTACACACTGGCGGTGGTGAGTGACAAAAATGAAGCTAATGGTCCAGTCTTGCAACCTTACCCGGCTTATAGTTATCATAATGCAGATGGCGATGATTGCGATAAAATTACCTCAGGATTTCGTGTGGCGGTGAGTTAAGAAAAATTAGTTTGTAAGGGATTCAATATTTAAATAATCATTTAGACAGTTAATTTTGTGTCAGTAATTAATTGATTAAAGAAATTATCTCTAAAGATTATTAATTTTTTGTTTGAATTATTTTGATTATTTTAATTTACATTAATTTTGGTAATCCATAATCCTGTTAATTCGATTAATGACAAAATTAATTAATCATCTACTGAAGAAAAAAAAAACAATTTAACTGGTCCATAAAATTGATGATTAATCAAAAATAATAGTTTAATAATCGTTAAACAGTTTTGTTTTGTATGTGATTGATTTGAATCAAAATTATCAATTAAATAATTATATTTTGTGATCAATTGATAACAAAACATATTTAATACTTCTTATGATTTTAGGTCACAGAGTGCAATCAACTGTTCGTCATGGACTCCGGCGTTATTGGCACGACCCAAGTATGTCCGCCACAGCTACTCGTTTTCGATTTGAACACTGACACTTTAATCCAACGCTATCGTTTCGAGTCGAACGTGTACTTGGCGAACGCTTCGCTAGTAATGAACCCACTCGTTGTCGTGGATGATCTTCCACCAACTGGCCGCTGCCAACGCTTCCATGTCTATATTGTAAGTAAGAATCGAATGCGCAGCAGTCGGCAGACGACAAACTTGTTATGTTGACTAACTTCCTGAAATATTTGTGTCCTTATTATAATTATTACGATTTTTTTCTCTCTCTCTCTTTTGCATAATCAATCATTCAAGGCTGATGTCTCTTATCATGGTCTCGTCGTTTATGACTCCGAGTTAAATACCGCATGGCGTGTTGAGAATAGATTTATGTACCCCGATCCCGATCATGGCGAACATACAATTGCTGGAGAGAAATTCGTACTGATGGATGGCATGTTTGCTTTGGCCACCGATCAACGTGATCTGTACTTCCATCCATTGGCCACCAGGAGTGAGTATGCCGTGCCGTTGAGTGTGTTAAACAATCGTACTGTGTGGATGGAAAATTTGGAGGCAATGCCAGAAGAATTCCGATTGGTGGGCCAACGTAATAGTGAATGTGCCGCAGAGGCAATGGATAGTCAAAGGAATCTATATTGCGTTACATTCAATCCAATCAAGTTGGTCAGATGGAATCTGAATAAGAAAGCGAGTAGGTATAATGGGAAACATGAAATGAAATTGAAGGCAGATCCGCAACTTCTGCAGTTTGTCGCTGGCATGAAGGTGTTCAAGAATGATGAAGGGAAGGATGAATTATGGATGTTATCGAATAAATATCAGGTACGTAGCTCATGTTCCACTGATTTATTTACTTTTTAATGAATGTAATATGTTATTTTTCATTTTTGTAGAAAGTCGCTACTGGCAATTTGAGAGACAATGAGGTGAATTTCCGTGTAATGCGTCGGCTTCTTGATGACATACACGCAAAGTCTACCAAATCAAGACACTAAAATATTGACTTAAGTTAAAAAATTAAAATTTAATAGCAACAAAAAAACTGCTACGGTTATTTTGTTATTAAAACGCTTATAGGTTGAATTAAGTTATACTGTATCTAATTTTGATATTTGATCTGGTCCTTTGAATTGCGAAGCTCCTATATATCTAAAGCAAGTTCTAGATATGGCCGCTCAGAACCAGAATAGGTGTTCTTTCAGGCGCTTTCTGCATGTATCATTATCGTTACTCATTTTACCCACACGTGGTGCTAGTAAGTTGTGACCTCTCATTAGAGCAACAAACGTCTTGAAATCTTTTCGAGACCGGGGCCCTTTTACATGATCTTGGCGATCGAGCATGTCGTTAAGACATTCCACCTCAACCTGATCAGTCATACACAGGCATAAACACGAGAAAGTTATACCAAAGCTAGGAGTTTTTTCTGAGATGTTTTTTTAGTGGATTAAGATCCCACACTACTGTTGATAGAACAACAGTGTTTTTTTTCGATCATTTTTCCGACTCGCAACAAAAAAAAAACCACACATATGAGAAATTTGTGTACACTGTAATGACCTTTATATATTCTTATAAGCGACAATAATGAGTATCCATCAGATCAGTATACAACTCTTTTGTTCTGCACAAGCTCTACACATGTCTTAATTCTCGATGTGAGTATGACTTTAAATATGCTTATGCATATGAGTTTTGTACTTTATACTGTATGCTTATTCGATCATGTGCTTACATTAGGAGCGCATTTCGATTAGTAGTTTGTTTTTGACAACGGAAGAGGTAGGGTACGTTTTTGTGTTCTCTTCGATTTTTGACTTTTGAAATAAATGGATCAAAGAATATGTATTAAATTCTGCCTTAAAAATGGTATAAAGTGCTCTAAGGCACTTGAAATGTTGACTGCGGCATTCGGTGAGTCCTCTTTGTCTCAAAAAGGTATTTTATAAGTGGTACAAGCGCTTTACAGAAGGCCGAGAAGATGTTGATGACGATGAGCATCCTTGTGTGACCATGTCAACAAACGAAGGAAGCATCGAAAAAAATTGTTCCTGAAAATCGTCAAATCACTATTAGGGAAGTTGCAGGAGATGTTGGCATATCAATCGGCTCATGCCATTCCGTGTTTTGGGCATGAAACGTGTGGCAGCGAAGTTGGTTCCGAAACTTTTAAATTTTGAGTAAAAGCAATGTCGAATTAGTATCTCTCGGGAGTTGTTGAATAACGTTAAAATGATCGGAGTTTGCTCAAACGGGTATAAGAGCGATGAAACTTGGTTATATGGTTGTGACGTTGAAACCAAGTCCCAATCATTCCAATGGAAGTTGCCAGATGAGCCAAGGCCGAAAAAAAACACCAAAATTCGATCAAATGCTAAGGTTTTGCCCACTGTTTTCTTTGATTACAATCGTGTGGTGCATCATGAGTTCCAGCCAAAAGGTCGTACAGTTAGTAAGGAATACTACAAGGAAGTTATGCAACGATTGCGTGAAGCAATACAGCTCAAACGATCGGAATTGTGGAAAAAGAAGTCGTGGATTCTGCATCACGATAATGCACCAGCTCACACATCAATGCTTATTCTTGATTTTTTGACCAAAAACGAAACCGTAATCATGCCTCAACCACCGTATTCATCAGATTTAGCTCCCTGCGATTTTTTCCTATTCCCAAAACTAAGGAAACCAATGAAAGGAAAACATTTCTCAAATTTGATGAGAGCAAGTCAGAATCGAAGAAAGAGCTGATGACCATACAGAAAAGCGCATTTCAGAACTGTTTGGGGATCGGAAAAAGCGTTGGCTCTACTGTATATAGATATTGATGAATAAATAAGTACTTTTCAAAAAAATTCTAAATTCACCTTTTCCTTTGAACACACCTCGTACTCTCTTTTCTACAAATATACTCTATAAACTTTTATTATTGTGATACTAATTTTTTTCTATTTTCTTGTTCATTTTCATTCATTCCTTTGGCCTTTAGCTTCAATCGCTTGCCAAATTTCAATTTTTTTTGTGAACAAAGAAAGAGCTTTATGATTTTTTTTTTTTTGAGAGTTGAAATACTATTTCATGTACAAATATTTCTTGCAGAAGTCATAAAAATTAAGAAGCAGGTTAAATTCAAAAAAATGTTTAGTTTTGGATAAAAAAAGTTTCGGCGGTTTTTGAAAATTAATATTAGTTAATAACATATTGACCATCATGTTTAACTCACTAGCAAGTATCATTTTATAAAGCATTATGTTGAGGAAATCCAGAGATAAAGGGTCATTCTGTCTGAAACCTCTTTTGGTATAAAATTGATGAAGGTGGTTTTTGCCGAACCTGCGGCTTCCGCACGATTTGGAGCATTATAAATATCTGGTCTAAAGACATACTGATAAGGTCCGATTAGTTTGTTTACGGTGTACTTCAGTCATTTAAGCAAGACGCCCGATAAGACTATAACCTCGAGTTGATTTGGTTTTGTGTTTTTCCGACAGGGTGGATACTAGATTTATATCGGAACGAATTTCCGTCATCCCTTGTCAATTTTGGTTTAGTAACACACCGGTTTCGGCAAACCGCCATCTTCAGTGTTTGGTTTCGTTCTCAAGAACACTGAAGATGGCGGTTTGCCGAAACCGGTGTGTTACTAAACCAAAATTGACAGGGGATGACGGAAATTCGTTCCGATATAAATCTACTATAACCTCCTTTGATCCTTTCATCTCCACTATTTGTGCATTATAACCACTGAAGATTTTTTCAGCCGAGCTGTTTCTCCAATATGTACAAGAGTTTTAAGTTTTTCCTTCAAATGAAGGCACTTACAGTTTTGTTTTTATCTAATTCTGGACTATTATTAGGAGCTTTTTATGTCATGTCAAATATACACTTGGAGGGATTGACAATCCCAAGGGCAACCGTAAATATTAAAACTTTATTCTATATTTGTGGATGTTGGTGTGATTCCGACCTTCTATTGCATCGTAAGAAATAATAGAACCACCGGTCATAGAGGGGGTGGGATGGCAACTTACATAAAGGCTAATCTAAGCTACAAAGTTATATATAAATCTCACTCCTCTGAAGTTGTTGAAAGTATATTTGTTGAACGCATTGAACATGTACGAAATGGTCTTGTGATCTGTGTATACAACCCATATAATACAAATGATCTTAATCTTAATTGTCGACTAATCACAACCAAGAACTTTTATTTTGGTCTGACTACTGAAGAGGATATTATAAAGTGCGTTTTTAGTATAAAATCGAATGCAATTGGAACGGATGGTCTGAGTTTGCATTTTTTCTTAAACTAATACTGCCGAATGTGCTTCCTATGCTCACGAACATCTTTTATGCAAATAAAAATCTCTACTTTTCCAAATCAATGGAAGACGGCTAACGTCATCCCGGTAGTTAAAGGCAACTCTTGTAGCTCTTCCCTATATACTATGTATACTATAGACCCATCAGCATCACATCAGCATTGTCCAAAGTTTTTGAAAATTTTATTTCCATTCGAATAGTGTCACACTTGCGTTTCCATAATCTGTTGTGTGAATTCCAGTCTCGATATAGGTTCAATCACAGTTGTTCGTCAGCCGTGTTAAAAATCATGGATGACATCCGTCCTGCTTTCGATAATCACTTACTTACCATCCTGGTACTTTAACATTTTTCTAAAGCCTTCTACAGCGTAAATCATTATATTCTTATATTAAAACTGAAAACTTATTTTGATTTAAACACAACAGCTACTTATCAAACAGATATCCGAAAGTTCAGGGTGTGGATATAATTTCACATTACAGAGAAATTACCTCTGGGGATTCCCAAGTCTCCATATTGGGACCAATACTTTTCAGTATATTTATTAATGGCATTGTTTACTGTTGCAGAAATTCTTGTATCCATCTATATGCTCAGATATACTTCTCACGTCCTATTGGCCTTGGATGAGGTTTAATAGCTAGATTAAACGGGGATCCAATAAGAATTCAATAATGCGCTAACATAAATGGTCTCTGCCTCAATGCTAAAAAACGAAGATGCTTCCGATTAGAAGAAATTCTCTTGTTCTCAGTAGTCTAACACTAATTGTTTTGAACGGGTTGAAACTAAAATTTGAACATGTTATGAATAATCTTTGGCACAAAATGAATTCCCATCTAACTTGCGGGGATCACAAACATCACTACATAATAAAAATATATTTGACCTTAAGAAATCTATGGCACGCATATGAATTAGCACAAAACTTAAACCAGTTCAGTCCCTTATTGTTCCCCAAATTTCCTATTTTGAAGTCGTATATGATACTCTAAGTTACGATTCTAGAAACAAATTAAATTCAGCTCTAAATAACGTGGTCATTTACAGCAAAATAAAGTTTGACCATATCTCTTTGTAATCCAAAAACATTCTTGGGTTCACTCGTGATAATTATCTCAAGGTTCGCAATTTGGTATATTTATTTAAAATTATTAGAAATCGCCAACCTGGACATATTTTCCGAGGTTTGTGCAATCATCTCGAACTCACATTGTTGTTGTCCTAAAATACAAAGCCTTGACGACCTCTAGATTGCTTTTTGTTGGCACTGTCAGAATTTAGAACTCATCACCAGTTTCATTAAAATATATGAAATTCATTGGATGCTTTCAAATAGCAGTTACAAACCTATTTACGTAATTTCCATCCCTATTATTCCTACCTATCCTTATCGAAACTTTCCGTTATGTCAACGAAATTGTGGTTTTCTTTTTTTATATTATTATTAATTATTTTCTGTATATCTGTTTTATCTCTACATCAACGAGGTCTCACTTTAATGAGACACTCATGATTCCGACAAGCATATCAAAAACTTCAAACACTCGCAAACCATCAGATCTTCCCTCAATAACACCAGCTCAAAATCCACATTAACACACCACACAACAATATCATTAACCACCAGAGTCCACAGAAATCCTTCACGGTGTAATACCAGCATCAACAGAGTATCATACCAATACACCACAAAATAATACCAACAAACAAGTACACGAACAAAATCGTCCCAGCATCCATCAATTGGCATCACCTCTAACATAAGTCACTAAATCATATATACAGAGGATAGAATTTATTTGAAACTCACCTTTATCCTTTTTCCTTCTTTTTAGAAACTTATTACTGTTATTATTGATGGTAGGCTCATTAAAAAATTTTCCTTTTCTTGCAATTCTTATTCTCCTCTATTTTATTTTACTCTATTTATGTCACCAACTATTCGCTTAACGCAAATCACTTTCTTCAGTACGTATTTTCGAAAAAGGACTTAAAAAATCCCTGGGATGTCAGCAGAGATATGCAATTCTTATATCTGTAGTGCATTGCATGCACAAATAAACATACAAACATATATAAAATTGTGAGTTTGTTATATCTGTATGCATGTATGTATATAGTTTTGTTAGAGTTCAATATTAAAACAATCTATTTTTGTATAAATTTTAATTTGCACAAATTAAAAATTGTATATCATCCACATTTCACTTTTACTCTTCAATTTCAACATTTAGTTTCTTTCCGTTTCGTTGTTATAAATTCTTCATTTTTTTAATATATTCCTCTTTTTACTTTTGCAACATATATTTTATTTTAAATTATAACCTTTTTTGAATTATTTTTACTTTAATATACATTAAATTGTTACAATTAATTTCACTCGCAGATCACACGAGCATACACGGCCGAATTCCTCTGAACACTAAGGTGAGCGATAGCACGAGTACCTGTCTGTGACTTACTAGGTATTTCCAGGTTTCGAGACATGCTAACACATCATGTTACTTACATAATATCGCTAAAGAGAAGCGTGATATTGGTACACATATAAGTACATAAACCTAAATACATATTGGGATAATTAACCTTAGAGTGCTGAAACAAAAAGAGAATTAAAAAAATAAGTAAAGAATTCGAAAAGAAACCAAATAAAAGTAATTGAACTATAGAAGGAAGGTGAAATATAATTAGTATATATAGTACATAGTATAGAATATGTATAATATTTTAGAATTAGATAAATAAATATACATTTTGTGAACTTTCAATGAAATTTATAATATCAAAAAAAAAAAAAAAAAAAACGAAACTGCGTTGAGGATCTTATAATTTAAAAATGAAGAAATTCACTTCGTTAAATATATTAGAAAAGGAAATTAAATTGACGTAATTTGAAAATACTTTATTTAAAGTGCGAAATTATGATTGATAAACTATCAAATCTTAGAAAATATTTTACAAGGAAAATTAAAAAAATTAAAAAAAACCGCACTTCTTTTTGCATTGCATTATTTGTGACAAGGGAAAATTTACAGTTTCACAGAAACTTCTAGTTACACGTGGCTGAGCAGCTCACTTTAATTAGCCCTTTCATAAGAAATTCATTTAGTTAGAATTACTTTTTCATTTCCGGCAAATTTTGTTTAGAATAATTCACCACACCTACTTCTAACATAACTCAGCAAATTTCCACAGAACAGCTGGTCCCAAATAAACAATCGACCAATCTGACCGTGACAGCATTCTACTGTTTCGCAAAAAGTTTTTTTTACAATTCCGTTTGGACAAGCAAGTGGAACACATCACAATCAATCTTAAAGGAGTTATCACCGACCTATTCCAGAACTTATAAGGTATGTATATTACAAAATTTTGAATAAATTTCCAAAGCTACATCTAAAAGATGAAAAGGCAGTTCTACTTTCAAACACGCAATTTGTGTATGGTTTTTAATAATTTCTGGATCACTAACCCATTAGCATGTTGGCTGCCATGTCATATGTTTTCGTGTGAACACTAAAATTCGTGAGGTGTCACGTCGGGTGCCACGTCGAAATTATGTGACAGATGTGTTGCTTGATATTCGACATTGTCATGCTTTTTTGAGTCACGCAGCATAAATAGTTTAATATTTGCTTGGTAGATTGATATCGGTACAAAAAATTGGTTCAACTTTCAGAGTTTTGATAACTTGATTTAGGAAAAAAGCTTAAATCTAGAAGAAAAGTAATCAATTTCATAAATATATTAGTTTTTTAGTTGTGAATATTTTGGGAATCAAATAATGCACTTTTCTATTTTTCTTTTTTGGATATTGCATAACAGAGAACGCAAACACTTGCGACATTGAAACAACTTATAAATCCAAAATAAGCAGTAAAAACTTTTTTCTTTAATTCTTGTTTTACATTTCACGTAGTAAAATCAATGAATTTCGATGAAGGATCACCATTTCAGTATCGGGATGTATGTGTTTTGCTATTATTTTTCCAAATTTTCTCATTTCTTTTTATTCTTAAATAATTCAATCTTGTTATCCCTATGGAAGTGTGTGAGAGCATTTGTTCATACCTGAGTATCTGAGTATATTTTTTTGTTCTTTTGATGATTGCCTTTTTGTATATACTATGTATATATATATTTGTATATATATACAGATAGAAGCATATCTCAAAAAACTTATATGCTTAGACATTATTGTTACAACAATTTGTGACACTGAATTAGACGAAAATTATTATAACATACACGCAAGGATTCTCTACATACAAAAGTCAACAAGGTGATATACCTGCGTGAAAAAGTGAAATTAAAAGTCGAAAGGAATAAATAAAAAATTATTTAGGCATTTAAATAAAAATTAGTGAAATCAATCAAAACAGTTCAACGAATTTGAAAAAGAAGAGAAAAAAGTGGATATCGTAAACTAAGAATCTTTATAAAAACAAAGTTGTAGAAAATATAAAGTAATAAAAGAGGTGAAAGAAACTGAATGAATAAAAATGGATGAGCAAAAAAAAATAGATATATATTTCAACCAAATATTCAACTCATTTGAACCAATTTTTAATTTAGATTTTGTACAAAAATTGTTCGTGTTCACAATATCTGAATTTAAACTGAGATAAAATTAAAGAGATTTAAATGAAGATTAAAATCTACACATGAACAAATAACGAGATAAACTCCACAATGATAAGTGGAATTTAGAATCCGCGATAACTCAGCGTAGAATTTAAAAGATAAAAAGACGCAATTCTAAATTTCGTAAAATAATCATAAAAAATTGAACATGATAGATTTTTGTACTGTCGAATGCTGCGTTTGTGACGTGGGTTCGTCACCTTTCAGCCCGCTCTCTGGTTACACAGCACTCTGGTCGCTTTATGTCATACGTATATCAGACGTTGGCTTCATGTGAAGTTGATTGAGTCGATATTTATCACAAACTTCTTCATCGATTTATCGAGTTCTCTTTGTATTAATCCTTTGTGGAAGAGGTCCTATTGCACAAAATACTGGCGACAGAAAAATGAAAGTTGTCCTTTGGCAGTGATTCGTACTGTTCAATATTCCGTTTTCTTCTTTTATTTGTTATTGTTTTTGTATATGTATAGGTATTTATCTTTGATTTTACACATTTGAATATCCAAACTTCTCAATTTAGTCTTTATGCTACCACGAACTTTCTCGACTGTCGCATTGGTCTGGTATAGCGATATCTTCAAGCGGTTAATCCAGCCGATAAGTTTATCATAATCCATTTCACGACAAATCTCCCGAAGTTTCAGTCATTCTCAACAGATTCCACAAAAAAACTCATTCACACCAACTTCGAACTGCTTTATCGAACCACAGCGTAAGCGAAGTTTCACACCCTTGCCCTTTAAGTTAGGCATCGTTACTCCTACATATCCACTGGTAGACTCACACACACATTTGCAATTTCAAATGCTATGTATGACTATGCGAAAGGCTGCCATTACAAGTTAAGCCGATGGCAGATAGGAATTTATTGTGTTGCGTGATGGTATGACACAATGAAAATTTTTCTATTCAACAAGTTTTCCATCAAAAAGCTGAAAATTTATCATATTAAGCAATTATTGAACTTGTTTTGGAGATTTCCTTCTTAATTCTTTTAAATTCGCATTAAAATTAAGCAAATAAATTGAAATTAAAATCAGGGAACGATCAACACGCGCAGAGAGATGAAGGATGTCCATATTTTGACGTTGCGTTGGCGAAAACGTTACTAATGATTGTAATTTCGTAGCGTTGGTAGAGTTGCATGGATTCATTTTAGACGTCAAAGTCAATCTTTCAAGCAACGTGGCGTAAAAGTCCTATTGCCATCGGCTTAGATTACTTAAAATCAGACGATGAATTTTCGAAAACTTTTTCGTATAGGAAAACAGGAAAATTAATTTCGAAGATTTTTTCTTTTCTTCTTTCATAATGTCTTAGAATAAAGTAAGACGCCGTTTAAAACAATAACAAATAAACAATAAAAATAATAAATAATTAATTCTTTTAAAAAATGTAATTTTATTAAAAAACTTTTACAGCAAAAATCAGTGGCTGCATAATGTGGACTCGTTTCTTGATAGTACTTCTGTTGGCTCTAACGCCACACGCTTTACATTTTAGAAAGCAACGCGATATTGAAACTGTCTACGAATGGAAACAACTCGTCTATGGGTTTCCTACACCAGAAGATCGGCAACACGCGGAATCTAATGGGCATTTAGTGCCTGAAAATGGTACACCCATCGATGTAGCGAGACATCAGCATGGTAATGATGGGATTCATTTAAAGAAAAGAATAATAATAAAAATAATGATAAATGAGTGATGGGTGAAGAGTTTACTCCTTACTTTATTCCAATTTTTCTCTTATTTTTTTCTTTTGCAGGAAATGCCTCACGTGTCATCATCACCATACCCAGATTTACAACGGGCATTCCCTACACCCTGGCGGTCGTCAGTAAACACAAAATAGCTAATGGTCCAATTTTGCAACCTTACCTGGATTATAGCTATCATAACGCACATGGCACTGATTGCGATAAAATCACCTCAGGATTTCGTGTGGCGGTGAGTCAAAAGAAAAAAATTTTAGGGGACTAATTATTAACTATATTTTTTTTATTTCCTACTGAATTAATTTTTAAATTATTTAAACAATCATTCATTAACTAAAAAAGTCAAATAATTGATGTAATTAATCGAGAACAGTGCTTGGATAATTGCAAACAAACCAGTTTTGTGTCAGTAATTAATTGATTAAAGAAATTTGCTTTAAAAATTATTAACTTCTATTTTAATTAATTATTCTAATTATTTTAATTTATATTAATTTTAGTAGTCCACAATCCTGTTAATTCGATTATTAACAAAATTAATTAATCATCTACTGAAGAAAAAAAAAACAATTTAATTGGTCCATAAAATTGATGATTAATCAAAAATAATAGTTTAATAATCGTTAAACCGTTTTGTTTTGTATGTGATTGATTTGAATCAAAATTATCAATTAAATAATTATATTTTGTGATCAATTGATAATAAAACATATTTAATACTTCTTATGATTTTAGGTCACAGAGTGCAATCAACTGTTCGTCATGGACTCCGGCGTTATTGGCACGACCCAAGTATGTCCGCCACAGCTACTCGTTTTCGATTTGAACACTGACACTTTAATCCAACGTTATCGTTTCGAGTCGAACGTGTACTTGGCGAACGCTTCGCTAGTAATGAACCCACTCGTTGTCGTGCATGATCTTCCACCAACTGGCCGCTGCCAACGCTTCCATGTCTATATTGTAAGTAAGAATCGAGTGCGCAGCAGGCGCATGCCGAACTTAGTGCGCATTCACGACAAACTTGTTATGTTGACTAACTTCCTGAAATTTTGTCCTTATTATTATTATTACGATTTTTTTTATTCTCTCTCTTTTGCATAATCAATCATTCAAGGCCGATGTCTCTTATCATGGTCTCGTCGTTTATGACTCCGAGTTAAATACCGCATGGCGTGTTGAGAATAGATTTATGTACCCCGATCCCGATCATGGTGAACATACGATCGCTGGACAGAAATTTATACTGATGGATGGCATGTTTGCTTTGGCCACCGATCAACGTGATCTATACTTCCATCCATTGGCCACCAGGAGTGAGTATGCCGTGCCGTTGAGTGTGTTAAACAATCGTACTGTGTGGATGGAAAATTCGGAAGCAATGCCAGAAGAATTCCGTTTGGTGGGCCAACGTAATAGTGAGTGTGCCTCAGAGGCAATGGATAGTCAAAGGAATCTCTATTGTGCTACATTCAATCCAATTAAGTTGGTCAGATGGAATCTGAATAAGAAAGAGAGTAACTATAATGGGAGACGTGAAATGACATTGAAGGCAGATCCACGGATGCTGGAGTTTGTCGCTGGCATGAAGGTGTTCAAGAACGATGCTGGGAAGGATGAATTATGGATGTTATCGAATAGATATCAGGTACGCAGCTCGTGCGGCACTGATTACTTTACTTACTTTGTGTTGAAATAATTTTAATTTTTTTAATTTTTATTTTTGCAGAAAGTCGCCACAGGCAATTTGAGAGACAATGAGGTGAATTTCCGTGTAATGCGTCGGCCACTTGATGACATACAGTCTCCGAAGTCTTGGTGTCCTTTAAGGCACTAAAAACTTGACTCAAATTAATAAATATAAAATACAATAGCAACCAAAAAATTGCTGTGGTCATTTTGCAATTGGTTGGGTAAGGTAACACTGGATGGCTGTCTCGCCATGATTGTTTGTAATGCCAGATGGAACTTTTAGTTTAGTTCGAGCTGAAAGCTTGATATTTAATTTTGATACTTCATCTACTCTTTTCAACTGCTAAGCTCCTGGGTCTCTAGTCACTTTCTATATAAAGCCGTGTTAAAGGAGGAGGTGTTATTCCCTGCACTCCCTGTAGGTGTCATCGTTATTAACGCCCATTGAGATCACGTGTGATGTCAGTAAGTTGTGACTTGTCATTAAACCAAAAACCGTCCTGTAATCCTTTCGAGATCGATGCCCTTGCACATGATCTTGGCGATCCCGCATGTTGCCTTGGATTGGCATCGATCCATGTTCGTTAAACTCATAGTATCGTAGCCATCACTCTCCTCGCCACTAACTTGAGGAAGAGCGCAACAAAGTTTAATTTTGTCGCTAGAATAAACTGAAAAATTGTATCAATGAATACTCTGCAACCCATGAATGTCTTGTATAACATATGGACTGTTACCAAGTATTCGAGTGGGCTGAAATGGATCCTTATACTATAGCTCGAGTTAACGTAATGAGCCTGTACTCGGTGATCATATTCAACCAATACCAAATTGTGAAGTTGTGTTTATGTAGTTGTTATTAGGTGGCTTTTATCTTAGCGCTATATAGATTTAAGCGTTCTTCTTGCCTTCGTTGTGCTGCTTTTTCGCTTTCGTCAGTTATGTTGTCATTTACGGAATCATCATGCTTAAGAACTAGTAGTATCTTAAGTATATCTCGAGGTTTGAAGCCGAATAATAACTCTTGTGGAGTTCGCGAAGTCGTTTTATTTGACATATTATTTATTAATTATAATAAATGGATTCGTCACGAAAGTTGTTTTATTTTCCCGAAAGCGTCACAACACACGTGCCTAAATAGAAGTTTTACCGTTTACGATTGTCCTTTTCATATATTTCAGTAAATCCTGTCACAGGATTACAATACAGATATTGTCCACGATTCAAGCGTATATGATACTCATACCACTACAAAATTCATTTATCTTTAGCCTACACTTTTCTTTATAACATTCGAGATATTTGGTTGTTGTTCGTAGGAACGTACTATCTTCGCTAAACATATTAATCAAGGCTGTAAAGTTTTTATAGTTTAATGCAATCAGTTTTTCGAAATTATTTTCTTTACTCAGTCGTGTTCGTCGGACGCGCTATCACGCTCTTTTTTCCTACAATTCTCAGACTCATTTCTAGGACTATCAATACACCTACGTCCAAGTAGTAGTTTTGGGTGTTTCGACGAAAAATTTCCTTACTATATACTTTCATTCCTTTTATTTACCTTTTGCGACATTTTAAAATGTAAATCTGCCTCGTCGTTTGTTGGAAAGAAACTCTGAAATTGTTTCCGCGATTTTTTTAACATAATAGCAAGTTCCAATGAGAGAATTTGTTAGTTCTTGATCCGTCCGACTATTAATTTCCCCAACATCACGATTTTTTTGCAAAAGTTGCAATAGTGCACTAAATATGTCTTGTAATTCACTTATTAAATCTTGTAAATTGGGATCAATCCGATAGGACATCTTTCGGACCTTATTCGTTTAAAATTTTATTTAAGTCTGTTAATTCAAACGTAGGCATTGTGGCCGTTTTTACGATCTAAATTGATCCAACATTATTTCATAATATCGCAAGAGTTTTCATTAATCTCTTGTTTTTCCAACACTGAGTTTGCTTTGAAAATCGTTCAATTTCGAATAATGAATGTTTTCTTCGCATCGCTAGTTTTCACTTAAAATTTCACCTGCGATTGAGATATTAACGTTCATCTTTATCGCACTTATAAGTCCTATTTACACATGCAAATGTAGCAATGGCACAGTCGTTGGGGATATTCCCGTTCATCCCTTCTTCCCTTATGAGCAACTACTAAATTATAAGCAAAACTCTTGGTACGCCAGCGGAGCAACCGAATTTCATCAGCGGAGGCACGAAAACGTCTGAATGGAAAACAATCACTTCTGGCTTGTAGGGAATGACCAGTTCCCAATAAAATATAAACGACATAGCAATTAATTTTCTCTCATACATGAAAATATTAAATTAAAAATAAACAATTCGAATGGTTAATAATATTTTATTTTTAGAATTTCGCTCTGTAACAATGGATCGAACACATATGTAGTTGATTGTGAGGGAGAATTAATATGTATTCAGCCATGTGGAAGTCTTGATACCTTTCATGAGCATATCAAATTTATTGTATTGCAGTTTAGGATTAAAAAGCTCCTAGATCATATTTTGAAAATTTTAACTTATAATCTCATATCTGAAAAATCGGTTGTAGTCTTTCGGGTTTCGGATATTTTCCGTGTCAGTATTTATTTTGAATTTTAAACCTTCAGAAGCTTTTTTCGCCGAATCTTCGATCCAAATTCAGTTCGTCATTATGATCCGATCCGTATAAACCAGACTTTCAAAATCCGGCCAGTATATAATCCAAACAAGACACTATCCCAACAGCACAGCAAACAGACATAATGGAATCCCGACCAGACAAAATACAGATACCACAATATCCAGACTATACAAAATCCCGACAATTCTTACTGGAAAAATTGAAACAATGTTTTCAATATCTATCTATTCTATATATATAGGGTGTTTTTTTTATAGAGGTATAGAACTCTAAGTTGGCATTACTTTTCAAGATGGCGACCGATTTAACAGCTGTCAAGTGATTTATTCTCAGTTTGGTTTGGCAATTCATCATTAATAGACTCACGCCTGAACAACGCTTGCAAATAGTGCAATTTTATTTCGAAAATAATGGTTCTGTGCGGAAAATTTATCGCGCACTACGTCCAATAATACGGACCAATGATTCCACCAGCCCATAAAGCGCACCAAACAGTCAGTTTTTCTGGATGTAACGGTGTTTCAACATACACTTGAGGATTACCTTCACTCCAAATGCGGCAGTTTTGTTTGTTGACGGAGCCATTCAACCAGAAGTGCGCTTCATCGCTAAACATCACTAAAATGGACGTAATGCGCTATACGTTTTCCGCACAGAACCATTATTTTCGAAATAAAATTGCACTATTTGCAAGCGTTGTTCAGGCGTGAATCTATTCATGATGAATTGCCAAACCAAACTGAGAATAAATCACTTGACAGCTGTTAAATCGGTCGCCATCTTGAAAAGTAATGCCAACTTAAAGTTCTATACCTCTATAAAAAACACCCTTTATAAAAATCAATGTAAATTTTGATGAACACCTATATCTTGAGAACCACCAGATCAAATTGCACCAAATTTGGAGGAGTTATTAGGAGAAGGTTAATATGTAGTTTTCATTCACATTAGCGCAGTCGTTCCAGAGATATGACCATTTTAGTGAACATTGGTCGGTACAAAATTCATGCAACAACAACAAATACATGTAAAATTCCAAAATACAAGTATATTACGTTGTAGGTGATGTTGAAAAGGAGAGAGCAAGAGTGAAAAAAATTTAAATTAAAAATAATTTAAATAATAAATTTAAAAAAAAATTAATAGAAAAAAGTTTGGAAAAAAATTTAAATCCATTTCTTCCGTTTCCTTTTCTAAAAAAAAAAAATACGAAAATTCAAAATTTCAGTTAGACTTTCTGGATTTTTTTTAAAGGTGTAGCAAAGCACGCTGGGATAGTATGTATGTATGTAAAATAAACCATTATGTCCATATATAAATATTTATTGTAATTTTATAATCGTTGAAGCGATTTTTGGCCTATCTTCTCCTTTGATTTGTTGTGTGCAATGACGCGAAAATTTTTTATTTATTTTAATATTTTGTCTGGATTTTTCTAAAGATTATTAGTCTGGATTGTGTTGTGTCGGGAATATACTCTGTCGGAATTTGTTCGTATCTGAAATATGTCTGAACTGAATTTTGTCTGGATTTTGTTTTTCGAGATTTCGTGTGCCACAATTTCATCATCCAAATACATATATCCAAATTTTGGTGGGAATCTGTTTTCTCTATAATAATCAACAACTTCTTGGCATTTTTCGTGTAGCAACATAGAAGTTCTGTGGTTTATCAGTAAACAACTTGGACAAGAGATTTTTCGAATCTTCGGTCAGACAATTTTTTAGCATCAAGTACGTTTTGAGTTTGGGTCCGGACTATATGCTGTTCAAATATGTACATATGTGGACTGGCATTGTCGTCGAGAAAGTCCTTAATTTTTTAATTGCCAAATTAGTCAAGTTGGTGTTAATGATGGTAGACGAAATTATATACGATTTCAAAGTCGAGACTGTCAACGTGGGAAACAAGAAGCGAACAGTCAGCGTTGTTTGTTTGATGGCAAGACATTTTTCATTGTGCCATTATCCACTATCAGACCCATTGGATTCACTTCTTTCTAAAGCTTTGAAATACCAGAACTAATTTGCTGAGGCCTATGATATCCATACGCCTATAATATTCTGGCATACGTCAGAAGTTACACGAAAAAATTCTCTGTTTAATTCTCCCACACTTATTATTTTATTCAGTATTAGGTTGAAGAAGGCAAACCATAAAGATTCACCATGAGTGAAACCTCCTATGTCACATCAGATATACGCTCGGAGGGGTTGACATTCCCAACCTATTCAAACCCATCCATAGGCCTCCTCTTGTTAGTTCACACAATTTTCGTGCAGAAAATGGGTTATTCAGAGCATATATTTAAGCAGCTGAAAAAATAAACATCCATAACCTATTCCAATTGATCATTGCTCATTGCTAAATTTAGTGTTCTAATAAGAATGATAATGAAATTGTAGCAACAGCCTTGTGACAGGTTTTGACATTTATAGTATAAGGAAACTAAAACAAACGAGTCGCAAGCTAAATATTATATATTGTTTGTGTTTAAAGGTATTAGAGGAAAGTATTGATTACACTTCCTCTCTTTTATATCAGTAAGTAAAAAGCAGAAATAAAGTAAGTAAATGTTTCTGATTAACCGTATAAAGTATATACTGGAGAAAGAAGGGGAATCTAACCAGCCGAAAAGGGAACGTTTTAGAAAAACTCAATAAAAGAGAAAAAAAAAAATCAAATCAAATTCAGGAATTTTTTTCGCAACATTGGCATGCGATACCTAGATGAAAGTTCATACAGCATGTACCGACTCGAATGAAAATAATTAAACGAGCAGCTTGGTAGTAAAAAAATAATATTGCTGAACTAAGAAACAGCGAACGCGAACGTTTGGTAAATGAAGTTCAACCATCTTCGAACAAGGGGCATATCCCATAAAATATTGTGCGCCAAACGTTACGTCAGGCGACACCACAAACAGTGATAATCTACACCCACGAGAGCACACTCTAATGACACCCATAGGCTACATGAGATCAATAAATGACTATACGCGCCACCACACTCATCATTACGACGCGCATATCAAAAACTTCAAACATCCGAAAACCACCAGATCCTGACTCAATAACACCATCTCGAAATCCACATTAACACAACACACAACAATATCATTATCCACCAGAGTCTACAGAAATACATCACATAGTAATACCATCATCCACCAAGTAGGACACCAATATACCACAAAATAATATCAGCAAACAAGTACACAAACATAAATCGTCCTCAGCATCCATTAATCGGCATCACCTCTAACATAAATTACCAAATCATAAATACAATAATTGATTTGAAAGTCACCTTTATCCATTTTCCTTTTTTTAGAAACTTATTATTGTTATTATAGTTCAATATTAAAACAATATTTTTTGTATAAATTTTAATTTGCACAAATTAAACATTTTATATCAACCAAATTTCATTTTTACTCTTCTTTTTAATCTTTTTTATTATATTCCTATTTTCACTTTTGCACCAAATTTTTTTATTTTAATTTAAACGTATATTTGAAATATTGTAGTTATATATATGAAACATGACCTTTTTTCAATTCTTTTTACTTTAATACACATAAATTAATTTCACTCGCGGATCCCACATGCATACACCGCCGAATTCCACTGAACACTAAGGCGAGCGATAAACGAGTACCTGTCTGTGACTTACTAGGTCTTTGACCCATAATACTACTTACATAATATCAGATATACATAAAGAGAACCGTGATATTGATACACATACATAGACCTATATAGATATTGGGGTAATTAACCTTAGAGTGATGAAACGAAAAGAGGAGAACAAAAAAGTAGAAGCATAGGTAGAATTCGAAAAGAAACCAAATAAAAGTAATTGAACCATAGAAGGAAGGTGAAATATAGTTATTATATATAAATACAGTATAGAATAAGAATAATATGTTAGAATTAGATAAGTAAATATACATTTTGTGAACTTTCCATGAAATTTATAATAAGCAAAAACCAAAACAAAAGTAATCTGCGTTGATGATCTTATAATTTAAAAATGAAAAAACATACTTCTTTAAATATGCTAGGAAAGGAAATTAAATTGAAAACAGATTACTTAAAGTGCGAAATGATGATTGATAAACTATCAAATCTCAGCAAATATTTTTCAACCAAAATAAGAAAATGAAAAAACACCATAACTCCTATCTAGTCACCATTTATAAAATACTTTTCAATGCCAGATGTTCTGAATGTAATGCATTCTTTGTGACAAAGGGAAAATTTACAGTTTTACAGAAATTTCTTCTTCCCCTTCTGTATCGATCCACGTGGTTGAGCAGCTACACATTCACTTAAGTAAAGAGATTCTTTTAGTTAGATTTACTTTTTCATTTCCGGCGTAACAAAATTTTTTCAGAATAATTCACCACATCTAATTCTAACATAACTCAGCAAATTTCCACAGAACAGCTGAATTCCAATAAACAATCGACCAATCGGACCGTGACAGCATTCTAATGTTTCGCAAAAAGTTTTTTTGCCAATTCCGTTTGGACAAGCAAGTGGAACACATCACAATCAATCTTAAAGGAGTTATCACCAACCGACTCCAGCACTTATAAGGTATGTATATTACAAAATTTTGAATAAATTTCCAAAGTTACATGTAAAGGATGAAAAGGAGGTTCTACTTTCAAACACGCAACTTGTGTATGGTTTTTAATAATTTTTGGATCACTAACCCATTAGTATGTTGGGTGCCATGTCACATGTTTTCGTGCCACACACGAAAATTCGTAAGGAGCCACGTCAGGTGCCACGTCAAAATCATGTGAAAGGGGTTGCTTGACTTTCGACATTGTCATGCTTTTGGGAGCCACGCGGCATAAATAGTTTAATTTTTGCTTGGTAGATTGATATCTGTACAAAAAATTGGTTCAACTTTCAAAGTTTTGATAATTTGATTTAGAAAAAACTTAAATATAATAGAAAAGTAAATCAATTTCATAAATATATTAGTTTTTTAGTTGTGAATATTTTGGATATTGCATAACATAGAACGCAAACACTTGCGACATTGAAAACTGCTTTTAAATTCAAAATAACCAGTAAAATCTGTTTTTTAAATAATTTTTGTCTTACATTTCACGTAATTACGTTTAGGGAAGAATAAAGAATATTAGGCGAAACAGTATATATTTCATAAATACTCAAAAATCACAGAATTTCCATGCAGGATCAACACTGATGTATTGAAATGTAAGTGGATTGCTATTATTTTTCCAAATTTTTCTCATTATTATTATTATTTGTTTCTGATTCTTAAATAATGCAATCTGTCTACCTCTATGGAAGTATGCAAGATCATTTGTTCATACCTGAGAATTTAAAGCATTTTTTTTTTTTTTTTTATGATTGCCTTTTGTCTTCACATAGTATATACATACGTATATATCATGCATATACTTGTACATATATATACAGAGAAGCATATCTGAACAAACTTTCTTACTTTTACGTTGATCTTACCTACAATTCGCGACAGGAAAAGTAATTTAACATACATGCATAGGTTCTCTACATACATAAGTCTACAAGTTGATCTACCGGTGTGGAAAAGTGAAATTAAAAGTCGAAAGGAATATTTAGGCATTTAAATAAAAATTAATGAAATTAATTAAAACAGTTCAACGAAAATAAAAAAGAAGAGAAAAAAAGATTGGAAATCGGGAACTAAGAATCCTTATAAGAGCAAAGTAGTAAAAAAAAAGTAAACTAATGAAAGAGGTGAGAAAAAAATGAATGAACTTACAAAGAACTTAACTTCTCATTACTGTTTGTTTTTAATGTAGATTTTGGAAAAAAGTTGTTCGTGTTCATATATCTGAATTTAAACTGAAATAAAATTAAAGAGATTCATACAAAGATTAAAATTTACTCATGATAAATCATAATGTAACAGATATACTAACGAGATAAACTCGATGATGATAAGTGGAATATATGTAGATCCGCAATAACTCAGCGTAGAATTTAAAAGATAATAAGACGCAAATCTAAATTTCGTAATATAATCATAAAAATATTGTATGTTCAATCTTCCATTTTCTTCGTTTATTTGTTATTGTTTTTGTATATGTATAGGTATTTATCTTTGATTTTACACATTTGAATATCCAAACTTCTCAATTTAATCTTTATGCTACCACGAACTTTCTCGACTGTCGCATTGGTCTGGTATAGCGATATCTTCAAGCGGTTAATCCAGCCGATAAGTTTATCATAATCCATTTCACGACAAATCTCCCGAAGTTTCAGTCATTCTCAACAGATTCCACAAAAAATTCATTCACACCAACTTCGAACTGCTTTATCGAACCACAGCGTAAGCGAAGTTTCACACCCTTGCCCTTTAGGTTAGGCATCGTTACTCCTACATATTCACTGGTAGACTCACACACACATTTGCACTTTCAAATGCTATGTATGACTATGCGAAAGGCTGCCATTACAAGTTAAGCCGATGGCAGATAGGAATTTATTGTGTTGCGTGATGGTATGACACAATGAACATTTTTCTATTCAACAAGTCATTCATCAAAAAGCTGAAAATTTATCATATTAAGCAATTATTGAACTTGTTTTGGAGATTTCCTTCTTAATTCTTTTAAATTCGCATTAAAATTGAGCAAATAAATTGAAATTAAAATCAGGGAACGATCAACACGCGCAGAGAGATGAAGGATGTCCATATTTTGACGTTGCGTTGGCGAAAACGTCATTAATGATTGTAATTTTGTTATGCAACGTGGCGTAGAAGTCCTATCTGCCATCAACTTAGTTTACTAAAAATCAGGTGATGAATTATTTTATTTCCCGACATTCCTGTTCAGCGTTAATGAGAACAAAGTAAAAGGTTCCGTACGTAATGCGGACTGCAACCCTTCTGGGGTTGCAAACAGGATTTCAATTTTTTTTCTTTTTTTTTTTTTGTATGCAATACCTGAAAATAAAATAAGACGCTGTTTAAAACGCGTTGTCTATTAAAAAAACTAATTTTATTAAAAAACTTTTACAGCAAAAATCAGTGACTGCATCATGTGGACTCGTTTCTTAGTTGCACTACTATTGGCTCTAACGCCACATGCTTTACTTTTAAAGAAACAACGCGATATTGAAACTGTCTACGAATGGAAACAACTCGTCTATGGGTTTCCTACACCAGAAGATCGGCAACACGCGGAATCTAATGGACAGTTAGTGCCTGAAAATGGTACACCCATCGATGTAGCGAGACATCAGCATGGTAATGATGGGATTCATTTAAAAAAAAAGAATAATAATAAAAATATTATTCCAATTTTTCTCTTATTTTTATCTTTTGCAGGAAATGCCTCACGTGTCATCATAACTATACCCAGATTTACAACCGGCATTCCCTACACACTGGCGGTGGTGAGTGATAAAAATGAAGCTAATGGTCCAGTCTTGCAACCTTACCCGGCTTATAGTTATCATAACGCAGATGGCGATGATTGCGATAAAATTACCTCAGGATTTCGTGTTGCGGTGAGTTAAGAAAAATTAGTTTTTAAGGGATTCAATATTTATTTAAATAATCATTTAGACAGTTAATTTTGTGTCAGTAATTAATTGATTAAAGAAATTATCTCTAAAGATTATTAATTTTTTGTTTGAATTATTTTGATTATTTTAATTTACATTAATTTTAGTAATCCATAATCCTGTTAATTCGATTAATAACAAAATTAATTAATCATTTACTAAAAAAAACAATTTAGTTGGTCCATAAAATTGATGATTAATCGAAAATAATAGTTTAATAATCGTTAAACCGTTTTGTTTTTTATGTGATTGATTTGAATCCAAATTATCAATTAAATAATTATATTTTTTGACCAATTGATAATAAAACATATTTAATACTTCTTATGATTTTAGGTCACAGAGTGCAATCAACTGTTCGTCATGGACTCCGGCGTTATTGGCACGACCCAAGTATGTCCGCCACAGCTACTCGTTTTCGATTTGAACACTGACACTTTAATCCAACGCTATCGTTTCGAGTCGAACGTGTACTTGGCGAACGCTTCGCTAGTAATGAACCCACTCGTTGTCGTGGATGATCTTCCACCAACTGGCCGCTGCCAACGCTTCCATGTCTATATTGTAAGTCAGAATCGAGTGTGCAGCAGAAGCATGCCGAGCTTGCTGCGCACCCACGACAACCTTGTTGTGATGACTAACTCCCTGAAATATTTTTATACTTATTTTAATTATTACGATTTTTCTTTTATTTCTCTCTCTATTATATAATCAATCATTCAAGGCTGATGTCTCTTATCATGGTCTCGTCGTTTATGACTCCGTGTTGAATACCGCATGGCGTGTTGAGAATAGATTTATGTACCCCGATCCCGATCATGGTGAACATACGATCGCTGGACAGAAATTTATACTGATGGATGGCATGTTTGCTTTGGCCACCGATCAACGTGATCTATACTTCCATCCATTGGCCACCAGGAGTGAGTATGCCGTGCCGTTGAGTGTGTTAAACAATCGTACTGTGTGGATGGAAAATTCGGAAGCAATGCCAGAAGAATTCCGTTTGGTGGGCCAACGTAATAGTGAGTGCGCCTCAGAGGCAATGGATAGTCAAAGGAATCTATATTGCGTCACATTCAATCCAATTAAGTTGGTCAGATGGAATCTGAATCAGAAAGAGAGTAAATACGATGGGAGTCATGAAATGACATTGAAGGCAGATCCACGGATGCTGGAATTTGTCGCTGGCATGAAGGTGTTCAAGAATGATGCTGGGAAGGATGAATTATTGATGTTATCGAATAGATATCAGGTACGCAGCTCGTACGGAACTGATTTAATTACTTTGTGCTTAAATCATTTTTATTTTTCTTATTTTTGCAGAAAGCCGCCACAGGCAATTTGAGAAACAATGAGGTGAATTTCCGTGTAATGCGTCGGCCACTTGATGACATACAGTCGTCAAAGTAAAGTCTCCTTTAAGGCACTATAAACTTGACTCAAATTAATAAATAAAAAATACAATAGCAAGCAAAAAAACTGCTGTGGGCATTTTGCAATTAAAAGGCTTATAGGTTTGGTTGGGTAAGGTAACACTGAATGGCTGTCTCGCCATTGTCGTTTGTTATGCCAGATGGAACTTTTAGTTTAGTTCGAGCTGAAAGCTTGATATTTAATTTTGATACTTTATCTACTCTTTTCAACTGCTAAGCTCCTTTGTATCTCATGCAAGTTCTAGATAAAGTCATGTTAGAGGAGGAGGTGTTGTTCTCTGCTCTCCCTGTAGGTGTCATCGTTACTAATGTCCATTCAGATCACGTGTTGATCACCAAAAACCGTTCTGTAATCCTTTCGAGTTCGATGCCCTTGCAAATGATCTTGGCGATGGCGCATGTCGTTAAGACATTCCATCTCAACCTGATCCGTCTGTCAACCCTTTCGGAGATTTCATTGTGCGTCGCTTTAAGCGAATTGCATAAGAAAAAAATTACCGAAACTGAATTATATAAGTAAAAATGATACGGAATTTAATTAAATACCTGTGTGTCGTTGTGTCTATACTTCATCTGCCATTTTCTAACTAGATGGGTTGCCATCTCTTGACAGTTCGGTTTATCCTGTTGCCTTGGATTGGCATCGATCCACGTTAGTTAAAGTTATAGTACTGTATTGTATTACACACCTAGTACTTTGAGATGCTAATGAGCATACACTTAGCATACCTGCATCTGCTCCACTCCTACCTCTAATGAGAACTTCATTTACCCCTCCTCCTGCACCTCCCTCTACTTCATCATCAACCACATCGAATAGAAGAGCTAGTTGTGGTTCCGAAAAGGAGATCCAGTTTTTGTATATCGATTCACGAAAGATTTGAATTCATATATATAGGACAAAATTAAACCGACTACTTTAGATATGAGGAAGTTTAATTTTTCTTTTGAAAGGAGCATATCTTCATTTAAAATCGATTCACTTTTAAATTCTTCATTTTGAGATAAAGCAGCGTACTTTTCATGACAATGTGGCGTGCCTACTTGTTTCCTCAGAGCCAAAACACTAATAATGAATGATAACTGTAATATACCAATATACTACCAAAATGTAAGAGATTTGAATACTAAGCTCAAAGACGTATACCTGCGCAGTTCTCTGAAACCTGCCTGAAACTGAATGTATTTAACTCTGGAATCTCAACTAGTAACTTTGAAATCCTTAGAGATGACCGTTTAAATAAAATTGGTGGTGGTGATATTGCTACTGCGGAAATTCATTTTGCAAAAATTGAAGCGATGAAATTTCTTTATGTTCGAATACGCCAAGAGTATTTATATTGTCGCCAGCTACATCCCGCCTAATTCTGACTTATTAACCTATTATTTTTATTCTTCACGATTAAAATCATTAAACCCAGATGTTAAGACATCTGACAGTATTGTTTTAATTGGTGACTTTAATTTATCCAGCGTATCATGAAACATCAATGATAATTTACTTGCACCTAGCTCAACGCGGGATAATGTTCACGATTTCCTAAAAGAGCTTTCTGACCAGAGTATTTTTCAAATAAATAGTATTCGTAATAAATTTGGAAAGACGTTGGATTCAATAGTTTTGAATGAAATCTAGTCATTTTATCTAAATCGCTGTGATCCTATCGATCTGTTTGAAGATGTTTATCAACCCTCTCTTAGAATATCTTACTTATTTAAAATGTCCGATAAATGTTTCAAAACCATGAAATACTCGTTATTTATTTGAAAAAGCAAATTATATTAATCTTGAAAGAGCGTTATTTACAACGGTGTTGTAGAAGAAAGTATTTCTTACTTCACAAGTGCTTTACACTCAATCTTTAGACAGTGTGTACCAGAGCAAATAGCCCAGCTCGTGCCACATACGCCTTATGATGGTTCAATGCGGAATTGAAGCACTTGAAAAATCAAAAGACTAGACTATTCAGGCTCTGCAAAAAGTCCAGCAAAGTTTCCGACTATTGTGCTTATTCTATAATTAGACAAAAGTATAATATTTTTAATATTTCGTGCTGCAGAAAGTTTATGACAAGTACTAGTAATAAGAATGCCGCAAACCCGTGGTCAATCTATAGTTTTGTCCATTCGAAACGAGAGGCCTATGGATTTCCATCATCTATGAAAATGAATAATGAAATTTCTAGATATGTTCGAAGATTTCTTGGAATCTAATTATAAAGAAAGAGCTGAGTACACTTCTAACCACACAATCTAATTCTTACTCTTACAAATTAACTTCCTTCACCAACACTGTGTTTTGCTTTGAAATTTCGTTCGATTTCGAATAATGGCTCTTTCCTTCGTTTCGCTTGTTTTCATTTTAAATTTCACCTGCGATAGAGATATTCCATTCGCACTTATAAGTCGTTTATATCAGAGACCGTAATCATTATAAGGAAAAAAATAAAAATAGTAACTTTATGATTTTTATTTATTTAAACACTTAAACAATAATAATTTTTATTGTGAGCGAAAAAATATCGCTCAGAATATAACAGTTATTTTTTATTACTTAATTTCGGAAAATCAATTTTTCAACGAGTTTTTTATCAGAATGGATAGCGGGTGAGCTTTTGCTGATGCACCAAATGCAAGCAGCTTTACGGAGCTTTATGAAAGCTTCTTATTTTGAAATATAAAATCTCGGATGGATTAGATCTTCCGAATAACGGTCATTTTTACCGTGCGTTGTCTTTTTCGGAGTTTCTTTGAGTTCGATGCGGAAAAAATTTATCAAAGTTTGTAAAAACAATGTTATCGGAGAACTATAACTGCAACCTTGAATGCCATTTGAAACTCCTGAAAAAGATCAAATTTTTCTCGATTTGAATATGCCGACAGTGATTTCTAGAGACTTTATCGATGTGTTAATGGGAAAGTATATTCAAATGAAAGAGAACATTATAAGCGTAGTGAAAACTTATAAAAATAAGTCTAAATATCGATACAGCCACTAGGCGCAATCGTAGAATTCCTCAATTTTACAATGAAAGTGGACTTTTCATATGCACATAGGTATGATAGAACTCAATAAAAAGCATAGAGCGTTTTCGCTTCATGGTAACCGACTATTTGATGCCTGAAATTGAAGCTCGTGATCTCCGCGATATTTAGTTTCAACAAGGCGTAATTAACCTTAGAGTGATGAAACGAAAAGAGGAGAACAAAAAAGTAGAAGCATAGGTAGAATTCGAAAAGAAACCAAATAAAAGTAATTGAACCATAGAAGGAAGGTGAAATATAGTTATTATATATAAATACAGTATAGAATAAGAATAATATGTTAGAATTAGATAAGTAAATATACATTTTGTGAACTTTCCATGAAATTTATAATAAGCAAAAACCAAAACAAAAGTAATCTGCGTTGATGATCTTATAATTTAAAAATGAAAAAACATACTTCTTTAAATATGCTAGGAAAGGAAATTAAATTGAAAACAGATTACTTAAAGTGCGAAATGATGATTGATAAACTATCAAATCTCAGCAAATATTTTTCAACCAAAATAAGAAAATGAAAAAACACCATAACTCCTATCTAGTCACCATTTATAAAATACTTTTCAATGCCAGATGTTCTGAATGTAATGCATTCTTTGTGACAAAGGGAAAATTTACAGTTTTACAGAAATTTCTTCTTCCCCTTCTGTATCGATCCACGTGGTTGAGCAGCTACACATTCACTTAAGTAAAGAGATTCTTTTAGTTAGATTTACTTTTTCATTTCCGGCGTAACAAAATTTTTTCAGAATAATTCACCACATCTAATTCTAACATAACTCAGCAAATTTCCACAGAACAGCTGAATTCCAATAAACAATCGACCAATCGGACCGTGACAGCATTCTAATGTTTCGCAAAAAGTTTTTTTGCCAATTCCGTTTGGACAAGCAAGTGGAACACATCACAATCAATCTTAAAGGAGTTATCACCAACCGACTCCAGCACTTATAAGGTATGTATATTACAAAATTTTGAATAAATTTCCAAAGTTACATGTAAAGGATGAAAAGGAGGTTCTACTTTCAAACACGCAACTTGTGTATGGTTTTTAATAATTTTTGGATCACTAACCCATTAGTATGTTGGGTGCCATGTCACATGTTTTCGTGCCACACACGAAAATTCGTAAGGAGCCACGTCAGGTGCCACGTCAAAATCATGTGAAAGGGGTTGCTTGACTTTCGACATTGTCATGCTTTTGGGAGCCACGCGGCATAAATAGTTTAATTTTTGCTTGGTAGATTGATATCTGTACAAAAAATTGGTTCAACTTTCAAAGTTTTGATAATTTGATTTAGAAAAAAAAAACTTAAATATAATAGAAAAGTAAATCAATTTCATAAATATATTAGTTTTTTAGTTGTGAATATTTTGGATATTGCATAACATAGAACGCAAACACTTGCGACATTGAAAACTGCTTTTAAATTCAAAATAACCAGTAAAATCTGTTTTTTAAATAATTTTTGTCTTACATTTCACGTAATTACGTTTAGGGAAGAATAAAGAATATTAGGCGAAACAGTATATATTTCATAAATACTCAAAAATCACAGAATTTCCATGCAGGATCAACACTGATGTATTGAAATGTAAGTGGATTGCTATTATTTTTCCAAATTTTTCTCATTATTATTATTATTTGTTTCTGATTCTTAAATAATGCAATCTGTCTACCTCTATGGAAGTATGCAAGATCATTTGTTCATACCTGAGAATTTAAAGCATTTTTTTTTTTTTTTTTTTTTATGATTGCCTTTTGTCTTCACATAGTATATACATACGTATATATCATGCATATACTTGTACATATATATACAGAGAAGCATATCTGAACAAACTTTCTTACTTTTACGTTGATCTTACCTACAATTCGCGACAGGAAAAGTAATTTAACATACATGCATAGGTTCTCTACATACATAAGTCTACAAGTTGATCTACCGGTGTGGAAAAGTGAAATTAAAAGTCGAAAGGAATATTTAGGCATTTAAATAAAAATTAATGAAATTAATTAAAACAGTTCAACGAAAATAAAAAAGAAGAGAAAAAAAGATTGGAAATCGGGAACTAAGAATCCTTATAAGAGCAAAGTAGTAAAAAAAAAGCAAACTAATGAAAGAGGTGAGAAAAAAATGAATGAACTTACAAAGAACTTAACTTCTCATTACTGTTTGTTTTTAATGTAGATTTTGGAAAAAAGTTGTTCGTGTTCATATATCTGAATTTAAACTGAAATAAAATTAAAGAGATTCATACAAAGATTAAAATTTACTCATGATAAATCATAATGTAACAGATATACTAACGAGATAAACTCGATGATGATAAGTGGAATATATGTAGATCCGCAATAACTCAGCGTAGAATTTAAAAGATAATAAGACGCAAATCTAAATTTCGTAATATAATCATAAAAATATTGTATGTTCAATCTTCCGTTTTCTTCGTTTATTTGTTATTGTTTTTGTATATGTATAGGTATTTATCTTTGATTTTACACATTTGAATATCCAAACTTCTCAATTTAATCTTTATGCTACCACGAACTTTCTCGACTGTCGCATTGGTCTGGTATAGCGATATCTTCAAGCGGTTAATCCAGCCGATAAGTTTATCATAATCCATTTCACGACAAATCTCCCGAAGTTTCAGTCATTCTCAACAGATTCCACAAAAAATTCATTCACACCAACTTCGAACTGCTTTATCGAACCACAGCGTAAGCGAAGTTTCACACCCTTGCCCTTTAGGTTAGGCATCGTTACTCCTACATATTCACTGGTAGACTCACACACACATTTGCACTTTCAAATGCTATGTATGACTATGCGAAAGGCTGCCATTACAAGTTAAGTCGAGGGCAGGTAGGAATTTATTGTGTTGCGTGATGGTATGACACAATGAACATTTTTCTATTCAACAAGTCATTCATCAAAAAGCTGAAAATTTATCATATTAAGTAATTATTGAACTTGTTTTGGAGATTTCCTTCTTAATTCTTTTAAATTCGCATTAAAATTGAGCAAATAAATTGAAATTAAAATCAGGGAACGATCAACACGCGCAGAGAGATGAAGGATGTCCATATTTTGACGTTGCGTTGGCGAAAACGTCATTAATGATTGTAATTTTGTTATGCAACGTGGCGTAGAAGTCCTATCTGCCATCAACTTAGTTTACTAAAAATCAGGTGATGAATTATTTTATTTCCCGACATTCCTGTTCAGCGTTAATGAGAACAAAGTAAAAGGTTCCGTACGTAATGCGGACTGCAACCCTTCTGGGGTTGCAAACAGGATTTCAATTTTTTTTCTTTTTTTTTTTTGTATGCAATACCTGAAAATAAAATAAGACGCTGTTTAAAACGCGTTGTCTATTAAAAAAACTAATTTTATTAAAAAACTTTTACAGCAAAAATCAGTGACTGCATCATGTGGACTCGTTTCTTAGTTGCACTACTATTGGCTCTAACGCCACATGCTTTACTTTTAAAGAAACAACGCGATATTGAAACTGTCTACGAATGGAAACAACTCGTCTATGGGTTTCCTACACCAGAAGATCGGCAACACGCGGAATCTAATGGACAGTTAGTGCCTGAAAATGGTACACCCATCGATGTAGCGAGACATCAGCATGGTAATGATGGGATTCATTTAAAAAAAAAGAATAATAATAAAAATATTATTCCAATTTTTCTCTTATTTTTTCTTTTGCAGGAAATGCCTCACGTGTCATCATAACTATACCCAGATTTACAACCGGCATTCCCTACACACTGGCGGTGGTGAGTGATAAAAATGAAGCTAATGGTCCAGTCTTGCAACCTTACCCGGCTTATAGTTATCATAACGCAGATGGCGATGATTGCGATAAAATTACCTCAGGATTTCGTGTTGCGGTGAGTTAAGAAAAATTAGTTTTTAAGGGATTCAATATTTATTTAAATAATCATTTAGACAGTTAATTTTGTGTCAGTAATTAATTGATTAAAGAAATTATCTCTAAAGATTATTAATTTTTTGTTTGAATTATTTTGATTATTTTAATTTACATTAATTTTAGTAATCCATAATCCTGTTAATTCGATTAATAACAAAATTAATTAATCATTTACTAAAAAAACAATTTAGTTGGTCCATAAAATTGATGATTAATCGAAAATAATAGTTTAATAATCGCTAAACCGTTTTGTTTTTTATGTGATTGATTTGAATCCAAATTATCAATTAAATAATTATATTTTTTGACCAATTGATAATAAAACATATTTAATACTTCTTATGATTTTAGGTCACAGAGTGCAATCAACTGTTCGTCATGGACTCCGGCGTTATTGGCACGACCCAAGTATGTCCGCCACAGCTACTCGTTTTCGATTTGAACACTGACACTTTAATCCAACGCTATCGTTTCGAGTCGAACGTGTACTTGGCGAACGCTTCGCTAGTAATGAACCCACTCGTTGTCGTGGATGATCTTCCACCAACTGGCCGCTGCCAACGCTTCCATGTCTATATTGTAAGTCAGAATCGAGTGTGCAGCAGAAGCATGCCGAGCTTGCTGCGCACCCACGACAACCTTGTTGTGATGACTAACTCCCTGAAATATTTTTATACTTATTTTAATTATTACGATTTTTCTTTTATTTCTCTCTCTATTATATAATCAATCATTCAAGGCTGATGTCTCTTATCATGGTCTCGTCGTTTATGACTCCGTGTTGAATACCGCATGGCGTGTTGAGAATAGATTTATGTACCCCGATCCCGATCATGGTGAACATACGATCGCTGGACAGAAATTTATACTGATGGATGGCATGTTTGCTTTGGCCACCGATCAACGTGATCTATACTTCCATCCATTGGCCACCAGGAGTGAGTATGCCGTGCCGTTGAGTGTGTTAAACAATCGTACTGTGTGGATGGAAAATTCGGAAGCAATGCCAGAAGAATTCCGTTTGGTGGGCCAACGTAATAGTGAGTGCGCCTCAGAGGCAATGGATAGTCAAAGGAATCTATATTGCGTCACATTCAATCCAATTAAGTTGGTCAGATGGAATCTGAATCAGAAAGAGAGTAAATACGATGGGAGTCATGAAATGACATTGAAGGCAGATCCACGGATGCTGGAGTTTGTCGCTGGCATGAAGGTGTTCAAGAATGATGCTGGGAAGGATGAATTATTGATGTTATCGAATAGATATCAGGTACGCAGCTCGTACGGAACTGATTTAATTACTTTGTGCTTAAATCATTTTTATTTTTCTTATTTTTGCAGAAAGCCGCCACAGGCAATTTGAGAAACAATGAGGTGAATTTCCGTGTAATGCGTCGGCCACTTGATGACATACAGTCGTCAAAGTAAAGTCTCCTTTAAGGCACTATAAACTTGACTCAAATTAATAAATAAAAAATACAATAGCAAGCAAAAAAACTGCTGTGGGCATTTTGCAATTAAAAGGCTTATAGGTTTGGTTGGGTAAGGTAACACTGAATGGCTGTCTCGCCATTGTCGTTTGTTATGCCAGATGGAACTTTTAGTTTAGTTCGAGCTGAAAGCTTGATATTTAATTTTGATACTTTATCTACTCTTTTCAACTGCTAAGCTCCTTTGTATCTCATGCAAGTTCTAGATAAAGTCATGTTAGAGGAGGAGGTGTTGTTCTCTGCTCTCCCTGTAGGTGTCATCGTTACTAATGTCCATTCAGATCACGTGTTGATCACCAAAAACCGTTCTGTAATCCTTTCGAGTTCGATGCCCTTGCAAATGATCTTGGCGATGGCGCATGTCGTTAAGACATTCCATCTCAACCTGATCCGTCTGTCAACCCTTTCGGAGATTTCATTGTGCGTCGCTTTAAGCGAATTGCATAAGAAAAAAATTACCGAAACTGAATTATATAAGTAAAAATGATACGGAATTTAATTAAATACCTGTGTGTCGTTGTGTCTATACTTCATCTGCCATTTTCTAACTAGATGGGTTGCCATCTCTTGACAGTTCGGTTTATCCTGTTGCCTTGGATTGGCATCGATCCACGTTAGTTAAAGTTATAGTACTGTATTGTATTACACACCTAGTACTTTGAGATGCTAATGAGCATACACTTAGCATACCTGCATCTGCTCCACTCCTACCTCTAATGAGAACTTCATTTACCCCTCCTCCTGCACCTCCCTCTACTTCATCATCAACCACATCGAATAGAAGAGCTAGTTGTGGTTCCGAAAAGGAGATCCAGTTTTTGTATATCGATTCACGAAAGATTTGAATTCATATATATAGGACAAAATTAAACCGACTACTTTAGATATGAGGAAGTTTAATTTTTCTTTTGAAAGGAGCATATCTTCATTTAAAATCGATTCACTTTTAAATTCTTCATTTTGAGATAAAGCAGCGTACTTTTCATGACAATGTGGCGTGCCTACTTGTTTCCTCAGAGCCAAAACACTAATAATGAATGATAACTGTAATATACCAATATACTACCAAAATGTAAGAGATTTGAATACTAAGCTCAAAGACGTATACCTGCGCAGTTCTCTGAAACCTGCCTGAAACTGAATGTATTTAACTCTGGAATCTCAACTAGTAACTTTGAAATCCTTAGAGATGACCGTTTAAATAAAATTGGTGGTGGTGATCTTGCTACTGCGGAAATTCATTTTGCAAAAATTGAAGCGATGAAATTTCTTTATGTTCGAATACGCCAAGAGTATTTATATTGTCGACAGCTACATCCCGCCTAATTCTGACTTATTAACCTATTATTTTTATTCTTCACGATTAAAATCATTAAACCCAGATGTTAAGACATCTGACAGTATTGTTTTAATTGGTGACTTTAATTTATCCAGCGTATCATGAAACATCAATGATAATTTACTTGCACCTAGCTCAACGCGGGATAATGTTCACGATTTCCTAAAAGAGCTTTCTGACCAGAGTATTTTTCAAATAAATAGTATTCGTAATAAATTTGGAAAGACGTTGGATTCAATAGTTTTGAATGAAATCTAGTCATTTTATCTAAATCGCTGTGATCCTATCGATCTGTTTGAAGATGTTTATCAACCCTCTCTTAGAATATCTTACTTATTTAAAATGTCCGATAAATGTTTCAAAACCATGAAATACTCGTTATTTATTTGAAAAAGCAAATTATATTAATCTTGAAAGAGCGTTATTTACAACGGTGTTGTAGAAGAAAGTATTTCTTACTTCACAAGTGCTTTACACTCAATCTTTAGACAGTGTGTACCAGAGCAAATAGCCCAGCTCGTGCCACATACGCCTTATGATGGTTCAATGCGGAATTGAAGCACTTGAAAAATCAAAAGACTAGACTATTCAGGCTCTGCAAAAAGTCCAGCAAAGTTTCCGACTATTGTGCTTATTCTATAATTAGACAAAAGTATAATATTTTTAATATTTCGTGCTGCAGAAAGTTTATGACAAGTACTAGTAATAAGAATGCCGCAAACCCGTGGTCAATCTATAGTTTTGTCCATTCGAAACGAGAGGCCTATGGATTTCCATCATCTATGAAAATGAATAATGAAATTTCTAGATATGTTCGAAGATTTCTTGGAATCTAATTATAAAGAAAGAGCTGAGTACACTTCTAACCACACAATCTAATTCTTACTCTTACAAATTAACTTCCTTCACCAACACTGTGTTTTGCTTTGAAATTTCGTTCGATTTCGAATAATGGCTCTTTCCTTCGTTTCGCTTGTTTTCATTTTAAATTTCACCTGCGATAGAGATATTCCATTCGCACTTATAAGTCGTTTATATCAGAGACCGTAATCATTATAAGGAAAAAAATAAAAATAGTAACTTTATGATTTTTATTTATTTAAACACTTAAACAATAATAATTTTTATTGTGAGCGAAAAAATATCGCTCAGAATATAACAGTTATTTTTTTATTACTTAATTTCGGAAAATCAATTTTTCAACGAGTTTTTTATCAGAATGGATAGCGGGTGAGCTTTTGCTGATGCACCAAATGCAAGCAGCTTTACGGAGCTTTATGAAAGCTTCTTATTTTGAAATATAAAATCTCGGATGGATTAGATCTTCCGAATAACGGTCATTTTTACCGTGCGTTGTCTTTTTCGGAGTTTCTTTGAGTTCGATGCGGAAAAAATTTATCAAAGTTTGTAAAAACAATGTTATCGGAGAACTATAACTGCAACCTTGAATGCCATTTGAAACTCCTGAAAAAGATCAAATTTTTCTCGATTTGAATATGCCGACAGTGATTTCTAGAGACTTTATCGATGTGTTAATGGGAAAGTATATTCAAATGAAAGAGAACATTATAAGCGTAGTGAAAACTTATAAAAATAAGTCTAAATATCGATACAGCCACTAGGCGCAATCGTAGAATTCCTCAATTTTACAATGAAAGTGGACTTTTCATATGCACATAGGTATGATAGAACTCAATAAAAAGCATAGAGCGTTTTCGCTTCATGGTAACCGACTATTTGATGCCTGAAATTGAAGCTCGTGATCTCCGCGATATTTAGTTTCAACAAGGCGTAATTAACCTTAGAGTGATGAAACGAAAAGAGGAGAACAAAAAAGTAGAAGCATAGGTAGAATTCGAAAAGAAACCAAATAAAAGTAATTGAACCATAGAAGGAAGGTGAAATATAGTTATTATATATAAATACAGTATAGAATAAGAATAATATGTTAGAATTAGATAAGTAAATATACATTTTGTGAACTTTCCATGAAATTTATAATAAGCAAAAACCAAAACAAAAGTAATCTGCGTTGATGATCTTATAATTTAAAAATGAAAAAACATACTTCTTTAAATATGCTAGGAAAGGAAATTAAATTGAAAACAGATTACTTAAAGTGCGAAATGATGATTGATAAACTATCAAATCTCAGCAAATATTTTTCAACCAAAATAAGAAAATGAAAAAACACCATAACTCCTATCTAGTCACCATTTATAAAATACTTTTCAATGCCAGATGTTCTGAATGTAATGCATTCTTTGTGACAAAGGGAAAATTTACAGTTTTACAGAAATTTCTTCTTCCCCTTCTGTATCGATCCACGTGGTTGAGCAGCTACACATTCACTTAAGTAAAGAGATTCTTTTAGTTAGATTTACTTTTTCATTTCCGGCGTAACAAAATTTTTTCAGAATAATTCACCACATCTAATTCTAACATAACTCAGCAAATTTCCACAGAACAGCTGAATTCCAATAAACAATCGACCAATCGGACCGTGACAGCATTCTAATGTTTCGCAAAAAGTTTTTTACCAATTCCGTTTGGACAAGCAAGTGGAACACATCACAATCAATCTTAAAGGAGTTATCACCAACCGACTCCAGCACTTATAAGGTATGTATATTACAAAATTTTGAATAAATTTCCAAAGTTACATGTAAAGGATGAAAAGGAGGTTCTACTTTCAAACACGCAACTTGTGTATGGTTTTTAATAATTTTTGGATCACTAACCCATTAGTATGTTGGGTGCCATGTCACATGTTTTCGTGCCACACACGAAAATTCGTAAGGAGCCACGTCAGGTGCCACGTCAAAATCATGTGAAAGGGGTTGCTTGACTTTCGACATTGTCATGCTTTTGGGAGCCACGCGGCATAAATAGTTTAATTTTTGCTTGGTAGATTGATATCTGTACAAAAAATTGGTTCAACTTTCAAAGTTTTGATAATTTGATTTAGAAAAAAAACTTAAATATAATAGAAAAGTAAATCAATTTCATAAATATATTAGTTTTTTAGTTGTGAATATTTTGGATATTGCATAACATAGAACGCAAACACTTGCGACATTGAAAACTGCTTTTAAATTCAAAATAACCAGTAAAATCTGTTTTTTAAATAATTTTTGTCTTACATTTCACGTAATTACGTTTAGGGAAGAATAAAGAATATTAGGCGAAACAGTATATATTTCATAAATACTCAAAAATCACAGAATTTCCATGCAGGATCAACACTGATGTATTGAAATGTAAGTGGATTGCTATTATTTTTCCAAATTTTTCTCATTATTATTATTATTTGTTTCTGATTCTTAAATAATGCAATCTGTCTACCTCTATGGAAGTATGCAAGATCATTTGTTCATACCTGAGAATTTAAAGCATTTTTTTTTTTTTTTTTTTTTATGATTGCCTTTTGTCTTCACATAGTATATACATACGTATATATCATGCATATACTTGTACATATATATACAGAGAAGCATATCTGAACAAACTTTCTTACTTTTACGTTGATCTTACCTACAATTCGCGACAGGAAAAGTAATTTAACATACATGCATAGGTTCTCTACATACATAAGTCTACAAGTTGATCTACCGGTGTGGAAAAGTGAAATTAAAAGTCGAAAGGAATATTTAGGCATTTAAATAAAAATTAATGAAATTAATTAAAACAGTTCAACGAAAATAAAAAAGAAGAGAAAAAAAGATTGGAAATCGGGAACTAAGAATCCTTATAAGAGCAAAGTAGTAAAAAAAAAGCAAACTAATGAAAGAGGTGAGAAAAAAATGAATGAACTTACAAAGAACTTAACTTCTCATTACTGTTTGTTTTTAATGTAGATTTTGGAAAAAAGTTGTTCGTGTTCATATATCTGAATTTAAACTGAAATAAAATTAAAGAGATTCATACAAAGATTAAAATTTACTCATGATAAATCATAATGTAACAGATATACTAACGAGATAAACTCGATGATGATAAGTGGAATATATGTAGATCCGCAATAACTCAGCGTAGAATTTAAAAGATAATAAGACGCAAATCTAAATTTCGTAATATAATCATAAAAATATTGTATGTTCAATCTTCCGTTTTCTTCGTTTATTTGTTATTGTTTTTGTATATGTATAGGTATTTATCTTTGATTTTACACATTTGAATATCCAAACTTCTCAATTTAATCTTTATGCTACCACGAACTTTCTCGACTGTCGCATTGGTCTGGTATAGCGATATCTTCAAGCGGTTAATCCAGCCGATAAGTTTATCATAATCCATTTCACGACAAATCTCCCGAAGTTTCAGTCATTCTCAACAGATTCCACAAAAAATTCATTCACACCAACTTCGAAGTGCCTTATCGAACCACAGCGTAAGCGAAGTTTCACACCCTTGCCCTTTAGGTTAGGCATCGTTACTCCTACATATTCACTGGTAGACTCACACACACATTTGCACTTTCAAATGCTATGTATGACTATGCGAAAGGCTGCCATTACAAGTTAAGTCGAGGGCAGGTAGGAATTTATTGTGTTGCGTGATGGTATGACACAATGAACATTTTTCTATTCAACAAGTCATTCATCAAAAAGCTGAAAATTTATCATATTAAGTAATTATTGAACTTGTTTTGGAGATTTCCTTCTTAATTCTTTTAAATTCGCATTAAAATTGAGCAAATAAATTGAAATTAAAATCAGGGAACGATCAACACGCGCAGAGAGATGAAGGATGTCCATATTTTGACGTTGCGTTGGCGAAAACGTCATTAATGATTGTAATTTTGTTATGCAACGTGGCGTAGAAGTCCTATCTGCCATCAACTTAGTTTACTAAAAATCAGGTGATGAATTATTTTATTTCCCGACATTCCTGTTCAGCGTTAATGAGAACAAAGTAAAAGGTTCCGTACGTAATGCGGACTGCAACCCTTCTGGGGTTGCAAACAGGATTTCAATTTTTTTTCTTTTTTTTTTTTTGTATGCAATACCTGAAAATAAAATAAGACGCTGTTTAAAACGCGTTGTCTATTAAAAAAACTAATTTTATTAAAAAACTTTTACAGCAAAAATCAGTGACTGCATCATGTGGACTCGTTTCTTAGTTGCACTACTATTGGCTCTAACGCCACATGCTTTACTTTTAAAGAAACAACGCGATATTGAAACTGTCTACGAATGGAAACAACTCGTCTATGGGTTTCCTACACCAGAAGATCGGCAACACGCGGAATCTAATGGACAGTTAGTGCCTGAAAATGGTACACCCATCGATGTAGCGAGACATCAGCATGGTAATGATGGGATTCATTTAAAAAAAAAGAATAATAATAAAAATATTATTCCAATTTTTCTCTTATTTTTTCTTTTGCAGGAAATGCCTCACGTGTCATCATAACTATACCCAGATTTACAACCGGCATTCCCTACACACTGGCGGTGGTGAGTGATAAAAATGAAGCTAATGGTCCAGTCTTGCAACCTTACCCGGCTTATAGTTATCATAACGCAGATGGCGATGATTGCGATAAAATTACCTCAGGATTTCGTGTTGCGGTGAGTTAAGAAAAATTAGTTTTTAAGGGATTCAATATTTATTTAAATAATCATTTAGACAGTTAATTTTGTGTCAGTAATTAATTGATTAAAGAAATTATCTCTAAAGATTATTAATTTTTTGTTTGAATTATTTTGATTATTTTAATTTACATTAATTTTAGTAATCCATAATCCTGTTAATTCGATTAATAACAAAATTAATTAATCATTTACTAAAAAAAACAATTTAGTTGGTCCATAAAATTGATGATTAATCGAAAATAATAGTTTAATAATCGCTAAACCGTTTTGTTTTTTATGTGATTGATTTGAATCCAAATTATCAATTAAATAATTATATTTTTTGACCAATTGATAATAAAACATATTTAATACTTCTTATGATTTTAGGTCACAGAGTGCAATCAACTGTTCGTCATGGACTCCGGCGTTATTGGCACGACCCAAGTATGTCCGCCACAGCTACTCGTTTTCGATTTGAACACTGACACTTTAATCCAACGCTATCGTTTCGAGTCGAACGTGTACTTGGCGAACGCTTCGCTAGTAATGAACCCACTCGTTGTCGTGGATGATCTTCCACCAACTGGCCGCTGCCAACGCTTCCATGTCTATATTGTAAGTCAGAATCGAGTGTGCAGCAGAAGCATGCCGAGCTTGCTGCGCACCCACGACAACCTTGTTGTGATGACTAACTCCCTGAAATATTTTTATACTTATTTTAATTATTACGATTTTTCTTTTATTTCTCTCTCTATTATATAATCAATCATTCAAGGCTGATGTCTCTTATCATGGTCTCGTCGTTTATGACTCCGTGTTGAATACCGCATGGCGTGTTGAGAATAGATTTATGTACCCCGATCCCGATCATGGTGAACATACGATCGCTGGACAGAAATTTATACTGATGGATGGCATGTTTGCTTTGGCCACCGATCAACGTGATCTATACTTCCATCCATTGGCCACCAGGAGTGAGTATGCCGTGCCGTTGAGTGTGTTAAACAATCGTACTGTGTGGATGGAAAATTCGGAAGCAATGCCAGAAGAATTCCGTTTGGTGGGCCAACGTAATAGTGAGTGCGCCTCAGAGGCAATGGATAGTCAAAGGAATCTATATTGCGTCACATTCAATCCAATTAAGTTGGTCAGATGGAATCTGAATCAGAAAGAGAGTAAATACGATGGGAGTCATGAAATGACATTGAAGGCAGATCCACGGATGCTGGAGTTTGTCGCTGGCATGAAGGTGTTCAAGAATGATGCTGGGAAGGATGAATTATTGATGTTATCGAATAGATATCAGGTACGCAGCTCGTACGGAACTGATTTAATTACTTTGTGCTTAAATCATTTTTATTTTTCTTATTTTTGCAGAAAGCCGCCACAGGCAATTTGAGAAACAATGAGGTGAATTTCCGTGTAATGCGTCGGCCACTTGATGACATACAGTCGTCAAAGTAAAGTCTCCTTTAAGGCACTATAAACTTGACTCAAATTAATAAATAAAAAATACAATAGCAAGCAAAAAAACTGCTGTGGGCATTTTGCAATTAAAAGGCTTATAGGTTTGGTTGGGTAAGGTAACACTGAATGGCTGTCTCGCCATTGTCGTTTGTTATGCCAGATGGAACTTTTAGTTTAGTTCGAGCTGAAAGCTTGATATTTAATTTTGATACTTTATCTACTCTTTTCAACTGCTAAGCTCCTTTGTATCTCATGCAAGTTCTAGATAAAGTCATGTTAGAGGAGGAGGTGTTGTTCTCTGCTCTCCCTGTAGGTGTCATCGTTACTAATGTCCATTCAGATCACGTGTTGATCACCAAAAACCGTTCTGTAATCCTTTCGAGTTCGATGCCCTTGCAAATGATCTTGGCGATGGCGCATGTCGTTAAGACATTCCATCTCAACCTGATCCGTCTGTCAACCCTTTCGGAGATTTCATTGTGCGTCGCTTTAAGCGAATTGCATAAGAAAAAATTACCGAAACTGAATTATATAAGTAAAAATGATACGGAATTTAATTAAATACCTGTGTGTCGTTGTGTCTATACTTCATCTGCCATTTTCTAACTAGATGGGTTGCCATCTCTTGACAGTTCGGTTTATCCTGTTGCCTTGGATTGGCATCGATCCACGTTAGTTAAAGTTATAGTACTGTATTGTATTACACACCTAGTACTTTGAGATGCTAATGAGCATACACTTAGCATACCTGCATCTGCTCCACTCCTACCTCTAATGAGAACTTCATTTACCCCTCCTCCTGCACCTCCCTCTACTTCATCATCAACCACATCGAATAGAAGAGCTAGTTGTGGTTCCGAAAAGGAGATCCAGTTTTTGTATATCGATTCACGAAAGATTTGAATTCATATATATAGGACAAAATTAAACCGACTACTTTAGATATGAGGAAGTTTAATTTTTCTTTTGAAAGGAGCATATCTTCATTTAAAATCGATTCACTTTTAAATTCTTCATTTTGAGATAAAGCAGCGTACTTTTCATGACAATGTGGCGTGCCTACCTGTTTCCTCAGAGCCAAAACACTAATAATGAATGATAACTGTAATATACCAATATACTACCAAAATGTAAGAGATTTGAATACTAAGCTCAAAGACGTATACCTGCGCAGTTCTCTGAAACCTGCCTGAAACTGAATGTATTTAACTCTGGAATCTCAACTAGTAACTTTGAAATCCTTAGAGATGACCGTTTAAATAAAATTGGTGGTGGTGATCTTGCTACTGCGGAAATTCATTTTGCAAAAATTGAAGCGATGAAATTTCTTTATGTTCGAATACGCCAAGAGTATTTATATTGTCGCCAGCTACATCCCGCCTAATTCTGACTTATTAACCTATTATTTTTATTCTTCACGATTAAAATCATTAAACCCAGATGTTAAGACATCTGACAGTATTGTTTTAATTGGTGACTTTAATTTATCCAGCGTATCATGAAACATCAATGATAATTTACTTGCACCTAGCTCAACGCGGGATAATGTTCACGATTTCCTAAAAGAGCTTTCTGACCAGAGTATTTTTCAAATAAATAGTATTCGTAATAAATTTGGAAAGACGTTGGATTCAATAGTTTTGAATGAAATCTAGTCATTTTATCTAAATCGCTGTGATCCTATCGATCTGTTTGAAGATGTTTATCAACCCTCTCTTAGAATATCTTACTTATTTAAAATGTCCGATAAATGTTTCAAAACCATGAAATACTCGTTATTTATTTGAAAAAGCAAATTATATTAATCTTGAAAGAGCGTTATTTACAACGGTGTTGTAGAAGAAAGTATTTCTTACTTCACAAGTGCTTTACACTCAATCTTTAGACAGTGTGTACCAGAGCAAATAGCCCAGCTCGTGCCACATACGCCTTATGATGGTTCAATGCGGAATTGAAGCACTTGAAAAATCAAAAGACTAGACTATTCAGGCTCTGCAAAAAGTCCAGCAAAGTTTCCGACTATTGTGCTTATTCTATAATTAGACAAAAGTATAATATTTTTAATATTTCGTGCTGCAGAAAGTTTATGACAAGTACTAGTAATAAGAATGCCGCAAACCCGTGGTCAATCTATAGTTTTGTCCATTCGAAACGAGAGGCCTATGGATTTCCATCATCTATGAAAATGAATAATGAAATTTCTAGATATGTTCGAAGATTTCTTGGAATCTAATTATAAAGAAAGAGCTGAGTACACTTCTAACCACACAATCTAATTCTTACTCTTACAAATTAACTTCCTTCACCAACACTGTGTTTTGCTTTGAAATTTTGTTCGATTTCGAATAATGGCTCTTTTCTTCGTTTCGCTTGTTTTCATTTTAAATTTCACCTGCGATAGAGATATTCCATTCGCACTTATAAGTCGTTTATATCAGAGACCGTAATCATTATAAGGAAAAAAATAAAAATAGTAACTTTATGATTTTTATTTATTTAAACACTTAAACAATAATAATTTTTATTGTGAGCGAAAAAATATCGCTCAGAATATAACAGTTATTTTTTTATTACTTAATTTCGGAAAATCAATTTTTCAACGAGTTTTTTATCAGAATGGATAGCCGGTGAGCTTTTGCTGATGCACCAAATGCAAGCAGCTTTACGGAGCTTTATGAAAGCTTCTTATTTTGAAATATAAAATCTCGGATGGATTAGATCTTCCGAATAACGGTCATTTTTACCGTGCGTTATAATAAGACATAAGTGCAATTGTCTTTTTCGGAGTTTCTTTGAGTTCGATGCGGAAAAAATTTATCAAAGTTTGTAAAAACAATGTTATCGGAGAACTATAACTGCAACCTTGAATGCCATTTGAAACTCCTGAAAAAGATCAAATTTTTCTCGATTTGAATATGCCGACAGTGATTTCTAGAGACTTTATCGATGTGTTAATGGGAAAGTATATTCAAATGAAAGAGAACATTATAAGCGTAGTGAAAACTTATAAAAATAAGTCTAAATATCGATACAGCCACTAGGCGCAATCGTAGAATTCCTCAATTTTACAATGAAAGTGGACTTTTCATATGCACATAGGTATGATAGAACTCAATAAAAAGCATAGAGCGTTTTCGCTTCATGGTAACCGACTATTTGATGCCTGAAATTGAAGCTCGTGATCTCCGCGATATTTAGTTTCAACAAGGCGGCGCCACTTCTCACACATTGCATCAATCAATGGATTTATTCAGTGAGCAGATAATTTCACGTTTTCGGCCGGTCGATTGGCTCCCATCATGTGATCATGTGATATCACACCGTTAGACTTTTTCCCGTGGGGATATGTAAAGTCTAAAGTCCCGCTTCGATTCAGCCCTTGGAGAAAAATATCACGCGTGTCATTCGCCAGTTACCAGTCAAAATGCGCGAACGAGTCATCGAAAATGGGACTCAACGGACGGACCATCTGAGACGTAGCCGCGGCCAACATTTCAAAAAGAAAATCTTAAAAAAATAAATTCAAAAAATATTCTTTCGAATGATAATACACATTCCCCATTAAATTTGAAACTTCTGTGTTTTTTTCTTTAAAAAAGTAGGCAACCTCGAGATGGATCACCCTTTATATTATTTTTAGAATTTTGCTCTGTAACAATGGACTGAATATATAGTTATTTTTGAGGGATAATTGAAATAAAAGCAATAATGAAGTGTTGAATTCTTCTATGCTAAATTCTTATATCTTTCATGAACATTACAAGTTTATTGTATTGCAATTTAGAATTAAAAATCTCTTAGATGCTTGCGATTGTTTGAATTTTTGACCCAAAACCTGAAATCTGAAAAATCGGTATAAAATACATCTGCGAGCAAGTTTGGTTGAAATATCTCAAAAACGTCGAAAGGATTAGCTTGCCTTCAAACAGACGGACAGATTGACATGGCTAAATAAACTCACCTTGACGTTCCGATCTGATCAGTATAAATTTTGGGGAGTGTCTGTATTATACTCCTGGTAACCACACAGTTCGGAAAAAAGTTGAAATCTATTTCACGGTCATAGCATGTACAAAAATTGCTTAAAACTCAAAAAAATGGTTAGTATTGGATAAAAAGGACTCCGCGAACTTTCGAAAAAAAATTTCTTTATTAAAATTAATTTTAATCAAGAACACATTGACCACAATTATCTATGACTTCTTGCTCTTTTTCTTGTAGCAACATAATTCTATCAGAGTATGGTTTATCGGCAGAACTTGGCCAATTTTCAACGGCTCTTTTAAGCATCAAGAGAGTTTTCCAGAGACCGAAAGAAACTTCCAAACCAAGCTCCGTCAATTTTTGCCTTTTCATCAAAGATGCATTTCTTTGAAGAAAAACAATATAACAGGACGGGAATGATGAGCGACTTGTAGAGTTTGATTTTGTTTCGTCGAGAGAGGACTTTACTTTTTAATTGCCTACTTAGTACACAAACATAAATCGTCCTCAGCATCCTTCAATCGACATCACCTCTAACATAAGTCACTAAATCATAATATATATATATATATATATATATATATATATATGTATAGTTTTATTATAGCTCAATATTAAAATAATATATTTTTGTATAAATTTTAATTTGAACATATTAAAAATTTTATATCAACCACATTACATTTTTACTTTTCTTTTTAATCTTTTTTTATTATATTCCTCTTTTTACTTTTGCACCATATTTTTTAATTTTAATTTATAATTTTTTTTAAATTCTTTTCACTTAAATACACATTAAATTGTTACAATTAATTTCACTCGCAGATCACACGTGCATACACGACCGAATTCCACTGAACCCTAAGGTGAGCGATAGCGCGAGAACCTATCTGTGACTTACTAGGTATTTCCAGGTTTCGAGACATGCTAACACATCATGTTACTTACATAACATCACTAACTAGCGTGCCTTGCTACATCTGTAAAAAAAATCAAGATAATCTAATTGAAATTTTGAATTTTCGTTTTTTTTTTGTTTTGGTAAAACGAAAAAAAAAATATTTTTTTCCAAACTTTTTTTCACTGAGTCTTTAATTGACCGTGCTCCTGACATGCTTTGTCGGCTAGTGTATTGCACCATATAATTTGATTTAACAAATACTGACTAACAATTCTTCTGAAATGAATGGAGCAGAAGAAAATTAAAAAAATGAACAGACAAATCATAAGTGGCAAAATGTTCCAGCAAAAACTGAAAAACGAGCAAATAATGAATCTGCTACACTCCATCAAAAGAAAAGACAAATTATTATACACCAAAATCGATTTGATATTCTAAGTGATGATAACGATGCCCTGCAGGAGGGTTGCGGGGATGAAAACGTGTTATTGAGCGAAGAAGAGTTGATTATTTCAAAGCCGCCACCTTTAATCATACCTGGAGTTTACAATATAAGTGAAATGATAAACTCTATTTCAAGTGTAATTACTAAAAGAGAATTCAGCTATAAATCGTTGAGAGATGGACCAATTCGACTTATATAAATAACATAGACTCATATCGTAAAATTGTAAAACATTTAGAAACTAGCAAGGTGAGTTTCCATACATATCAACTTAAACAGGACCGACCATATAGAGTAGTGATAAAAGGAATTCACTTTTCCACTTCTTTGGAAGAAATTAGTCAAAATATTTCATTCATATTCAATGTTAAAAGCAGAATAACAAAACAGCCATTGTCAATGTTTTTTGTTGATTTGGAGCCCAGCGCCAACAACAAAGAAATATATGAGCTTAAGCCTTTAAACAATGCAATTATTAAGGTAGAGCCTCTTCGTCAAACAAATGGCATTGTGCAATGCTATAGACGTCAGGAATTTGGGCATACCAAAACTTACTGCAAAAAACCATATAAATGCGTAAAATGTAATTCAATGCATCCAACCGCTCAATGGACTAAACCCAATGACACTTTACCTACCTGCGTGCATTGCTTGCAATGCCATACTGCAAATTATAAAGGATGCACTGTATACCAACAAATTATCAGAAATAAACCAAATGTTGCAAATATAAGAAAAGAGAAGAAAAATATAGAACAACAAAACTTTCCTAGCTTAGGCAATGGTATACCTCAACTAAATTGCACTAACAATGAAACAAATGGTAGTACTGAGCAATCTTACGCTAATGTTTTGAAAGGTAATGTCATGAATGAACAAAAAAACGATGAAAAAAATTGAACTGTTATTAGAAAAACAAATAGAATTAACAAACACACTTCTTAATATGATGTCTCTTCTTATTAATAAGCTATGCAAGTGAATTTAAGATTAGCAATATGGAATGACAATGGCTTATCCCGTCACACTCAAGAGATTGAAGTATTTTTAAATGAGAATTATATTGATATAATGTTAGTATCAGAAACACACTTTACATATAAAAGTTGTTGTAAAATAAGAAATTATGATATAATTGCTTCTAATCACCCAAGTAACAGGGCTCTTGCTGGTATGCTGTTTTAATTAAATCTGGTATCAAATATGATGTACTCGAACCAATTCAAATGCCATCAATACAAGCTGCAGGAATAAAAATTAAATCAAACAATATCCTATCGACCTACACATATATGCTCTGTACACACCACCAAGGCACAGTATAACAACTTCTGAATATGAAAATTTATTTTACACCTTCGGTCCCAGATTCTTTGTAGGAGGCGATTTCAATGCTAAGCGTCCCTGGTGGGGATCACGTATCCCAAACCCAAAGGGTAGAGAGCTTTATAAGTGCATTATAAAAAATAATTTAAAAACTTTGTCAAGTGGGAACCTACCTACTGGCCTGATCTTCTAGATTTCGCTGTATACAAAGGTATTCCAACACAGCTATTAGATATTGCTAGCTCTGAAGAACTAAGTTCTGATCACTCGCCAATCATAGTTAGTTACAACACATTAATTAATACCAAACAACGTAAATATTTCACTTTAAATAACAAAAGTGAAATTAGTATTTTTCAAGATTGGATAACCCAAAATGCGGTACTTAATACCTCTGTTAAAATTTCAGCAGAACTGGATAATGCAGTAGAAACTTTTACAAATTTAATCCGTGAAGCAGCTTTTGTTGCTACTCCAAAAATAATAAATGAGTTCTCACCTCGTAACCTAAAACCCATATCTGCTGAGATCAGAGCATTAATTCAATATAAATGACGTATACGCAAAAAATGGCAAACTAGTAGAAATCCTATAGATAAAACTACTCTAAATAAAGCTACAAAGGAGTTAAAAGAAAAATTGAAAGAGTTTAGAAACAAATCCATTTCGGAATATATTAAGAGTTTAAATTACCGACAAAATGATGACCATATGATATGGAATGCTACAAAATATCTAAAGCGGCCTAAAAAAAGAAATGTACCTATAACAGACAGTAATAATGCTTTGTGTAGGACAGACAAAAGCAAAGCAAATGCACATGCTAAATACCTCGAGGCAACATTCACTTCTTTTACTAGCGACGGCAGCAATAACGATGCTGAAATATTAGAATATCTTGATGCACCATGTGAACTATCTTTACCAATGAGTTCCATTATACCTGCGGAAATACGTATCGAAATCGAGAAATTGACTAACAAGAAATCTCCAGGATATGACAAAATTGATGCCAAAGTTGCTAAGTGTCTACCTAAAAAAGGCATTATGTTCTTAACACTTATTTATAATTAAATATTAAGGCTTAACCATTTCCCTACTCAATGGAAGTGTGCGGAAGTAGTGATGATACTCATACCATCTAAAGCAGAAAACGAAATCGCTTCATATAGACCAATCAGTTTGTTGGCTCTATTCTCGTGTAGTTAACTACATTATAGACTCCTTTGAACATAAGGAATACTGTTCAGCTGCATTCTTAGACATACAGCAAGCATTTGATAAAGTTTGGCACCATGGACTACTATATAAATTAAAAAAAAAAAATTTTCTTATCAAGTATATCTAATTTTTAAATCCTACTTAACAGAAAGATCATTTTATGTAAAAGTAAATGACGAAACATTCGACATAACATATGTATATGAATGCTGGAGTAGCACCGGGAGCGTGCTCGGTCCTCTACTTTACACCATTTACATATCTGACATATCTGAAACAGAAAATGTATTAATTGATACATATGCCGATGACACCGCAATACTATCGTCTTCAATAGAACTACAGACTTCAATAGAAGCAACTAACTCAGTCCAACAAGAATTAAATAAGATACAGACTTGGCTAGATTGCTGGAAAATGAGAGCAAATGTAAATAAATCTGTACACGTTTTATTTACATTAAGAAGAAGCGACAGCCCTTCGTTTTTTTTAAATGGGAATGTTATTCCTAAACATGATAGCGTTAAATACCTCGGCATGCATTTGGACAAACGATTAACATGGAAACAGCACATACAAGCTAAAAATAAACAATTGAAAATAAAAACTAAACAACTTTACTGGCTACTCGGACATAAATCGCAGTTACATCTCGAAAATAAATTATTATTATATAAAGCCCTACTAAAGCCCATATGGACCTACGGTGTGCAACTTTGGGGGACTGCTAGTAACTCAAATATTGAAATTTTACAAAGATACCAGTCAAAAACTCTGAGACTAATTACAAGTGCCCCTTGGTTCATCTCAAATAAAGCCATTCATTCAGATCTGAATATATTATTTGTTAAAACCGAAATTAAAAGATTTAGCACAACATACTTACGAAGGATCAGCTATCACGATAAACCTTTGGCAGTAGTGCTACTGGATGAAAGCAATGAAACTATTAGGCTCAAAAGACATCTTGTTCTAGATCTCCCATTTAGAAATTTAGTTTAAAAATATTGACAAATAAAATTATTATACTTTTTTTATGCTTGGAATAACACCATACAACACTGAAGATCAATAATATAAGTTAAATTGTTATTTTGTTATATAATTTGCTTATTATTTCTCTTTAAATAGATTGCAAATAAAATGTATTAAATTAATATATTTTTGTATAAATTTTAATTTGAACAAATTAAAAATTTTATATCAACCACATTACATTTTTACTTTTCTTTTTAATCTTTTTTTTATTATATTCCTCTTTTTACTTTTGCACCATATTTTTTCTTTTCTTTTTTATTTATAAATTGTTTTTAATTCTTTTCACTTAAATACACATTAAATTGTTACAATTAATTTCACTCGCGGATTTCACGTGCATACACTGCCGAATTCCACTGAACACTAAGGTGAGCGATAAACGAGTACCTATCAGTGACTTCCTAGGTCTTTGACCCATAATGATGGTATGGGTATTTTCGTTGACGCTTTCCAGGTTTCCAGACATGCTAGCGCATCATGTTACTTACATAATATCAGAAGACCGTGATATTGATACACATATATAGACCTATATACATATTGGGATTATTAACCTTAGAATGCTGAAACGAAAAGAAGAGAATAAAAAATATAAGCATAGATTCGAAAAGAAACCAAATTAAAGTAATTGAACCATAGCAGAAAAGTGAAATATAGTTAGTATATATAGTATACAGTATAGGATAAGTATAATATTTTATAATTAGATAAGTAAATATACATTTTCTGAACATGCGACATGAACATGAAAATTGAGAAATTCGAAATTGATGTAATATGAAAATTGATAAACTATCAAATCTCAGCAAATATTTTTCACCCAAAATAAGAAAATGAAAAACACCGCAGCTCCTTTTTAGAATGGAAATTTTACAGTTTCACAGAAATTTCTAGTTCCCTTCTGTATCGATCCACGTGGCTGAACGGCGCACTTTACTTAACCCGTTCTTAAGAGATTCATTTAGTTAAAATTATTTTTTCATTTCCGGCGTAACAAATTTTGTTTAGAATAATTCACCACACCTACTTCTAACTAACTCAGCAAATTTCCACAGAACAGCTGATTTCCAATAAATAATCGACCAATTTGACCGTGACAGCATCCTAATGTTTCGCAAAATGTTTTCCTGCTAATTCCTTTTGGAGAAGCAAGTGGAACACATCACAATCAATCTTAAAGGAGTTATCACCGACCGATTTCAGCACTTATAAGGTATGTATATTACAAAATTTTGAATAAATTTACAAAGCTACATCTAAAAGATCAAAAGACAGTTCTACTTTCAAACACGCAACTTCTGTACGGTTTTTAATAATTTTTGTATCACTAACCTATTGATATGTTGGGTGCCATGTCACATATTTTCGTGCGACACACGAAAATTCATGGGGTGCCACGTCGAAATCATGTGACAGGGATTGTTTGACTTTCGACATTGTCATGCTTTTTGGAGCCACGCAGCACAAATAGCTTAATGTTTTCTTGGTAGATTGATATACGTACAAAAAAAATTTTCCAATTTTTAAAGATTCATAATTTGATTTTGGGAAAAAAGGATAAATATAAAAGAAAAGTAAATAAATTTCATAAATTTATTAGTAGTTACGTTTAGGGAAAAATAAAGAGTGTTAAGCGAAGCAATATGTATCTCATAAATACTCAAAAATCAAATAATTTCGATGCAGGGTCACGACTGCAGTATCGATATGTATGGGGATTGCTATCAGTTTTCCAAATTTTCTTATTTTCTTTTAATTCATACCTGCATATCTAGTGCATATTTTTTATTTCGTTTTGTTCTTTTTATGATTGCTTTTTGCCTTCATATATATGTATGTACATACAAGTATATAGTATATGTACAGAGAAACATAACTTGTTTACTTTGACGTTGATCTTACCTACAATTCACGACACTGAATTAGACGAAAAGTAAGAAACATACATGCAAGGGTTCTCTACATACAAAAGTCTACAGATTGATCTACCTACGTGAAAAAGTGAAATTAAAAGCCGAAAGGAATAAAAAATAATAATTTAGGCATATAAATAAATATTAATGAAATCAATCAAAACAGTTCAACGAAATTGAAAAAGAAGAGAAAAAAGAATGGAATTCGTGAACACAATAAACTGAGAATCTTTATAAAAGCAAAGTAGTAGAAAGAATAAAGTAATGAAAGAGGTGAAAAAAAGTGAATGAGCAAAAAAAAAAACTCGAAAACTATTTCAACCAAAAACTCAACTCACAAAGAGCTTAACTTCCAATTACTGTTTGTGTTTAATTTAGATTTTGGACAAAAGTTCTTCTTGTTCACAATATCTGAATTTAAACTGAGATAAAATTAAAGAGATTTAAATGAAGATTAAAATCTACACATGAACAAATAACGAGATAAACTCCACAATGATAAGTGAGATTTAGAATCCGCGATAACTCTGCGTAGAATTTAAAAGATAAAAAGACGCAATTCTAAATTTCGTAATATAATCATAAAAATATTGTACGTGGCAGATTTGTATACTGTTGAATGCTGCGTTTGTGAGGTGGGTTCGCCACCTTTCAGCCCGCTTTCTGGTTACACAATATCGATCCCTCCTAATTCAGCTGCTGTTGATTTCGGCTTTATATCCGTTCAGACGTTGGCCTCAAACCTATTGTTCAACCTTTATTCATCAGCTGATCTGAGTTGTGATATATGTACTTTGCAGGCGGTCTTTTGTCGTTACTTTACCGTTGCCCAAAATTGGTTAAGTTAAGATGATGTGAAGTTGATTGAGTCGATATTAATCCTTTGTGGAAGAGGTCCTATTGCAGCAAATACTGGCGACAGAAAAATGAAAGATGTCCTCTGGTATTTATTTTCGATTTTACTTATTTCAATATCCAAACTTTTCAATTTAGTCTTTATGCTACCACGAACTTTTTCGACTGTCGCATTGATCTGGTATAGCGCTATATTCAAGCGGTTAATCCAGCCGAAAAGTTTATCATAATCCATTTCACGACAAATCTCACGAAGTTACAATCATTCTCAACAGATTCCACCAAAAATTCATTCACACGAACTTCGAACTGTTTTATCGAACCACAGCGTAATCGAAGTTTCACACCTTTGCCTTTAAATTTAGGCAGCGTTCCCACTGGTAGACTCACATACATAAGTTCACATACAATAACGGTCATATAACGGGAAAGACTGCCGTTAGAAGCTAGTTATTTAAAAGCAGTTGATGAATTTTTTTCTGTTGCCGAAATTTTTTAGTTCTCGACCCTTAACAAACTCATGCTCATCATGCGTCATGCGAACCGTGCCCATCGTGCCGATGGAAGGAAGGTGGGAAACCGTTGTGAATAATAATAAGTTGGGGAATTGAATACGCAGGCTCAATATAAAAAAATTTATATAAATATAATATCGCTAGATGTAAAAGTGACAGAAATTCCAAAACCCTACGTCCATGTAGACAAATTTTCGAAAACTATGTCGTATAGGAAAACAGGAAACTTAATTTCGAAGATTTTCGGTATATATCTTATATAATACCTTAAAATAAAATAAGACGCTGTTTAAAATGCAAAAAATAAACAATAAAAATAATAAAAAATTAATTATATTATAAATCTAATTTTATTAAAAAACTTTTACAGCAAAACCCAGTGATTGCATAATGTGGACTCGTTTCTGAGTTGTACTACTATTGGCTCTCATGCCACATGCTATAATTAGTGTGAAAAAACGCGATATCGAAACTGTTTACCAATGGAAACAACTCGTATATGGGTTCGCTACACCAGAAGATCGGCAACACGCGGAATCTAATGGACAGTTAGTGCCTGAAAATGGTACACCCATCGATGTAGCGAGACATCAGCATGGTAAAGATGGGATTCATTTAAAGAAAAGAATAATAATAAAAATAATGATAAATGAGTTTAATGTTTACTCCTTACTTTATTCCAATTTTTCTCTTATTTTTTTTCTTTTGCAGGAAATGCCTCACGAGTCATCATCACCATACCCAGATTTACAACGGGCATTCCCTACACACTGGCGGTGGTGAGTGACAAAAATGAAGCTAATGGTCCAGTCTTGCAACCTTACCCGGCTTATAGTTATCATAATGCAGATGGCGATGATTGCGATAAAATTACCTCAGGATTTCGTGTTGCGGTGAGTTAGAAAAATTAATTGATTAAAGAAGTTAGCTCTAAAGATTATTAATTCTTTGTTTGAATTATTTTGATTATTTTAATTTACATTAATTTTGGTAATCCATAATCCTGTTAATTCGATTATTAACAAAATTAAATAATCATTTACTGAAGAAAAAAAAACAATTTAATTGGTCCATAAAATTGATGATTAATCAAAAATAATAGTTTAATAATCGTTAAACCGTTTTGTTTCGTATGTGATTGATTGATTGGAATCAAAATTATTAATTAAATAATTATATTTCTTGATCAATTGATAACAAAACATATATATTACTTCTTATGATTTTAGGTCACAGAGTGCAATCAACTGTTCGTCATGGACTCCGGCGTTATTGGCACGACCCAAGTATGTCCGCCACAGCTACTCGTTTTCGATTTGAACACTGACACTTTAAACCAACGCTATCGTTTCGAGTCGAACGTGTACTTGGCGAACGCTTCGCTAGTAATGAACCCACTCGTTTTCGTGGATGATCTTCCACCAACTGGCCGCTGCCAACGCTTCCATGTCTATATTGTAAGTAAGAATCGAATGCGCAGCAGTCGGCAGACGACAAACTTGTTATGTTGACTAACTTCCTGAAATATTTGTGTCCTTATTATAATTATTACGATTTTTTTCTCTCTCTCTCTTTTGCATAATCAATCATTCAAGGCTGATGTCTCTTATCATGGTCTCGTCGTTTATGACTCCGAGTTAAATACCGCATGGCGTGTTGAGAATAGATTTATGTACCCCGATCCCGATCATGGCGAACATACAATTGCTGGAGAGAAATTCGTACTGATGGATGGCATGTTTGCTTTGGCCACCGATCAACGTGATCTGTACTTCCATCCCCTGGCCACCAGGAGTGAGTATGCCGTGCCGTTGAGTGTGTTAAACAATCGTACTGTGTGGATGGAAAATTTTGAGGAAATGCCAGAAGAATTCCGATTGGTGGGCCAACGTAATAGTGAATGTGCCGCAGAGGCAATGGATAGTCAAAGGAATCTATATTGCGTTACATTCAATCCAATCAAGTTGGTCAGATGGAATCTGAATAAGAAAGCGAGTAGGTATAATGGGAAACATGAAATGAAATTGAAGGCAGATCCGCAACTTCTGCAGTTTGTCGCTGGCATGAAGGTGTTCAAGAATGATGAAGGGAAGGATGAATTATGGATGTTATCGAATAAATATCAGGTACGTAGCTCATGTTCCACTGATTTATTTACTTTTTAATGAATGTAATATGTTATTTTTCATTTTTGTAGAAAGTCGCTACTGGCAATTTGAGAGACAATGAGGTGAATTTCCGTGTAATGCGTCGGCTTCTTGATGACATACACGCAAAGTCTACCAAATCAAGACACTAAAATATTGACTTAAGTTAAAAAATTAAAATTTAATAGCAACAAAAAAACTGCTACGGTTATTTTGTTATTAAAACGCTTATAGGTTGAATTAAGTTATACTGTATCTAATTTTGATATTTGATCTGGTCCTTTGAATTGCGAAGCTCCTATATATCTAAAGCAAGTTCTAGATATGGCCGCTCAGAACTAGAATAGGTGTTCTTTCAGGCGCTTTCTGCATGTATCATTATCGTTACTCATTTTACCCACACGTGGTGCTAGTAAGTTGTGACCTCTCATTAGAGCAACAAACGTCTTGAAATCTTTTCGAGACCGGGGCCCTTTTACATGATCTTGGCGATCGAGCATGTCGTTAAGACATTCCACCTCAACCTGATCAGTCATACACAGGCATAAACACGAGAAAGTTATACCAAAGCTAGGAGTTTTTTCGGAGATGTTTTTTTAGTGGATCAAGATCCCCCACTACTGTTGATAGAACAACAGTGTTTTTTTCGATCATTTTTCCGACTCGCAACAAAAAAAAACCACACATACGAGAAATTTGTGTACACTGTAATGACCTTTATATATTCTTATAAGCGACAATAATGAGTATCCATCAGATCAGTATACAACTCTTTTGTTCTGCACAAGCTCTACACATGTCTTAATTCTCGATGTGAGTATGACCTTAAATATGCTTATGCATATGAGTTTTGTACTTTATACTGTATGCTTATTCGATCATTTGCTTACATTAGGAGCGCATTTCGATTAGTAGTTTGTTTTTGACAACGGAAGAGGTAGGGTACGTTTTTGTGTTCTCTTCGATTTTTGACTTTTGAAATAAATGGATCAAAGAATATGTATTAAATTCTGCCTTAAAAATGGTATAAAGTGCTCTAAGGCACTTGAAATGTTGACTGCGGCATTCGGTGAGTCCTCTTTGTCTCAAAAAGGTATTTTATAAGTGGTACAAGCGCTTTACAGAAGGCCGAGAAGATGTTGATGACGATGAGCATCCTTGTGTGACCATGTCAACAAACGAAGGAAGCATCGAAAAAAATTGTTCCTGAAAATCGTCAAATCACTATTAGGGAAGTTGCAGGAGATGTTGGCATATCAATCGGCTCATGCCATTCCGTGTTTTGGGCATGAAACGTGTGGCAGCGAAGTTGGTTCCGAAACTTTTAAATTTTGAGTAAAAGCAATGTCGAATTAGTATCTCTCGGGAGTTGTTGAATAACGTTAAAATGATCGGAGTTTGCTCAAACGGGTATAAGAGCGATGAAACTTGGTTATATGGTTGTGACGTTGAAACCAAGTCCCAATCATTCCAATGGAAGTTGCCAGATGAGCCAAGGCCGAAAAAAAACACCAAAATTCGATCAAATGCTAAGGTTTTGCCCACTGTTTTCTTTGATTACAATCGTGTGGTGCATCATGAGTTCCAGCCAAAAGGTCGTACAGTTAGTAAGGAATACTACAAGGAAGTTATGCAACGATTGCGTGAAGCAATACAGCTCAAACGATCGGAATTGTGGAAAAAGAAGTCGTGGATTCTGCATCACGATAATGCACCAGCTCACACATCAATGCTTATTCTTGATTTTTTGACCAAAAACGAAACCGTAATCATGCCTCAACCACCGTATTCATCAGATTTAGCTCCCTGCGATTTTTTCCTATTCCCAAAACTAAGGAAACCAATGAAAGGAAAACATTTCTCAAATTTGATGAGAGCAAGTCAGAATCGAAGAAAGAGCTGATGACCATACAGAAAAGCGCATTTCAGAACTGTTTGGGGATCGGAAAAAGCGTTGGCTCTACTGTATATAGATATTGATGAATAAATAAGTACTTTTCAAAAAATCTAAATTCACATTTTCCTTTGAACACACCTCGTACATTAATGTTTTTTTGCTCACACTCTGTTTTTTACAAAAATACTCTATAAACTTTTATTACTGTGATACTAATTTTTTTCTATTTTCCTGTTCATTTTCATTCATTCCTTTGGCCTTTAGCTTCAATCGCTTGCCAAATTTCAATTTTTTTTTTGTGAACAAAGAAAGAGCTTAATGGATTTTTCTTGTTTTTTTTTTTGAGAGTTGAAATACTATTTCATGTAGAAATATTTCTTGCAGAAGTCATAAAAATTAAGAAGCAGGTTAAGTTCAAGAAAATGTTTAGTTTTGGATAAAAAAAAGTTTCGGCGGTTTTGGAAAATTAATTTTAGTCAAGAACAGAATGGCCATCATGATTAATTCTCTAGCATGTATCATTTTATAAAGCATTAGGTGGAAGAAGTCCCGAGATAAGGGGGCATTCTGTCTGAAGCCTCCTTGGCATAAAATTGATGAAGGTGGTTTGTGCCGAACCTGCGGCTTCCGCACGATGTGGAGCATTATAAATATCTGGTCTACAGACATACTTATAAGGTCTGATTAGTTAGTTTACGGTGTACTTCAGTCATTCATACAATACGCCCGATAAGACTATAATCTCCTGTCATCTCCACTATTTGTGCATTATAACCACTGAAGATTTTTTCAGCCGAGCTGTTTCTCCAATATGTACAAGAGTTTTAAGTTTTTCCTTCAAATGAAGGCACTTACAGTTTTGTTTTTATCTAATTCTGGACTATTATTAGGAGCTTTTTATGTCATGTCAAATATACACTTGGAGGGATTTGTGGATGTTGGTGTGATTCCGACCTTCTATTGCATCGTAAGAAATAATAGAACCACCGGTCATAGAGGGGGTGGGATGGCAACTTACATAAAGGCTAATCTAAGCTACAAAGTTATATATAAATCTCACTCCTCTGAAGTTGTTGAAAGTATATTTGTTGAACGCATTGAACATGTACGAAATGGTCTTGTGATCTGTGTATACAACCCATATAATACAAATGATCTTAATCTTAATTGTCGACTAATCACAACCAAGAACTTTTATTTTGGTCTGACTACTGAAGAGGATATTATAAAGTGCGTTTTTAGTATAAAATCGAATGCAATTGGAACGGATGGTCTGAGTTTGCATTTTTTCTTAAACTAATACTGCCGAATGTGCTTCCTATGCTCACGAACATCTTTTATGCAAATAAAAATCTCTACTTTTCCAAATCAATGGAAGACGGCTAACGTCATCCCGGTAGTTAAAGGCAACTCTTGTAGCTCTTCCCTATATACTATGTATACTATAGACCCATCAGCATCACATCAGCATTGTCCAAAGTTTTTGAAAATTTTATTTCCATTCGAATAGTGTCACACTTGCGTTTCCATAATCTGTTGAGTGAATTCCAGTCTGGATATAGATTCAATCACAGTTGTTCGTCAGCCGTGTTGAAAATCATTCATGACATCCGTCCTGCTTTCGATAATCACTTACTTGCCATCTTGGTACTTTAACATTTTTCTAAAGCCTTCTACAGCGTAAATCATTATATTCTTATATTAAAACTGAAAAGTTATTTTGATTTAAACACAACAGCTACTTATCAAACAGATATCGGAAAGTTCTGGGGATTCCTAAGTCTCCATATTGGGCCCAATACTTGTCAGTATATTTATTAATGGCATTGTTTACTGCTGCAGAAATTCTTGTATCCATCTATATGCTCAGATATACCTCTCACGTCCTATTGGCCTTGGAGAAGATTTAATAGCTAGATTAAACGGGGATCCAATAAGAATTCAATAATAGGCCAAAATAAATGGTATCTGCCTCAATACTAAAAAACGAAGGTAGTAGTCTAACTCTAATTGTGTTGAACGGGTTGAAACTAAAATTTGAACATGTTGTGAATAATCTTTGGCACAAAATGAATTCCCATCTAACTTGCGGGGATCACAGACATCACTACATAATGAAAATATATTTGACCTTAAGAAATCTATGGCACGCATGTGAATTAGCACAAAACTTAAACTAGTTCAGTTCCTTATTGTTCCCCAAATTTCCTATTTTGAAGTCGTATATGATACTCTAAGTTACGATGCTAGAAACAAAATAAATTCAGCTCTAAATAACGTGGCCAGGTTCATTTACAGCAAAATAAAGTTTGACCATATCTCCTTGTGTTCCAAAAACATTCTTGGGTTCACTCGTGATAATTATCTCAAGGTTCGCAATTTGGAATATTTATTTGAAATTATTAGAAATCACCAACCTAGACATATTTTCCGAGGTTTGTGCAATCATCTCGTACTCACATTGTTGTTGACCTAAAATACAAAGCCTTGACGACCTCTAGATTGCTTTTTGTTGGCACTGTCAGAATTTAGAACTCATCACCAGTTTCATTAAAATATATGAAATTCATTGGATGCTTTAAAATAGCAGTTACAAACCTATTTACGTAATTTCCATCCCTATTATTCCTACCTATTCTTACCGAAACCTTCCGTTATGTCAACGAAATTGTGGTTTTCTTTTTTTATATTATTATTAATTATTTTCTGTATATCTGTTTTATCTCTACATCAACGAGGTCTCACTTTAATGAGACACTCATGATTCCGACAAGCATATCAAAAACTTCAAACACTCGCAAACCATCAGATCTTCCCTCAATAACACCAGCTCAAAATCCACATTAACACACCACACAACAATATCATTAACCACCAGAGTCCACAGAAATCCTTCACGGTGTAATACCAGCATCAACAGAGTATCATACCAATACACCACAAAATAATACCAACAAACAAGTACACGAACATAAATCGTCCCAGCATCCATCAATTGGTATCATTTCTAACATATGTTGCCAAATCATAAATACAGAGGATAGAATATATGTGAAACTCACCTTTATCCTTTTTCATTATTTTTAGAAACTTATTACTGTTATTATTGATGGTAGGCTCATTAAAAAATTTTCCTTTTCTTGCAATTCTTATTCTCCTCTATTTTATGTTACTCTATTTGTGTCACCAACTATTCGCTTAACGCAAATCACTTTCTTCAGTACGTATTTTCGAAAAAAGACTTAAAAAAATCCCTGGGATGTCAGCAGAGACATGCAATTCTTATATCTGTAGTGCATTGCATGCGCAAATAAACATACAAACATATATAAAATTGTAAGTTTGTTATATCTGTATATATGTATGTATATAGTTTTGTTAGAGTTCAATATTAAAACAATCTATTTTTGTATAAATTTTAATTTGCACAAATTAAAAATTGTATATCATCCACATTTCACTTTTACTCTTCAATTTCAACATTTAGTTTCTTTCCGTTTCGTTGTTATAAATTCTTCATTTTTTTTAATATATTCCTCTTTTTACTTTTGCAACATATATTTTATTTTAAATTATAACCTTTTTTGAATTATTTTTACTTTAATATACATTAAATTGTTACAATTAATTTCACTCGCAGATCACACGAGCATACACGGCCGAATTCCTCTGAACACTAAGGTGAGCGATAGCACGAGTACCTGTCTGTGACTTACTAGGTATTTCCAGGTTTCGAGACATGCTAACACATCATGTTACTTACATAATATCGCTAAAGAGAAGCGTGATATTGGTACACATATAAGTACATAAACCTAAATACATATTGGGATAATTAACCTTAGAGTGCTGAAACAAAAAGAGAATTAAAAAAATAAGTAAAGAATTCGAAAAGAAACCAAATAAAAGTAATTGAACTATAGAAGGAAGGTGAAATATAATTAGTATATATAGTACATAGTATAGAATATGTATAATATTTTAGAATTAGATAAATAAATATACATTTTGTGAACTTTCAATGAAATTTATAATATCAAAAAAAAACAAAAAAACGAAACTGCGTTGAGGATCTTATAATTTAAAAATGAAGAAATTCACTTCGTTAAATATATTAGAAAAGGAAATTAAATTGACGTAATTTGAAAATACTTTATTTAAAGTGCGAAATTATGATTGATAAACTATCAAATCTTAGAAAATATTTTACAAGGAAAATTAAAAAAATTAAAAAAAACCGCACTTCTTTTTGCATTGCATTATTTGTGACAAGGGAAAATTTACAGTTTCACAGAAACTTCTAGTTACACGTGGCTGAGCAGCTCACTTTAATTAGCCCTTTCATAAGAAATTCATTTAGTTAGAATTACTTTTTCATTTCCGGCAAATTTTGTTTAGAATAATTCACCACACCTACTTCTAACATAACTCAGCAAATTTCCACAGAACAGCTGGTCCCAAATAAACAATCGACCAATCTGACCGTGACAGCATTCTAATGTTTCGCAAAAAGTTTTTTTACCAATTCCATTTGGACAAGCAAGTGGAACACATCACAATCAATCTTGAAGGAGTTATCACCGACCTATTCCAGCACTTATAAGGTATGTATATTACAAAGTTTTGAATAAATTTCCAAAGCTACATCTAAAAGATGAAAAGTCAGTTCTACTTTCAAACACGCAATCTGTGTATGGTTTTTAATAATTTCTGGATCACTAACCCATTAGCATGTTGGCTGCCATGTCATATGTTTTCGTGTGAACACTAAAATTCGTGAGGTGCCACGTCGGGTGCCACGTGGAAATCATGTGACAGGGGTTGTTTGATATTCGACATTGTCATGCTTTTTTGAGTCACGCAGCATAAATAGTTTAATATTTTCTTGATAGATTGATATCTCTACAAAAAATTTGTTCAACTTTCAGAGTTTTGATAATTTGATTTAGGAAAAAAGCTTAAATCTAGGAGAAAATTAATAAATTTCATAAATATATTAGTTTTTTAGTTGTGAATATTTTTGGAAGCAATTAGTGCACTTTGCTATTATTATTTTTTGGTTATTGCATAACATAGAACGCAAACACTTGCGACATTGAAAACAACTTATAAATCCAAAATAAGCAGTAAAAACTTTTTTCTTTAATTCTTGTTTTACATTTCACGTAGTAAAATCAATGAATTTCGATGAAGGATCACCATTTCAGTATCGGGACGTATGTTTTTTGCTATTATTTTTCCAAAACTTTCTCATTTCTTTTAAATCTTAAATAATTCAATCTTGTTATCCCTATGGAAGTGTGTGTAAGCATTTGTTCATACCTGAGTATCTAGTGCATATTTTTTTGTTCTTTTGATGATTGCCTTTTTGTATATACTATGATATATATATATATGTATATATATACAGATAGAAGCATATCTCAACAAACTTATATGCTTAGACGTTAACGTTGCCAACGTTAACGTTTGTGACAATGAATTAGGCAAATATTATTATAACATACATGCAAGGATTCTCTACATACAAAAGTCTACAAGGTGATCTACCTGTGTGAAAAAGTGAAATTAAAAGTCGAAAGGAATAAAAAAAAATTATTTAGGCATTTAAATAAAAATTAGTGAAATCAATCAAAACAGTTCAACGAAAATAAAATAGAAGAGAAAAAAAGTGGAAATCGTAAACTAAGAATCTTTATAAAAACAAAGTAGTAGAAAAAATAAAGTAATGAAAGAGGTGAGAGAAAATTAATGAATAAACTTGGATGAGCAAAAAAAAAATAAAAAAAATAACTATTTCAACCAAAGATTCATCTCACAAAGAACTTAACTTCTAATTACTGTTTGTTTTTAATTTAGATTTTGTACAAAAGTTGTTCCTGTTCATATGTATATCTGAATTTAAACTGAGATAAAATTTAAAAGATTCAAATTAACATTAAAATTTACACAAGATAAATCATGTGACTGGACAACTAATGAGTTGAAATCGACGACGATCGATCGAGATAAGTTAAATTTAGAATCCGCGATAACTCTGCGTAGAATTTAAAAGATAATAAGACGCAATTCTAAATTTCGTAATATAATCATAAAAATATTGTACGTGGCAGATTTTTGTACTATTAAATGCTGCGTTTGTGAGGTGGGTTCACTGTCTGTCATCCCGCTCTCTTGTTACAAAGTTCCGATCGCTTCTAATTCAGCTGCTGGTGCTTTCGGCTTTATATCCGTTCAGACGTTGGCCTCAAACCCATTGTTCAACCTTTATTCGTCAGCTGATCTGAGTTGTGATATATGTATGTTGCAGGCTGTCTTTTGTCGTTACTTTACCGTTGCCCAAAATTGGTTAAGTTAAGTTGATGTGAAGTTGATTGAGTCGATATTAATCCTTTGTGGAAGAGGTCCTATAGCAGCAAATACTAGCGACAGAAAAATGAAAGATGCCCTCTGGTATACGCATTTATTTTCGATTTTACTAATTTCAATATCCAAACTTCTCAATTTAGTCTTTATGCTACCACGAACTTTTTCGACTGTCGCATTGATCTGGTATAGCGCTATTTTCAAGCGGTTAACCCAGCCGAAAAGTTTACCATAATCCATTTCACAACAAATCTCCCGAAGCTACAGTCATTCTAAACAGATTCCACAAAAAATTCATTCAAGCGATGTGAATGCTTAGAACTGCTTTATCGAACCACAGGGTAAGCGAAGTTTCACACCCTTGCCCTTACTACCCATCGTTACTCCTACATATCCACTGGTAGACTCACACACGCATTTGCACTTTCAAATGCGTTTGTCAATGAGAACAAATTAAAAGGTTCCGTACGTGTCATGCGGACTGCATGGGCGGGTGGTGGGAAGCCCTTGTGAATAATAATAAGTTGGGGAATTGAATATTCAGGCTCAATATAATATAAAAATTTGATAAAATTGTTTTTAATGGAGGTAAAGGTGACAGAAATTCCAAAACCATACGTGCGTGTAGGCATATTTTCGAGAACTTTTTCGTATAGGAAAACAGGAAACTTTATTTCGAAGATTTTTTCTTTTTCTCTTTCATAATATCTTAGAATAAAATAAGACGCTGATTAAAAAGAGAACAAAGAAACAATAAAAAAATTATTCTATTAAAAGAATATAATTTTATTAAAAAACTTTTACAGCAAAATTCAGGGACTGCATAATGTGGACTCGCTTCTTAGTTGCACTACTATTGGCTTTAACGCCACACGCTTTACTTTTAAGTAAACAACGCGATATTGAAACTGTCTACGAATGGAAACAACTCGTCTATGGGTTTGCTACACCAGAAGATCGGCAACACGCGGAATCTAATGGGCATTTGGTGCCAGAAAATGGTACACCCATCGATGTAGCGAGACATCAGAATGGTAATGATGGGATTCACTTGAAGAAAAGAATAATAATAAAAATAATGATAAATGAGTGATGGAATGTTTACTCCTTACTTTATTCCAATTTTTCTCTTATTTTTTTCTTTTGCAGGAAATGCCTCACGAATCATCATCACCATACCCAGATTTACAACGGGCATTCCCTACACACTGGCGGTGGTAAGTGACAAGAATGAAGCTAATGGTCCAGTCTTGCAACCTTACCCGGATTATAGTTATCATAACGGACATGGCGATGATTGCGATAAAATCTCCTCAGGATTTCGTGTTGCGGTGAGTTAAGAAAAATTAGTTTTTAAGGGATTCACTATTTATTTAAATAATCATTTAGACAGTTAATTTTGTGTCAGTAATTAATTGATTAAAGAAATTAGCTCTAAAGATTATTAATTTTTTGTTTGAATTATTTTGATTATTTTAATTTACATTAATTTTGGTAATCCATAATCCTGTTAATTCGATTTATAACAAAATTAATTAATCATTTACTGAAGAAAAAAAAAAACAATTTAATTGGTCCATAAAATTGATGATTAATCAAAAATAATAGTTTAATAATCGTTAAACCATTTTGTTTCGTATGTGATTGATTGATTGGAATCAAAATTATTAATTAAATAATTATATTTCTTGATCAATTGATAATAAAACATATTTAATACTTCTTATGATTTTAGGTCACAGAGTGCAATCAACTGTTCGTCATGGACTCCGGTATTATTGGCTCGACCCAAGTATGTCCGCCACAGTTACTCGTTTTCGATTTGAACACTGACACTTTAATCCAACGCTATCGTTTCGAGTCGAACGTGTACTTGGCGAACGCTTCGCTAGTAATGAACCCACTCGTTGTCGTGGATGATCTTCCACCAACTGGCCGCTGCCAACGCTTCCATGTCTATATTGTAAGTCAGAATCGAGTGTGCAGCAGAAGCATGCCGAGCTTGCTGCGCACCCACGACAACCTTGTTGTGATGACTAACTCCCTGAAATATTTTTATACTTATTTTAATTATTACGATTTTTCTTTTATTTCTCTCTCTATTATATAATCAATCATTCAAGGCTGATGTCTCTTATCATGGTCTCGTCGTTTATGACTCCGTGTTGAATACCGCATGGCGTGTTGAGAATAGATTTATGTACCCCGATCCCGATCATGGTGAACATACGATCGCTGGACAGAAATTTATACTGATGGATGGCATGTTTGCTTTGGCCACCGATCAACGTGATCTATACTTCCATCCATTGGCCACCAGGAGTGAGTATGCCGTGCCGTTGAGTGTGTTAAACAATCGTACTGTGTGGATGGAAAATTCGGAAGCAATGCCAGAAGAATTCCGTTTGGTGGGCCAACGTAATAGTGAGTGTGCCTCAGAGGCAATGGATAGTCAAAGGAATCTATATTGCGTCACATTCAATCCAATTAAGTTGGTCAGATGGAATCTGAATCAGAAAGAGAGTAAATACGATGGGAGTCATGAAATGACATTGAAGGCAGATCCACGGATGCTGGAGTTTGTCGCTGGCATGAAGGTGTTCAAGAATGATGCTGGGAAGGATGAATTATTGATGTTATCGAATAGATATCAGGTACGCAGCTCGTACGGAACTGATTTAATTACTTTGTGCTTAAATCATTTTTATTTTTCTTATTTTTGCAGAAAGCCGCCACAGGCAATTTGAGAAACAATGAGGTGAATTTCCGTGTAATGCGTCGGCCACTTGATGACATACAGTCGTCAAAGTAAAGTCTCCTTTAAGGCACTATAAACTTGACTCAAATTAATAAATAAAAAATACAATAGCAAGCAAAAAAACTGCTGTGGGCATTTTGCAATTAAAAGGCTTATAGGTTTGGTTAGGTAAGGTAACACTGAATGGCTGTCTCGCCATTGTCGTTTGTTATGCCAGATGGAACTTTTAGTTTAGTTCGAGCTGAAAGCTTGATATTTAATTTTGATACTTTATCTACTCTTTTCAACTGCTAAGCTCCTTTGTATCTCATGCAAGTTCTAGATAAAGTCATGTTAGAGGAGGAGGTGTTGTTCTCTGCTCTCCCTGTAGGTGTCATCGTTACTAATGTCCATTCAGATCACGTGTTGATCACCAAAAACCGTTCTGTAATCCTTTCGAGTTCGATGCCCTTGCAAATGATCTTGGCGATGGCGCATGTCGTTAAGACATTCCATCTCAACCTGATCCGTCTGTCAACCCTTTCGGAGATTTCATTGTGCGTCGCTTTAAGCGAATTGCATAAGAAAAAAATTACCGAAACTGAATGATATAAGTAAAAATGATACGGAATTTAATTAAATACCTGTGTGTCGTTGTGTCTATACTTCATCTGCCATTTTCTAACTAGATGGGTTGCCATCTCTTGACAGTTCGGTTTATCCTGTTGCCTTGGATTGGCATCGATCCACGTTAGTTAAAGTTATAGTACTGTATTGTATTACACACCTAGTACTTTGAGATGCTAATGAGCATACACTTAGCATACCTGCATCTGCTCCACTCCTATCTCTAATGAGAACTTCATTTACCCCTCCTCCTGCACCTCCCTCTACTTCATCATCAACCACATCGAATAGAAGAGCTAGTTGTGGTTCCGAAAAGGAGATCCGTTTTTGTATATCGATTCACGAAAGATTTGAATTCATATATATAGGACAAAATTAAACCGACTACTTTAGATATGAGGAAGTTTAATTTTTCTTTTGAAAGGAGCATATCTTCATTTAAAATCGATTCACTTTTAAATTCTTCATTTTGAGATAAAGCAGCGTACTTTTCATGACAATGTGGCGTGCCTACCTGTTTCCTCAGAGCCAAAACACTAATAATGAATGATAACTGTAATATACCAATATACTACCAAAATGTAAGAGATTTGAATACTAAGCTCAAAGACGTATACCTGCGCAGTCCTCTGAAACCTGCCTGAAACTGAATGTATTTAACTCTGGAATCTCAACTAGTAACTTTGAAATCCTTAGAGATGACCGTTTAAATAAAATTGGTGGTGGTGATCTTGCTACTGCGGAAATTCATTTTGCAAAAATTGAAGCGATGAAATTTCTTTATGTTCGAATACGCCAAGAGTATTTATATTGTCGCCAGCTACATCCCGCCTAATTCTGACTTATTAACCTATTATTTTTATTCTTCACGATTAAAATCATTAAACCCAGATGTTAAGACATCTGACAGTATTGTTTTAATTGGTGACTTTAATTTATCCAGCGTATCATGAAACATCAATGATAATTTACTTGCACCTAGCTCAACGCGGGATAATGTTCACGATTTCCTAAAAGAGCTTTCTGACCAGAGTATTTTTCAAATAAATAGTATTCGTAATAAATTTGGAAAGACGTTGGATTCAATAGTTTTGAATGAAATCTAGTCATTTTATCTAAATCGCTGTGATCCTATCGATCTGTTTGAAGATGTTTATCAACCCTCTCTTAGAATATCTTACTTATTTAAAATGTCCGATAAATGTTTCAAAACCATGAAATACTCGTTATTTATTTGAAAAAGCAAATTATATTAATCTTGAAAGAGCGTTATTTACAACGGTGTTGTAGAAGAAAGTATTTCTTACTTCACAAGTGCTTTACACTCAATCTTTAGACAGTGTGTACCAGAGCAAATAGCCCAGCTCGTGCCACATACGCCTTATGATGGTTCAATGCGGAATTGAAGCACTTGAAAAATCAAAAGACTAGACTATTCAGGCTCTGCAAAAAGTCCAGCAAAGTTTCCGACTATTGTGCTTATTCTATAATTAGACAAAAGTATAATATTTTTAATATTTCGTGCTGCAGAAAGTTTATGACAAGTACTAGTAATAAGAATGCCGCAAACCCGTGGTCAATCTATAGTTTTGTCCATTCGAAACGAGAGGCCTATGGATTTCCATCATCTATGAAAATGAATAATGAAATTTCTAGATATGTTCGAAGATTTCTTGGAATCTAATTATAAAGAAAGAGCTGAGTACACTTCTAACCACACAATCTAATTCTTACTCTTACAAATTAACTTCCTTCACCAACACTGTGTTTTGCTTTGAAATTTCGTTCGATTTCGAATAATGGCTCTTTTCTTCGTTTCGCTTGTTTTCATTTTAAATTTCACCTGCGATAGAGATATTCCATTCGCACTTATAAGTCGTTTATATCAGAGACCGTAATCATTATAAGGAAAAAAATAAAAATAGTAACTTTATGATTTTTGAGATTTATTTAAACACTTAAACAATAATAATTTTTATTGTGAGCGAAAAAATATCGCTCAGAATATAACAGTTATTTTTTTATTACTTAATTTCGGAAAATCAATTTTTCAACGAGTTTTTTATCAGAATGGATAGCGGGTGAGCTTTTGCTGATGCACCAAATGCAAGCAGCTTTACGGAGCTTTATGAAAGCTTCTTATTTTGAAATATAAAATCTCGGATGGATTAGATCTTCCGAATAACGGTCATTTTTACCGTGCGTTATAATAAGACATAAGTGCAATTGTCTTTTTCGGAGTTTCTTTGAGTTCGATGCGGAAAAAATTTATCAAAGTTTGTAAAAACAATGTTATCGGAGAACTATAACTGCAACCTTGAATGCCATTTGAAACTCCTGAAAAAGATCAAATTTTTCTCGATTTGAATATGCCGACAGTGATTTCTAGAGACTTTATCGATGTGTTAATGGGAAAGTATATTCAAATGAAAGAGAACATTATAAGCGTAGTGAAAACTTATAAAAATAAGTCTAAATATCGATACAGCCACTAGGCGCAAACGTAGAATTCCTCAATTTTACAATGAAAGTGGACTTTTCATATGCACATAGGTATGATAGAACTCAATAAAAAGCATAGAGCGTTTTCGCTTCATGGTAACCGACTATTTGATGCCTAAAATTGAAGCTCGTGATCTCCGCGATATTTAGTTACAAGGCGGCGCCACCTCTCACACATCGCATCAATCAATGGATTTATTCAGTGAGCAGATAATTTCACGTTTTCGGCCGGTCGATTGGCTCCCATCATGTGATCATGTGATATCACACCGTTAGACTTTTTCCCGTGGGGATATGTAAAGTCTAAAGTCCCGCTTCGATTCAGCCCTTGGAGAAAAATATCACGCGTGTCATTCGCCAGTTACCAGTCAAAATGCGCGAACGAGTCATCGAAAATGGGACTCAACGGACGGACCATCTGAGACGTAGCCGCGGCCAACATTTCAAAAAGAAAATCTTAAAAAAATAAATTCAAAAAATATTCTTTCGAATGATAATACACATTCCCCATTAAATTTGAAATTTCTGTGTTTTTTTCTTTAAAAAAGTAGGCAACCTCGAGATGGATCACCCTTTATATTATTTTTAGAATTTTGCTCTGTAACAATGGACTGAATATATAGTTGTTTTTGAGGGATAATTGAAATAAAAGCAATAATGAAGTGTTGAATTCTTCTATGCTAAATTCTTATATCTTTCATGAACATTACAAGTTTATTGTATTGCAATTTAGAATTAAAAATCTCTTAGATGCTTGCGATTGTTTGAATTTTTGACCCAAAACCTGTAATCTGAAAAATCGGTATAAAATACATCTGCGAGCAAGTTTGGTTGAAATATCTCAAAAACGTCGAAAGGATTAGCTTGCCTTCAAACAGACGGACAGATTGACATGGCTAAATAAACTCACCTTGACGTTCCGATCTGATCAGTATAAATTTTGGGGAGTGTCTGTATTATACTCCTGGTAACCACACAGTTCGGAAAAAAGTTGAAATCTATTTCACGGTCATAGCATGTACAAAAATTGCTTAAAACTCAAAAAAATGGTTAGTATTGGATAAAAAGGACTCCGCGAACTTTCGAAAAAAAATTTCTTTATTAAAATTAATTTTAATCAAGAACACATTGACCACAATTATCTATGACTTCTTGCCATTTTTCTTGTAGCAACATAATTCTATCAGAGTATGGTTTATCGGCAGAACTTGGCCAATTTTCAACGGCTCTTTTAAGCATCAAGAGAGTTTTCCAGAGACCGAAAGAAACTTCCAAACCAAGCTCCGTCAATTTTTGCCTTTTCATCAAAGATGCATTTCTTTGAAGAAAAACAATATAACAGGACGGGAATGATGAGCGACTTGTAGAGTTTGATTTTGTTTCGTCGAGAGAGGACTTTACTTTTTAATTGCCTACTTAGTACACAAACATAAATCGTCCTCAGCATCCTTCAATCGACATCACCTCTAACATAAGTCACTAAATCATAATATATATATATATATATATATATATATATATATATATATGTATAGTTTTATTATAGCTCAATATTAAAATAATATATTTTTGTATAAATTTTAATTTGAACATATTAAAAATATTATATCAACCACATTACATTTTGACTTTTCTTTTTAATCTTTTTTTATTATATTCCTCTTTTTACTTTTGCAACATATTTTTTAATTTTAATTTATAAGTTTTTTTTAAATTCTTTTCACTTAAATACACATTAAATTGTTACAATTAATTTCACTCGCAGATCACACGTGCATACACGACCGAATTCCACTGAACCCTAAGGTGAGCGATAGCGCGAGAACCTATCTGTGACTTACTAGGTATTTCCAGGTTTCGAGACATGCTAACACATCATGTTACTTACATAACATCACTAACTAGCGTGCCTTGCTACATCTGTAAAAAAAATCAAGATAATCTAATTGAAATTTTGAATTTTCGTTTTTTTTTTGTTTTGGTAAAACGAAAAAAAAAATATTTTTTTCCAAACTTTTTTTCACTGAGTCTTTAATTGACCGTGCTCCTGACATGCTTTGTCGGCTAGTGTATTGCACCATATAATTTGATTTAACAAATACTGACTAACAATTCTTCTGAAATGAATGGAGCAGAAGAAAATTAAAAAAATGAACAGACAAATCATAAGTGGCAAAATGTTCCAGCAAAAACTGAAAAACGAGCAAATAATGAATCTGCTACACTCCATCAAAAGAAAAGACAAATTATTATACACCAAAATCGATTTGATATTCTAAGTGAAGATAACGATGCCCTGCAGGAGGGTTGCGGGGATGAAAACGTGTTATTGAGCGAAGAAGAGTTGATTATTTCAAAGCCGCCACCTTTAATCATACCTGGAGTTTACAATATAAGTGAAATGATAAACTCTATTTCAAGTGTAATTACTAAAGGAGAATTCAGCTATAAATCGTTGAGAGATGGACAAATTCGACTTATATAAATAACATAGACTCATATCGTAAAATTCTAAAACATTTAGAAACTAGCAAGGTGAGTTTCCATACATATCAATTTAAACAGAACCGACCATATAGAGTAGTGATAAAAGGAATTCACTTTTCCACTTCTTTGGAAGAAATTAGTCAAAATATTTCATTCATATTCAATGTTAAAAGCAGAATAACAAAACAGCCATTGTCAATGTTTTTTGTTGATTTGGAGCCCAGCGCCAACAACAAAGAAATATATGAGCTTAAGCCTTTAAACTTATTAGCAATTATTAAGGTAGAGCCTCTTCGTCAAACAAATGGCATTGTGCAATGCTATAGACGTCAGGAATTTGGGCATACCAAAACTTACTGCAAAAAACCATATAAATGCGTAAAATGTAATTCAATGCATCCAACCGCTCAATGGACTAAACCCAATGACACTTTACCTACCTGCGTGCATTGCTTGCAATGCCATACTGCAAATTATAAAGGATGCACTGTATACCAACAAATTATCAGAAATAAACCAAATGTTGCAAATATAAGAAAAGAGAAGAAAAATATAGAACAACAAAACTTTCCTAGCTTAGGCAATGGTATACCCCAACTAAATTACACCAACAATGAAACAAATGGTAGTACTGAGCAATCTTACGCTAATGTTTTGAAAGGTAATGTCATGAATGAACAAAATTCGATGAAAAAAATTGAACTGTTATTAGAAAAACAAATAGAATTAACAAACACACTTCTTAATATGATGTCTCTTCTTATTAATAAGCTATGCAAGTGAATTTAAGATTAGCAATATGGAATGCCAATGGCTTATCCCGTCACACTCAAGAGATTGAAGTATTTTTAAATGAGAATTATATTGATATAATGTTAGTGTCAGAAACACACTTTACAAATAAAACATTTTGTAAAATAAGAAATTATGATATAATTGCTTCTAATCACCCAAGTAACAGGGCTCTTGCTGGTATGCTGTTTTAATTAAATCTGGTATCAAATATGATGTACTCGAACCACTTCAAATGCCATCAATACAAGCTGCAGGAATAAAAATTAAATCAAACAATATCGACCTACACATATATGCTCTGTACACACCACCAAGGCACAGTATAACAACTTCTGAATATGAAAATTTATTTTACACCCTCGGTCCCAGATTCTTTGTAGGAGGCGATTTCAATGCTAAGCGTCCCTGGAGGGGATCACGTATCCCAAGCCCAAAGGGTAGAGAGCTTTATAAGTGTATTATAAAAAATAATTTAAAAACTTTGTCAAGTGGGAACCTACCTACTGGCCTGATCTTCTAGATTTCGCTGTATACAAAGGTATTCCAACACAGCTATTAGATATTGCTATCATAGTTAGTTACAGCAAATTAATTAATACCAAACAACGTAAATATTTCACTTTAAATAACAAAAGTGAAATTAGTATTTTTCAAGATTGGATAACCCAAAATGCGGTACTTAATACTTCTGTTAAAATTTCAGCAGAACTGGATAATGCAGTAGAAACTTTTACAAATTTAATCCGTGAAGCAGCTTTTGTTGCTACTCCACAAATAATAAATGAGTTCTCACCTCGTAACCTAAAACCCATATCTGCTGAGATCAGAGCATTAATTCAATATAAATGACGTATACAAAAAATTGGCAAACCAGTAGAAATCCTATAGATAAAACTACTCTAAATAAAGCTACTAAGGAGTTAAAAGAAAAATTGAAAGAGTTTAGAAACAAATCCATTTCGGAATATATTAAGAGTTTAAATTACCGACAAAATGATGACCATATGATATGGAATGCTACAAAATATCTAAAGCGGCCTAAAAAAAGAAATGTACCTATAACAGACAGTAATAATGCTTTGTGTAGGACAGACAAAAGCAAAGCAAATGCACATGCTAAATACCTCGAGGCAACATTCACTTCTTTTACTAGCGACGGCAGCAATAACGATGCTGAAATATTAGAATATCTTGATGCACCATGTGAACTATCTTTACCAATGAGTTCCATTATACCTGCGGAAATACGTATCGAAATCGAGAAATTGACTAACAAGAAATCTCCAGGATATGACAAAATTGATGCCAAAGTTGCTAAGTGTCTACCTAAATCAGGACAAATAAAATTATTATACTTTTTTATGCTTGGAATAACACCATACAACACTGAAGATCAATAATATAAGTTAAATTGTTATTTTGTTATATAATTTGCTTATTATTTCTTTTTAAATAGATTGCAAATAAAATGTATTAAATTAATATATTTTTGTATAAATTTTAATTTGAACAAATTAAAAATTTTATATCAACCACATTATATTTTTACTTTTCTTTTTAATCTTTTTTTATTATATTCCTCTTTTTACTTTTGCACCATATTTTTTATTTTATTTTTTATTTATAAATTGTTTTTAATTCTTTTCACTTAAATACACATTAAATTGTTACAATTAATTTCACTCGCGGATTTCACGTGCATACACTGCCGAATTCCACTGAACACTAGGGTGAGCGATAAACGAGTACCTATCAGTGACTTCCTAGGTCTTCGACCCATAATGATGGTATGGGTATTTTCGTTGACGCTTTCCAGGTTTCCAGACATGCTAGCGCATCATGTTACTTACATAATATCAGAAGACCGTGATATTGATACACATATATAGACCTATATACATATTGGGATTATTAACCTTAGAATGCTGAAACGAAAAGAAGAGAATAAAAAATATAAGCATAGATTCGAAAAGAAACCAAATTAAAGTAATTGAACCATAGCAGAAAAGTGAAATATAGTTAGTATATATAGTATACAGTATAGGATAAGTATAATATTTTATAATTAGATAAGTAAATATACATTTTCTGAACATGCGACATGAACATGAAAATTGAGAAATTCGAAATTGATGTAATATGAAAATTGATAAACTATCAAATCTCAGCAAATATTTTTCACCCAAAATAAGAAAATGAAAAACACCGCAGCTCCTTTTTAGAATGGAAATTTTACAGTTTCACAGAAATTTCTAGTTCCCTTCTGTATCGATCCACGTGGCTGAACGGCGCACTTTACTTAACCCGTTCTTAAGAGATTCATTTAGTTAAAATTATTTTTTCATTTCCGGCGTAACAAATTTTGTTTAGAATAATTCACCACACCTACTTCTAACTAACTCAGCAAATTTCCACAGAACAGCTGATTTCCAATAAATAATCGACCAATTTGACCGTGACAGCATCCTAATGTTTCGCAAAATGTTTTCCTGCTAATTCCTTTTGGAGAAGCAAGTGGAACACATCACAATCAATCTTAAAGGAGTTATCACCGACCGATTTCAGCACTTATAAGGTATGTATATTACAAAATTTTTAATAAATTTACAAAGCTACATCTAAAAGATCAAAAGACAGTTCTACTTTCAAACACGCAACTTCTGTACGGTTTTTAATAATTTTTGTATCACTAACCTATTGATATGTTGGGTGCCATGTCACATATTTTCGTGCGACACACGAAAATTCATGGGGTGCCACGTTGAAATCATGTGACAGGGATTGTTTGACTTTCGACATTGTCATGCTTTTTGGAGCCTCGCAGCACAAATAGCTTAATGTTTTCTTGGTAGATTGATATACGTACAAAAAAAATTTTCCAATTTTTAAGGATTCATAATTTGATTTTGGGAAAAAAGGATAAATATAAAAGAAAAGTAAATAAATTTCATAAATTTATTAGTAGTTACGTTTAGGGAAAAATAAAGAGTGTTAAGCGAAGCAATATGTATCTCATAAATACTCAAAAATCAAATAATTTCGATGCAGGGTCACGACTGCAGTATCGATATGTATGGGGATTGCTATCAGTTTTCCAAATTTTCTTATTTTCTTTTAATTCATACCTGCATATCTAGTGCATATTTTTTATTTCGTTTTGTTCTTTTTATGATTGCTTTTTGCCTTCATATATATGTATGTACATACAAGTATATAGTATATGTACAGAGAAACATAACTTGTTTACTTTGACGTTGATCTTACCTACAATTCACGACACTGAATTAGACGAAAAGTAAGAAACATACATGCAAGGGTTCTCTACATACAAAAGTCTACAGATTGATCTACCTACGTGAAAAAGTGAAATTAAAAGCCGAAAGGAATAAAAAATAATAATTTAGGCATATAAATAAATATTAATGAAATCAATCAAAACAGTTCAACGAAATTGAAAAAGAAGAGAAAAAAGAATGGAATTCGTGAACACAATAAACTGAGAATCTTTATAAAAGCAAAGTAGTAGAAAGAATAAAGTAATGAAAGAGGTGAGAAAAAGTGAATGAGCAAAAAAAAAAACTCGAAAACTATTTCAACCAAAAACTCAACTCACAAAGAGCTTAACTTCCAATTACTGTTTGTGTTTAATTTAGATTTTGGACAAAAGTTCTTCGTGTTCACAATATCTGAATTTAAACTGAGATAAAATTAAAGAGATTTAAATGAAGATTAAAATCTACACATGAACAAATAACGAGATAAACTCCACAATGATAAGTGAGATTTAGAATCCGCGATAACTCTGCGTAGAATTTAAAAGATAAAAAGACGCAATTCTAAATTTCGTAATATAATCATAAAAATATTGTACGTGGCAGATTTGTATACTGTTGAATGCTGCGTTTGTGACGTGGGTTCGCCACCTTTCAGCCCGCTTTCTGGTTACACAATATCGATCCCTCCTAATTCAGCTGCTGTTGATTTCGGCTTTATATCCGTTCAGACGTTGGCCTCAAACCTATTGTTCAACCTTTATTCATCAGCTGATCTGAGTTGTGATATATGTACTTTGTAGGCGGTCTTTTGTCGTTACTTTACCGTTGCTCAAAATTGGTTAAGTTAAGATGATGTGAAGTTGATTGAGTCGATATTAATCCTTTGTGGAAGAGGTCCTATTGCAGCAAATACTGGCGACAGAAAAATGAAAGATGTCCTCTGGTATATGCATATATTTTCGATTTTACTTATTTCAATATCCAAACTTTTCAATTTAGTCTTTATGCTACCACGAACTTTTTCGACTGTCGCATTGATCTGGTATAGCGCTATATTCAAGCGGTTAATCCAGCCGAAAAGATTATCATAATCCATTTCACGACAAATCTCACATACAATAACGGTCATATAACGGGAAAGACTGCCGTTATAAGCTAGTTATTTAAAAGCAGTTGATGAATTTTTTTCTGTTGCCGAAATTTTTTAGTTCTCGACCCTTAACAAACTCATGCTCATCATGCGTCATGCGAACCGTGCCCATCGTGCCGATGGAAGGAAGGTGGGAAACCGTTGTGAATAATAATAAGTTGGGGAACGCAGGCTCAATAAAAAAAATTTATATAAATATAATATCGCTAGATGTAAAAGTGACAGAAATTCTAAAACCCTACGTCCATGTAGACAAATTTTCGAAAACTATGTCGTATAGGAAAACAGGAAACTTAATTTCGAAGATTTTCGGTATATATCTTATATAATACCTTAAAATAAGATAGGCCGTTGTTTAAAAAAGCAAAAATTTAACAATAAAAATATAAAAAATTAATTATATTATAAATCTAATTTTATTAAAAAACTTTTACAGCAAAACCCAGTGATTGCATAATGTGGACTCGTTTCTGAGTTGTACTACTATTGGCTCTCATGCCACATGTTATAATTAGTGTGAAAAAACGCGATATCGAAACTGTTTACCAATGGAAACAACTCGTATATGGGTTCGCTACACCAGAAGATCGACAACACGCGGAATCTAATGGACAGTTAGTGCCTGAAAATGGTACACCCATCGATGTAGCGAGACATCAGCATGGTAAAGATGGGATTCATTTAAATAAAAGAATAATAATAAAAATAATGATAAATGAGTTCAATGTTTACTAATTACTTTATTCCAATTTTTCTCTTATTTTTTTTCTTTTGCAGGAAATGCCTCACGAGTCATCATCACCATACCCAGATTTACAACGGGCATTCCCTACACACTGGCGGTGGTGAGTGACAAAAATGAAGCTAATGGTCCAGTCTTGCAACCTTACCCGGCTTATAGTTATCATAATGCAGATGGCGATGATTCCGATAAAATTACCTCAGGATTTCGTGTGGCGGTGAGTTAAGAAAAATTAGTTTGTAAGGGATTCACTATTTAAATAATCATTTAGACAGTTAATTTTGTGTCAGTAATTAATTGATTAAAGAAATTATCTCTAAAGATTATTAATTTTTTGTTTGAATTATTTTGATTATTTTAATTTACATTAATTTTGGTAATCCATAATCCTGTTAATTCGATTAATGACAAAATTAATTAATCATCTACTGAAGAAAAAAAAAACAATTTAACTGGTCCATAAAATTGATGATTAATCAAAAATAATAGTTTAATAATCGTTAAACAGTTTTGTTTTGTATGTGATTGATTTGAATCAAAATTATCAATCAAATAATTATATTTTGTGATCAATTGATAATAAAACATATTTAATACTTCTTATGATTTTAGGTCACAGAGTGCAATCAACTGTTCGTCATGGACTCCGGCGTTATTGGCACGACCCAAGTATGTCCGCCACAGCTACTCGTTTTCGATTTGAACACTGACACTTTAATCCAACGCTATCGTTTCGAGTCGAACGTGTACTTGGCGAACGCTTCGCTAGTAATGAACCCACTCGTTGTCGTGGATGATCTTCCACCAACTGGCCGCTGCCAACGCTTCCATGTCTATATTGTAAGTAAGAATCGAATGCGCAGCAGTCGGCAGACGACAAACTTGTTATGTTGACTAACTTCCTGAAATATTTGTGTCCTTATTATAATTATTACGATTTTTTTCTCTCTCTCTTTTGCATAATCAATCATTCAAGGCTGATGTCTCTTATCATGGTCTCGTCGTTTATGACTCCGAGTTAAATACCGCATGGCGTGTTGAGAATAGATTTATGTACCCCGATCCCGATCATGGCGAACATACAATTGCTGGAGAGAAATTCGTACTGATGGATGGCATGTTTGCTTTGGCCACCGATCAACGTGATCTGTACTTCCATCCATTGGCCACCAGGAGTGAGTATGCCGTGCCGTTGAGTGTGTTAAACAATCGTACTGTGTGGATGGAAAATTTGGAGGCAATGCCAGAAGAATTCCGATTGGTGGGCCAACGTAATAGTGAATGTGCCGCAGAGGCAATGGATAGTCAAAGGAATCTATATTGCGTCACATTCAATCCAATTAAGTTGGTCAGATGGAATCTGAATAAGAAAGCGAGTAGGTGTAATGGGAAACATGAAATGAAATTGAAGGCAGATCCGCAACTTCTGCAGTTTGTCGCTGGCATGAAGGTGTTCAAGAATGATGAAGGGAAGGATGAATTATGGATGTTATCGAATAAATATCAGGTACGTAGCTCATGTTCCACTGATTTATTTACTTTTTAATGAATGTAATATGTTATTTTTCATTTTTGTAGAAAGTCGCTACTGGCAATTTGAGAGACAATGAGGTGAATTTCCGTGTAATGCGTCGGCTTCTTGATGACATACACGCAAAGTCTACCAAATCAAGACACTAAAATATTGACTTAAGTTAAAAAATTAAAATTTAATAGCAACAAAAAAACTGCTACGGTTATTTTGTTATTAAAACGCTTATAGGTTGAATTAAGTTATACTGTATCTAATTTTGATATTTGATCTGGTCCTTTGAATTGCGAAGCTCCTATATATCTAAAGCAAGTTCTAGATATGGCCGCTCAGAACCAGAATAGGTGTTCTTTCAGGCGCTTTCTGCATGTATCATTATCGTTACTCATTTTACCCACACGTGGTGCTAGTAAGTTGTGACCTCTCATTAGAGCAACAAACGTCTTGAAATCTTTTCGAGACCGGGGCCCTTTCACATGATCTTGGCGATCGCGCATGTCGTTAAGACATTCCACCTCAACCTGATCAGTCATACACAGGCATAAACACGAGAAAGTTATACCAAAGCTAGGAGTTTTTTCTGAGATGTTTTTTTAGTGGATTAAGATCCCACACTACTGTTGATAGAACAACAGTGTTTTTTTCGATCATTTTTCCGACTCGCAACAAAAAAAAACCACACATACGAGAAATTTGTGTACACTGTAATGACCTTTATATATTCTTATAAGCGACAATAATGAGTATCCATCAGATCAGTATACAACTCTTTTGTTCTGCACAAGCTCTACACATGTCTTAATTCTCGATGTGAGTATGACTTTAAATATGCTTATGCATATGAGTTTTGTACTTTATACTGTATGCTTATCCGATCATGTGCTTACATTAGGAGCGCATTTCGATTAGTAGTTTGTTTTTGACAACGGAAGAGGTTGGGTACGTTTTTGTGTTCTCTTCGATTTTTGACTTTTGAAATAAATGGATCAAAGAATATGTATTAAATTCTGCCTTAAAAATGATATAAAGTGCTCTAAGGCACTTGAAATGTTGACTGCGGCTTCGGTGAGTCCTCTTTGTCTCAAAAAAATATTTTATAAGTGGTACAATCGCTTTACAGAAGGCCGAGAAGATGTTGATGACGATGAGCATCCTTGTGTGACCATGTCAACAAACGAAGGAAGCATCGAAAAAAAATTGTTCCTGAAAATCGTCAAATCACTATTAGGGAAGTTGCAGAAGATGTTGGCATATCAATCGGCTCATGCCATTCCGTGTTTTGGGCATGAAACGTGTGGCAGCGAAGTTGGCTCCGAAACTTTTAAATTTTGAGTAAAAGCAATGTCGAATTAGTATCGTTCGGGAGTTGTTGAATAACTTTAAAATGATCGGAGTTTGCTCAAACGGGTATAACAGCGATGAAACTTGGTTATATGGTTGTGACGTTGAAACCAAGTCCCAATCATTCCAATGGAAGTTGCCAGATGAGCCAAGGCCGAAAAAAAACACCAAAATTCGATCAAATGCTAAGGTTTTGCCCACTGTTTTCTTTGATTACAATCGTGTGGTGCATCATGAGTTCCTGCCAAAAGGTCGTACAGTTAATAAGGAATACTACAAGGAAGTTATGCAACGATTGCGTGAAGCAATACAGCTCAAACGATCGGAATTGTGGAAAAAGAAGTCGTGGATTCTGCATCACGATAATGCACCAGCTCACACATCAATGCTTATTTTTGATTTTTTGACCAAAAACGAAACCGTAATCATGCCTCAACCACCGTATTCATCAGATTTAGCTCCCTGCGATTTTTTCCTATTCCCAAAACTAAGGAAACCAATGAAAGGAAAACATTTCTCAAATTTGATGAGAGCAAGTCAGAATCGAAGAAAGAGCTGATGACCATACAGAAAAGCGCATTTCAGAACTGTTTGGGGATCGGAAAAAGCGTTGGCTCTACTGTATATAGATATTGATGAATAAATAAGTACTTTTCAAAAAATCTAAATTCACATTTTCCTTTGAACACACCTCGTACATTAATGTTTTTTGCTCACACTCTGTTTTCTACAAACTATAAACTTTTATTACTGTGATACTAATTTTTTTCTATTTTCCTGTTCATTTTCATTCATTCCTTTGGCCTTTAGCTTCAATCGCTTGCCAAATTTCAATTTTTTTTTTGTGAACAAAGAAAGAGCTTAATGGATTTTTCTTGTTTTTTTTTGAGAGTTGAAATACTATTTCATGTAGAAATATTTCTTGCAGAAGTCATAAAAATTAAGAAGCAGGTTAAATTCAAGAAAATGTTTAGTTTTGGATAAAAAAAGTTTCGGCGGTTTTTGAAAATTAATATTAGCCAATAACATATTGACCATCATGTTTAACTCACTAGCAAGTATCATTTTATAAAGCATTATGTTGAGGAAATCCAGAGATAAAGGGTCATTCTGTCTGAAACCTCTTTTGGTATAAAATTGATGAAGGTGGTTTTTGCCGAACCTGCGGCTTCCGCACGATTTGGAGCATTATAAATATCTGGTCTAAAGACATACTGATAAGGTCCGATTAGTTTGTTTACGGTGTACTTCAGTCATTTAAGCAAGACGCCCGATAAGACTATAACCTCGAGTTGATTTGGTTTTGTGTTTTTCCGACAGGGTGGATACTAGATTTATATCGGAACGAATTTCCGTCATCCCTTGTCAATTTTGGTTTAGTAACACACCGGTTTCGGCAAACCGCCATCTTCAGTGTTTGGTTTCGTTCTCAAGAACACTGAAGATGGCGGTTTGCCGAAACCGGTGTGTTACTAAACCAAAATTGACAGGGGATGACGGAAATTCGTTCCGATATAAATCTACTATAACCTCCTTTGATCCTTTCATCTCCACAATTTGTGCATTATGGCCACTGAAGATTTCTTCAGCCGAGCTGTTTCTCCAATATGTGGTGTACAAGAGTTTTAAGTTTTTCCTTCAAATGAAGGCACTTACAGTTTTGTTTTTATCTAATTCTGGACTATTATTAGGAGCTTTTTATGTCATGTCAAATATACACTTGGAGGGATTGACAATCCCAAGGGCAACCGTAAATATTAAAACTTTATTCTATATTTGTGGATGTTGGTGTGATTCCGACCTTCTATTGCATCGTAAGAAATAATAGAACCACCGGTCATAGAGGGGGTGGGATGGCAACTTACATAAAGGCTAATCTAAGCTACAAAGTTATATATAAATCTCACTCCCCTGAAATTGTTGAAAGTATATTTGTTGAATGCATTGAAAATGTATGAAATGGTCTTGTGCTGTAGGTATAAAACCCACATAATACAAATGATCTTAATCTTAATTGTCGACTAATCACAACCAAGAACTTTTATTTTGGTCTAACTACTGAAGAGGATATTATAAAGTGCGTTTTTAGTATAAAATCGAATGCAATTGGAACGGATGGTCTGAGTTTGCATTTTTTCTTAAACTAATACTGCCGAATGTGCTTCCTATGCTCACCAACATCTTTTATGCAAATAAAAATCTCTACTTTTCCAAATCAATGGAAGACGGATAACGTCATACCGGTAGTTAAAGGCAACTCTTGTAGCTCTCCCCTATATACTATGTATACTATAGACCCATCAGCATCACATCAGCTTCGTCAAAAGTTTTTGAAAATTTTATTTCCATTCAAATAGTGTCACACTTTCGCTTCCATAATCTGTTGAGTGAATTCCAGTCTGGATATAGATTCAATCACAGTTGTTCGTCAGCCGTGTTGAAAATCATGCATGACATCCATCCTGCTTTCGGTAATCACTTACTTGCCATATTGGTACTTTAAAATTTTTCTAAAGCCTTCTACAGCGTAAATCATTATATTCTTATATTAAAACTGAAAAGTTATTTTGATTTAATCACAACAGCTACTTATCAAACAGATATCGGAAAGTTATGGGGATTCCTAAGTCTCCATATTGGGCCCAATACTTGTCAGTATATTTATTAATGGCATTGTTTACTGCTGCAGAAATTCTTGTATCCATCTATATGCTCAGATATACCTCTCACGTCCTATTGGCCTTGGAGAAGATTTAATAGCTAGATTAAACGGGGATCCAATAAGAATTCAATAATAGGCCAAAATAAATGGTATCTGCCTCAATACTAAAAAGCGAAGGTAGTAGTCTAACTCTAATTGTGTTGAACGGGTTGAAACTAAAATTTGAACATGTTGTGAATAATCTTTGGCACAAAATGAATTCCCATCTAACTTGCGGGGATCACAGACATCACTACATAATGAAAATATATTTGACCTTAAGAAATCTATGGCACGCATGTGAATTAGCACAAAACTTAAACTAGTTCAGTTCCTTATTGTTCCCCAAATTTCCTATTTTGAAGTCGTATATGATACTCTAAGTTACGATGCTAGAAACAAAATAAATTCAGCTCTAAATAACGTGGCCAGCTTCATTTACAGCAAAATAAAGTTTGACCATATCTCCTTGTGTTCCAAAAACATTCTTGGGTTCATTGCATTAGTGGAAACCGATGCAGTAACATTTGAAAATATTATTCAGCAAAAGAGGCTATATATAGAATGGGATACCTGTGTCGCCTACGAACACTTAAGTGTTTTGAGATGCTTTAAGTGCTCGGGGTATAAGCACAAAGCAAGTGATTGTACAAACAAAGTTGCTTGTAGCAAATGTGCCGGGTCCCATGATAGCAAGGAATGCACCTCAAATACAATTAAATGTGTTAACTGCAGCGAATTAGTTAGAAAAAAGGTAATAGATGTCGATGTTAATCATCATGCCTTTAGCAAGGAATGTCCTGCGTACAAAAAACACGCGCAGTCAAAATATAAACCGCGGGTTTAGCAACGAACACTTAGAGAGCTGAAGTGTATATACTTAAACATAAGCAGCATCATTGCTAACAAATTGGAATTAGAGCACCTTATAGAAATAAAAAAACCACACATGATTTTGTGTTCAGAGAGCTGTGCTACAGATGAAATTACCAATCAAGAGTTACAAATACAAACATACAAACTTATCCGATGTAATTCACACAGTAGACATACAGGCGGTGTATTAGTATATGTACACGAATCACTAGAGTATAAAACGAATTACAACAAAGCATCTAACAAAAATATCTGGTGTATAATTCTTAAAATAAAAAACGTCTTTCCTCAGTACCAAATAGGTCTTGTATATCACTCGCCTAGCTCGAGTGATGCAGACTTTATTGCCTACTTAAATGAAATTCTGAACAGCAGCTGTCTAACCCAAGACAATATTGTCTTTATTGGGGATTTCAATATAAATCTATACAGGAATATGACCTATAGTAAGCAATTAGTTGAGCTATTTCGTTCATTTGCCATGGAGCAAAAAATTGATTTCTATACTCGGAGGGGGGATAACACAGAAACAATGATTGATCTACTATTTGCTAGTAATAACGAGGTCTCGTGTCGAAGATTGGAAGAATATCAAATCTCCGATCACGAATCAATACAGTTCAAAATAAAATTGGGCAGAGTATTCCGAATGAGAGCGGTCAGAACTATAACCTCATGGGAATATTATACATGTGATAACCTTCTTAACCAATTAAGACTATATGACTTTACAGAGTTTGAAAATCTGAATATAGAAAACAAGGCAATATTGTTAAACAACATATTATCAGACGCTATGACCAGCTTGACCTACTCGAAAAAGGTCATTGTAAAAGTAATGAACAAATGGTACGACTCCGAACTAGCGAATATGAATAAAATGAAATACGATCTATACAAAAGCGCAGCAATATCTGGGGAATGGGATGAATATAAAAGTTTGAAGCGGAAATACAAAAGATTAGTTAAGACAAAAAAGGCAAAGTATATGGAACATAAAATAACATATAATAGGGGGGACAGCAAGGCCTTGTGGAAATACTTAAAAAATTGCGTATGTATGTCCAAAGAAAACAATGCTATTAATAAAATAATAATAAACGGTAGACTTTACACAGAGGAAAATAAAATAGCGCAGTCACTAAATAACTACTTTATTGATAGTATACTAGAAATTAGCTCAAATATTCCCGCTAGTAGTAATGAAGATCGCTTGGTTATGGGAAATAGCACCAATTCCTTCAAATTTCATAGAGTATCCACGAATGAAATACTCGAAATAGTCATTAGATTCAAAAATAAAATAGGAGGGAAAAAACTACTATCTGAGGGTGTTATAAAGGATTCTATTGCCTACACAGCATATTTTTATACTCAAATTGTCAATGAAAGTTTAGATAAAGGGATAGTTCCTGAATTATGGAAAACTTCCATTGTTGTGCCAATAGAGAAAGTTAACAACACAAAAAGAGCGGAAGAAATCAGACCAATTAATACCCTACCTTGCGATGAAAAGATACTGGAGACAGTTGTAAAAAACCAGCTCGTAAAGTATTTGGAAGAAAATCAAATTATCATACCGCAACAATCAGGTTTTCGGAAAAAACATTCTTGTGAAAGTGCGCTGAACTTGGTTATAGCTAACTGGAAAGAAGACTTGAGCAGGAACAAACATGTAATAGCGGTATTCCTGGATCTAAAACGTGCATTTGAGACTATTGACCAGAATATGCTACTAACAAAGCTGTCCAAAATGGGTGTTAATTCTACGGAATTAAAGTGGTTTCAGGATTTCACCACGAATAGATATCAAAGAACGGTTATTGGTTCTTCCATATCAGATAGAAGAGGGGTACCTATTGGGCTTCCGCAGGGTTCAGTATTAGCACCTATATTGTTCAGTATCTATATTAACGATATTGCTAATTCTTTGAAGTTCTGTGATATTAAACTTTTTGCGGACGATACTTTGTTGATGCTTAGTGGGGATAATATCACTGAAATATACCTTAAGTTACAGGCAGATCTTAGCAGGGTCTATGATTGGCTATGCTTGAACAAACTTAAATTGAATATTAGCAAAACTAAATTTATGGTTATATCAAGGCGAAACTTTCAGATCAACGAGATACAAAATCTAAACATAAACGGCGAAATAATCAATAGAGTTGATAGTTTCAAGTACTTGGGAATCAAAATTGATAATAAACTGAACTTCAGTGAGCACGTTGATTACACGGTAGGAAAAATTGCCAAAAAATTATATTTTATGCAAAGAATCTGCAAGCTTTTAAGCAGGAAATACAAGGAAATGGTTTACAGATCTATAATTGAGCCTCATTTCATATACTGTCCTACCATATTTTTTATTATGAGAGACAGTCAAATTCAAAAACTACAAAAGCAACAAAACCGAGCAATGAGGTTCATTCTCAAAAAACGCTATGACACACCTATCAGAGACATGCTATCTACTTTAAATTGGCTAAGTGTTAAACAGCAGCTTTTTTCTATACTATGAAATTTATTAAAAACATAATTGAAGGCAATTTGCCCGATTACTTGAAGTGTAACATAAAATATGTAAGAGATACGCACCCGGTAAATACACGAAATAAAAATAATTTCAATCTACCAAATTATAGAACAGAAGCAGACAAATGTAATTTATATTATAAAGGATTAAAGTGCTATAATGAGCTTCCAAACGATATTAAAACTTGTAGTGTAAACAGATTCAAACAAAAATTGTATAATTATTGCAGAGCACTACCAATTTAGTGCTAGACTGGCAGGCTTCCATAACATCAATAGCAGTGCATGCGTGCCAAGTATTCTGTAATGCAGCGCCAACAGTTCCATGCATACAACAAGTAGCGGAAGCTCATACCAAACGCATCACTCGATCGAATCAGTGTAATGCCGTTCAAATGATGCCTTCCCGCTTTATATGCACAATTGGCCTGTATTCCACAGACAACCAATACCAGCATTGTGTTGATATGAGCTGGAAGCCTGATACATCTAGCACTGTACCGTAGTTCATAGATGTAACTAGGTTAGTCTTTAGTCTAGGTTAGTCTTTAGTCTAGGTTAGATTACTTTATAATTTAAATAGGTATAAGCTAGGCTTAAAATAAGCTGTAATAAATAAATGAAATGAAATGAAATGAAATGATAATTATCTCAAGGTTCGCAATTTGGAATATTTATTTGAAATTATTAGAAATCACCAACCTAGACATATTTTCCGAGGTTTGTGCAATCATCTCGTACTCACATTGTTGTTGACCTAAAATACAAAGCCTTGACGACCTCTAGATTGCTTTTTGTTGGCACTGTCAGAATTTAGAACTCATCACCAGTTTCATTAAAATATATGAAATTCATTGGATGCTTTAAAATAGCAGTTACAAACCTATTTACGTAATTTCCATTCCTATTATTCCTACCTATCCTTATCGAAACTTTCCGTTATGTCAACGAAATTGTGGTTTTCTTTTTTTATATTATTATTAATTATTTTCTGTATATCTGTTTTATCTCTACATCAATGAGGTCTCACTTTAATGAGACACTCATGATTCCGACAAGCATATCAAAAACTTCAAACACTCGCAAACCATCAGATCTTCCCTCAATAACACCAGCTCAAAATCCACATTAACACACCACACAACAATATCATTAACCACCAGAGTCCACAGAAATCCTTCACGGTGTAATACCAGCATCAACAGAGTATCATACCAATACACCACAAAATAATACCAACAAACAAGTACACGAACATAAATCGTCCCAGCATCCATCAATTGGTATCATTTCTAACATATGTTGCCAAATCATAAATACAGAGGATAGAATATATGTGAAACTCACCTTTATCCTTTTTCATTATTTTTAGAAACTTATTACTGTTATTATTGATGGTAGGCTCATTAAAAAATTTTCCTTTTCTTGCAATTCTTATTCTCCTCTATTTTATTTTACTCTATTTGTGTCACCAACTATTCGCTTAACGCAAATCACTTTCTTCAGTACGTATTTTCGAAAAAAGACTTAAAAAATCCCTGGGATGTCAGCAGAGACATGCAATTCTTATATCTGTAGTGCATTGCATGCACAAATAAACATACAAACATATATAAAATTGTAAGTTTGTTATATCTGTATATATGTATGTATATAGTTTTGTTAGAGTTCAATATTAAAACAATCTATTTTTGTATAAATTTTAATTTGCACAAATTAAAAATTGTATATCATCCACATTTCACTTTTACTCTTCAATTTCAACATTTAGTTTCTTTCCGTTTCGTTGTTATAAATTCTTCATTTTTTTTAATATATTCCTCTTTTTACTTTTGCAACATATATTTTATTTTAAATTATATTTTATATTTTATTTTAAATTATATATTATATTTTATTTTAAATTATAACCTTTTTTGAATTATTTTTACTTTAATATACATTAAATTGTTACAATTAATTTCACTCGCAGATCACACGAGCATACACGGCCGAATTCCTCTGAACACTAAGGTGAGCGATAGCACGAGTACCTGTCTGTGACTTACTAGGTATTTCCAGGTTTCGAGACATGCTAACACATCATGTTACTTACATAATATCGCTAAAGAGAAGCGTGATATTGGTACACATATAAGTACATAAACCTAAATACATATTGGGATAATTAACCTTAGAGTGCTGAAACAAAAAGAGAATTAAAAAAATAAGTAAAGAATTCGAAAAGAAACCAAATAAAAGTAATTGAACTATAGAAGGAAGGTGAAATATAATTAGTATATATAGTACATAGTATAGAATATGTATAATATTTTAGAATTAGATAAATAAATATACATTTTGTGAACTTTCAATGAAATTTATAATATCAAAAAAAAAAAAAATGAAACTGCGTTGAGGATCTTATAATTTAAAAATGAAGAAATTCACTTCGTTAAATATATTAGAAAAGGAAATTAAATTGACGTAATTTGAAAATACTTTATTTAAAGTGCGAAATTATGATTGATAAACTATCAAATCTTAGAAAATATTTTACAAGGAAAATTAAAAAAATTAAAAAAACCGCACTTCTTTTTGCATTGCATTATTTGTGACAAGGGAAAATTTACAGTTTCACAGAAACTTCTAGTTACACGTGGCTGAGCAGCTCACTTTAATTAGCCCTTTCATAAGAAATTCATTTAGTTAGAATTACTTTTTCATTTCCGGCAAATTTTGTTTAGAATAATTCACCACACCTACTTCTAACATAACTCAGCAAATTTCCACAGAACAGCTGGTCCCAAATAAACGATCGACCAATCTGACCGTGACAGCATTCTAATGTTTCGCAAAAAGTTTTTTTACCAATTCCATTTGGACAAGCAAGTGGAACACATCACAATCAATCTTGAAGGAGTTATCACCGACCTATTCCAGCACTTATAAGGTATGTATATTACAAAGTTTTGAATAAATTTCCAAAGCTACATCTAAAAGATGAAAAGTCAGTTCTACTTTCAAACACGCAATCTGTGTATGGTTTTTAATAATTTCTGGATCACTAACCCATTAGCATGTTGGCTGCCATGTCATATGTTTTCGTGTGAACACTAAAATTCGTGAGGTGCCACGTCGGGTGCCACGTGGAAATCATGTGACAGGGGTTGTTTGATATTCGACATTGTCATGCTTTTTTGAGTCACGCAGCATAAATAGTTTAATATTTTCTTGATAGATTGATATCTCTACAAAAAATTTGTTCAACTTTCAAAGTTTTGATAATTTGATTTAGGAAAAAAGCTTAAATCTAGGAGAAAATTAATAAATTTCATAAATATATTAGTTTTTTAGTTGTGAATATTTTTGGAAGCAATTAGTGCACTTTGCTATTATTATTTTTTGGTTATTGCATAACATAGAACGCAAACACTTGCGACATTGAAAACAACTTATAAATCCAAAATAAGCAGTAAAAACTTTTTTCTTTAATTCTTGTTTTACATTTCACGTAGTAAAATCAATGAATTTCGATGAAGGATCACCATTTCAGTATCGGGACGTATGTTTTTTGCTATTATTTTTCCAAAACTTTCTCATTTCTTTTTAATCTTAAATAATTCAATCTTGTTATCCCTATGGAAGTGTGTGATAGCATTTGTTCATACCTGAGTATCTAGTGCATATTTTTTTGTTCTTTTGATGATTGCCTTTTTGTATATACTATGATATATATATATGTATATATATACAGATAGAAGCATATCTCAACAAACTTATATGCTTAGACGTTAACGTTGCCAACGTTAACGTTTGTGACAATGAATTAGGCAAATATTATTATAACATACATGCAAGGATTCTCTACATACAAAAGTCTACAAGGTGATCTACCTGTGTGAAAAAGTGAAATTAAAAGTCGAAAGGAATAAAAAAAAATTATTTAGGCATTTAAATAAAAATTAGTGAAATCAATCAAAACAGTTCAACGAAAATAAAATAGAAGAGAAAAAAAGTGGAAATCGTAAACTAAGAATCTTTATAAAAACAAAGTAGTAGAAAAAATAAAGTAATGAAAGAGGTGAGAGAAAATTAATGAATAAACTTGGATGAGCAAAAAAAAAAATAAAAAAAATAACTATTTCAACCAAAGATTCATCTCACAAAGAACTTAACTTCTAATTACTGTTTTTTTTTAATTTAGATTTTGTACAAAAGTTGTTCCTGTTCATATGTATATCTGAATTTAAACTGAGATAAAATTTAAAAGATTCAAATTAACATTAAAATTTACACAAGATAAATCATGTGACTGGACAACTAATGAGTTGAAATCGACGACGATCGATCGAGATAAGTTAAATTTAGAATCCGCGATAACTCTGCGTAGAATTTAAAAGATAATAAGACGCAATTCTAAATTTCGTAATATAATCATAAAAATATTGTACGTGGCAGATTTTTGTACTATTAAATACTGCGTTTGTGAGGTGGGTTCACTGTCTGTCATCCCGCTCTCTTGTTACAAAGTTCCGATCGCTTCTAATTCAGCTGCTGGTGCTTTCGGCTTTATATCCGTTCAGACGTTGGCCTCAAACCCATTGTTCAACCTTTATTCGTCAGCTGATCTGAGTTGTGATATATGTATGTTGCAGGCTGTCTTTTGTCGTTACTTTACCGTTGCCCAAAATTGGTTAAGTTAAGTTGATGTGAAGTTGATTGAGTCGATATTAATCCTTTGTGGAAGAGGTCCTATAGCAGCAAATACTAGCGACAGAAAAATGAAAGATGCCCTCTGGTATATGCATTTATTTTCGATTTTACTAATTTCAATATCCAAACTTCTCAATTTAGTCTTTATACTACCACGAACTTTTTCGACTGTCGCATTGATCTGGTATAGCGCTATTTTCAAGCGGTTAACCCAGCCGAAAAGTTTACCATAATCCATTTCACAACAAATCTCCCGAAGCTACAGTCATTCTAAACAGATTCCACAAAAAATTCATTCAAGCGATGTGAATGCTTAGAACTGCTTTATCGAACCACAGGGTAAGCGAAGTTTCACACCCTTGCCCTTACTACCCATCGTTACTCCTACATATCCACTGGTAGACTCACACACGCATTTGCACTTTCAAATGCGTTTGTCAATGAGAACAAATTAAAAGGTTCCGTACGTGTCATGCGGACTGCATGGGCGGGTGGTGGGAAGCCCTTGTGAATAATAATAAGTTGGGGAATTGAATATTCAGGCTCAATATAATATAAAAATTTGATAAAATTGTTTTTAATGGAGGTAAAGGTGACAGAAATTCCAAAACCATACGTGCGTGTAGGCATATTTTCGAGAACTTTTTCGTATAGGAAAACAGGAAACTTTATTTCGAAGATTTTTTTCTTTTTCTCTTTCATAATATCTTAGAATAAAATAAGACGCTGATTAAAAAGAGAACAAAGAAACAATAAAAAAATTATTCTATTAAAAGAATATAATTTTATTAAAAAACTTTTACAGCAAAATTCAGGGACTGCATAATGTGGACTCGCTTCTTAGTTGCACTACTATTGGCTTTAACGCCACACGCTTTACTTTTAAGTAAACAACGCGATATTGAAACTGTCTACGAATGGAAACAACTCGTCTATGGGTTTGCTACACCAGAAGATCGGCAACACGCGGAATCTAATGGGCATTTGGTGCCAGAAAATGGTACACCCATCGATGTAGCGAGACATCAGCATGGTAATGATGGGATTCAGTTGAAGAAAAGAATAATAATAAAAATAATGATAAATGAGTGATGGAATGTTTACTCCTTACTTTATTCCCATTTTTCTCTTATTTTTTCTTTTGCAGGAAATGCCTCACGAATCATCATCACCATACCCAGATTTACAACGGGCATTCCCTACACACTGGCGGTGGTGAGTGACAAGAATGAAGCTAATGGTCCAGTCTTGCAACCTTACCCGGATTATAGTTATCATAACGGACATGGCGATGATTGCGATAAAATCTCCTCAGGATTTCGTGTGGCGGTGAGTTAAGAGAAAATTATATTTTAAGGGATTCATTATTTAAATAAATAATCATTTAGACAGTTAATTTTGTGTCAGTAATTAATTGATTAAAGAAATTATCTCTAAAGAATATTAATTTTTTGTTTGAATTATTTTGATTATTTTAATTTACATTAATTTTAGTAATCCATAATTCTGTTAATTCGATTTATAACAAAATTAATTAATCATTTACTGAAGAAAAAAAAACAATTTAATTGGTCCATAAAATTGATGATTAATCAAAAATAATAGTTTAATAATCGTTAAACCATTTTGTTTCGTATGTGATTGATTGATTGGAATCAAAATTATTAATTAAATAATTATATTTCTTGATCAATTGATAATAAAACATATTTAATACTTCTTATGATTTTAGGTCACAGAGTGCAATCAACTGTTCGTCATGGACTCCGGTATTATTGGTTCGACCCAAGTATGTCCACCACAGCTACTCGTTTTCGATTTGAAAACTGACACTTTAATCCAACGCTATCGTTTCGAGTCGAACGTGTACTTGGCGAACGCTTCGCTGGTAATGAACCCACTCGTTGTAGTAGATGATCTTCCACCAACTGGCCGCTGCCAACGCTTCCATGTTTATATTGTAAGTAAGAATCGAGTGTGCAGCAGGAGCACGCCGAGCTTGCTGCGCACCCACGACAACCTTGTTGTGATGACTAACTCCCTGAAATATTTTTATACTTATTATAATTATTACGATTTTTCTTTTATTTCTCTCTCTATTATATAATCAATCATTCAAGGCTGATGTCTCTTATCATGGTCTCGTCGTTTATGACTCCGTGTTGAATACCGCATGGCGTGTTGAGAATAGATTTATGTACCCCGATCCCGATCATGGTGAACATACGATCGCTGGACAGAAATTTATACTGATGGATGGCATGTTTGCTTTGGCCACCGATCAACGTGATCTATACTTCCATCCATTGGCCACCAGGAGTGAGTATGCCGTGCCGTTGAGTGTGTTAAACAATCGTACTGTGTGGATGGAAAATTCGGAAGCAATGCCAGAAGAATTCCGTTTGGTGGGCCAACGTAATAGTGAGTGCGCCTCAGAGGCAATGGATAGTCAAAGGAATCTATATTGCGTCACATTCAATCCAATTAAGTTGGTCAGATGGAATCTGAATCAGAAAGAGAGTAAATACGATGGGAGTCATGAAATGACATTGAAGGCAGATCCACGGATGCTGGAGTTTGTCGCTGGCATGAAGGTGTTCAAGAATGATGCTGGGAAGGATGAATTATTGATGTTATCGAATAGATATCAGGTACGCAGCTCGTACGGAACTGATTTAATTACTTTGTGCTTAAATCATTTTTATTTTTCTTATTTTTGCAGAAAGCCGCCACAGGCAATTTGAGAAACAATGAGGTGAATTTCCGTGTAATGCGTCGGCCACTTGATGACATACAGTCGTCAAAGTAAAGTCTCCTTTAAGGCACTATAAACTTGACTCAAATTAATAAATAAAAAATACAATAGCAAGCAAAAAAACTGCTGTGGGCATTTTGCAATTAAAAGGCTTATAGGTTTGGTTTGGGTAAGGTAACACTGAATAGCTGTCTCGCCATTGTCGTTTGTAATGCCAGATGGAACTTTTAGTTTAATTCCAGCTGAAAGCTTGATATTTAATTTTGATACTTAATCTACTCTTTTCAACTTCTAAGCTCCTTTGTATCTCATGCAAGTTCTAGATAAAGCCATGTTAGAGGAGGAGGTGTTATTCTCTGCTCTCCCTGTAGGTGACATCGCTACTAATGCCAATTCAGATCACGTGTGGTGCCAGTAAGTTATAACTTGTCAACCCTTTCGGAGATTTCATTGTGCATCGCTTTAAGCGACTTGCATAAGAAAAAAATTACCGAAACTGAATTATACAAGTAAAAATGATACGGAATTGAATTAAATGTCTGTGCGTCGTTGTGTTTATACTTCATCTGTCATTTTCGAACTAGCTGGGTTGCCATCTCCTGACAGTTTGGCTTTTCCTGTTGCCTTGGATTGGCATCGATCCATGTTCGTTAAAGTGATAGTATCGCAGCCATCACTCTCCTTTCACTGAGAGTTGCTAATGAGCACATACTTAGTATACCTGCATCTGCTCCACTCCCACCTCACATTGAATAGAAAAGAGCTAGTTGTGGTTCCCAAAAGGAGATCCGTTTTTGCATCTCGATTCTCGAAAAATACTATTGCGGATGATTTGCGTTCATATATATTGGACAAAATTAAACCGACTAGGTTAGATATGAGGAAGTTTCATTTTTCCTTTAAGAGGAGCATATATTCATTTAAAATTCATGTATGTATCAACAATCAATCGATAGCTTCGATTCACTTTTAAATTCTTTATTTTGAGATAGAGAAGCGAACTTTTCGTGACAATGTGGCGTGCCTACCTGTTTCCTCAGAGCCAAAACACTAATAATGAATGATAACTGTAATATACCAGTATACCACCAAAATGTAAGCTCAAAGAGGTATACCTGCGCAGTTCTCTGTAACCTGGCTGAAACCGAATGCATTTAACTCTGGAATCTTAGGTAGTAACTTTGAAATCTCTAGAGATGACCGTTTAAATAAAATTGGTGGTGGAATACTTATTGGTGTTCAAACTGATCTTGCTGCTGAAGAAATTCATTTAGCGAAAGCTGAAGCGACGGAATTTCTCTGTTTTCGATTAAATTTGGAAAGACGTTGGATTTAATATTTTTGGATGACATCTCGTCATTTATTTAAATCGCTGTGATCATATCATTCTGTCTGAAGATGCTTATCAACCCTCTCTTGAATTATATATAGAATATCCTACTAATTTAAAATGTCGGATAACTGTTTCAAAACCACAAAATACTCGTTTTTTATTTAAAAAAAGCAAATTATATTAATCTTAGAAGAGCGTTATTTGCGATTTCCTGGCCAATGTACAACGGTGTTGTAGAAGAAAGTGTTTCTTACCTTACAAGTGTTTTACACTCAATCTTTAGACAGTGTGTACCAGAGCTGTGAGAGAGTTAGCAAGTGCGCATGTGTATTAGAAACTCTAAGTTAATTTCTAATTTAGTATGTTAATTTGATAACAACTATTAAAAAGTGCAACTCCAGAAACCAAATAAACATTAACAAAACGTAAAAAAGTAAATTTATTAAAGCTCGACAGTGTTATAATTTCAAATTAAAGTTTTATTAAAAAAAACTGCAGCGAATATAATACGTAAATAATTGAGTGACCAGCGCTCACCTTTAGAGCAAGGTCTCTCGATGCAGAGGACGTCAGGCATTGAGTATGAGTTAAATACTCTGACTAGCCAATACGGAACACAAACAATAAACATAGATGATTTGTTCCAATATAACCCATCCAACATAACAACTTTGAGTAGTCTACGTGCCAATTCTGTTAATGAGAACCTTGAAATGAGTACCGAAAGTGAGAATAAAGTGGAATGGCATACAGTGACAAGCAAAAGGCGACAGTTCGGCACTCCCACTATTGACTGCAAGCGAACAAAGTCAGACGGCCACATGAACTTAGAAAAAACTAATAACATTACTGAAAACAACAATTATACCATCGGTAGTTGTAGTAATACGAACAACAATAACATCATCAACAATTCCAGTAGCACAAATATGTTTGCAGGCTTAGAAGATGAGTCGGAAAGTCATAACGTAGCAGATCAAAACATGGAAGACACTTCACCAAAAACACCACCAATTATTATACCTAATATTACAAACATAAGCGGTATGGTTAAGTATTTCGAAAGTATTATAAATAAGTCCGAGTTTAATTATAAAGCTTTACGAGATAGTCAAATTAGGGTAATAGTCAAATCTATAGATTCATACAGAACTCTAATTGCAGATATGAAAGAAAAAGAAATAAACTTCCATACATATCAACTTAAGCAGGAGCGTGCGTATAGAATTGTTTTAAAAAAATTTACACTACTCTACTCCAGTAGATGAAATAAAAAAAGAAATAGAAGCATTGGGTTTTCAGGTTAGAAACGTGAGTAATATACGAAGCAGATCCACAAATATGCCTTTATGTATGCATTTTGTTGACCTAGAACCAAACAATAACAATAAGAATATCTTTGAATTAAAATATCTCGGTAATGCTATTGTAAAGGTTGATCCACCGAAGAGGGTTACTGACATTGTACAATGTCATCGGTGCCAAGAGTTCGGTCACACCAAATCGTATTGCACAAAGCCGTATAGATGTGTTAAATGTGGTCTAGATCACGCAACAGTAGAATGTAGGAAAAGCAAAGATATACCAGCCAAATGCATTAACCGCTTGCAAAACCATCCAGCTAACTATAAGGGATGCAAGGTGTGTCAGAGCCTTGCCAAAAAACCAAATTTTTCAGATAAAAGACACAATGTTTCAACCCATTCTCATGTAGATCAACATTTCCCCCAATTGCATAATTCTACACAAAGGGAAAATGTAAATGCCAACCCAAATATGTCTTATGCACAATATGTCCAAAATAATTCAAATCAAAATAATAATCTTCTTGAAAATATTGAAAATTTGCTTTCTAAGCAACTTGAAATGACTCAAAGTTTATTTAAAATGATGTCCCTGTTGTTGGAAAAACTATGCAAGTAAACCTCCGAATAGCGATTTGGAACGCCAATGGCTTGAACAGCCATCTTGATGAAGTAAAAATGTTCCTCAATTCAAACAATATTGATATTTTCTTAGTGTCCGAAACTCATTTCACTAGTAAATCCTACTTTAAAGTTATGGGTTACAACCTTATTTGTACAAAACATCCCTACGACAGAGCTTATGGAGGCTCTGCTGTCTTAATCAGATCTACCATCAAATACGAAATTTTAGAAGAAGTGAGAGAAGAATATTTACAAGCGGCCGGTGTTAAAATTAAATGTGACACCCACGATTTACCCATATACTCAGTATACTTTCCACCACGATTCAGTATAAAAACTGATCAGTATGATGACATTTTAAAAAATTTTGGTTCCAAATTTTTTGTAGGTGGGGATTTTAATGCAAAGCACCCGTGGTGGGGATCTAGGCTTGTTAACCCCAAAGGCAAAGACCTTCTACGATGCATCACTCAAAGAAATTATGACATTTTGTCAACAGGCACGCCAACATACTGGCCCAGTGATCCCAGAAAAATCCCGGATCTTCTTGATTTTGTTTTATACACTGGTATACCCATTAGCAAACTAAGTATACAGAGCAGTAACGACCTTCCGATCATTCTCCCTTAATTGTAATATACAATCGTAATTTTCATAACATTTTCAAAAAATATAAGATCCTTACCCCAAGAACTGACATCGAATCCTTCCAACAGTGGATTTCTGAACATATTAACTTAGATGTACCGATGGAAACAGGTATTGACCTGGACGCAGCAATAGAATCTTTTACAAATCTCATCCATGAGGCTGCACATCTATCAAGCCCTAAGGAACAACCTGCTCCTAACGATAATTTTCAACTCCCAGCTGAGATATTGCAGCTTCCAAAAGAAGATTAAGAAAAGCCTGGCAGGAAAATAGATATCCTGCAGAAAAGAGAGCTCTTAATAAAGCGACGAAGCAACTAAAGTTAAAGTTATCTGATTTTAAAAATAAGTATTTCAGTTCGTTCATTAAAAATCTTGAACCCACAAAAAATTATGAGCACAGTCTCTGGAGAGCTACAAAGTACCTAAAGCGACCAACCAAGCGTAACGTCGCCGTAAGAAATTCAGATGGTGTATGGTGTAGGAAAGATGAAACCAAAACAGAGGCTTTGCTAAACATCTCTATCAAACATTTCAGCCTAATTTTTTGAATAGCAACAGTGATGATGCAGAGGTACTAAATTTTCTGGAATGTCCATATCTAATGGACTTGCCAATCAGTAAGATATTAAATAGCGAAGTCTCAGCAGAAGTGTTTAAATAAAGTAATGGCAAAACGCCCGGATACGATTATATTGATAGCAAAGTTATGAAGGCTCTTCCTGAGAAAGCTATCGAATTTCTAACTATTATTTACAATGCTATTCTTAATACAAACCAATACCCAACTCAGTGGAAATGTGCTGCTGTTATCATGGTACCTAAACCGAATAAACCCAAAAACTGTGTCAAGTCTTACCCTCCTATTAGTCTGCTGGCAACATTTTCGAAAATATTCGAAAGAATATTTTTGCAAAGAATGTTGCCAGTAATTGAGGATCACAACATCATGCCTGTACATCAGTTTGGGTTTAGGGTGAAGCATGGTACACCGGAGCAATGCCATAGGATTGCAAATGTTATTACAGATGCACTTGAGGGAAAAAAAATACTGTTCTGCAGCTTTTCTGGATATCCAACAAGCCTTTGACAAAGTCTGGCACCCGGGACTTCTTTTTAAAATAAAAAAGCTTTTACCAGCACATTTCTACTTAGTACTCAAGTCTTATTTAAGTTTCAGACACTTCTACGTCAGGCACCAAGATACGTCATCAGAAATTTATGGAATTAATGCTGGTGTACCTTAGGGTAGTGTTTTAGGTCCCGTCCTATATACTATATAAGCCTAGACAACAAAGTTCGGCTCTACAAAGCTAAACTTAAACCTATATGGACCTACGGCATACAGCTTTGGGGTACTGCTAGCAAATGCAATGTGATCCTACAACGGTATCAATCCAAAACATTACGATCAATGGTTAATGCGCGGTTAATGCGCCTTGGTTTATCACCAATGAAGCTATTCACAAGGACTCAGGTGTTCCTTTTATAAAGTGTGAAATACCAAAATTCAGTGCTAGATATCTTACACGCCTATCCAACCACATAAACCCAACTGCTATTTGCTTATTAGACACGACTTATGAAACTATACGGCTAAAGCGCCGCCATATCTTAGACTTGCCATTCCTATAAAAAAAAAATTATAATAATAATAATAATAATAATAATAATAATAAAAAGCTATAAATCTTAAGTTTAATTTAAGTAAAAACCCTTACTTAAGCAGGAAATTTGAATAAACTCTACAATGAAGCTAAGTAACTTTGAAGTAATTTTGAAATTTATATAACGTAAGAATGTATGTAAATATATCAAATTTATACATATTTCTCTATGTAGATTTGTGCAAGGCAAACCTACCGCTATCGTTATCTTATAAGATCTAATTTGCTGAATGTCTCATGTAAGATAGATTGAAAATAAAATATGTTATCTTATAAGATCTAATTTGCTGAATGTCTCATGTAAGATAGATTGAAAATAAAATATAAGTTAAAAAAAATAAAAAAATAGTCATTTTTCAAAGAGTTTTTGTTTATCAGAATGGATAGCTGGTGAGCTTTTGCTAATGCATGATATGCAAGCAGCTTTACGAAGCTTTATGAAAGCTTAATATTACTACGCAGGCATCTTTTTATCTTGAATAATAAAAGCTCCCATAGATCTTCCTAATAACTGTCATTTCTACCGTGCGTTATAATAAGACTTATGGGAAATTGTTTTTTCGGTGTTTCTTCGAGTTCGATGCGGAAAAAACGTGCCAAAGTTTGGAAAAACAATGTTCTCGGAGAACTATAACTGCAACCTTGAACGCCATTTGAAATTCCTGAAAATATTAAGTTCTCCTCTACAATGAGCCAGAGTCAGGTTAAGGAGGCATGTATGGATCTAGTCATGAAAATCGTCGTTTTCTAATCTAGACTCGAAGGCATTCAAGGCGATGACAGATCAAATTATTCTCGATTTGAATATGCTGACAGTGATTTCTAGAAACGTCATGGATGTAGTAATGGGAACGTATATTAAAATGGAAGAGAGCATTATCAGCGTAGTGAAAAATAAAAGAATAAGTCTAAAAACTTTACAATGAATGTGGACTATTCATATGATAGAACTCAATAAAAAGCACAGAAGTCAAAATTTTCGAAATGAAATTACTGACGTTTTAAACTATTTTGGCCTTTACAAAAACAAATATATACGGTAACAACATGCAATGGGCGTACTATGATAAAGGCAGCTGAGCTCTTAAGGGAGTACAACGTACGATAACTAAGAAAGCGATGACGTTGCAGGCAATCATTTAATTACGATTTGAGGAGCACTAAGCTTGTGATGACCAATTTCTAGACGATCAGCAACTCTTAAAGGTTTAAGTAATCGATTGGTTTTGTTCAGTTGATTCTCCGACAGGGTGAAAAGTTGATGAATATTGGAACGAGTTCCCGTCGTCCCTTGTCAAATTTGGTAAGTAATTAAGTAATCTTTCCGTCGAATCCCACAAATGTGCTGCGCATACAATCGAAATTATATATTTCCTAGGCACAAAAGGTTGTAAAGAATTTAAGAACTCCAATATACAGACAATTAATTAGTGAGAAATCCTTACTATAATCAAAACTCGATGTAAAACCAAATAAATTTAATGCTAGCTAAAGCTCCACTTAAGCTTTTAATAGTCGAAGTACTCAGCATGGAGCTAAACTGAAGAAATAATTCTCAGCTACTTAAAGGTTATGCCATCTTTAAAACCTAAAATTCTATGAGTTTACTTTAGATTTCAAGGCTGAAATCCGAAAATTCGGTATAAAATTACATCTGCGTAAGTTTGGTTGAAATATCTCAAAAACGTCGAAAGGACTAGTTTTCCTTCAAACATTCGGACAGATGGACATAGCTAAATAAACTCAGCTCGACATTCTGATCTGATCAGTATAAATTTTTGTGGGAGACAGAGGTCTTATCCTGCTGGTACCCACACACTTCGGAAGAAAGTTGAAATAACATTTCACGGTCATATCATATACAAAAATTGCTTAAAACTAAAAAAAGGTTAATATTGGGCAAAATAGATTCCGCGGTTATTGTTTTTATACTTTCGAGCAAAATTTTTCTTTAAAGTTAATTTTATTCAAGAACATATTGACCATTATTATCTATGACTTGCCATTTTTCTTGTAGCAACATAGTGCTATCAGAGTAGAAGTTCTGTGGTTTATCGGCTAAGAGTTTGGCCAACTTTCAGCGGCTCTTTTCAATCGGTCAGTTTTAAGCATCAAGAGAGTTTTCCAAAGACTGAAAGAAATGGAGGATCAAACTTTCCAAACCAAGTTCATCAAAGATGCATTTCTTCGAAGAAGAACAATATAACAGGACGGGAATGGTGAGCGACTTGTAGAGTTTGGTTTTGTTTCGTCAAGAGAGGACTTTACCTTTTAATTGCCTACTTAGTCAAGAGTGATTCTGAGAATTCACCAAGACTCATACTAATACTCCACAAAATAATACCACCAAACAAGTACACAAACATAAATCGTGCTCAGCATCCTTCAATCGGCATCACCTCTAACATAAGTCACTAAATCATATATACAGAGAATAGAATTTATTTGGAACTCACCTTTATCCTTTTTCCTTCTTTTTAGAAGCTTATTATTGTTATTATTGATTGTAGGTTTACTATCAAATTTTCATTTAATTTTCCTTTTCTTAAAATTCTTAGCCCTCCCCTATTTTACTTAAGTATATTTATAATACCATTTATTCGCTTAACGCAATTCAGTTTCTACAGCACGTGTTTTCGTAAAAAAATTCGAAAGAAATCCCAGTACTTCTCTCTGGGATGTTAGCACACACATGCAATCCTTATATCTGTAGCGCATTGCATGCACAAATAAACATACAAACATATATAAAAATGTAATTTTGTTATATCTGTACATACATATACATATGTGTAAAGTTTTTTATAGCTCACTATTAAAGCAATATATTTTTGTATACTCTTCTTTTTAATCTTTTTTTATTATTATATTCCTATTTTTACTTTCGCACCATATTTTTTTTATTTTAATTTATAACCTTTTTTCAATTCTTTTTACATTAATACACATTGAATTGTTACAATTAATTTCACTCGCGGATCCCACGTGCATACACTGCCGAATTCCACTGAATACTATTGTTAGCGATATAACGAGTACCTGTCTGTAACTTACAAGGTCTTTGACCCATAGTGATAGTATGTGTATTTTTGTGCACGCTTTCCAGGTTTCGAGACACGCTAGCGCATAATGTTACTAACATAACATCACTAACGAGAACGGTGATATTGATACACATTCATAGACCTACATACGTATTGGGATTATTAACCTTAGAATGCTGAAACGAAAAGAAGAGAATAAAAAATATAAGCATAGATTCGAAAAGAAACCAAATTAAAGTAATTGAAATATAGTAGAAAAATGAAATATAGTTAGTATATATAGTATATAGTATAGGATAAGTATAATATTTTAAAATTAGATAAGCAAATATACATTTTGTGAACATTCTATGAAATTTGTAATAAATAAAAAGCACAAAAAAAATGAAACTGCGTTGGGGATCTTATAATTTCAAAATGGAGTAATTCACTTCGTTAAATATATTAAGAAAGAAAATTAAATTGCCGTAATATGAAAACACAAATCTCAGCAAATATTTTTCACTCAAAATAAGAAAATGAAAAACACCGCAGCTTCTATCTACTCATGGTTTATAAAATACTTTTCAATACCAGATGCTCTGATTGTAATGCATTATTTGTCACAAGAGAAAATTTACAGATTCACAGAAATTTCTAGTTCCCTTCTGTACTGAACACCTCACTTTACTTAACCCTCACATAAAGGAGTTATCACCAACCGATTCCAGCACTTATAAGGTATGAATATTGGATAATTTTACAAAGTTGCATCTAAAAGATTCAAAGACAGTTCTACTTTCAAACTCGCAACTTTTGTAATAATTTCTGAATCACTAACCCATTAGCACGTCATGCCATGTCGCATATTTTCGTGCGACACACGAAAATTCGTGGTGTGCCACGTCTTGTGCCACGTCGCAGGAAAACATGTGACGTAGATTGTTTGACATTCGACATTGTCATGGTTTTTGAAACCAAGCGGCATAAATAATGTAATGTGTTTTTTTTGGTAGATTCATATCTGTACAAAAATTTGGTTCAATTTTCAAGGTCTTGATTATTTGATTTAGGGAAAAAAGCCTAATAATAAAAGAAAAGTAAATCAATTTCATAAAAATATTAGTTTTTTAGTTGTGAATGTTTTGGTAAGCAATTAATGCACATTCGCCCGTTTTCTTTTTTGGATATTGCATAGCATATAACGCTAGCACGTGAGACATTAAAAACAACTTATAAAACCATAACAAGCAGTAAAATTTTTTTTGTTTGTAATTTTTGTTTTACTTTTCATGTAGTTACGTTTAGGGAAAAATAAAGAATATTAAACGAAGCAATGTATATTTCATAAATATTCAAAAATCAATTTCGATGCAGGATCACCACTGCAGTATCGATATGTATGTAAGTGGATTATTGGCTATTATTTTTCCGAATTTTTTTATTTTTTTTATTTTTGTATGATTCTTAAATAATTCAATCTTGTTATCCCTATGGAAGTATGTGAGATCATTTGTTCATACCTGTATATCTAGTGCTTATTTTCTTTTGTTGTTTCTATGATTGTCTTTTGCCTTCACATAGTATATATGTATGTGTATACCATGCATACATACATATGTATATACAGAGGAGCATATCTCAACAAACTTATATTCTTTGACGTTGACCTTACCTACAATTTGCGACACTGAAATAGACGAAAAGTAAGAAACATACATGCAAGGGTTCTCTACATACAAATGTCAACAATTAATCTACCTGCATGAAAAAGCGAAATTAAAAGTCGAAAGGAATAAAAAAATAATTTAGGCATTTAAATAAATATTAATGAAATCAATCAAGACAGTTCAACGAAAATAAAAAGGAAGAGAAAAAAAGATTGGAAATCGGGAACTAAGAATCTTTATAAAAGATCCTCAATTCTCCTTCTTTATTTATTTGTAATTGTTTTTGTATATGTATAAGCATTTATCTTTGATTTTACACATTTGAATATCCAATTTTCTCAATTTGGTCTTTATGCTATCACGAACTTTCTCAACTGTCGCATTGGTCTGGTATAGCGATATCTTCAAGCGGTTAATCCAGCCGATAAGTTTATCATAATCCATTTCACGACAAATCTCCCGAAGTTTCAGTCATTCTCAACAGATTCCACGAAACAATTCATTCACACGAACTTCGAACTGCTTTATCGAACCATAGCGTAAGCGAAGTTTCATACCCTTGCCCTTTAAGTTAGGCATCGTTACTCCTACATATCCACTGGTATGCTCACACACAAATTTGCACTTACAAATGCAGTTTGTACAACTATGGGAAAGGCTGCCATTACAAGTTAAGCCGATGGCAGATAGGAATTTATTGTGTTGCGTGATGGTATGACACAATGAACATTTTTCTATTCAACAAGTTATCCATCAAAAAACTGAAAATTTATCATATTAAGTAATTATTGAACTTGTTTTGGAGTTTTCCTCCTTAATTCTTTTAAATTCGCATTAAAATTGAGCAATTAAATTGAAATTAAAATCAGGGAACAGTCAACGCGCGCAAAGAGATGAAAGATGGCAATATTATGGCGTTGCGTTGGCGACACCGTTGCTAATGATTGTAATTTCGTAGCGTTGGTAGAGTGGCATGTATTCGCTATCGACCTCGAAGTCAATTTGTCAAGCAATGTAGCGCAAAAGTCCTGTCTGCTATCGGCTTAGCTTATTTAAAATCAGGTGATGAATTTTCCCTGTTCGGCGTTAATAAGAACAAAGTAAAATGCTACGTACGTCATGCGGACTGCAGCACTCCTGCGCATGGGCGGCTGGTGGGAAGCCATTGTGAAAATAAAAAGTTGGGGAATTGAATATTCCGGCTTAACATAATAGCAAATATGATAAAAATGTTTTTAATGTAAGTAACGGTGACAAAAATTCCAAAACAATACGTGTGTGTAGATATATTTTCGAAAACTTTTTCGTATAGGAAAACAGGAAACTTTATTTCGAAGTTTTTTTTCTTTTTCTCTTTCATAATATCTTAGAATAAAATAAGACGCTGATTAAAAAGAGAACAAAGAAACAATAAAAAATTAATTCTATTAAAAATCTAATTTTATTAAAAAAACTTTTACAGCAAAAATCAGTGACTGCATAATGTGGACTCATTTCTTAGTTGTACTACTATTGGCACTAACGCCACACGCTTTACTTTTAAGGAAATAACGCGATATTGAAACTGTCTACCAATGGAAACAACTCGTCTATGGGTTCCCTACACGAGCAGATCAGCAACACGCGGAATCTAACGGGCATTTAGTGCCTGATGGGCAATGATTGATTCATTTGAAGAAAAGAATAATAATAATAAAATAAATAGATGGAATGTTTACTCCTTACTTTATTCCAATTTTTCTCTTATTTTTTTATTTTGCAGCAAATGCCTCACGTGTCATCATCACTATACCCAGATTTACAGCGGGTATTCCCTACACACTGGCGGTGGTGAGTGACAAGAAAGAAACCAATGGCCCAGTTTTGCAACCTTACCCAGATTGTAGTTATCATAACGCACATGCCGATGATTGTGTAGCGGTGAGTTCAAAAATATTTTTTAAGGGATGCATTATTTAATTAAATAATCATTTTAGCAGATTTTTTTGTTAGTATCCTGATTAATTATAATTTTTTTTAATTTTCTAATGAATTAATTTTTACGTCAATTAAATAAACAATTGTAACTAAAAAATGAAAAGAATTGGTGTGCCATTAATTAAGAACTGTTTTTGAATAATTGCTAAACAGAACCGTTTTGAGTAAGTAATTAATTGATTAATGAAATTTTTCTAAAAATCAATAATTTTGGTAATACATAATCCTGTTAATTCGATGATTAACAAAATTAATTAATCATTTACTGAAAAAAAAAACAATTTAATTGGTCCATAAAATTGACGATTAATCAAAAATAATAATTGAATAATCGTTAAACCGTTTTGTTTCGAATGTGATTGATTTCAATCAAAATTATTAATTAAATAATTATATTTTATGATCAATTAATTATTGCGTTATATTTATTAATAAAACATATTTAATAATTCATATGTATTTCGGCTCATTTAGGCCACAGAGTGCAATCAAATGACTCCGGCGTTATTGGCACAACTCAATTATGTCCGCCACAGCTACTCGTTTAGGATTTGAACACTGACACTTTAATCCAATGCTATCGTTTCGAGTCGAACGTGTACTTGGCGAACGCTTCGCTATTAATGAACCCACTCGTTGTCGTGCAAGATCCTCCACTAACTGGCCGCTGCCAACGCATCCACGTCTATATTGTAAATAAGAAACGAGTGTGCGGTAAGCGTATGCCGAACTTGCTGCGCACGCACGACAAACTTGATGTATAGACTAACTCGCTGAAATATTTTTATCTTTATCAGCTGATGTCTCTTATCATGGTCTCGTCGTTTATGACTCCGAGTTGAATACCGCATGGCGTGTTGAGAATAGATTTATGTACCCCGATCCCGATCATGGTGAACATACGATCGCTGGACAGAAATTTATACTGATGGATGGCATGTTTGCTTTGGCCACCGATCAACGTGATCTATACTTCCATCCATTGGCCACCAGGAGTGAGTATGCCGTGCCTTTGAGCGTGTTAAACAATCGTACTGTGTGGATGGAAAATTGGAGGCAATGCCAGAAGAATTCCGATTGGTGGGCCAACGTAATAGTGAATGTGCCGCAGAGGCAATGGATAGTCAAAGGAATCTATATTGCGTTACATTCAATCCAATTAAGTTGGTCAGATGGAATCTGAATAAGAAAGAGAGTAAATATAATGGGAGACGTGAAATGACATTGAAGGCAGATCCACGAATGCTGGAGTTTGTCAGAGTCCACGTCCCTGCTCCTAAGGATATTTTTAACGACGTACAGATAGACCATAAGGTCTGCGTTCACCCAACACATTCTTTTAAGTAAAGTAAAAACACAACTGAAATAGTTAATTCAGTTAAAATTTTTACATGAATTTATTCATTATATTTTTAAGTTTAAAATGCAAAGCAAAAACTTAAATTCCTATTTTCATTTTCGAGATAACGGTATCTAAGTGCAAAAACAAGTAAACATAGGAACCGCAAAGTCTGCGTTCAGTTTGCTTTATTTGAGAATACCGTTACTTTTCATGAAGATGTTTCTTCTGTTTGCACATTTTCTATTGTCTTTTGTTCTAATTAATCATTTAAAGAGTTCGTGACGTGTTTTAATATTAGTTTGAAAAAATGGAAGCCAAAGGGAAAGAAATTACTGTGTCAGAAAGAAAATAATTATTAAACTGTGGAAAGATTGCGAAAGTTTCCGAAAAATTGGACAAACTAATGGAAGAACGTATTCCTCCGCTCAGCGCATACTAAATAATTTCAAGCAAACTGGTATTTTAACGTCGAAACCCCGATCTGGTCGTCCAAAAATATTATCAGTACGGGAAGAGCGCAAAATAATAAATCTGGTGAAATTAAACTCGAAAAAAACTTATATCTCACTTCTCAAAAGACGAAAGCGCATTGAATTTGCTCATAATTATATAAATAAGTATCAGGGATTCTGGAAACAAGTCATTTTTCCAAATCAGTCAAAGTGGTGGTGGAATTATGGTAAGAGGGAGCATGGCGGCTAATGGTGTGGGTCATCTTGTATTTATCGAATCGACAATGGATAAATGGGGATATTTAAATATTGAAAAAAAATACCTTGAAAAAAAGAGAATCTAGGCTTATTTTCGACGTTTTGGTTTCCGAAGCACACTGGCTCTTATACAATGCACCTAGACAGCTTAAAATGCCTCCTCAGTCACCCGATCTCAATCCCATATAGCACCTTTGGGATATGTTAGGAAAAAGAATTCATTTGGATACACATAATAACAAGTAAAGAGGTTTTGCGGAGAGTTATGCTGGCTGAATGGCCCCGAATTATATATGAGGAGTGAAAATGAGAATATAGGTTTTTGTTTTTACATTTTAAACAGAAATATAATGAATAAATGCATGTAAAAATTTAAACTGAATTAACTATTTCAAGTGTGTTTGTACTTTACTTTGAAAAATGTGTTGGGCGAACGCAGACTTTATGGTCTAGCTGTATCAGCAGCTTCCCTAACCTTGAAAACTACCGTCTGGAAGATACTGCAGTATTCCGTAAGCTTGAAGGGTTGTCTGAGATCTAGATCTACGTAGAGTTTGCAAGTTTCGCTGGCGGATCACCTGCTGCTATGCCATCCATTCGAATTCAGCTCCAGGCTACTTTTAAACGTAAAGAAATTGGAGAGATATTTGAAAGACTCATAGGTATGGTTAAGTTATGCGCAAGTGCATCTCCTACGTATTTTTCCACTAGTTTTCATTATAACTTTTGCTCTAATTCATCTCATGCTTTATTAAAACTTACCAAAGTTTTTGAAAATAACAATTTTTCTCCAAAAGAGTATATAAACCTAGCTACGACTCTAGACTTGGGAATTTGTATTGTTAATCTTAGTCACTTGGGACAGAAAAGGTCATACAACTGGGTTAAAATATTTACCAACTAGTATACTCACCTTCTACAAAGATAATATTCTCTTGCTGCCGTTAGTTGCACAGTGGCACACAAGTTAAAGATAATAATATTGGAATTAATTCGGTCCGTTTTTATGCTAAAAAAAATGTTTTTTATTGTAAAAAAGTTTTACAAAAACATCATTCAAAGACTTGTTCGTCGAAAGAGACTACTTTTTCCAATATCTGTGGTAATTTGTGAATACCATCTCAAGAAATGAGTCCACTCTGTCCTCTATCCAATCATTGAGTCATTTGTAGCAGTCGAAAGGTGCAAGGTCTGGAGAATAAAGCGGATACGATAAGACTTCCGATTTCAGCGTTTCCATGTAGTTTTTGAGCGTTACAGCCACGAGCAATGTCATTTTGCAAAATCATCTTGTCATGCCTTTCGATCGTTCTTGGCCGTTTTTCGCGCAATGTGCGGATCAAACACATTAGCTGTAGTCGACAAGGAGTTTAATTTGCGTTTGGCATGGATCTGTATCCAGCTTCCTATTTCCCATCTTCAAATTTTTTGGGTTGGCCAGGACGCTCTTTGTCTTCAACACTAAAATCATCACTTTTGAAGCGTCGAAACTACTCTCCATACCATAAACTTCCACAAACATTCGATGGGATTCAGCTGCATTTTTACACTTCCAATTAAAATATTGTAGAAAATGAAAACTTCCAGCAAATGCTTTTTATTTAACACAAATCAGGAAATTTTCGAAGAGACAAAAGATAATGTTGTCAGAAACAGACGATAAAGCATACTATAACAGGTCATTTTTTTGGTAAAATTCTGTTATTTTTTTTATTCAACATAGTTCCCCTCAAGAGTGGTACTCTAAATTAAGCGACTCTCAAATTTTTCGATCCCATTTTTTAGTACAATTTTTCTTTTGCTTCAAAAAAGGAATCAGTTTCGACGGCCACCTCTTCATCCGACGAAAAATTCTTCCCAGCGAGCATTCTTTTAAGAGCAGGAAATAGTCAACAGGGGCCAGAAGTGGAGAATTCGGTGGATACGGGAGCAATTTGAAGCCCAATTCATAGATTTTGTCTCGATTTCAGTGATTCTTTTTTTCTTCAATGCGGCTGTTTATCGTCTATTTCGCCCTTCGAACGGTACGACAACGCTATGTTATAGTCGCTGTTGATGATCCTTTTTTTCAAGGTAGTCCATGAAAATTATTCCAAGCGCAACCCGAAATATAAACGCGTTGCGTTTTTCCGTTTTGAAGCGGGTTCATCGTGTGCAGTCCACTCGGATGACTGTCGATTGGACTTCGGAATGAAATGATGGAGCCATGTTTCATCCATTGTCACATATCGATGCAAAAATTCGGGTTCATTACGCTTGAACATCTCCAAACACTGCTCGGTGCTCATTTCACCACGTCTAAACTTAGCATAGCATTCCTTGATGGATGATTTTCCTGGGGCATTGTTCAGAAACTCTTCATCAAGCCAAGTTTTTGATTCAACTGTATTTTTCCCCTTCAAAAAGCAATATTTTATCAACACGTGAAATTCCTTTTTATCCATTTTTTCACAATAACAGAAGTTGCTTCACTCAAAATGCTATAATTCACAAACTAATGATCCAGCAGCTGTGAAATTTATACACGCGTCTTTTGAAGGTCAGGTCTAACTAAAAATCTATATGGATTTAATTCTATTACAGCCATCTATGTGTCAGGCCGGGAACTTTTCAATTGACCTGTTTTATTGGTGATCGCTTCCAAGATCGGCCGCAACTTGCAGGTGGAACTATGTATATTTTAAGAACGGACCAAATTAATTTGTACACAAAATAATAATAAATTGAGCGTAAAAACGTAAAAAAAATTTAAATGAAGGAAATGAAGAAATTGTGATAAGAAATATACGATTTAAAGGGTAAAGTCAACAACTCACTTTACTTTTATTAATTCGATTGTTAATAATTTGTTCTTAAATTCATTTTATTATAGATGTCGTAATGGAACTAAAGATTGAAATAGAAGGCTTAAGAAATGAGTTCAGCAGAAAAGACTTCACTAACAGAAGGTAAATTAGAATTAAAGGAAAGAAAGGAGACTTTATTTACAATATCTGTCTTTTCTTGTTTTTAGAGGCTCTTATGTAAATATCTTATATACCATAACCATAAGAAACGGAGATTCCAAATCAAATTCTTTATCTTGTTTTGGAAGAGAATAAAATAATGGATAACAATGTTGATGGCAAACAGAAGAAAATATCGCCTTTGCGTTACAAAAATCTAATAAATGTTTAGAAATGCCAAGTGAAACCAGGTCCCTATCCACCGATCCCTTCCAACGGAAGACGAAATTATCTACGACTTCAAAGTTATGTCTGTCAACAGTAACGTGTGAGAAGAGTCACGAATACTCTGGCAGGACAGGAGATATTTCATCTTTTCCTCTTTACAACCAGACCCATTCGCTTCGCTTCATGTCTAACATGAAGAAAGCAGAACTAACGTTGCGGTTCTTATGACCTATGATATATGTATATCATGATATAAGCCAACAATTATACACTCTTGTAGAAGATTGTACCTGGTCTATTTTAGTCTGCAGCTCGTATTATTTTGTCTTATCGAATTCAAACATAGCGGCGTAGAGGCAGTTCCTTATCATGCTATCGAAGACAGCTTTAAAATCGATGAAAAGATGGTGTGTATCGATTCTTTACTCAGATGTCTTCACCAAGATTTGGGGCATGGTAAATATCTGGTCAATGTTGGATTTATCAGGTCTAAAGCCAAACTGATAAGGTCCAATCAAGTTTTTTGAAGATGAGCTTTAATCCTTCACACAATATGCGATATTGAGCGTATGACATACTTTCGTCCGACCATATTCTGCGAAGAAGCTGAAACATGACCTTGTCTGTCCTTCGCCGCCGTAATTAAATAGCTCGGCCGGTAAGCCGTCGGCTTCCGCCGTTTTGTTATTCTTAAGCGGATAATCGCTATTCGAACTTCATCATAGTCGAGTGATAGAACTTCTATACCATCGTCATCGATTGGTTACTTTTCATATTTAATAAAATACAAATTTGTATTATAAAAAGGAATTTCTTGTTTATACAAGTACATATTTTACTACTTGAAGTAAAATAAAAATTATTATTTTTACTTTTTTCTATACAATTACGTTATACATGATTTGGAAAATTAATTAATTTGGAAAATAATAATTCGGAAAATATTTCCATCAAAATATATCCTATAGTTTATTTCATTATTTCGTATTTTATTAACTTTATGCACCAATGAAAATTGGTTTCCTTGAAACTATTCAGGTAATGTATTCGCTGGAATGCGTTTTTGAAGGCACTCTAAACTACCTTTCCCGTAAGGTATTACTTCTTCGTTTATTTTTAATCATTATCCCGTGTTGAAGTAAAGAATTCTAGTAGGCGAAGGGGTGAACGATTGTTAATTTATTTTTAATTTCTGCTTTTCATTCTCTGGTACTCAAGTTTTTTACTGGATAGTAACTGGAATCTGATTTTGCTTTTGTATCATTTAAATAATTATCTACTCAAGCTCTGCGACTCGCTGTGACAACACTGCGTTTTCACTTATCTTTTGTTCTTCTAGTCGTTAAGTGAGTGTATTTCCATTACCAATGCTTGCGCTTTCCGCGTCTTTGTACAGCTGTTTAAACTCAGGAACGTTTCCATATCGAATATTTTTAATTATTATTGTATTTTATTGACGAGTTGTTTCTTTTGATACCTTTCATGTACACAAAATGGTGTATTCTTTTATCTGAAGTATGTAAGTACTAGAAAAAGAAATAGACCCACCGAAATTTAAAGCGATCTTATCAAAACGATGAGTTGAGTTGATTTAGCCATGTCCGTCTGTCTGTTTGAACGCATACTACACCCTCAGTTTTTCAGATATTTTAACCAAACTTGATATGACAGATATGAGGTTTTGAATAAAAAAAACGCTTAAAAAGCCATATAGGAGCGTGAAATTTGGTATTATGCGCATATATTATGAATTGCATATATAGAGAAAATCATTGAAATCGGTATACTATATAATATAGCGCCCATACAACTTATTTTTTCCTGTCTCTAAGAGACAGCCGTTCTTTTTAGTTTTATATTAAAACTTAGTTTTCCATACAAAAAAGTATGTAAGTACATATGTATATCAATAAATTTATAAGATTCAAAACTGCTTATTCCACATCGCATATTTTTTTCATTTTCTCAAATTTTTCAAGTTTCTCCAATTTTTTTGTTTGCAATAGCCCACTCATACTTTTTCAACACTTCGAATCTTTAAACACGAGGGTTTTGGTTTGTATAATAATTTTTTTGTAAATAATGTCGGTTCCCATTAAATTTGGATATTTTTTAATGTTTTTGACATTATTTGCAAATGCCATTCATATTATGTGACAACAGAAATTAGAGTTGCTAGATATACAAAATTTTTATTATAAAATATATACATATGTACATACCTAAATAAGATATTTGAATTTACATTAACGACCGATTATAGCGAGTAGAGTTCGGCCTTTCGTGCCGAATACAGAACGAGTGTAAAGAAAAAACTTCGGATTTTTGCATGAGGCAACGAGGAACTTAAAAGAACGACGATTTACGAATACGTTTTCAAATCAAATATGCGGAAGAGCCACGAACACATTTAGCAGAGTTTCAATTTTTTGCACTAACACACGCACTGTTCTATATTCTTTTATTACATATGATTTTCACGTAATAGTCAATTTTAAATACTAGCTTAGATTTGCAAAGTAATTTTAGAAAAAATTGTTATTCACTCCTCCGCATAAATCGACGGTCAAACGATGACTGAGACGCTGATTTGATTTAGTATCGTTGCCAGATTGCTGACACTTGTATTTAACAGTATGCTAGAAACAATAGCAACATCAGAGCAGAAAGCGCAAGCTAAAATCGCAACAATGATAACAAATAGCGGAATAAAGTTGCTGAGGCGACATAAGCAACGTTTGCTAACGTCTTTGTCTCCCAACGTTTTTACTATAAACACGGCTTGGAAAGCTAGTAAAAATCTCAACCCATTCAGTAAATGCTGAATTGCCGTAACGAATCATGGGCGGTATGTCAACCATATACTGCTTCAGATAATGCACCTTTGCTACTAAATCATGTTTCTGGCGGAACATCTATGTACACATATCTGAGGTAGAAAAAGTTTATTGATATTCTGAATCCGAAAAAAAGTCTACTGGACACGATCATATCACACCAAAGGTGCTAAAAAAAAACTGCCAAGCATTGCTCGTTGACGGTGTGCTTTAATCTCTCACACCATTTGCTAGATAGGCCCTAATATGCGATATTGAGGAAGCTCATCCCATGATAATTGGTGCAGACCGTGGAGCCCCTTTTTTATTGATTGGGCAGAGCACACTAAGGTTCTGTTCCTCGAGCATGCTTTCTTCCGATCATATTCTGCAAAGAAGCTAATGCATACACCTTGTCAGTTCTTCGCCGCCCTATTTGAATAACTCTGCCGGCAAGCTACTCGAACTTTGTCATAGTCGGGCAATGGAACATTTGTTCCATCATCTTCAATTGGGGATTCGGGTGCACCATGTCCGGTTGTCGCAATTTCATTCATTGAAACTCATCCTACCAGTTCAAACCAATTGTTTCCGTAGTGGCGGTACGTACGGAGTTCGATATTCCTTTAATCAATCATCGGTCAATCATAATATAGCCCAGCACAATTTCGACACCGTGACGATGACAGCGCTCATAAGTGCGTTCTATTTCCTTATAGAAAACATCTTTGGTCACATCGTCTTTTTTTAATACGGGGCGTGGGCGTATATAAGCGATATGTTGAAAAGCTTTTCTTTGATGGGAACTGTGGCTAGACGTTCACCCACCGGGGTGAATGCCAGGCCTTGACGACGGGCCCAACGCAAATGCAAATTTATACGTTCGCTGCATTACATTTCACAAGGACTCACCTTCTTCCGTCCTTGTCGCGTTCATTTAATTTCATTAATTTATTGGACGGAGGTGACGTCAGCTTTTAGTCGTACGGGGACATCAACCAGCTGGGCAGCAGCACCTTCCCAATTAAGGGATCGGTTCATGCCCCCATATCGAAACAGGATTTTCATGTGGTAGGCTCCAAATCCTACGCACAACCGCGGGGCCTCGCCTTCTCACTTTAGCTCACTTCCAATCGGATGCTTGTTGGCTACCCAGAAGACACTTGTCCTAAGACCAGAAGTCGTGATCTGCTTGAACCATGTGTAAAATAATAGTTTCAGTCAAAAACTTTCCTCACTTGCATGTGAACTTCTACACATGGCCCAACCATTAGCTAATCTAGTGATAATTTAATTTATAAAAATTATTGTTTATAAAAGATTGGATTTTAAAAAATCCTTTGATCAGGCACTAGCTTTTTATATTTGCTAAAAACTGTATAAATGTAATTTAAATCTATTGAGCGGTTTTCGAATTTCAGTAGGCACTAGTTCAAAAAACATAGTTTTGAGAAAATCACAAGCATTCTGAAACTGCCGAAAGTCCGTTTTAAATGTCAATTAACTCGGTATAGTATTTTTTGGATTATTTTTAAAGTTATATATAGAATTTTAAAGATATTAATTTTTTTTAAGAAAATGACTAACTCCGACCCCTTATTTGTAAGAAACTCTTTCTTGTTGTTAGCAACGTCTAGAGACGCTTCATATGATAAAATACTATGTCTCTTATTAAATAAGTGGGATGCTTCTTGAGCTCGTTTCACCCCATTGCTAAGACTGAAAAAAACCCACGCAAAACCTATTGACAACTTTCATCACTTTGTCGATTATTAAGCTGGCGTTCGATAATCCGATGAGAGATCTCTTGTACGCCCATCATGTCTAAGTTCGATATTCCTGCGGAGCTGATTCGGCTTTACAGAATCAAATTAAGCAACACCACCAGCTCTGTCAGAGTAGGAGCATACCTTTCGGAAGCTTTTTATACCGCTTGAGGTTTCAGACCAAGCAACTCTGGAACGGGTACTTTGGAAGTATCCAGCTCATAGCATATGCCGATGATACTGATATTATTGGACGTTGAAAGCGTGATATTACTGCTACATTTTCTGAAATTGAGTAATTAGCATACGAGGTGTGTTCAAAGGAAAAGGTGACGGTTTTGCTCACTGTTTTCTTTGATTAAAATGGTGTGGTGCATCATGAGTTCCTGCCGTACGGCTAATGAGGCATACTACAAGAAAGTTATGCAACGTTTGCGTGAAGCAATACGGCTCAAACGATCGGAATTGTGGAAAAACAAATCGTGGATTATGCATCAAGATAATGCACCAGCTCATCCATCAATGCTTATTCGTGATTTTTTGGCCAAAAACAAAACCGTAATCATACCTCAACCACCGTATTCCCCAGATTTGGCTCCCTGCGACCTTTTCCTGTTAACAAAACTAAAGAAAGCAATGAAAAGAAAGCATTTTGCCACAATTGAGATGAGATCAAGTCAGAATGGAAGAAAGAGCTGATGGTCATATCAAAAAGCGCATTTCAGAAGTGCTTCGAGGATTGAAAAACACGCTGACACAATTGTATTGTATCCGAGGGGGATTCCCTTGAAGGGGACAAAATAGATATTGATGAATAAATAAGTACTTTTCAAAAAAATTCAAAATTCACCTTTTTCTTTGAACACACCTCGTAGATGGTCTGGAGTTAAGCGAGGGCAAAACGAAGTACCTGTTATTTTGTTTTGAAATGAATTTTTTTTTTTAATTTTAGAAAAGTTTAGTACCCGAAATTTCTACCTTCTTATCCAAATAAATTACTGTGAAAATAATTATTTTATAAATTATGGAAATTTCTATATTCTTAAAAGGCTCTTATATCAACAAAACATTTCAAAATTAAATTGAACTAAATAAGGCTACACACAAAACATCAATGTTAACAGTAAATTACTTTTCTATTATTAATACTTATTTGTTGGTGGGGAAATAAAAAAAAATTTATGAATATTTCATATGCATATTTAACGTTAAGGTAATCGTTAATGAGAAAAAGTACAGAGAAAAGAGGTGTAATAACAACACAGATGATAATTGTTGCATGCAAAAGCAATTTGCAAACAATTTGTCGAATAATAAAGCATGGAAATGAATTTCGTGATATTACAGACGCTATAAAATATACATACATATGTTTATAAATATTTCAATTTATTTTAAAAATATGATATACATTATTATATTATTTTAATATCTAGTTAACAAATTATATATTGGGATAGATTAACAACTAAAATTTACAATTTATTATAATACCTAATTATTGTGTTGTATTAAAAAATTACATTATTGAAATTTTAAATTAACTTAAATAATTATTAAAATAACTTAATTCTAATTTCCTCAAACATGATCTGAAAATATAAAAAATGAGATATTAGAAAATAATGTAACATTAAAAATTCATAAAAAAATTATAAAAGAAATAAAAATTTAGTTGCAGTGCAAAATTTGTAGGAATTTATAGGAAGTTCAAAACTGGAAAATTTTTTAAGAAATTTTTTTTACAATTTTACAATTTCAAAACCAAAAGAAAGATAATCGTATTATCTTTATTTTGATATATATTAAAATTTATTTCAACACTGAAACTTGCACTTTTTACTTTCATTTTGCTTACACAGTGCACTTATTTACATGGAAATAAATTTAGTAATTATGAATAGCAGCGACTTTTGTTTAAAATTACTCAAAATGTTTGGGGTTCCTTTCCAAAATAAGTGTATTTGATGTGTATTTCATTGATAGTTGCTGTGCTTTAAAAAAAAATAGCCCTGGGCCAGACCAACACCGATTTTGACTTGCATAGTACTTATATATTCACGCAACACTTTTTATTTATATAATTTGCTTGCATATTTATTTTTATTTTAGAGATTATTTCACGAAGCACGATAAAACCAAGCGTTTGTAGTTTGTTTGTTAGCGATATACAGGCGGACTCCCTGTACGTACATATGTATGAAAAAGTACAACTTTAAATATTAATAACTTTTAAACTATTTAAACTATTTTGAAAAAAATACACATCATATTATTTAAACAAAAGCCACTGTTCTCATTATCACCGTCACATAATAATAATTTTAAAAACAACTACTCACTGTATATGCGTAATTGAAAATCCTCAATTTCTGCGGTAAGCAAATCTGCATTGAAAGAAAAATTGTATATGAGCATAAATTATTGCCATTAAGATCACAGTTTTTATAATAATACTTACTTGTGTTGGCTTCTCTATGAAGTTGGAACGCCTGGGAAATCTGAAATGAAAATGATATTAATAATTTAAATAATTTTAATAATTTCATTTAATTTCTTACCGCTTACTTCAACACAGCACAATGGTATGTATTCGCTTGAAGTAATACCATTTCATGTGAATTTTCAAGATGGCTGTGGTCACTGTTGCCACTCACGCATCGAAAATACACCAAAATTATTACATATTTACTCCTAAAAATATACATACTGTGACGGAAGTCCCAAATACGAAGGACAGGCATAAGAAGCGGCAGTAAGATGCAAATTATCCTTACCAAGGACAAACAAAAGGGTACACAGTGTAAAGAAAATTCCACGTCGTAAAGGATAAACGGAGCAGCTGCAGCTACCGCAGGCAAACAAATAATCAGCTTATTCTTGAGTGCGTGAACAGAACGTTTGGGTCATCTTCAGGTATAAAAAGAGCGGCAGTTGCTATGTTCTCGATTCACACTCCAGATAATTTCAATTATCGACTTTTCTCTTTTATCTGACATTCGCTTCTCATTTCCGCCACAATATGCAATTCTGCACATAAAATAGTCAGTTTATTTGGATATGTGAGATTCATATAATATTATATACAAAATTATATGAAGCTAAGCCGAGGAAACTCGATTTTAAAATACAGCAAGTAATTATTCATAGAAAAATTCTTCACTTTTTTTGCTAGAGTAATTAAGAAACAGAGATAAGTTTTTTTATATTTATATTAACAGATGTTTACTAAATACACCAGATTAAAAATTAAATTGGTACATGATAGTTCGAACGGCAACCATGACTGTGAGAATGAATTCGCTTCATGTGAGAACTTTGAAAAATCCTATGTTTATTCTTTGCTTTTCTTAATAGAATACAAAATATTATTAGACACAAAATATTATTAAGTTAAGGAAATTTATTTCCCTATTCTATCACAAAATTTATAAATGTGTTCGTGAGAAGATAAAAATGTGTGAATGTGTGGGGGAAAGTGGGTAGTCGTGGTTGGCAGGGATTCTAATGTGCTATTTTGCAATGTATTAAACAAATATGTATTTATTAGTGATTGAAAATAGTTTTTGAGATTTTAAAAATAACAAATATTCAAAATTATATTAATAATAAACAATTTATAATAAACTGTACGCGTCCGTACGTAGCGTCCCCTTTAATTTAAATAAAACGAAAAAAATTAAATAATATATGCCCGCATACTGAGGGCATGAAACCATTTCATTTCATTTATTTTTTTAATAAAAAAAAATTTCGTTTCATGAAAAAAAATTATTTTTTTGGACTGTTAAAATAGATTATTTCTAAGTTTAATACATTCATAACAAATATCGATTTAAGTACAGATATATGTATAGTCAAAAACTTAACCATTGATACTCGACCACTACTATTCGAATATAAAATTCAATTCCTTCAAATTCGAATGGTTAATCATTTTTCATTTTTTGAATATTTGCTCAGTGACAATTGCCTGAGACGGATAATTTCAAAGTAAAAAGTAATTGCTTTCAGAAAGCATAAAAATTTAGAACCAAGAAAAGGGTTATATAGTATTAACGGGTGACCCATTTCGAGGTTTTCTACTTTTTTAAAGAAAAAAAACAACAAAAATTCAAATTTATTGGGGAATTTTTATTATCATTAGAAAGAACTTTGGCATTTATCTTATGAAGATTTCCTTTTTGAAATGTTGGCCGCGGCTACGTCTCAGACGGTCCATCCGTTGATTACAATTTTCGTTCGAGCATTTCGACTGGTAACTGGCGAGTGACATGCGTGATGTCTTGCTCCAAGGCCTGAATCGAAAAGGGATTGTCCGCATAGACTTTAGACTTTACATATCCCCCCAGGAAAAAGTCTAACGGTGTGATATCACACGATCTTGGTGGCCAATCGACCGGCCCAAAACGTGAAATTATCTGTTCACCGAAGTGTTCTCTCAATAAATCCATTGATTGATTTCAACAGTTACTTTGAGTAGAGTACCCTCTTGACGTGAATAGAGAAGAGGAGCACACCATCTTAATTTACACTGATGGATATGAAATAGGCTGCGGTGAAAGGACGGGGTTTTCTTCAAAGGTCTCAAAATCTCCCATTCTTTTCCTCTCCCGAATTCTGCTATTATCTTCCAAGCGGAAGTACTAGGTATAGAAAGGTCTGTAGAGCTCTAATGAACAACAATAATAAAGAAGGCAATTATATACATGGATAGCTAGGCGGTATTGATGGCCTTATCGTTGCCAACAATAAATTCAAGCATCGTCAACAATAATAGAAAAGCCCTTAGGGCTCACTGTCAGATCAGATCGTCATTTCCTTAATATGGGTGCCGGCAATACATTTTCGGTAAAGAAACAGCTGACGAGCTGCCTAACTGGGCCGCTTTTGAGGAATCGAAGAAGGAAGCGCGAAATACATTCTTTACAGAACGTGAATTTTCGTAATAAAGTTGAATGATTTGTAAACGATGTTCAGGCGTAAGTCTTTAGACGATGAAAAGCCAAACAATACTGAACAAAAATAACATGACAGCTTGAGACGACTTATGCGTGATTTGTTAAAACAAGGCTATTGAATAAAGTACCTCTACTTGGATCACTCTTTATATTAAAGAAACTGATCAAAAACTACCAAAAATATTTTTGGAGCTTTTTCAATTTCATGTAACGAAACTTGAAAGAAATTCTAAAATAGCTTCCATATGGACGGAATATTTTCATGAGAATAAGCGGAAAATCTGAGGCCTCAACGCAACCACGAGCAGTCGAGTTAGTATAACGAGAAATTATTTTGGTAATCGAATCTTCAAAAAATTGTGATTATTTTTTAATCAGCAAAAAGAAACTTTTCGAACATTCAATTACTAATGTATATATATATATATATTTGGCGCTTTGTAACCGCTGAAGCGATTTTTGGCCGAGCTCCTCCTCCAATTTGTGGTTTTTGCTTCTTGATGTTTTTTACCAACAAATGGAGGGACCTACAGTTTATTCTAAGCCGCCTCCGAACGGCCGATGGATTTTTATGAGGAGCTCTTTCACATGTCAGAATTACACTGGGAGGGCTTGACATTCCCTGCCGACCAAATTACCAATGAAGTGCACGAATAATGGATTAGTCAGATTATTTGGATAATTTATAGAAGTTTTTCTATTTCTGTGGGAAAATCAATCGTACTATTAACCAAAATTTTGTAAATTCGTGATTTTCAGTTTTAAATTTGAAACGCTATGAACATGGTGAAGCCTGATCCAGTTTTAACAGTATGCTTTAAGAAAAAAAATGCAACACTAAGTTACTCACGGAAGATTTATAATGTTTACTTCGACAAATTTAAAAGATTTACTAAAGCCGTTTCTATAAGAAATATGCAAGCTTTCCTACAGGGCATTCATTTATTGCACTTGCAAGTAAAACATACGTTTAACGGGACATACATATGTAATAATTTTACAATTACTCGTAGCTCTTGGTATTTGTTGCATATGCGTTTATACTAATATAAGTTAATGCGTATATACAATTATTATCATACTTCATATTTCGTCATAATAATCACAAATCAAAATCATTTCATTGTAAAACGTCAGTTTTGGAAAACAAATGCCTGAAAATATGTGAAATATGTAATACTTGGTATATTTTTCTTCTTCTTTTCTTTTGGAAATGCACTCAAGCATTTACAGATAATTCGTGGGATGATATGTATGACATAAGGGCGGTTCGTTTTTAATATGTTTAAGCTCACATAATTAACTTTAGTTTTCCAAATTTAAATAGCAATTAGATAGTTAACGCATATTGAATTAGCTTATGGGCATTTTAATCAAATCTCACGAGATTAATTTTCGTTTTCTAAAAGGTTAATAAAAGTTATTAATTCAACTTACAGATTTTCTATTTTCTTCAAAGAAATACGGCCTAACAATGCACCATAAAGTGACTCGTTCTGGGTGAAGTTCCGTCTCATGGGTTATTTCCGGGTTTATCCACTCTATATACGGCAATTTTGCTTGTTTAGATTGCTGTTTGAATCAAAATGGGACTCATTAGACATAAACAGGAAATTTAATAAGTTATTATCTTCTTCAGCCATTTCAATAATTTTTAGCAAAATTCCGGGCGAATAGACAAATCCAAGGGGTTTAACTGGCTCCTTATTTGAACTTTACGGTAACAGGTTTAAGTAATCCGTAATAATGACCGTCTGCTACTCCTAAGCTGCGCCGTTAAGTTTCGAGAGGAATCACTTGGATTTGCCTGAATTAACGATGCAACAGCCGTGATTGTGTCATGAATACGAACGTACGGGAATCGTACGCCGCTTTCGGTATCCCAATCATTCATTTAAACAAATTAAATAAAAATAAAAAAAAGTAACCCAGAAAAAAGTTATTACATAATAGCTTAAACCGTGAATTACGTTGTGATAACCTGATCTTTAACATTAAAAATATTCAAGCACCCATCAATGTTTTTAGGTGACTGCATTTGCCAATATTTTGTTGATATGAATGTGCTTTTCCAAAGCCCGAGTGCCTTGATATTTGGCCAAAATATCAGCTTGAAAATATTTTCATGGGACCATGTACTCGTGTTTTCTCTTTACCAGCCTGAGTTATTATGATTCAATATATTGATATTCAACCTGATTGAATATTAAGAATGTTTTTATTATTTTTAAGTGTAAATACTTTGAAAATCTCGAATCGGAACATGTAACGAGATATTTATGTATTATATATATGATATAATTTGGGAAAATTTTATTGTTTTCGTATTGATAGTAAAAAACCATGGACATTCGTACAGTCAAATTTATTTTGTTTCGGACGGCTAGATCATAGTTCTGCTGCAATGTCGCATGGGACACATTTCAACCATTTTAACATCTAAAATATATTTGAATGATATGTGAGTTAGTTATTAATAATACAAATTATTTTCAATATTGTCAATTATATTTTATTCAGCACTTTGTCAGTAAATCTTCAGATATCTGGTTCTATGGTACATCAGTCATAGAGTTATCCAGCATTAGCGATCACAACACCGCTAAGTAAATTACACTATCTCTTCACAAGTTTAGACTTTAATATTAATATTCATCATACCTAGAGGGCAACTATCTAGGTATGATGAATATGGAAGAAGTGTCATAAAGGAGGAAGACACCATCTCAATACACGACGACAGGATCAATATGAATTTCGGTGCGGGTACGGGAGAATAACACGAATATTTTCATATCTCCCATTACATCATTTAGTCAATGATGTAGTGAATAACTACTACGGAAAGCCACCATATAATCGGCCATCTGGTATTTCTGATCTTATCGGTAGGTAAGTACCAAACTTTGAATTAATGTGCACATATCTATAACAGGTCAATTTTAAATTTCCCGGCCTGACACATAGATGGATCTACTAGACTTAAATCCACAGCGCGGAAAAACGCAACAGTCGGCTCGCAAGGTTATGGCGTCTGTATTTTGGAATGCGCATGGAAACATTTTCATTGAATACCTTGGAAAGGAAGGACGATCAACAGCGACTATTACATAGCATTATTGGATCGTTTGAGGACGGATATCGCCGAAAAACGGCAGCATTTGAAAGAAAAGAAAGTGCTGTTTCAACAAGACAATGCACCGTGTGACATGTCAGTGAAATCGATGGCAAAAATCCATGAATTGCTTCCGCATCCAACGTATTCTCCAGATCTGGCCCCCAGCGACTATTTCCTGTTCTCAGATTTCAAAAGAACGCTTGCTGGGAAAAAAAATTTCGTCGAATGAAGAGGTGAACGCCGAAACTGAGGCCTATTTTGAAGCAAAGGACAAATCGTACTACAAAAAATGGTATCGAACAATCGGAGAGTCGCTATAATCTGTGTATCACCTTTGAAAGGAACTATGTTGAATAAAAAAATGTGTTTTACTATGCTAGGACGGGGACTTTTGAGTTGACCTGTTAAATATAGAATTTTTCTTTGTCCTTAACGGCTGATTGGAAGAGAGGTGTATCCAGTACGAATGAATTGTCCAAAATTTTATCCCTAATGGGTTGAAAAATAGGTAGAAAGCCCCCGATTTTGGTTTAATTTAAAAGAAATCACGCATTTTCCGTAAAATTCATTTACATTACGATTTGCTTGGTATTTTAAACATAGTTGGCTATTTTTTAGGTCAACATGTGGAAAACTTATGTTGTAACTAAATAAATATATAAAAAACCAATTAAAAATCTTATTAAAATTAAATTCCATGCGGACGAGGTTCGGTTGAGTTGACCCATCGAGTCTCACATAGACAATATTACGGCCATAGTGTTACCTAATGCCCTAGATACGACCAAAGCTGTACTACTACCCTTTTTATTGTCTAGTTTGAATAACATTGATGTTTTATTCGTTTACACTTCCCGTACTTGTTGTCCTCCAAAAGATAAAGCCCTACTAAAAGTCCTACTAGCAGACTCTTTTTCGTTAGTGATTTCGAATCAGATGTTTTGTACATATGTACTTATAGTTTTCGCGATTCTGCAATTTTTGGCTCGTTTCCAAAGTCTGTTCGCCTGAAAAGACATGATTACTACTTGGGCGTGCTTCACTTCCCTGTATGGAACTAGTAAGTTTATAATAGCATACGTCCTGTTTTGAAAGGACACCCCATTTAGATAGTAATTCATCAGCCAACTCATTGCTTTCGATGCCCGTATGACCTGGCCCCCAGAAAATATGAATCCTTCTTTTTTCAGCAAGTGTTTTTATCGCCTCTCTATGTTACAATCATTCGAAGACGTGGATAAAAACTTATCAAATACGGGTGTAGGTATGAGTAAGAGTAGTTTCATCAAAATCTCCAAATAATTTGAACACAGTGATGGAACAGAAATCATATTGAAATTTAAAAATAGCGCATCAAAATTGTTCTTGTGCAGTGCACAATTTTTGATAATCAAAGCTTTATAACATTTGATTTTCCAAAGCCAACTGTACCATCCTTATGCTTCTTTGGAGGCATGTAATGAATGCAAAATTTACTAACCCAATTAATAGAGGCTTATAATTAATTAATTGGATTTAAAAGTTCGCCGCTTTTACAAAATAAATCATATTGTAAAATGTAAATTGTAAATAAATAATAAATTGTAAACAATAAACTGTTAAATTAATTTTGTAATAAATTATCTCTGGGTGCAGACAGCTGTTAACACGCTTTTACCGCAGCAATATATTAGCAATTCAACAAATATAAATAACTAAGTAATCTACAGTTGCCACAACAGTTTGCATGAACTGAAAATGTCAATTATCTGCTAAGTATATTTAGTAATTAAAAAAAAAAGAAAGAAAAAGAAAAAAACATTACGTCGATGTTCGAGTATGTACATATGTTATGTTAGGTAAGCAGCTAGGAAACATGAAAGTGAAGTTTGCGAAAATGTAGATTTACGAGCGAATTTGAGAATGTTGTCGGTATTTTGGGTAATAAATAAATTTATTTTATTGCATATTTTTTTCAAAGCAAATTACTATATTCTATTATGTAGGCACAAATTGGGTTGAAAAAAAATTTCATAACAACTTTTTATAATAAAACTATTTGAAATTGCCGCCATAAACACAATTATGCCATTATTAGAGGGCATAGTACAAATGAAATACATTTTTTGGAAGCACGAAAATTTTAAATTAATTACTTTCATTTATTTTAATATTTTTCATATTAAATGTACAATTAAGTATCCGCCGTTTCGAAAGAGATTTCGTGAACGAGGCTTTCATTAGAATTCGCAGATATTAACCGCCCTGAGAATTAGGTTGCTAAATTTTGAGGTTCCCTACTTTTTTTAAGAAAAAAATACAGAAAATGCAAATTCAATGGGGAATGTTTATTATTATTCGAAAGAACATTCTTTGGCATTTATTTCTTTGAAGATTATCTCTTTCAAATGTTGGCCGCGGCTACGTCTCAGGTGGTCCATCCGTTGCGTTCAATTTTGAATGACTCGTTCGAGCATTTCAACTGGTAACTGACGAATCACATGCGTGATGTTTTTCTCCAAGGCCTGAATGGAAGATGGATTGTCCGCATAGACTTTAGACTTTACATATCCCTACAGGAAAAGTCTAACAGTGTGATACCACACGACCTTGGTGGCCAATCGACCGAACTAAAACGTAAAATTACCTGCTCACAGAGGTGTTCTCTCAATAAATCCATTGATTGATGACATGTGTGGGAAGTGGCGCCGATAACGATCGCCATTGACGGTTACTTTCTCACCGGCATCATTTTTGAATAAATATTGACCGATTATTCCACCGGCCCACAAGCCACACCACACCGTTGTTTTTTCTGGATGAAATGGCAGCTCTTGAATTTCTTCTGGTTGCCCTTTGTCCCAAATGCGGCAATTTTGCTTGTTTACATACCCATTGAGCCAGAAATGGGCCTCATCGCTGAACAAAATTTGGCTCGAAAACGTCGGATCTTCTTGGAACTTTTCAAGAGATCATAGAGCGAAACATGTACACTCTCAGCTACGACCGCTATATTTTCTACACTGAGTGCTGGACGTGGTCTATTCGGTCGAATATTATCCAATAATGAATGCTGGATCTCAAGATGGGTGATGGTGTTGTGAATAGTACGCTCAGTAGGCCGATTATGTTGACCATAAGTTGAGCGAAGCGCGCGAAACACATTTTTTATATAACGTGAATTTTCGTAATAAAGTTGAATGATTTGTAATCGTTGTTCAGGCGTAAGTCCTTCCATGATGAAATTCCAAACAATATTCAACAAAAATAAGGCTATTTAAAAAAAGTACCTCTACTTGGATCACCCTTTATTATTAATTTCATATTAGTATAAATAAATATATCTAAATTTGAGCCAATCAAATAAGTGTCATTTGCGTGAACAGCTGGAGGTTGATATTACGAGTTACTTAATCGAAGTGTAGCAATTACTGGAACCCACTACCGAACTAAGCTGTTATTGAACCGAGTACTGAAGGAAAAACGTCCTCAACATTACCTCAGACAAGACAAAATTATTATTCCTCATGAAGAAAATCATCAAATATTTTACACATATAGCGACTCCAGTGAAAAACTATTTTAAAACATTTGATTTGGGAAGTACTACCCCAACCGCTGTATTCGCCGGGCATTGCGCCGACCGATTATCATTTGGTCCGGTTGGGTTTGCTAGCTTAGCGGGATTTTTTGGACTGTAAATATCTCGTTACATGTTCCGATTCGAGATTTTCAAAGTATTTACACTTAAAAATAATAAAAACATTCTTAATATTCAATCAGGTTGAATATCAATATATTGAATCATAATAACTCAGGCTGGTAAAGAGAAAACACGAGTACATGGTCCCATGAAAATATTTTCAAGCTGATATTTTGGCCAAATATCAAGGCACTCGGGCTTTGGAAAAGCACATTCATATCAACAAAATATTGGCAAATGCAGTCACCTAAAAACATTGATGGGTGCTTGAATATTTTTAATGTTAAAGATCAGGTTATCACAACGTAATTCACGGTTTAAGCTATTATGTAATAACTTTTTTCTGGGTTACTTTTTTTTATTTTTATTTAATTTGTTTAAATGAATGATTGGGATACCGAAAGCGGCGTACGATTCCCGTACGTTCGTATTCATGACACAATCACGGCTGTTGCATCGTTAATTCAGGCAAATCCAAGTGATTCCTCTCGAAACTTAACGGCGCAGCTTAGGGGTAGCAGACGGTCATTATTACGGATTACTTAAACCTGTTACCGTAAAGTTCAAATAAGGAGCCAGTTAAACCCCTTGGATTTGTCTATTCGCCCGGAATTTTGCTAAAAATTATTGAAATGGCTGAAGAAGATAATAACTTATTAAATTTCCTGTTTATGTCTAATGAGTCCCATTTTGATTCAAACAGCAATCTAAACAAGCAAAATTGCCGTATATAGAGTGGATAAACCCGGAAATAACCCATGAGACGGAACTTCACCCAGAACGAGTCACTTTATGGTGCATTGTTAGGCCGTATTTCTTTGAAGAAAATAGTGTAACAATAACTGTCAAAGGGCATCGTTATTTAAAGATATGGAAGCAGTTTTTTCTGCCCATAACTGCGCCGAAGATGTATCCCTTTCAATGCCTTTGGTTTCAGCAAGATGGAGCAACTGTACACATAGCCAGACCGGTTATTACGGATCTCTTAAGAAAATTTCAAAACAAATTAATATACAGAAACTCCAAGGTCACCTGATGTCAAGCACGAGGTGTACAAACCAAGAAATTTGACTGAATTGAAGCAGTCCATTAAGTCGATAATTGGAAAATCCCTACTTCAACCCTTCCGGCCGCAATGAATAATTTTCTAATTAGGTATCGCATATGCGTGGCTGAGCATGGAGATCATTTAAGGACTGCCATCTTTAAAAATAATTAATTATATAATAAAAAAAATTGATGGAATGCACTAATTAAAAAAATTATTTTAGTTTCTTATTGTAGCACAAGGCGCAACACTCTGTAGTTTCGATTGATATTGTAACCGGAAGATGGCCCCATTTGAAGAAAAAGAATGTGAAGTTTCACCAAGATAATGCATCGTGTCACAAGTCCGTGGAACCGATTGCTAAAATCCATGAATCGAGCTTCAATCTCAAGAGAATGTTCATTGGGAAGCAATTTTCGTAGAATGAAGACGTAATCGACGAAACTGAGACGTATTTTGAAGCAAAGAACAAATCGTACTACAAAAATGGTATCGAAAAGTTGGAGGGTCGCTAAATTCAGTGTATCACCCTTATGTTAAATAAAAAAAAAATTTGGCGATGAATCTCATTCAAGGCCCAGTATTTATTGATGGTATAGTGAATTCAATCAAGATTTAAGATGAATTTCGTGAGAATTGTCCAAGAACAGTTATTGTCCCGGAAATATTGCAAGATCGCCATGTGACCTATCATGAGATTGAGGCAACTATAGGTATTAATAGCACCATGGTGTATTCAATATTGCATGAAGATTTGAATAAAAAAATATAAAAAAATAAAGTGTGATCCCACACAATTTGCCAATTGCTCAAAAAAGGATCAAAACGATTAGTCGAGAGAAATGTTAAAAAATACGATAGCGTTGCTTCGAAACACGTCTATGATATCATGGCAATTGATAAATCGTGGATTACGCGTATAAGCCCGAAAGTAAACAGCAGTCGACTGTATAGGTGTTTCAAGATGAGCCGAAATCAACAAAAAAAATTCGCACAAGCACATCCAAGCAAAAGGTTGCATTCTTTCTGGAAAAGCTGTAAATGTCACAATTGTACCGTACTAGAACAACGCAGGAAAATAAACTCTGAGTTGTATACAACCATTTGTTTGCCAGTTGTATTTCAAAAAAATCAGGAAAACCAACCTATCGTCAAGACGGCAATGCGAGCTCTTGCCTATCGACTGAAAGAACTGAATTTTTCAGTACTCAAAAATCGATTTGATAAGTCATTCACCGTACAGTTCTGATTTGGCACTCAATGACTTCTTTTTATTACCGTACGTAGAGGTAAACGTTTTTTGACACCTGAAGAGGCAACCGCTTGATACGTTCAGAATGCATGTTTAGGTTATACCTCAATCAGAGTGGCAAAAGTGCTTGACAATTGCAAACCCATGCAAAATTATACAGTTCTTCATGGAAAATATTTTGAAAAACAATAAAGCGATTTTCAATGATTAATATTTGCTTTTCTTTTCTAAGCCCGAAATATATAATGAAACCTTCGTATTACTCATGTATGGAAGACCTCATATGGTAAAAATATGATCCAAACTTTTAATAGCTTAAAGTAAAAGTTTTTATGCCTTCATTATAATGTATTAAAGTATAAGTGGTTTTAGTTCGTCAAATTTTAATAAAAATAGTGATACGACAATACTGTGATGCGTAGAATACCTGCACTCATGTTTATTATATTTCCTTTTGAATGAATTATATTTACATATTTTTAATCAATCTATAGTTTTAATTTTTGTTTTTGTTAATCAAATATAGAAAAATCCACCGATTTTAGTCGTCTATGTCCGGATATTTCTCCCAGGTGTCCAGGTGGATGTCAATTTGGAGCTGGCAATCTTAGTTCCGGAGCAGCTGTTCACATTAGATGAAAATACCAAAAATTGTGTTGATTCATGGATAGCGCCAAAAGATGAGTAGTTCTTCAGACATCCGTACGCTTTTTGAGAGATTGGAAAAAGTACAAGTAATTATTAGTGATGAACAATACTTCGTTCAAATGTAAATTATCGTTCTGTAACAATCAATATAATTTTTTTTTAGCAAAACCGGAGGAAACTTATTTTTACCTATTAGAGTTCCAGGTACCCTGGTATGGAGCAACGCGACCAGCTCGATGCTCGCCCGAAACTCGCTCATTGCTCAGCTGCTCAGCAGAACAAAAAAATTCAATTTTGCTTGTCAACATTTCTTCAATTTTACACTTTGCATAAATAAATTTAAAAAAAGTTGAGAAAAAAGTCAAATTGTTGTCAAAACACTCTTGCAATTGGCTTGAAAATTTTCGAGTAATGAGCGATGAGCAGATGTGCGGGTGCTCGTGCTCAAATGCTCGCACTTCTCGAAAATATTTGAGCAAAATCTGGAGATCTAGTACCTATAATTCTTTCCAATTAAATTTTGTTTGTCAACATTTCTTTAATTTTACACTTTGCATAATAAATTTAAAAAAAGTTGAGAAAAAAGTCAAATTGTTGTTAAAACACTCTTGCAATTGGCTTGAAAATTTTCGAGTAATGAGCGATGAGCAGATGTGCGGGTGCTCGTGCTCAAATGCTCGCACTTCTCGAAAATATTTGAGCAAAATCTGGAGATCTAGTACCTATAATTCTTTCCCATTCGATGTAATATAATATATATTTTCAATTGTAAGTTTGTATATTTTGTTTAATAAAAAAATTTTTTTCCCATTTTAAATTCCAATCAAAATTATCACCGACTGAAACTGCTGATTCTTGTTGTGATAACCTGTTAATTTTTGAGATAAACAAAAGCGCTTAATAATGAAACCTGTTGACAAGTTTAAGAATAAAAAAGCATCAAATTCGCCTGCACTTTACAACTACATACCACAAACAACTTATATATATATATATTTACTAAAAAAAAAACAACAACTCAGTATTCAACAGTATCACTCACATATTATAATACAACAACAATGAATTACAAATTAATTCAGAACACTCCACATATACGCACACGTAATTTCACTTTTGAATCTTCAAGGTAAAGGGGCTTAAAGCCGCAAAAATTAAAATACCGTAATCAGTGCGGCTTTGTGGTTTAAAAGCAACAGTGAGAGGCACCAGTGTTTTTCGAAACGTTCCTGTAACTTTACATTTTCAAACTTAATTTCATTAATTTTTTTTTTTTTTTTGGTTTCAAAGTGATACAATTTTTAATCACTCATTAATATAGAAAAGTAAACAAATTTACGACAAATGTGAGTGTGTTAATGTTAGTTATAGTGATAGTAAATACATTTATCGACATATTTTCATTCATATATATTATTTAAAAGTACGCAAATAAATAACGGTGTTGTGTATTACATTGTTGTATATTTTTCTCTGCTTTGATTGAACCGGTTCAGTGAACTTCTTAGATTGATAATTTGTGAATTTTAAACAAAAAAATTTAATGTGTGTGCTAAAAATGTTTTTTATTTTATTTTTCATTTATTTTTACTTATTTTTGTTAACCTTGAGGCCCTTATAACCTTCTACTACTAAAATTTTAAAATCATTTATACAAAAAATCTTCAAATAAACTATTCATTAGTATAACAGTGTTCATAAGCTTCGAATAAAGGCTTAACCCAAGTTGCATTGAGTTATTACAACCGTCGCTCAAAGTCAAAGAAACAGTTAATACTATAATAATTTTTACTTGTTTTCAATGGGATGTAAATTGTCAATCGAAAAAAAATTTTTTTTTAGAATTTACATACAATTTTAAATTTTATAACTTATCTCTAGTGGTCCTGCTAATCTAAGCGAACTGTGAATACGCAAAAATGTATAAATAACGTGAGGTTTTGTACAGCTCTTGCAACGAAAACTCTTATAGACTTGCCAACGAATATTTTCAAATCCAAGTTTGTCTTTATTCCTCTAAAAGTAATCATTCTCTACTATTTATCCTAGCGCTTAGTTATGACACTTCCAATGAGGGATATATATATATATATGTATATATATATTTGGAGCTTTGTAACCGCTGAAGCAAGTTTTGGCCGAGCTCCTCCTCTAATTTGCGGTATTGCGTCTTTGATTCTTTCCAACAAATAGAGGGGCCTACAATTTATTCTAAGCCGCCTCCGAATGGCCGATGGATTTTTATGAAGGGCTTTGTTTCATGTCAGAAATACAATCGGAGGTCGCCTCCCTTAATTTTCTTTATTTTTTGATGTTGCTCGAACCTGGACTCGAACCTTGACCTTCCAAATTGTAGTGGGCAATGCTAACCACTCAGCTATTGTGGACAAATATATTACGATCTAACAAATATGTAAGAACGAATGGGCCGAATGCAAAGCCTACTTTGTCTAAGGCTGTGCGTATTTATAAATCTTTATATCGACGGTTAGTGAAGTTCAGTTGTTACCGACAGCAGCTCTGTTAAAACTGATTTTGAGGTCCTAGGTAGGGCATGTATATAAGAGGGCAGCCCGAAGAACCGTAGAGTCTTCAGCACTATTAGCGCTGAATGCGCTATTTTGATGGACTATGGTAAAGATCTTGGTAATCCTTGGCTATCACGTTTCATGGTCATATTTGGTGCTCTCAATGAAACTACTTATACCCATTATGTTTTTATGGACAGCCAATCCAGCTTTGGTACCTGATATATTCCTAGCGCTCTTTGACAAAGGGCTGGGTACTCACAGAGAAAATTGATAATCATTTCTCAATTTCCTTCTTATTTGCAGCTACGACAACGGCTGAAATAAGGCAGACCCATTTTTGCTGCCTGCTCCAAAGGGAAATCTGTAAGTCTAAATTCATATATGTTTAATAGGTCCTTTGTTTTTTTCTTACCACACTTGTGCCAAATCTACTTCGCTATCTTACAATTTTATATAGATTATCATCTGTTCTGTGCTATTTCTGCAAATTGTAGTTAAAGCTCCCTCCTTGCCGTTCCTAATGTACTTGATACTATTTCTGCTTCAGATTCATCAAAAGATGTCCGACTTGACCAGCTCGTTAGCTTTTTCTTTACCGAAAATGTTCCTATGGCCGGCACCCATATTAAGTAAATGACGATCTGATCTAACAGCAAGCCCAAAGAGCTTCACTATTATTATTGACGACGCTTGAATGTATCGTTGGCGACGATAAGGCCATCAATACCGTCTGGCTATCCTTGTTGCCTTCTTTATCCTCTCGTTGTTGTTTATTAGAGCTCCACAGTTCATTTCCGCTTCGAAGATACTAGCAGAATTCGGGAGACGGAATGAAGGAGAGATTTTGAGATCTTTGAAGAATACCCTCGCCATTACACCACATCCCATTTTGGATCCATCGGTGTAAATTAAGATGGTTTTCTCCTCTTTTGCATTCACGTCTAGAGGGTGTTCATCTCTTGGGAGGATTTAGTCTGACTTACTTAAAGGTATTGTGAGTTGATTTACTATGTCGCTATGTCAAAATCGATTTTGGTCCCAACAGTCTCATTCCATAAGTCTGATAGCAACTTTCCGAATGAAGATGCCTATAATATTATACTGTTTCTGCAATGCTGGTCACCAGACCACAACATCATTTGTTAAAATTAAGCTGAAAACAGCTACATACATACATCAACCTAACTATATTTGGGTTTAGGCCCCAATTCCTGCTAAGAATTCTCTTGCAATTGTAATATACCACTTAGGATTCTTTATTAGCTCTTTCAGGTCACTGTTCAATAACATTTCTTTTAAATTGTTTAATGCGGCCTGTATTTAATTGTGGTTATAAGTAAATGAGCTTTATTCAAACGCCTATTTTGTTAGAATTTTTTGAATTGAATATTTTGTTATACAACAAAAAAAATTGGTAGAAGTGACAGCTGTTTCGGAGACCACCACATCTCCTCATCAGACTTCTTATACCGATCATATCAGAATAACGAGCTGAGTTGATCTAGCCATGTCTGCCTGCTCGTCCGTCTGCATTTATATGTAGAAACGATTATTTTTCGGAACTGTCGGTCGGTCTTAAAACAGCAAAAAAAAGCCCCTAGGCCGTGAAATTCAGTACAATATACTTGTATATACACAATGAATGGAATTGTAATACAATTTTACTTATTTCTAGTGGTCCTGCTAATCTAAGCAAAAAGCTACCTGTATACCTACCTGAATGGTTCGGATTCTGATCACTTCCTGGTACGAATAATAGATGTTAGTCGATTCTCAGACCTTCCGAGGATATGCACACAAAATTTCATAAAAATCGGTCAAGCCGTTTCGGAGGAGTTTGGTAACAAACATCGTGCCTCGAGAATTTCAAATATTAGATATAAATAACTACCATATTATACTCGTAGCACTTTTATAAGTAAAAGAAAAGAATATAGATGCATAGTGGGTCACAATAAATCAGTAAAAACAAATCAATTGGTATGACTGAAATCTTTTCATCTACTTTTGAACCATGTTGGAAAAGAGAAGATCAAACACTTCGTAAAGTAGAGTGAGAGTAGAGATGTTATGTTATCGTCATACTAAATGGGAGTTTATCTATTAGTCAGAATAACATCTTGTCAAAGAAGTAAAACAAATAAAAAAATCGAAAACAAAGTAAAATTTCTTCCGAAGCAAAAAAAAATCTCTATGCCCCAGTTATTTTAAATAAAATGCAAGCCATCTGTAGTGAACAATGCTAAACAATGTTGGGAATTGATTTAAGATGGCACCTGCTTCGGACATTCTATCGAAAACCAAATTAAACAAAGTGGAAAAAGTTAAACAATTTGAAGTGATGAAAGAAGTTCGAAAGAAAACTACTTTTCTGCATTAGTTTAGGTATCAAATTACAAGTTCTTGGATAAAACAAACAAAAGTGTTGCGTAGATTTCAGAACTCCAATATCGCGTCTGGAAAAATAGAAAGAGCATACGTTTTTCTGAGATTCTTTGGAGATGAACCTGCACAGATTTTCTCTAGATGCACCCCTTCAACAGTACCCTTTTGAAATGAAATAAAAAGATTTCGTAAAAACGGAGATAGCTAACCCTTTTTTAGGCATTTTGAAGAAATATTGCTCACTGAGTATAAGGTAGGAACTGATCGACTTCATAGCATTACTAAATGCACTACCTGCGAGCCAAATTTTGTGCTGCCGCTGCAGACTGAAGATCATGCAATTTATCCTCCCCAAATCATCCTCTAGTTATCTGTAGTACGCCGAGCGCGCACAGATTACGTACCATATTATCTCTACACCTTCCCTATATTTGCTGCTTTTTGGGTCCTTAACCGGAACTAATTTGTACGCATGCGACGCCATGTTAACAGCCTACCTAGTAGCTTTTCCTCGCATGTTTTGCACAAAATTTTCACAATATTGTAGGCTTGACGATACAAATGTGTTTTTTGTGTATGCTTTACTTCCCTGAATTGGACTGGGAAGTCATTGATTACGTCGTGTTCCCCTACCTTGGTACACAGTATGTTTTAACGTTCCCTTTTGTCACCAATATTTGTTTACCTCTTTAAAAAGTACATACACTTCGTGTTATATGAGAGTTAGGCCGCTATGTACTTTTTTTCATTCAGTACAAAATATCTATTAATATACGAGGTATGTTCATCGACAAAGGTAAATTTTGATGTTTCGCTGGCTGTGCACATTCGATTATCGATATTTTGTTTTTGTTATAATCGGACACATATGTTTGTCATGTGCATGCATTAGGAGACAATTTCGATTAGTAGTTTGTTTTTGACAACGTAAGGGAATAGTCACGTTTTTGTGTGCTCTTCGCTTTTTGACTTATGAAAGAAATGGATCAAAGAATATGTATTAAATTTTGGGTTCAAAATGGAATAAAGTGCTTCAAGGCAATTGAAATGTTGACTGACTGTCTCAAAAAAGTGTTTATAAGTGGTACAAGCGCAAAAGCAATGTCGCATTAGTATCGCTCAGGAGTTGTTGAATGACGTCAACAACGATCCGGGTTTGCTCAAGCGGGTCATAACTGGTGACGAAACGTGGGTATATGGTTATAACGTCGAAACCAATACCCAATCATTCCAATGGAAGCTGTCAGATGAGCCAATACCAAAAAAGACACGCCAAGTTCGTTCAAATGTGAAGGTTTTGCTCAATGTCTTCTTTGATTACAATGGTGTGGTACATCATGAGTTCCTGCCAAAAGGTTATACAGTTAATAAGGAATACTATAAGGCAGTTATGCAACGTTTGCTCAAAGCAATGCGGCTCAAACGATCAGAATTTTGGAAGAACAAACCGTGGATTTTGCATCACGATAAAGCACCAGCTCACACATCAATGCTTATTCGTGATTTTTTAGCCAAAAACAAAACTCTAACCATGCCTAAACCACGGTATTCACCAGATTTGGCTCCCTGCACTTTGTCTCATTCCCAAAACTAAAGAAACCAATGAAAGGAAAGCGTTTTACCGCAATCGATGAGATCAAGTCAGAATCGAAGAAAGAGCTGATGGCCATATCAAAAAGCGCATTAAAGAAGTGCTTCGAGAATTGAAAAAAAACGTTGGCACAAGTGTATCATATCTGAGGGGGATAACTTTAAAGGGAACAAAATAGATATTTATGAATAAATAAGTACTTTAAAAAAAATCAAAATTCACCTTTTCCTTCGAACACACCTCGTATATACAATTCTGATGCCAGAGTTCTTGTCCGCGAACTCCTCCAAAACGCGAAAACGTTATTAACAATTTTTCATACCGGGAAGTGAACCAGGGCCTGACCTATTCGGAAAAATAGTATTTATGGTTCGATTTGCTTAAAATTTGGTACATATGTACATAGGTAGCTTTTTGCTTAGATTAGTAGGAACACTACTTTTCTCTACGGGAAGTAGAGCATAGACCGATCTATTCGAAATCTTATGAAGTAGCCACATATAAAATTAGTATTTCCAAATTTCGTTACATAGTTTTCGTTGACTTTTTGACAACTGACGAATAATTTTTAAATAAATAATGAATGAATTGTCGATGTGCGTTTTTTTTTACTTTTAAACGCAGATACATGCATATGCATATGTACACCTAAAAAACATACAGCTAATAGTAATAACATTAATCCCAGTGCGTGCAACATTCTGTGAGAAACTACTACTTTGTACAATGCCAGCAAAGCGCAGAGAAGCTTTTTTATACCGCCAATACATACATATAGCTGAAAGAAAACGAAACGCAAGATCACAAAAAACATAAGACCAAATCCAGCAAGATAATACTAATATGCGTGTGAACATGGCGTGATTGCATCAATCTAAATCAGCCGATGCGAACGAAGAAGATTATAACAAAGACAAGCGCGCCGTTACACAGTTGACAGGCGCAGAGCAAATGATCAGCAATGCCAGCAGGAATTTCAAGCACTTACATCTAATTTATTTCTGCGTTTAGTATTCGAGTGTAAGCCCGATATCGAATATTATGCTTATTGGAAAGTAGTAATTGGAGCCATGTATAAGGTATGCTCGAACTCTAATGCTCTTAGGTTTAAAAATGTACCAGCCGGGATGTGTTGTTAGTCAGGAAAGGTCCAATTACCAGCGATTGAGACTCCTCCTGAGCCATTAAACGGTTTACTCATCGGTACGGATCCAGATTCTAATCTGTTTCTGAAATCAATTCGAACAATTAACTCATGTTTCCAAATTACATCGTTCGCAGCCACAGAAATTACGAGGAATAATGCTATAAGTGGTCAACAATTCAATTCGAAATCAAAGGCCGAATTTATCATAAAGTCGGCTCATTATTGCCAATGCCAAATGAATTTCCTAAATTTTTACAAATTTACTTAATGCGTGGTGAGGATACACGCGTGAATGCACGGTGTGGTTATAATAACTTCGATTCACTTTTTACCAGACGCATCGTTGGTGATCTGGACAATTACAAAGTGAAAATCACGTTATCGTCATTAATCCCAATAAAACACTTGCTGGGGAGCACTATGGCACACAAACATTCCCTTGAAGCATTGAACAGGACTTTGAAAGATATAAAAAATAGCGAAAAACTATTTGGCGGCACTCTGTTACTGCTTTCAGGTAATTTCAGACAAGCGCTTCCTATCATTCCACGTTCAACATACGCTGGTGAGATCAACGTGTGTTTAAAGTCATCGCCATAATGGCGAAATGTTGAAAAATTGAAACTGAAAGTAAGTACGCGCGTTCAAATGCTTCAAGATCCATCCACTAATACATCCTTAACACAACTTTTATATATGTATGTATTGTCGATGGAAAAGTTACTACAAGTGAAACTGGGTGCATACAATTACCAGCGGATTTCTGCACATTGCGTTAATTCGCAAGATGCTCTCGTTGGCCAGATATTTCCTGATGTACACTTACAATACACTAATCATGAGTGGTTGATAGAAAGAGCAGTTTTGGCAGCAAAAAATGTGGACGTTAGTGAATTGACTTTAAGATTCAACAGTTGTTGCTAGGAGACTTAGTGGCATACAAATCTATTGATCTATTGATGAAGATTGGAACTCCTGGTTTGCGATTAGTAACTAAAAAAATTGAGGAATAATTTTATCAAAAGCATTATTTTAAATGGAAAATTTCGAGGTGAAAATATATTACTACTACAGATATCCAATTCAATGTAAACGGCTTCAATTTCTGTCACTAAGTCCCAATGTCAAACGGTATCTAATTGTGTCTTGGATTTGAGCACACCATGTTTCTCACACGGACAATTATTCGTAGCATGGTCTCGAGTAGACAAACCTACCAGTTTGTTTGTGTTAGCTGAAGATGGCATTACAAAAAATATTGTATACTCTATTGCATTAAGCGACTAATATTGTTCTTAGTAATACTGTAGTAATAAATTTTCCATTATCCGTCATCGAACCCAGCGCTCCATGCCTCTTTCACTCATATACCAAATCATCTTACACTCATAATAAGTTAGTTACTTTTTCTACCAAAATATTTTATAAAAATAACTTATGTATATGGCAAAACAACGTATGCCGGGTGTGCTGGTAATTATATAATAATCGTATGGTATTATTCTAGGGAAATTCAACTAATCCGAGGATATTTCTGACATGAAATAAAAATATTCCCATAAATGGTCCCTACATTTTTTGGAAGCCCATCAAGACGCATGGCACAAATTATATAATATATAAGTACAACTCCTCTCTCCATTTATTTCTTGAAAACGCATGTTATGTAATGTGGTTTCAAGCGAGTAATCGCATTAGATCTTCATCATATTCTGATATTGGAACAGCTACTTCATCATGTATGTACCGAATCGAAAATATCGCAACCATATCATTCTTGTTTTGATAGACCGAGTGTTCTAGAAGTTCAAAGGACCTAAAATCGATTCGTGTCATTATCATATCGCTGCTAAGTTGCCTATCTGATCCTCTGCAGCAAAAAGTGACCATCAGCAAGCGCAAAGAAAGTTCGACCCTAAAAAGCTGCAAACGCAGTAGTATATCTTCCAACCGACTTGCCTTCTTCTCTCTGATAGCACTCATCAGAAACTCAGAATAGAGGAACCGTAGGAGAGCATTTCAAGCTCCCTACGTGTAGCCGCAAATTGGTTTTCGGCAAGGTCAAAAGAAGAGCTCGCATGATGAGGACTATAATACGGCCGTGGCGAGAAAGGAGACTATCAAATTGGCAACGTTGCTAGCGATCGCAACATGTGCGGGAAGAGATAGATATTGAGTTGAAAAGGGAAACACATTTACAGACAGATAAAGAAAGTTTTGTCGCTTAGCAGTTTGTAAAGGGTGGTCCATTTCGAGGTTTTCTCCTTTTTAAAAGAAAAAACACAGAAAATTCAAATTTAATGGGGAATGTTTATTATCATTCGAAAGAAAACTCTTTGGCATTTATTTTTTGAAGATTATCTATTTCAAATATTGGCCGCGGCTACGTCTGACGGTCCATCCGTTGAGTCCAATTTTCGATGACTCGTTCGAGCATTTCGACTGGTAACTGGCGAATTCGCTCCAAGGCCTGAACCGAAGCGGGATTGTCCACATAGACTTTAGACTTTACATATCCCCACAGGAAAAAGTCTAACGCTGTGATATCACACAATCTTGGTGGCCAATCGACGTTACGTTCTCGCCGGCATCATTTTTGAAGAAGCCTACAAACCACACTAAACAGTTGTTTTTTCTGGATGAAATGGCAGCTCTTGAACCTCTTCAAGTCGTTCTTCGTCCCAAATGCGGCAATTTTGCATGTTTACATACCCACTGAACCAGAAGTGGGTCTCATCGCTGAACAAAATTTGCCTCGAAAACGTCGAATCTTCTTGGAACTTTTCAAGAGCCCATAGAGCGAAGCGATACAGCACAAGCTGTATGTTGTACGCTTTCAATTTAAGATCTCGACGAATCGATTCAATCAATCTAAAGTTGAATGATTTGTAAACGTTGTTCAGGCGTACGTCTTTCCATGATGAAATGCCAAACAATAGTGAACAAAAATAACATGACAGCTTGACACGACCCACGAGTGATCTGTCAAAAAAGGCTATTGAGAAAGTACTTCTACATGGATCCCCATTTATGTTACATGAACTCGCTCTATCTCTCTCTCTCTTTATTTATTGATCAACCAGCTCAAATTTACCAGTATATTAATGTTATTTATATGAAATTTTAATTATAATTGAAATTAATTATATATTAAACTTCAGAGAAAATCTTTAAAACTGCAGTGATAAAACATGTAACGGTATAATATGTTTAAAAATATTGGAAAATATATTTTTATTTGAGCACAGTCGTGTGCATTAGGAGACCTTAATTACTAAGCACAAAATTTATTTTTTTTCTTTCACATTTTTGCTGCGATACTGTGTGATTAAATTATACTAAAAAGCATGCATGCAATACATTAATCCAAAAAAAAAGTAACTGTAATGTGCACAGTGACTTTTAAATTCCTCTTATTAACGATTATTTTCTTTATAATCTTAACAAAGTAACAAACAGGTTTCAATTAAATAAATAAAATATTGTTATTATTCTTGCTTTCATGTAAAAGTCGACACATTTCTTAGATGTGGTCAGTTAACGAGCAATTCAAAGCAGAAAAGTCAGTAAAGCGCATACGAGAAGTACAAATTTGATAACATTATGTTAAAAATTAGAGCCAGAGAAAAATTCTTTATTTATTTATTGTAATATTTTTTTATGAAAAATTTCCAACTATTTAAAAGAAAAAATAATTTATAACTGTGATTACTCTGCAGGCATACAATTTGGTTCTATTCAATATTTATTTTGGTCATCATTCATGGCAGCCAGTCATACAGTCGCGGCAGTCAATGGAACAACAACAGATATAATGGGTGGTCCACAAAATATAAGGTACTCACGAATGTGTCTGAAGCAAAGAATTTAGAATTTGGTTTTCCAAGTGATGATGACAGGAAAACAGCCTTGCAAGAAGGTCTCTACGACCCCGACATTCCAGTGCCCATCGACGTGGACGTCTATTATCCGCGTGAGTATTTAATAATTTCGTTTTATATTTGACATATTTATTAAACCCGAGCATTTTCTTTTTCTACCAGCGTGTGGCAAAGAGCCGAAAGTTTTCGTAACCATGCCACGTTTCGGCAAAGGTGTACCCTACTCGTTGGCCTACCTGACGAATGAGGTGCGACCAAATGGCACTGAGCTGCAGCCTTTTCCCAATTATGATTGGCATAAAACACATGGTGACGACTGTGATGGCCTGACCTCCGTTTATCGCATTCAGGTAAATATATTTATGAAACAGAATTAGTAAAAGACCGAAAATATTTATCTTGAAAAATTATTCATCCCAACAGATCGACACTTGCGGCAAAATGTGGATTTTGGATAGTGGTGAAATAGAATTCAAGCAACATTGCGCACCACAGTTGGTTGTACTCGATATCGAAACCGCCGAAGTGAAGCATCGTTACCGCCTGCCCAAAGGCATGTATAAGCCGACAATTAGTCGTTTTGTCACACCCTATGTAGACATTGCGGATCCAGGCCCCGAAGGCTCCTGCAACGAAGCTTTCGTTTATATGGCTGATCCCACCGGTAACGGCTTTGTCGTGTACGATGTAAAGAACGAACGTTCGTGGCGTATTGAAAACAAATACACATATCCCGATCCTGATTTTGGCACTCACACCGTAGCCGGTGAGAGTTTTGAACTCTTGGATGGTTCTTTCGGTTTTGCAGTTACGCCAAGAGGTTTGGGTTTACGTCGAATGCTCTACCTTCATTCACTTTCAAACGATGCACAAGTTGCCATACCGCTGGATATTGTCAATGATTCTACAAACTGGACTCAGGGCATTACATCTGCTATGCAGCATTTTGTGTTGTTGGGCAAACGTGGCGTACAGTGCGCTGCACCTGCCATGACGTCGAGAGGTGTATTTCTATGTGGTTATCTTGAACCGATTGGTATCTTCGGTTGGAATATTTTTACGCCATATACATATCAGAATCGCATATTGCTCGCCGAGAATCCCACAACACTACAATTTATCAGCGGCTTGAAGGTGATTAAGAATCCACTGGGCAAAGAAGAAGTTTGGTTGGTTTCAAATCGTTTGCAGAAGGCTTTCAGCGGCACTATGAATTACAACGAGATTAATTATCGCATACAGAAATGTGGTGTAGATGAGTTGTTGCTTGGCAGGCCTTGCTAGTCGAATTTGATATACAATATATACTCGTACGCGTATATATGACATTTTAGTACCTTAATTATAATAAATTTTTTTAGTACATATAAAATATAATACTTTAATATAAAAAAGAATTCGAAGAAAGATTTGTGCTCATAAAAGGAAAAAAATTACATTCGTAAATGTAAATGAGATGATGAGTAAGTATAGGCCCTGTATTTCACACTTTTTTACAAGAATGTATTAAAAACGTGAGGTTTTGAACAGCTCTTGCCACGAGCACTCTTCTAAACTTGCCAACGAATATTTTCAAATCCAAGTTTGCCAATCTCACTTATATCCGTTATGCTTTTTATGGGCATTCCAGGTTTGGTACCTGATGTATTCTTAGCGCTCTGTGACAAAGAGTACAGCGCTCATAGAGAAAATTGATAATCATTTCTCTATTCCCTTCTTGTTTGCAGCAGCGACAACGGCTGCATATAAGGCAGACCTATTTTTGATGCATGTTCTCCGAAGGGCCAATGTCCTGTTTAAATGGCTGTATATTCATATACTTTTGCTAGACCTGTTTAATAGTTCCTTTGTTTAGATTTTTATCTGTTCTGTGCTATTTATGCAAATTGTAGTTAAAGCACCCTCCTGGTCGTTCCTAATGGACTTGGTATTACTTCCGCTTTAGATTCCTCAAAAGCTGCCCAGCTTGGTCAGCTCGTCAGCTGTTTCTTTACCGAAAATGTTCCTATTGCCGGCACCCATATTAAGGAAATGACGATCTGATCTGACAGTGAGCCCTAAGGGCTTTTCTATTATTGTTGACGATGCTTGAATTTATTGTTGGCAACGATAAGGCCATCAATACCGCCTAGCTATCCATGTATATAATTGCCTTCTTTATTATTGTTGTTCATTAGAGCTCTACAGACCTTTCTATACCTAGTACTTCCGCTTGGAAGATAATAGCAGAATTCGAGAGAGGAAAAGAATGGGAGATTTTGAGATCTTTGAAGAAAACCCCGTCCTTTCACCGCAGCCTATTTCATATCCATCAGTGTAAATTAAGATGGTGTGCTCCTCTTCTCTATTCACGTCAAGAGGGTACTCTACTCAAAGTAACTGTTGAAATTTACTTAAAGTGAGTTGATTTAGTATGTCGCTATGTCCAAATCAAGTTTTAACTTGCTACAACTTTCCGAAGTCGCCAAAACACGGCACCATTTGTTAGAATTGGGCTGAAAACGACTTTATGCATAACATAACTATATTAGGTTTTAGGTCCCATATCCTGCTAAAGACTCTCTTGAAAATGACCACACATTATTCTTTATTAGCTTTTTCAGGCCACTGTTCAATAATTTTTTTTTTCTTTGAGCTGGAGCAGACCATACTTTATTTGTTGTACCTTTCATACGCATGCAATAGTAAATTAACTTTGGCCCGAAGTATGTAAGAACCAGAAGGAGAAGATAGACCCACCAAAATGTATACCGATCGTATGAGAATGACGAGCTGAATTGATTTAGCCATGTCGGTCTGTTCGTCCGTCTGTTGGACCGCAAACTAGTCCCTCAGTTTTTGACATATTCTTTACTAGGCTGATGCGCTTATATGCTTAATGTTTGTCGGAACCGGCCAGATCGGACCGCTATAGCATATACACGACCGATTTTACAGAATTAAAATTTTCGGATATAAATCCGTCAAAAGTGCACCTAAGACCGTGAAATTTGGTACACTATGCATACATTATGAAGTGAAAATTATCGAAATTGGATGACTATATCATACCTCCCCATTCAACCGATTTGTTCAGATAAGAGATTTTTGATGGAAAATCCCCCAAAAAAGTATCTAGGAGTGTGAAGTTTGATATTATAAAGGGTTATCCAAGTAGAGGTACTTTTTTCAATAGCCTTTTTTGACATATCACGCGTGAGTCTTGTCAAACTGCCATGCTATTTTTGTTAAGTTAGTTTTGTTTGTTTGGCATTTGATCACGAAAAGATTTACCCCTGAACAACGTTTACAAATCATTCAACTTTTTTACGATAATTCACGTTCTGTGAAGAATGTATTTCGCGAGCTTCGCTCAACTTATGGTCAACATAATCGGCCCTCTGAGCATACTATTCGCAACACCATCACCCATCTTGAGACCCAGCATTCATTATTGGATAACTTTCGACCAATATACCGATATTCGATTAATATACCACGTCGAGCAAGCAGTGAAGAAAATAGAGAGCCGTAGCTGAGAGGTTACACGAATACTGTGGAGAGTCGATTCGGCGCCGTTCGCAGCAACTCGGACTGATGTATGGAATGAGTTGACACATTTTACGTCGAGATGAGACCTATTTCTGGCTCAATGGGTATGTAAGCAAGCAAAATCACCACATTTCAGACGAAGAGCAATCTGAAGAGATTCAAGAGCTGCCATTTCATCCAGAAAAAAACGGTTTGGTGTGGTTTGTGGGCCAGTGGAATCATGGGTCCATATTTCTTCAAAAATGATGCCGATGACCGTCAATGTTGACCGTTATCGCGCAGTGATAACCGACTATTTTATGGCTGAAATTGAAGCTCGTGAGCTCCGCGATATATGGTTTCAACAAGACGCCGCCTCTTCCCTCACCTCGCATCAGTCAATGCATTTATTGATAGTACACTTCGGTGAGCAGATAATTTCAGTTTTTGGCCGGTCGATTAATCACCAAGATTCAGGCCTTGCAGCAAAACCTCACGCGTGTCATTCGTCAGTTACCAGTCGAAATGCTCGAGCGAGTCATTGAGAATTGGACTCAACGGATAGACCATCTGAAACGTAGCCGCGACCAACCTTTGAAAGAGATAATCTTTAAAAAATAAATGCCAAAGAATGTTCTTTCGAATGATAATAAACATTCCCCTTTAAATTTTAATTTTCTGTATTTTTTTCTTTAAAAAGGTAAGGTACCTCTAAATGAAATCACCCATTACATTATGAATTGCATATTGGAAGTGAAAATCATCGAAATCGGACGACTATATCATATTAACAATTTTCAATACATTTGATAAGCACATGAAAGTTATAAAGGCAGGTGCACGGCCTATGACAGCCCTTCGTTCTTTTATATATTAGTTTTTCAATATTCATCTTCCAGTTCAGTTCAATCTTAACCCCCCCCTCATCAATCAATCTCAACATCACAAATTAGATTTATATAATGGCGGCCGCGATAGCCGACTGGTTAGCATTGCGTACTGACATTCGGAAGGCCTGGGTTCGAGCCCAGGTTCGAGCAACATCCAAAATGATAGAAACAAAATTTTTTAATTGCGGTCGCCCCTCGGCAGGGAATGTCAAACCTCCGAGTGTATTTCTGGCATGAAATAAAGCTCCTCATAAAAATCCATCAGCCGTTCGGAGGCGGCTTAGAATAAACTGTAGGTCCCTCCATTTGTTGGTAAAAACATCAGGACACAAAACCACAAATTGGAGGAGGAGCTCGGCCGAAAATCACTTCAGCGGTTACAAAGCGCCAAATATATATATATATATATTTCCTTAACTACGCCTTTCACCACGAAAAGCGTCCTGGAAGACATTCCTTCAGCGGCTTCATCAAGTTTTACCCAAATTTGAACTAATCTAATTTCGAACCTATGATTTTATTAAATAGCAAAAGACGGTTTTGCATTTAAGTAAAATCTCAATTTCGTATTACAACATCATACATATATCACCTAAAATCAATGCTTCTATTTTATTGTGAACACTATTTGAAAAATATGCTTCGTTAAATGCGTTCGTCTTGGTTACATGCGTGATATGATTTTATATCACATGATATGTTGCATCTGATATTGATGATGTAGTATCAATGTAGGATGATAAATATTATACAACATTTAAAGGGTTTTTGGCGAAAAACAACAACTAGGTTTTAATCCAACTATATATTAGCTGATGTGATGTATTGCCGATGTGATATTTTATGGTGATATGATATCATATCAATCGCTATGATATGATCATTCGCGCGAAAAGGATTTATTTAAACTCCGAAATATCACTATCATTACTAATGTTGGAATCAAATAATTGGAAATAATAAACCCAAACGTACGAAATTTGCAGAGCCATGAGAGGGCAAGAGTTCGTTAAATATCGAGACTTAAAACTGTTCAGCTACAGAAGAAAAATTTATTCAACAGCTGAAATTTAGTAAATCAAAACTGTTACAACTTAAGTGTTGAGAGAAGCGATAATAGTTTTTAATGCTAAAAAGTGAGTCTTATAGCTGAAATGAGTATTAAAATCATGACACAATCGGCGAAATGATTCATTCAGTTCATAATTTGTCTTGACTGACCTTATTAGCGGAGGTCTAAAATGCCTAGATACACGAGTTGAAAAATTGAAGTTTACTTCAGATAAAAGCAATTAAATACAAGCTGATCCATTAAGAAGTTTGACTACGAACAAGGCTCCTAACATTTCTTTAAGACTTGCGAGAGTGGGTAGAATCAGGAGCTTTACGCGGTTGGAGTCTGTAGTTAAAAAGATTTAACCAAATTTATAGGAAAGAACCTGATAATTAGGATTCCAATGAACCATATTCTAATATTGGCATCACCAAAGTGTATTAAAATGTTTTAAATACATTAGGGTCTTTAAATTCTTTGAACCATCTTTTGACAAAGACAAAAGCATTTTTAGCTTTTCAGTTAATATGACTCGCAACTTTACAATCGGCTACAATACGGGAAAAAATAGGCTTAAATGTGTGAGTATGAAGAGTTTAATAAACTGGCCGACAAGGGTAACTCTCGAAAATTCTATGAGAAGATACGGCGACTTACAGAAGGTTTCAAGGCTGTAGCAAACTCATGTAGGAACCAAGGCGGTAATCTGGTGACAGATGTCCAGAGTATACTTAGTGTATGGAAGGAACACTTCTCCAACCTGCTCAATGGCAATGAAAGTGGAAAACCTGGAGATGGCGAACTCGAAATCCCATTCGATTATGATGGTGTAGACGTTCCATCACCGAACTAAGAAGAAGTTCGATTGACCACTTAAAAAATAACAAAGCGGCGGGAGTCGATGGCTTACTGGCAGAGCTATTTAAATACGTCGGCAAAGAATTGACAAGGTGCATTCATCAGATTCTTTGCAGAATATAGTCGGACGAAAGTATGATCGACGAATGAACCTTAAGTGTGCTCTGCCCAATCTAAAAAAGGGGGACGCATATACGGTCCTATCTAGCGTTATTATGTGAAACATTTAAGCCCATCGTCAACAAACTGATCGGACCTTTTCAGTGCTGCTTTGGACCTAGCAAATCCACCATTGACCAGATATTCACCATGCGCAAAATCTTGGAGAAGACCCGAGAAAAAAGAATTGATACACACTACCCTTTTATCTATTTTAAAGCTGCCTTCGAAATCACGAAAAGGAACTGTCTCTACGCCGCTATGTATGAATTTGATAAGAGGAAATAATACGAGCTGCAGAGTTAAATAGACCAGATACAGTCGTCTACAAGGGTGTACAATTGTTAACTTATGCCGATAATATTGATATTATTGGTCATAACAACCGCAACGTAAGTTCTGCGTTATTCAGGTTAGACAAAGAAGCGAAACGAATGGATCTGGTAGTGAACGAGGGCAAGATGAAATATCTCCTGTCAGCAAATAAACACTCATCACATTAGCGACTTGACTCCCACACGTCGCGACAGTCATAACTTTGAAGTTGTAGATAATTACGTCTATCTAGAAACCACCATTAATAACACCAATAATGCCAGACTTGACTTCCAACACAGTCCTTTCTCGACGAACCAAAACCAAACTCTACAAGCCGCTCATCATTTTCGTCCTGACATATGGTGCACAATCTTGGACCATGTCGAGAGAAAAGTTTTGCGAAATATTTATGGTCTTGGCGCGTCAGCGAATACCGTAGGCGGTGGAACAGTGAGCTGTACGAGTTATAAGACAACATTGACATAGTTCAGCGAATCAAGATACAGCAACTACGCTGGCTCGGTCATGTCGTTCGAACGGATGAAAGCGCTGCAAATTTAAAATTATTCGATGGAGTTCCCGCTGGTGGAAGCAGGGGAAGAGGAAGACCTCCACTTCGTTGAAAGGATCAGGTGGATATCGACATTGTTTCACTTAGTATTTCCAACTGGCGCCAAACAGCGAAGAGAAGGAATGAGTGGCGGACTATTGTTGATGCGGCTATAATCGCAGAAGATTTTTCTTTACAAAACCCGTGTTGGGAACAGGAATGGGAATAATAATTTTCAATATTAGACCTAAAATCACTCCTACATGGAGGTATTATAAAAGTTATAAAAGACTGCTTCCATGACGAAGGCGGGTACAGATTAATTCCACAGTTTTTTTTAGATAACACGTAGAAATCATATCTCGTGCACAACAGAAACAATGTTTTAGATTTGTGAAATGATATAATTCATCCATCATAATAATAAAAAGCACATTAATTAAGTCTTTATAAATAAAGAGACTGCAAATTAAGTTGGCGATTTTATTTAACAATCCAGAGGTCGTACCCGGAAGATTAAGGAAATCATCGAGGTTAATCAGCAAGATCGTAACAATTGGTGTCAGAAGTGGGATTGTTAAATAAATTCCAAAGGATAATTATTGAAAAATGGTGAAGATTCAAGATTTGACGATACCTCCTCTCAAGAAGGAGTTGGCAAAGCGAGGATTGTCTACAACAGGAAATAAGGCAGAGCTGCAATCGAGACTGCGGGAAGCAATGGAAGTCGAAGGTATCGACTTGAACCAATACGAATTCCGCCGCGAGGATGAAGATGTATCCCTGAAGGATGTTGACAAGGAAGAGGCTAGTGATTCTGCGAAGGAGTTAGAGCAGCCATCAAGTAAGATTCAAGAAAAGGCTCCTAGCTCATCTGCGGGTATTGACATGAACATGTTATTGGCTGCAATTTCACAAAAATTGGATACACAGGATGCCCGTAATTTACAAAATTAATGAGGTAAGGTAATGAACGCGAACATGTCACAAATCGATGCCAGCATATCACAAAAGATGGATGCACAGGATGCTAGGCTGTCGGAAAAATTCGATGGATTGGAAGGAACAATCGCACAAATACAGCAAAATCTTGTGAAAGACAATGCGGAACTTAAGGAAAGGCAGGATCGAATCGAGGGGCGACAAGACAAAATAGAGGATCAAATTGAGACCAAAGTCAACACATTGGAAGGTCGTTTCCGGGATTTGCAGTTAAATCGTCCAACCACTTCAGTGAACGCTCCCAAGGTAAAAACACCATCCTTTGAAGGAAAAATTCCCTTCCAAGTCTTCAAGCTCCAGTTTGAGAAGACGGCTGAAACCAATAAATGGAGCATGGAGGAAAAATCTGCTGCACTATTCTTTGCGTTGGAAGGACCTGCGGCAGAACTTTTGCAAACTGTACCTGATTATGAGAGAAATGATTACGACGGATTGATGCGAGCCCTGGAAAGACGATATGGTAGCGAACACAGAAGACAAATTTACCAGATGGAGTTAGAAAAGCGCGACCAAAAACCCAACGAATCTCTACAGGAATATGCCTCGGAAATTGAGAGATTGGCTCATTTAGCCATCGGAGACGCATCGGGTGAGCATCTCGAACGGGTGAAAATACAAAAATTCATCAGCGGCATAAAAGACGTTTATACCAAGCGGGAGACATATGCGAATCCAAGGTTAACATTCGCTGAAACAGTGGCGTATGCTCAAACACGTGAAACGGCGGCACTCATAAGCAGAGCAGCATACAAAGTCAATAAAGTGGAGGTTGAAACAGCAGATGTGATGACCGAAATATTGAGAACTCTGAAGTCGTTAGAAGGAATGAATCGTTCTGGTGGTAAGAATCAGGCTGGGAAATGCTTTAAATGAGGAAAGCCTGGTCACTTCGCACGCGAATGCAAAACGGGTTCCAGCATACAAGAAGGACAGCGAAAACGGAAGGCTGACGAAGATAAACCATCAACTTCTCAGTCGTTAAACTAAAACGAGCCAGTCTAAAAGGGCGTATGCTGGCTCTTGCAATTGAATGCCCCATAATCTCCGTCTCGCAAATTGGTAGGAAAACGAGCAACATTACCATTGGTGGATATGTGGATGGACGAGCGCGAAAATTAACAGTGGATACGGGCGCATCACACTCCATCATTCGAACAGACCTGATCGCTAAAGAAGTGAGATCATTACCTGGAGCAATATTGAAAACGGCGACTGGTGAGGACACACAAGTGGTGGGAGAAGTAACATGTGAGGTCTCAATAGGGAATGTGACGGTGTTACACAGCTTTATAGTCGCGCAGATCGTAGATGAGATAATCATAGAAGTGGACTTCTTGATGGAGCAAGGTATCAAGATCGACTTGAATAACAAGGTTATGGAGTATAAGAACATGGAAGTACCACTAAGCATTGGCTACGATTCCACATACAGCAGCAAACAAGTGGTCTTAGAAGGCAGTGAACTGATTCCACCGAAGTCAGAAGCAGTTGTTTGGGCGAAAATTAATGGAGATTGTGGGACAAACAAATTGTGGGTTGTCGAAGCAGCACGAAATTCTACACTGGACTTACTTATTGGAAAAACCCTGGCTAAGACACGAAAGAATGGACGCATCCCAGTGAGAGTATTAAATGACTTCAGATCATCAGTAAAAATTCCTAGTGGAACTGTATTAGGGCAATGTCAAGAGGTAGAAGCCATTATTAACAGCAATGATTCATCTGGAATCGACTCTATTGGCAGCAAGGAGATGGAGGAAGATATCAATGCATGGACGCAAGAGTTGAAAGACAAGTACAAGCACAAGGCCAGCCAGATGATGCGTAAATACTCCAACATATTCGACAAGGATGGCAACAAACCAGGCAGGACCAACGTAGTGAAGCATAGCATTGATACTGGTGACGCAAGACCAATTCGTCAAGCTCCTCGAAGCTTTCCACTAGCCAAACGTGACGCTGTTGGCCAAATAATTAGGGAAATGAGTGAAAGCGATGTTATCGAACCATCAGCAAGTCCATGGAGCTCTCCGGTGGTACTCGTGAAGAAGAAAGATGGCCAGTTGCGGTTCTGCGTGGACTATCGGAGATTAAACGATGTCACAAAGAAAGACAGCTATCCTTTGCCCAGGATCGATGATACACTAGACTCCTTAACTGGCACAGAATGGTTCTCAACACTTGACCTTAAGAGCGGGTATTGGCAAGTAAAAGTGAGTGAAGAAGATAAAGAGAAGACAGCGTTTAGTGCCGGCAACGGTCTATGGCAATTTACGGTAATGCCATTTGGGTTATGCAACGCTCCTGCCACTTTTGAAAGATTAATGGACCATGTGCTCAAAGGACTACACCGGAAGACCTGTTTGGTGTATCTGGATGACATAATCGTATTGGGAAAGAGCTTCGACGAACATCTGAGAAATTTGGAAGAAGTTTTCCAGAGAATAGCTGGCGCTGGTCCTAAACTAAGTCCTAAGAAGTGCTCTTTATTCAAGAAGGAGGTGAATTACTTAGGTCATCAAGTAACCACGAAGGGCGTTTGTACTGCGAGGGAAAAAATGGAAGCAGTGAAGGATTGGCTGAGACCCAGAAATTTGCATGAATTAAGAAGTTTCCTTGGGCTGTGTACTTACTATCGCCGCTTTGTTCCGAATTTAGCCAGCGTAGCTCACAGTCTCCATGAACTCACAAGGAAAAATAAATCTTTCGAGTGGAAAACTGAACAAGAGGATGCTTTCCAAGCTTTAAAAGAACGACTATGTACTGCACCTATGCTAGCGTACCCGGTTCCAGGTGCATCATTTATTCTGGACACAGATGCTAGTGGTTATGGCATAGGTGTGCTTTCGCAAGTGATTGATGGGCAGGAGAAGATAGTTGCCTACTATAGCCGGTCTATTGGGAAACCAGAGCGGAACTACTGCGTAACGCGGAGAGAACTATTAGCGTTGGTGGATTGCATTAAACACTTCCACAAATATCTGTATGGTCAACATTTCCGCGTTAGAACGGATCATGCAGCGCTGAAGTGGCTACTACAGTTCAAGAATCCCGAAGGGCAGCTTGCACGGTGGATTGAGAGGCTGCAAAGTTATGACTTCACGATCGAGCATCGCAAGGGTAATACGCACGGAAATGCTGACGCTATGTCCCGTCGACCATGTAGTTTGGAATGTAAGCACTGCTCAAAAGCCGAGGGTAAGGAAGACATAATAGACGTCCGGCTAATGGCAGTTACATCAGCAGAAGAGTGGGAGGCAAGTCACTTAAGGAAATGTCAGCAAGAAGATTCGGACTTGGAATTGGTAATGCACGGATTGGAGGTGAACAGACGGCCAAGTAAAGAACAAATAGCAGCGGAAAATCCCATCGCGAAAGCATACTGGGCACAATGGAACAGTTTAGAATTGATATCTGGCTGTTTGCATAGAGTATGGGAAAGTGAAGATGGCCAGTGCTCTCGGAAGCTTATAGTAGTTCCGAGGTTAAGAATTCCGGATGTTCTTAAGGAATTCCATAATGGTGCTAGTGGAGGGCACCTAGGCATTATAAAAACGCTGGAGAAGATCAAGCAGCGGTTCTATTGGGTTGGCTGTCGGCAGTCGATCGCTGAGTGGATTGCTAACTGCACGGAGTGCATTGCAGCTAAAGGGCCAAAGTCACGAAGTCATGGGCAGATGAAGCAGTATAACTCAGGTGCACCATTTGAGCGGGTTGCCATGGATATAGCCGGTCCATTCCCTATGAGCAAACAAGGAAACAAATACGTTCTTCTTCTACTTTAGTAAATGGCCTGAGGTCTACCCAATTCCAAACCAGGAAGCGAAAACAGTTGCGGATGCATTCACTCACAATTGGGTTACAGGTACGGTGCGCCTATAGAATTGCACTCAGACCAAGGAAGAAACTTTGAATCGGCGGTGTTCCAGGAGATGTGCCAGATACTTGGTATTCGCAAAACCCGAACGACAGCCCTGCATCCTCAATCAGATGGCATGGTAGAGCGATTCAACCGGACCCTGGAAGAGCACTTGCGGAAAGTAGTGGACAAGAATCAAGATGATTGGGATGTACACATACCGCTTTTCCTGATGGGATATCGGTCCGCAGTGCATGAAACAACAGGTCAAACACCTGCCAGGATACTGTTTGGTAGTGAACTTCGGTTGCCCAGCAATTTAAAATTTGGAATAACTGGTGATGCGAGAAGAATTGGGAAGGAAGCGTCTACTGTTCTCGAGGAAGAGTTAAGAGAGATACATGCTCTTGTGAGGCAGCGAACTCAAATTATGAGTGACAAAATGAAGGCTAGGTATGACAAGGCGATGAACTCCGAAGGCTTCCAAAATGGAGATTTGGTGTTGCTGTACAATCCACAACGAAAGAGAGGTTTGTCCCCAAAACTTCAATGCAATTGGGAAGGTCCATACAAGATAATCAAACGACTAAACGACGTAGTGTATCGAATCCAAACTGTAGGGAGGCCGAGAAAGAAGATGAAAGTGGTCCACCTAGAGAGGCTTGCTGCGTTTGGAACAGCGAATGTGTCTGATCGGGACGATCAGACTTAGGTGGAGGGCAGTGTGGCGAAAATGCGAAGCGAATGACAGATGAAAGAGAGGAGCCGACAACTGGCATCTTCTAGAGCGTACGAGACGATTATCGTAACCGAAAGGATTATCGTAAAGACGAGATTATTCCGGAGGGTTCGTTTTCAAGCAGCAAACAAGTATATAAGGGCGACATACGGCTGCAAAAGCAATCAGTTGTGAATTAAACTCGTGGAGGTTACATTACAGTAAAGTAATAAAAGCAGTACATTGTGAAAGTTGTATACAAGTGATTGTAAATAGTAACGTAAATTGTAATTGAATTGTGAATTACCGAATAATTAAAAGCACATTAATTAAGTCTTTATAAATAAAGAGACTGCAAATTAAGTTGGCGATTTTATTTAACAATCCAGAGGTCGTACCCGGAAGATTAAGGAAATCATCGAGGTTAATCAGCAAGATTGTAACAATATTATCGTTAATAGATTTCTATGAGACGCATGGCAAAATTAAGTCCCCCAGTTTGTTTTTACTACTGAGGTAACATTTTTAAATAAAGAGATATGCTGCAGTTACGAGGTATGTTCAAAGGAAAAGGTGAATTTTGATTTTTCGCGGGCTGTGTACATTCGATTCTCGATATTTTTTTTTTTTTTTTGTTATAATCAGACACATATGTTTATCATGTGTTAGCATTAGGAGGCAATTTCGATTAGTAGCTTGTTTTCGACCACGGAAGAGGTTAGTCACGTTTTTTGTGTGCTCTTCGTTTTTTGACTCTTGAAAGAAATGGGTCAAAGAATTTGTATTAAATTTTGCGTTAAAAGTTGAATAAAATGCGTCAAGGCACTTGTGTTGACTGTGGCATTAGGTACAAGCGGTTTACAGAAGGCCAAGAAGATGCTGATGACGATGAGCGTCCTGGAGGTGCGACCACGTCAACAAGCGAAGAAAACATCGAAACAGTGAAAAAAATTCTTCTTGAAAATCGTAGAATCACTATTAGGGAAGTTGCATTGGATGTTTACAATGGTGTGGTGCATCATAATTTCCTGTCAAAAGGTCGTACAGTTAATAAGCAATACTACAAGGAAGTTATGAAACGTTTGCGTGAAGCAATACGGCTCAATCGATCGGAATTGTGGAAAAACAAATCGTTGATTCTACATCACGATAATGCACCAGCTCACACATCAATGCTTATTCGTAATTTTTTGGCCAAAAACAAAACCACAGAATTCACCAGATTTGGCTCCCTGCGACTTTTTCCTATTTCCAAAACTAAAGAAACCAATGAAAGGAAAGCGTTTTGCCACAATTGATGAGATCAAGTCAGAATCGAAGAAAGAGCTGATGGCCATACCGAAAAGCGCATTTCAGAAATGCTTCGACAATTGGAAAAATCGTTGGCACAAGTGTATTATACCCGAGGGGGATTACTTTGCAGGAGACAAAATAGATATTGTAAAGTTTTTCGATGATTTCCCAAATAATTCGAGTCCGATCACTAGATTGCTAAATAATAGTCCAACATTTGTTCATTTAGCCTCTTAATCGTCAGGAAGTTTGCATCATACTGCCGCTTCTTTTGTCTGTCCTTAGTACAGGGAATTTTGCATCATACTGCCGCTTCCTTTGTCTGTCCTTAGTACGGAGAATTTTCATCACACTGTCGCCCCTTTTGTCTGTCCTTTGTATGAAAAAAATTCAAAATTCAGCTTTTCCTTTGAGCACACCTCGTATACTAAGGAGGTTTATAAGATAGCGCCACTCGTATATATTTAAAGTATACGGAATTTATGATAGATGTCATTACTATCTAATATACTGTATGTAACATGTGATGTGATTTAATATCATATGATTTCTTATAATGTGATCTTACGTATTTTTGTTATATGATTTGTTGTAATGTGATCTTATGGATTTTTAATACCTCTATCGTAGCTAATGCCAGAATCAGCTGATTGGGAAAAGTAGCAATGTTCGGTCATATGTGTATCATGTGATGCGATTTTATAGTCCAAAAAATTCCATGATGACGTGATAATGCCATATAACGCGTAATATTGTGCTGCATTGGTCATAAAAATGAACTGCTCACAAATAAGTAACATGTGATTATTTATGCGTAAAAAATATATGTAAATATATATATATATATAAGCGATTTCTGTTGTTAGTACTGGGATACTTCTCATATAAAGTCTGTGTAACTCTTCTCATCGTCTCAATGTCACTACACTGCCCTTTGGCATGAGGTCAGCTGTTGAGTTAACCTCTTTCATTGGTATTAAATATCTTTAAGTACAAACATCGCTGAATGTGCACACAAGTTTGTTGAGTGGAATGACTTGTACTTTGTTTGTTCCGTTCTCATTGTTTACTATTTACTTGTACACTTTTAGTTTGTTTTTCCAGGTAAGAATTTGTGAAAACACACATTGTGTGTACTTATATATGTAGAAGTGTAAATACATACTCATATTTTTGAACTGTTGTGGACAACAAACGAAAAGTAAATCACTTTTGACAGCCTCTTTAAAAAAAAAGTATACCGGATAATGAAGGGTGATTCATTTCGAGGTTCCTTGTTTTTTAAAGAAAAAGAAAAAACAGAAAATTCAAATTTAATGGGGAATGTTTATTATCATTCGAAAGAACATTCTGTGGCATTTATTTTTTGAGGATTATCTCTTTCAAATGTTGGTCGCGGCTACGTCTCAGATGGTCCATCCGTTGAGTCCAATTCTCGATAACTCGTTCGAGCATTCTGACTGATGACTGGCGAATGATACACGTGATGTTTTGCTCCAAGGCCTGAATCGACCCCTTACAGGAAAAAGTTAAACGGTGTGATGTCACACGATCTTGGTGGCCAATCGACCGGCCCAAAACGTTAAATTATCTGCTCACGAAGTGTTCTCTCAATGAATTTATTGATTGATGTGATGTGTGGGAAGTGGCGCCGTCTTGTTAAAACCAAATGTCGCGGAGATCACAAGCTTCAATTTCAGGCATCAAAAAGTCGGTTATTATGGCGCGATAACGGTCGCCATTGTCGGTTACGTTCTCACCGGCATCATTTTTGAATAAATATTTACCGATGATTCCACCGGCCCACAAACCACACCAAACCGTGGTTTTTTCTGGATGACATGGCAGCTCTTGAATTTCTTCTGGTTGCCCTTTGTCCCAAATGCGGCAATTTTGCTTGTTTACATACCCATTGAGCCAGAAATGGGCCTCATCTCTGAACAAAATTTGGCTCGAAAACGTCGGATCTTCTTGGAACTTTTCAAGAGACCATAGAGCGAATCGTGTACACTCTCAGCTACGACCGCTATATTTTGTACACTGCGTGCTGGACGTGGTCTATTCGGTCGAATATTATCCAATAATGAATGCTGGATCTCAAGATGGGTGATGGTGTTGCGAATGGTACGCTCAGTAGGCCGATTATGTTGACCATAAGTTGAGCGAAGCGCGCGAAACACATTCTTTACAGAACGTGAATTTTCGTAATAGAGTTGAATGATTTGTAATCGTTGTTCAGGCGTAAGTCTTTCCATGATGAAATTCCAAACAATATTGAACAAAAATAACATGACAGCTTGACACGACTCACGCGTGATCTGTCAAAAAAAAGGCTATTGAAAAAAGTACCTCTACTTGGATCACCCTTTACATTGTATGTATTGCGTTCATTTGAACCATCTGCCAGTGTGAACTTCAAATGATCAAACATATTAACTTGCTTGAAATGGACACTTTTAAGCGTGCTTTACTGTACGTACCACAATGGATGTTCCGTTTCGTTTTGTTGTGTTTGTTATACGCCTACCTGTTACTGTTTTATGGTCAATAATAGTAGATGATTGTTTATTCTTTGCGCCGTTGCAGTCAACCGCTCACTCGCATCGGCGTACAGATAGTTGTCTGGAACGGCAAATAAAGTCAAAAGTATTTGGACTAAACCATCTCACCATATACTTGCTGTGTGCACATTTCTGTATGTAGCAGGATGTTGGTTAGCAGTAAGCGGTAAGAAGAAGAAAAAATTAAGGAAAATGCAAAAAAAAAATTATAAGAAATCATATACAAGCATCACTCAAAATTCTATGCGGCTTACCACGAACGATTAGATGCCCTACACCGCACAATGTGACTTTTATCGTTTTTAGGATGCCAAAAGTTATAACAGCCGAAGAAAAGTAAGTACTCGTTCGACAGAAGGTATGAAAACATGCGTATTAAAGCTTTTTCAGAGTCGATTTTTTCGTCGTATTCCGTTTCGGATAATATAGGAATGGCATCTTTAGATAATACTTGGCGGTTTGTCTTAGGTGCTTTTGGTAAACTGTATTTAAATGGGTCCCACGATACAAACAAACTGTGCAACAAATCTTTCTATTCTTCTCATTTTTCTAGTAAAACTTTCACGATAATTTCGTGCATCTTTATTTCAGGAGTTTCTCTTGAGTTTCTTCAAATTACATCCTTTCCATGAAACAGAAATTGTATGTGCATTTACAGGTAAATTGTACCAAGCATATTCGGATAGCTACGGTTCTTGTCCTTGTGGCATATTGGTAAAAAGCTGCAGAATTTATAGGTATTTGAAATCCACATCCAATGCTGGAAATTATAGTATGGAATCTTTTCAAAAAATGTATACCTTTATGCCTGCAATTTTCGACATTTTAGCGGCATTTGCGAACTGTTTCTATTGTCTGCTTTCTTCGTATAGTCTGCTTTCTGTTTTTGCATATCAATTGAGAGATTTTTGGTGTTCTTATTTTTGCGTAACCAAGCATTTCTTCGTCAAATTTTAGTTCGGATAGGGCTTCTAAACTATTCATTTCTTTCGGTTGAAGGCCCTCATACCTTACGCTTTTGAGATGATGTGTAAGCCGATATTGCATTTTAACCCTTCCATTCAGTCATTGACTACAAAAAAGTACTGCTCATTTTCAAGTTTAACTAATCTGTTTGAATTATTGTAGAATGTAGATTCGATAGTCGGTCTTTAATGTACTGCACTTCTTTTGAAACAACCAACAGTGTTTCTTTTGTAATTCAGAAATATTATCAGCCTACAGTATCTCGTAGAAGTGGGAGCACGATTACTCCATACTCCGGGTAATACCTTTCTTTCATTAACAGTTGAAGAAATCCAAGTGAAATGAAAAACATACTACCGTCTGATTGATTTTCTTTCGTGAATATTTGTTTGTAATTGCTTTGTTCAGCACCATCAAAACTCCATTTTATAATTGCACTTACTTCTTGAATTCCAGAAATGATAAGTAACACTTATTCTTGAGCTGTACACAGTCTTTTCAAACTGTAATCAATTAGTGATAGCAAATTATCTAACAAACAAATTTATAAACTATAAACCTCTTAGCTAAGACCATTTTGTTCCCTGTTGTAGAAAGTTACGATGTGTTGACTTAATATTATATTATTTTACTTTAGTGGGTCATAATCTTTTTAATTTTTGTGTTACGTATCGCGGTAAACGTTATGTAATTTCAAGACGTTTTTGACTGTGTTGATTTTTTCTATTTTCTTGCAGTCTAGTGCTTTATCTATTGGTGTTGATACCTGATATAACGGGCAAAGTTGCAGCATATGCTCGGGCGTCAACGGTGTTGAGCATAATGAACATTCAACCGGATCAGTCTCGTTATAATAGTGTGTTGTATTAAATAACATGGTTCCCACTCTCATCCTTGCTATATTTATACATTGTTCCCTCGTGAAGTTTTCAATTTGGTTTTTTCATTTGACGATTGAGCGACCGGAGAAATGAAATAGAAGATTTCCATTTTTCTTGTTGTTGTTCTTCTTGTATTTCAAAACAATAGTTTGTTAGAACACTACTATTACAAGATACTTCTGCAGTTAAAGATAACCAGAGTGCTTCTTTGACTTTTTGATCAGCTTGTTCATTACCTTTAATTCCTACATGGCCTGGAAACTAGATTATTTTTATTATTGGCAAAGTCTTGTAGAACATTTTGGCTGTTGGAGCATATCAATGTTTTTGCCTTTGACTTTACCGCTTCGTATATGACTGCTTGTTTTGCATTGAAGATACCTGCATGTGACGGTAATTGTACTTACTTCAGAGTTTTAAAGGAGTCTCGTAAAGTTTTCTCTACTAAGTTTCTTCAAATTACAGTAAGTGAGTCACCGTGGTTTGAACCGTCAGTGATTAGTTCGGAATTGAACTCATTTTTTATTTCTTAGTAACAGGTTTTGAACGTTTCAACATTTGTATTTTCTTTTATGTATTTTCAGAGTGGCATGTCCATATGTATTTTTACCATGGATGATACCTGATTTTAGACGGTTATATCGGTATAGGGGTTTATGGTTGTTAAGGTAGCATATTATGTTTCCCACCGCACAAGCTTTCCTGCCACCTACTGTTCTTTTGTTCGCAGATTGAAATTCTCACATATGTTCGGGTAAAGGCTGGTCTCGCAGCGTCAAGGCTTTAGCTGCAAGATTGGCCGACATCATTTGTAGTAGCCAATTGATATCATGATACCGTGCTTCTATTCTGAGGGCATCTGTCGGGGTTGCAGTGAGGGTCCTGCCGCGGTACGAAAACATCTATTCAAGGCTGTGTAAATTTTTTTTTTTTCAGATGTCCATCCGTATATTGTGAGTTATGTATATGAAGGATATATTTTTTTTTAATTCAGAAGTACGGGTATGCTGCCCGATTAAGTCATATTGATGTGCGGAAGAATTTAACGATTTAATCCACTATAATTGCAAAAGCTTGGTTTGATGACAAACTATTTTTACTGTTCTCTAAGGATTTCTTCAATTGAGTTTCCCTTGATGTTGAATTCTCGGAGTCATTTTCTGAATTCCTTTTCCCAGAACACCTAAGCTGCATTTCCGCTGTCATTAATAATTGATCATTGTCAGTATTACACATAAGTTCCTTGAGAAATGTGTGGCTCAACATCAGCTGTATAATCTGTCAAATCCAGGTTCTTTAAAAATCTCTCAGAATTCGTCGCGCGAAAACGATTATTTACTCGATAAGAACTTTCCCAAACCTTCTGAAACCACTTTGATTTTGGTGTCTGCCTATTTTTTTATATATAGCTTCAGAAACTTACCAATATAGTTAAAAATGACTGCATAAAAAATTATAAAAATATTTATGCGGACCTTGAGGGACCATATTAACTATTTAAGGAGCTTTTTGACTTCTTGTAACCTCAAGCAACGTCATGGTTCAGAATAAGCTTTAACTCTCCTTTTTTTTGGTTACCTAGAACGTTTTGGAAGTTGTTTTTGTTTATTTTCCAGTTCAATTCGGCCATCCATAATATGACCCCTTTGGTAGTATCTCCTTTTTCTTCTAGGCTAACTGGAAGTCTAAAGTCTTGGTTTTCTTCCTTCATATCTTCACCGTAAAAGCTAAGATCGCTAGCAACACCATAATTATTATTATAATTATATTTTTTTTTTAATGAACTTAATTTTTTTACAGCGAAGATGAGCTCCGTTAATAAGATTGTGTCATTATTGAATATATGTTTACAATTCAAATGACGAAGTTAGGTTACGTTGAATTGGACGGCTGCTTTGGTAGTCTCACATAGAAGATGGTACGTCCATAATGTTACCAGATGCACCACATGTGACCAAGATTGTTTACTGTTACACTTCCTATTCTCTATCTAGTTTGAAGAACATTGCTGTTCTTTTAATAAATTGCAGCAGTCATTTTGGATTTTATCTTCTGCAGACTGAAGTTTCAGCAATTCATTCTCGCAAGTGAGATCATCCGCTGTCTACCGATCCGGACACTCACAGATTACGTGCTATAACTCCTCCCTACAACTCGTATCTTGTATTTGTTGTTTTCAAACAGGCATAATTTGAAAGCATATGACACCAGCATGCAAATTCATTTTAACAGTTCTACTAGCAGCCTTGAGTATGAAACTTTAAGAGAATACAGGTATTGCTCTGTTGTCATTGTTGCGTAGGCCAACTAACCTCCCTATCATTTAATAGGAGACTCAGGAAAAGTGTTGTTTCGATTGCGTGTGTATCACGTGGCAGCTTGTGATTGCTGTGTGATAGATGGTTTTTTGATTTCAATGGCGTCATCCATTGAGAGAGAGTTTATGAAAACATTACTTGAATCTCCGGTAAAGACGTTTACATTCTATCTATGGGGCATCGCATCTGCCAGTTCAATGTTACATTGTTAAGTAAGCTAGGTCCCTCTTAATGTAACTGGTTGACGGTTCTGCTTCCAGCAAGTATCTGCCCGCATAATCGTTGTGTCTCGTCACACTCTTCATTTTATAGCATCCCTGCATACAGTTAAGTCCTCTATTATTTATAACTGCCCGGCTGTTTGCCTAGTTTGTTACCAATTACGTTTCTTTGTCCTTATCCATGTGCTGTCGACCAAGGACTTTGGATATCGTTCCCGACATCTATTGGTTTGTATTTGCTTTCAGGTGTAAGTGTACTCGTAATGTATCCTTCGAACGAAAGCCCATGCTTAAGAAATTGGAACTCTATATATATGCCTACCTAAGCTCAGTAACCCTGAATGTACTTGCTAATTGTATTCAGAGGCATTGTTGGTAAAGTACCACCAGACTCAATATCGTCGTTTGTTCCCATTAATAAATTAGAGTTTGCAACAGGAAACGTGCTCCGGCCAGCTCAGCTAAAAAAAAAGAAATTTTAATTGAATCCTCCACATGCTAAAGTCTAAATGGAAAAATAGATATCCTATAAAGGAACTTAAGACAGGCCGGCTCATCGGAGCGCTCGCTAAATACACTCTCAATACAAAAATCCGTCAAAAGTTCCTCTACAGAACTCTCCATTTATTTAGACGATCATTTTAAGATCGAGATTTACATTTCACATTAAAAAGCAGTATCCCCATAAACCATAGTAGAGATCTAGAAGAGAAGAAGTAACGATTTTCGAGGTCCAGTTAAAGCAAGACGTCAGATAAAGCAATTTTCGGTCGAACTTCTCTTCCAATTGTGCGTATTGATGTTTTTCTAACAAATTGAGGGATCCTCAATTTAAGAAATTTCATTTCTAAGCCATCTTCGAACGTCTGATGGATTTTTATGAGAACTTTTTTCTTTTAATATCAGAAGTACACTGGAAGAGGTTGGCATTCCCTGTCGAGAACGCCCCCAATTAGAAAAAAATCTTATTTTGGTTATAGGATTCGTACCCATGACCCTCCGCATGGCAGTGCGCTCTGCTAACTACTCGGCTAATATGACCGTCATTGGATGGTATCCTAATAAACTAAGCAAAGTTAGAATGCTCAAAGAGCCTGAAATACATAAGTCGTATATAATACATTCTCGAATATTTTAAAGGCAAAGACGAATCGCCGCTATGTTATCTGCACGCAATAGCTCAAGCACTACAGTGTAGCGCGCCGCCATAACTCAAATATCAATAAAGAATAAATAGCTGTTGTTGTTATTGTTGCATGTCTGCAGAAGAATAAAGTGACTTTTTTCGGCCACTCAGCAGCATGCAGTGAACATGCAGTGCTTAGTTGGTTTACTATGACGTTTTGGTGCATACAAGAATTTTGTTGGCTAATTAGACTTGGTTAGCGCCTACAAACTCGGCAGACAGTCTCAGCTATGTGTGTATGTAGGTATACGTAATAGGTGAGTTATGTGTATTTTCACTGCCTGTATGTTATGAAGGTATGAATGCATGTATGTGCATATTATGTAGAAAGCGGCATTTGAAGAGGATGCCGCACCAGCAACTCTAAGCGTGTATTGTCAAGTCATTGAAGGCACTCAATCAGTGAGACTTTAGAAACGTATCGAGACAGACGTCACCAGTTAAAGAGCTCAACAATTGAGTTAACGGTTCACTTTTATTGATATTATTGCTGATATTTCACCAGTTTTTGTTGTTGGTGTTATCTTCCCAAATGTTATTATTCTATTTTTGCTGTGCACAAATTCTGCTTCATTTGATTGGTGCTGCGAATGTAAACAGTAATGCAGAGCCTCTGCTGCTAAGAAAAGAATTTGTTATACTACACAAATGGACGGAATTGAAATTAACTGTGCCGGGCAGCCATCAACAACCAGCGACGTTGGACGCAATACGCTACGCACAGGATAAACTGTTGCCTGTGGATGTAGATGTGGAATATGGGGGTGAGTGTCTCCAATTAAAGTTTTATGTTCTTTCATGCCGGGTTCTTTAACATTTCATAGATGATGGCTACCATCGCACCTTCTTGACCATACCACGTTTGAGTCACGGGGTACCCTACTCACTCGCTGTTGTCGCTGACAGCGATAATTCGACGCTTCTCAACCCACATCTGCTGCCTTATCCCAATTATGCTTGGCACTCAAGTTTCGGACAGAATTGCAGTACTATAACATCGGCCATAAGAACTTTTGTAAGTTGAATTTAAAGTTGATAAAAAATAACTCACGCTTTTGCGCTTCCTCACTCACTTACATCTTCTCTCTCTCTCTCTCTCTCGATTTCTCTCTCGCTGTCAGATTGATGACTGCTGGCGTTTATGGGTTGTGGATTTGGGTCAAATCAATGCCATTCAATATTGTGCTCCACAAATACTCGCCTTTGATTTGGTCACTGATCAGCTGATACACCGTTATATTATACCTGCATCACAATATACGCCCGGTGTATCGATTTTTACTGCACTCACAGTGGACGTGGACCCCACCGTGCCGGGTACTGAGTGTGCCAACGCTATGGTCTATATTGCTGATCCTTGGGGTTATGGTTTGATAGTTTATAATATGCAACAGGCGCAATCGTGGCGTATACAAAATGCACATATGCAGCCGGATCAGCTGTTGACGGAAAAGACGGGGAACAGCGGTATTTTCACCGTGAGCATAAGTCCGAGAAGGCATGACGAGGGAGCAGGTAATTTAAAACAACTCTTAGAGACGGACAAGAACTTCGCATAAGATGCTTAGTTTAAAGCAAAATTTTACCCCAAGACATCAGGGAATACTCATTCGATCATGTTATTCTCGCTCAACTTAATATAAAGAAGATTACTTTGAGCCCTTTACTTTCTCTTTGAACTGAATATCTATTCAATGACCTAAGTTTCTTTTACTTACACCAGCACAAATAAAATTTCAATTTCTAGTTCCAGTCAATCGCCGTTTATATTTCCATGCCTTGAACAGTTTCCTGGAAGTCAGTGTACCATTATTTTTGGTCAACAACGCTTCATTGTGGACACTTCCCAAGGATTTGGAAACCCAAAAGGAGTTACTTAAGGAATTTCAAGTAGTTGGTAGTCGTGGTATACAATGTGAATCTGAGGCCATGGATAGCGATGGAAATTTATATTGTAGTTTGATTAGTTCGAGTGCATTGGTTGCTTGGAAGGAGGACACCGCGTATGATTCGGATCATTTGAAGGTAGAAATCGAAAAAAAGCTAAATAAAATCTGTGAACAAAAGCTCTGTACACTCCTTATACTCAAAACCAGGTAGTCGCGTACAATCCGGAGAGATTACGTTTTGTCACCGGTTTAAAGGTGAATCGAAATAACATGGATGAAGATGAACTGTGGGCTTTGAGTAGTAATCCTGAAGTGAGTAGCAATTTAAAATTTTTAATAGAAAAATCTATTGTTTATTGCCAAATATTTCAGCTATTTGTTGGTGCAAATGTAATAATGAACGATGTGAAATTCCAAATTATTGGTTGTCGTGTAAAAAATTTGCTGGAAAACGAGCCTTGTTCGGTAGTAATAAATCATTTGCGGAAAGTGTGAGGCGACAAAATTATTTTTAGTCATATTTTAAGCAATAAAAGGAATAGTTTTACAATACCTAAGAGGTAAGGTGTAAATTACTTTCTTTTAGTTTGCAATTATATATATGATTAGGGCTTTGGAACCGCTGACGCGATTTTTGACCGAGCTCCTCTTCAAATTTGTGGTTGTATTGTTATTGCTATAACGGCTTGCTTAACCCCGCTTTGAAGCAGGCAAAGTTAGTATATATCGAGGAAGTGAACTGACGTGAGGCCCAGGAAACCAGCTTTTTCAACTAGTTTGGACCAGAAAGAGAGGGTTTTTAGGTGAGTGGGTTTTAGTAGTTAAGTATGTCGGGGTCGAGTCAGGATAGTTAGGAGTTGAGTCTGCTGCAGTATACAGACCTTAACTTTGACAGTATTACTCGGGTTTTGCGAAGCATATCGAGCTGTGCTGGTGATTGGATTAGATTACGCCATTCACAGTAAGAGAGTTATCAAAAATGTTGACCGACCAACGGTTCTGTAGTATGGTGCTGAATGGAGTCCATTAAGTCAAGTACTCCGGATACTGCTCACACAGCTTAAATTTAACTCAATTAAATCCTTAACTGAGAGCATAGATGTATCACTGCTACTAACACCAGTAGGCTTCCTGCTAAGGCTCTCACGGCTGTGTTCCAGCATACTTGAGGCTACTTCATCTGCCTTTTGGTAGTTCTCGGTGCAGCGTAATTTATTTATGGCCAGCCAGACTCTGTACTTTGATGACAATCACGGCCATATGGTTACTGAATATTAACATTTTATAACTTTTGGTTATTTATTGTCGCAGTTTGGGCGGCATCGTCATTCACATTCAGTTTGGGGCGGTATTCATTTGTCCAGCCGCTGAAGAGCGTCTCCATGGATTTTGCTGGTTGTAGTTATAGATGTCGTCCAGTGAAAAAGGCAAAAAGGAGAGATAGCAGCTTAACCTGGAACAAAGTTTATCAATATCCCAACCAGGGGCATATATTGAGCAGTCATCGTCCTTTGAGATCAAGGAGACACTACTGGTGGTGGATAGAGCTTCGAAATAAGGAAGTTACACAATAGCGGGGAGACAATATCAACCTACGAAGCTCCTTGCTTAATTTCCCTGAGTTTGTAATTCCTCTTCTTTCGACCTCTCAGGTGATTCATGATCCACCCCTTCAACCACCACGATAACGAGGATTCCTCAATGTCCGACAGCAGCACTGCATGATTAATCTTGTCGAAACATATTCGATTCTAATATTAATATTAATTTTTGGTCTTGCAAAATCAGCTGGAAACCTAAGTTCATCGAAATTTTAAAAAGAATAACGGTTATGCTAATAAACAAGTTGTTGCTTTAAGTGTAAAATTTTAAATAAAAATTTACTTGCTGTCAATTTAAATAGTAAATTAAAAAATACAATACATTGTCTTTAATTAAGTATGTAGGGATATGCCATGATGCAATAAGACAAGGTGTTATCCATACGTAGTGACAGCTCGTTTTGTCGGCTCCATTAGCTCAAGGTTGTATTTTAAGGGGGACGAAACAGGAGAAAAAAGGGAAGAAAAAAAGGCGCTTTGCGAAAAAGTATCAAAATTTAATACTCTTTTTCGCTTTTTATGCTTCTCTATATTTTAATATATGTATTTTGTTTGAAAAAGAGTTGACCGTTAGTTGATTGCAAAAAGTGTACCATTAACTTTTATAATCGCAAACGTACTTAATAAAACGAGATAAATAAGCATAATTTATGAACGTTTTATTAAAGTATTTAACTTTTTGATGCGAAAATACATTCGACATTTGAAAAACAGTTTTTTTACATCCATTTCACAATCGCAACCTTCGCTTTTCTTTAATAATGTTTCAATAAATTTATTTTGGGTCTCGATGACTTCACCATTAAATTGATAAAACAGCTCCTCAAGTGCCTTTATTTTATTTAAAAATGCGGTGGAAGGTTTTATCAAAGCTCCCCTCGATATTTCGTCCACCCACGTATGTATATGTATGTATTTTCTTTGCTGATATAGTGCGAGAGTCATAATTTTCTAATAATGTAGCCTGCTACATACTCCAATCCATTGTCGTGTAAAGCTTCGACTCGTGGTGGTGACTCATCAATGTTAGAAGTGGCATCGGCATTATCAGTGACCACATTATAAAATAATAATTCATTGTTTAGGTCATAATTCAGCCGTTGAGTTTCATCTTCTTCAACGTTTCCGCGTATTGCAAATGATTCTGTGTTTCGTACATTCGCCGTGTTATTAATAATAATAACAAAAAATTAAAAGGACGTGTAGGTTTTTTATCTAATAAGTAAAGGGTGTTTTTTATAGAGGTATAGAACTTTAAGTTGGCATTACTTTTCAAGATGGTGACCGATTTAACAGCTGTCAAGTGATTTATTCTCAGTTTGGTTTGGCAATTCATCATGAATAGACTCACGCCTGAACAACGCTTGCAAATAGTGCAATTTTATTTCGAAAATAATGGTTCTGTGCGGAAAACGTATCACGCACTACGTCCATTGTAGCGATGTTTAGTGATGAAGCCCACTTCTGGTTGAATGGCTACGTCAACAAACAAAACTGCCGCATTTGGAGTGAAGGTAATCCTCAAGTGTATGTTGAAACACCGTTACATCCAGAAAAACTAACTGTTTTGCGCTTTATCATTGGAATCATTGGAATCATTGGAATCATTGGTCTGTACTTTTTCAAAAACGATGGTGGCCAGAACGTTACAGTCAATGGTGATCGGTAAAGAGCCATGATTACTAACTTTTTCATTCCTGAATTGAATAACAATGCTGTCCAGGAGATGTGGTTTCAACAAGACGGCGCAACATGTCACACAGCTCGTGCCACAATAGATTTATTGAAAGATACGTTTGGTGACCGCCTAATTTCACGTTTTGGATCTGTGAATTGGCCTCCAAGATCTTGTGATTTAACACCGCTAGGCTACTTTCTGTGGGGCTATGTAAAGTCATTGGTCTATGCGGGTAAGCCACAAACGCTTGACCATTTGGAAGACAACATTCGCCGTGTTATTACCGATATACGGCCACAAATGTTGGAAAAAGTCATCGAAAATTGGACGTCCAGATTGGACTACATCCGCGTCAGCCGTGGCGGTCATATGCCAGAAATCATATTTAAAATGTAATGCCACAAGATTATCTTTCGGATAAATAAAATTCATGTCAATCGAATAATCCATCGTTGTTTTATTGCAACTTAAAGTTCTATACCTCTATAAAAAAACACCCTTTATCTTCGCAGCCTATACTTGAACTGCATCACTGTTGGATGATCGTGTAAGCCCCCTCTTGCACGCATAGCCCCCAAGAAATGGTCCACTATGTCTTGATTCAATCGGTATGTCAAGATATATTCCATGTCATATACTTCCTTGACGTACTTATCTAAATTAAACTTAATCCCAGCGTCATTGAAGTGGTTTTGAATCAGCTTGAGCAAATGTGGTGCGTCAGCAAAGACAAAAACTTTTGAACCATTCACCGGATTCATAAACCAAGTTTTGTCTAAAGAAATAAAGACTACATTATTCTAATCTTCAGTTTTATGAGAATTATTTAATGTACCAATTGAAATATCCAGCTCGTTCCAAAGTCCTATATTTCCTGTTCCCATGTCAGAAACGACCCCAACAACTGGATACCCTGCTTCAGCGAGAACTGAAAGTATGTTGAACAATATAATTTTTGTCATCCTACAGTCGTACGCGCAAAACACTTGTTGCTTCCAGGAGTAATTATTATTTGAACATAATTACTCGGCGTTCTAACCGTGTCATTTAGTGAGTCGTACTCGTATGCTGGTTCCACTTTCATTTCATCGAAAGAAAGGATACAAACTTTGTCTTCAGTTGCCATGCCGTTCACGCTCCGCATTGCCCCAATCGAAAAATTCAAAACACCGTCTTCAAACTTTACTTTCTGTACCCATTTCGCCGTAGTTGACTCACTTGGAAGAGGATGACTACTCTTCAACAAATGGGCATAGGCTTTGGGGCCAGCCGCATGAAAAGCTATAGCAGACGACATATCTTTCCACGTCCAATGAATACTCTTGGACAGGTTTTCAATTTTTCTGATCTGGCCTTCTGTTAAATATGCTTGAAGATTTTTTCGTACCTTCTGTAGCTCTTCTATTTGATTTTTCAGTCTTTTTATTTCAGTCTCAAGTATTGGCTCGCGATACGCAATGCTTCTAAATACATATGAAATAATAGCAGTTATACATAACAAATCGCAATTATACATAACAAATCGTAAAATTACTCTGTTTGGGTTGATGCGTCGACAAATTTTGGCTCATTATAAATTACATCTATTGGCATTGGGACAACATCATTACACAACTTAATTCGTTTTTGATCAGAGCCCGACAAGAAATCCGAAGAAGAAAAATGCAAACTCATATTTTTGACCCGGGTGTTAGCACAACACCGCAAGCTTCCGCCCATTTTTTTCTTTTAATTTCATTTTTTGGTACATGATACATCATTATGCCTTCAACGTTCCACGTCTTATGACATAAGGCACAACTTGCTTTAGGCATTTTCAAAAAACTGAAAACGCAGTAAGGTTTAAGATTATCTACGTTTATTTATATAATAAAAGCTTATTGTTGTTGAAGTTAATTCTTTTAAGAAATAATTCTTTATTTCAATAAGTTTTTTATTTACACAAAATGAATTAATTACTTTAATTTTAACAATTAAATACCTAAATGTTATTAAGAAATTATCTTTTGTTTCCAAAGTACAATAGTACTTTTATTTAAATCGTAAAATTTAATTACTTAAGTATTGTTTTAAATTATTCTTTAGTTTTAAAAATTAAATAATTTAATTATTGTACCTTTCTTAAGTTAATTAATATATGCTCCAACTGTTATAGTAATGTTACTTACATGTGAAACACAGTTAGAGTACAGTCAGAGTACAGTCCACGAAATAATCTGCACAGAAAGCAAAGTGGTTGATACAACTCACGAAGATGTTGGCGAATAGAGTTAGAGTGTGATCCACAGAGTCAGATTCAGCTCCTTTAAAAATAATTTGGTAATTGTAAGTATGTCATACATGTATGTAAATACCACGCACACAGGCTACAAAAAGCACTCGGAAAGCGAAACGATACAGATGAAACCTTTGAAAAATTTTTTATTAATAGCTAGTAAAATGAATTTTGCAAAAATACTTACGCGTTGACCAGTATATTTGAAATACTCCCAAGAGCCGACGAAATTTCTTGCATACGCACAAACCAACACAAAACCTTTTGAATATAACTTCATATATGTAGATATTATATTGCAAATACATAATATACTTACGATGTGACCAATTCTTTTAAAAAATCAAAAGACTTTTGGTTAATTTTATTTAATTTTCTTGTAAACATGCAAATTTTAATATATTTAAATTCAAATTGTCAACGAATATCAATAGCATAAAAAGCGAAAAAATTTATCAGTGATGCTAACGCTTGTCGATCTATATTTTTTCTGGGGTGAGTACTATTTTTAGTACTTTTTCATAAAAATCATCGTAGAGGTTTACAAGTATGGAATCTTGTGAATTTTACAGGAAAATGCCAAACTCGCATTTGACTGTCAATCTCAGGGTTTGACTGTCAAATAGAAAATCATAATGGCTGCCCGCAAGTTGACAGGCAAACTCGGCGATGCGGACATCGATGGAATGAAAAATTTGTGCAATAAATACAGAGGCAATGGAAGAATTAACAAATAACAGAATGTCGCACCAAAAGCAGAGCAAAGAATCTGACAATGCGAATCAAGATGGAATTAGAGAAATTCAAAATGCGAATTGGGTGGGTAATGAGAAAATAGCAAAGTTTTAAAAATCAGGTGATCTCAGCTGTTTTCGAATGTAAACAAATAAAATGGCGGATTCCATACTTGTAAAGCTGTACGATGATAAAAATTATTCTAGCATAAAAAGTAATTTGTCAAAGAGGCAAATTGAAATCTGTAAGGGAGTTTAAGGAAAAAATTAGAGCGAGAGGGAGGCGAACTTATAACACCTTGTCTTATTGCATCATGGGGATATAGTTATATGGGGGGTTTTACGATGCCTCGCGGAAACCACTTGGTTTTTTCTTCGCGATCGAGCAACGGAATTTCAGTCTAATAAAAACACGGCCGCATATCCCCGCTCTCAACTTGAAACTAAACTTTTATTTATATCTTTATTCTTACATTCTACTCTACTTAACTGTGCGCGCAGGCACTTCTATGTAAATGTATGTGTGCGTGTGTGTTTGTTTGTTTGTTTATTCGCTTGCATTCCAAACACAATCGTTTGGTCAGCATAAAATGTAACCAAGCTGCATTCGTTTCGAGAAAGAAGTCTTTCTTGAAGCGAATGTTATTCAATTTTTTATTTTATGTATGTAGTGTAGGACACAATATGTGACTCCTCCACCCCTAGATTCAACAGTCCCTGTTGAACAGTTTTTGGATTCTTCAAAATTTTTTTTTTTTTTTTATTTTTTTTTTTTTTTTTATTATTACATTGTTGTTGTTTCTATTTTATTTTGTCCATTTTTGGGCCTAATAGTGGGCCAGTTATGGTTTCCGATTGTTTAGTGTTTTTATCATTTGGGGCAGATTGGATTGCCAGTTCTACGTTTACATTATTGTTCTTCTTATTTTTATTATATATCATACATGTTAATAAGATTCCTATTGCTATCAGCAGTATTATTAGTGCACTTATACCATAATTTATATTTTTATGTATTTTTAGTTCCTCAAGTTTGTTAATATTTTCCTTCTGTTTTATTATTATTTCTTCGAAATTTATTTGTTTTTCAAAGTGTGATATGTTATTTTCTATTTCAGGGTAGATATATTTTTCTTCAACAATGACTTTCGTGTTTTGAAATAGTTCGTTACCTATCTGAATTCTACAATTATAAAAGTTTATTAATGCATTACCTTCAAGCACAATCTCTCTATTATCGCAATTCTGTCTTAATTCTATTTTGTGTGCATTCTTTACTAAAATCGTGTCGTCTTCGATATTTTCAATTGTTGTTTTGTTATTGTATTTGGATCTACATTGATTAAGCGGGCAAATGCTTATTTCTTTCAGGTTTTTAAAATGTACTTGTTCTGTAAATTTATATATTTTGTTTCCTATTGTGATAACATATTCTTGTTCTTTTATAACTCCAAAGTGTTGCTTATTGGGTAGTGGGGTTATTAGTGTCAGATCTGCTGTGATGTATGATATTGGTATTTTTATAGCTAGGATTAATGAGTCATCTTTATGTGGGAGAAGTCCTGTTTCTACGTTCTTTAATTTATAGACGTCGATATTGAATCTTTCAATTTCTTCCGTTGATAGTATACTAGGGTGTAATATATTGTGTTTTGCTGAGGCTATGTTATCTTGGATTTGTTCGATTTTTTCTTCTAGATATTTAAGTTTAAGCATTTGATCAGAATAGAGCATGTGTTTTGTGATTCTATCATTTGATGTTTTTATTTCCCTAAAGGCTTTTAATATTTCCGTTCTATCATTTTCTATAGTCCTTTTAAGTGTGTTTATGGATTTATTGAAATTATCGTTTATATATATTTGTTTGTTTATCGTTTGTATTATGTTGTGATTGTTTTTCTCCGTTATCTCTAGGTGTTGTAATATATGTTCCCTATCTTCATTATCCATTGTTCCAAAAAGCCATTTTTGTGTGGTTCCTATAACATTTATTAATCCTCTACGTTTCCTATTTCTTTCTATTGGCATTAATGTGTTTATTTTTGCTTTAATAGTTTTTATTTCCTCATATAACATTTCCCTGTCATTGATGGTGAATTGGTTGAGATTGTTTTCTATATTATGTTCTATTTTATTTATAATTTGTTTAAATTCTTTCGGATGTATTATATGTATTACCGTTGTTGTCTGATTTACTATCTCTATTTCTCTGATCCTTATTTTCGCGTATCCCGTTTCGTTTTCCAGTTTATTAATTTGTAGAAGTGCGTTGATTGTAGTCATTATCATTAATAGTATCGTGATTTTCGCCATTTTGGTTCTGAAATTTAAATTTTCGTTTTACTTGAGTTTTATATGTCTTCCTAAACTTTGAGTCCTTAGATACTAAATGGTTTCCCTCCTCTTTAAAGTTGTCTACTCTTTTATATTTTGGTTGGGTTTTGCTAACTCTATAGTTTTTTATATAGTTATTCTGAAAATCTTGTACGTTTACTCTATTCTCCTTATTATTAATATTATTTATTTTATCTTCTTTTTGTTTTTGTAGGTTTTCCGCAAACTCGGTTAGTTCCCTTTCAGAAAGTAGGTTATTTATGAAATCAATTGGTCTCCTTTTTGTCGTAGAATGTATGGTGTTATTGTAAGCGATTACTGCCTTGAATACTTTTTCTTTCAGCTCATCGCTGTTATTTGTATCTGCATTAAAAAGTCTTAAGTAGGTTTATTTTATTATCTTTTAGAAATTGTTTGATTGGTACAGTATCTAATTCGTTGTCTGTTATTAAAGTTTCCGGTTTGCCTAAATATTGAATTCTTTCCTTTATGGCATTTATAATTGATATCCAAGTTCTGTCTTTTAATGATTTCACTGTTGTGTATTTTGTTAATTTATCAATGCTTGTGAGGTACATTACGCCTCTTTGTGGGTACCAAATATCAAAATGAACAATTTCATTATGTTTTTTGGGAGTTTTTGTAATGTTTAAACTATGTTTGATAGGGTTCCTGTCGAATTTTGCTTTGTTACAAATTTCACAATTATTGATGTATTTCTGTATTTCTTTTTGTAGTTTGGGGTAGTAGTGTGTTTTCCTTATTTCCTCTAATGTTTCGTTTATTCCCCTGTGATTATTTTCTAAGTGTTTTTCTTCGATCAATGTTAAAAGTTCTCCTCTATCCGTTATGTCTTTTAAAATTGTATTCGAACTCATTACTTTTAAGTTTGCGTTGTTTGCGAAAAATTTTATATATAACTCTTGAAATTGTAAGAATAATTGGTCATCTGGGCAGTAGATAACGATTAATCCTTTTTCGGGTAGATTTTCTTGCATTAATTTTAAAATGTCACTTTCGAGTGTTACATTTATTGTATTTCTTATCCTCTTTTGATATATTATTTTCTTTGTTATTGATTGTCTTTGTGCTTTTTGAATTATAAGTTGATTTTTATATATGTTAATTGCGTTCTCCGTTATTTTTATGTAGTGTGTACTATCGGTTTCTGCGCTATGTATTGTGTTTATATCATCATCATTGAATATTTCATTTAGGTTTAACTCCATCGCATTACTATTTTCATAATTTAGTCTGCTTAGACCATCTGCAATTACGTTTTCTTTTCCTTTTATGTAGTTAATGTCAAAATCGAACTCATTTAACTTTATTTTCCATCTTTGGAGTTTTGCATTTGGTTCTTTTAAGTTATTCAGCCAAATTAGTGGTCTATGATCTGTCCTGATAGTGAAATGACGACCAAATAAGTATGGACGGAAATATTTCGTTGCCCAAACTATCGCAAGTAATTCTTTTTCTATTGTACTGTAATTCTTTTCATGCCCGTTTAGTGATCTACTCGCATAACAGATAACTTTATCGGTTTGTAGTAATGCTGCGCCTAAAGCAAAGTTGCTGGCATCTGTCACTAGTGTGAAGGCTTTACTGAAATCTGGGTGAATTAAAATTGGTTCCGCTTTTATGAGTTCTTTTAATTTATTAAATGCTTTTATATAATCTTTATCATTGCAATTTATTTTCGCATCTTTCTTCAAGTACTTAATCATGTGATACGCAATTTTCGAATAATCTTTGATGAATCTTCTATAATATCCTGTAATTCCTAAAAATGCTTTTATCTCCTTAACGCTTTTTGGAAGTAGAATCTTTTCTATTGCTTCCACCTTTTGCGGGTTTGGTTTAATACCTTCTTTTATAATCAAATGGCCTAGGAACTTTGTCTCTTGTCTTAAAAAATCGCATTTATTTATTTGTATTTTTAAGTTTTTCTCTTTTAATCTCATTAAGATTTTACTTAACGATTCTAGATGTTCTTCTACGCTTGTAGAAAATACTAGGATATCGTCCATGTACACAAGACAAATTTTTCCAATGTAATCTTTTAATATTTCGTTCATTAATCTTTGGAATGTTGCCGGTGCATTTCTCAGTCCAAAGGGCATTCTTAAAAATTCATAATGTCCGTTTGCAGTGGAGAACGCTGTTTTATGTATGTCGCGTTCGTCCATTTCGATTTGATGAAATCCTTTGGCTAAATCAAGCGTTGAAAAATATTGGCATCTTCCCAATTTGTCAAATATATCATCTATATTTGGAATTGGAAATCTGTCTTCCGTGGTTACGCTATTCAACTTCCTGTAGTCAATTACAAGACGCCATTTTTGTTTATTGGATGCGTCCAGCTTCTTTGGTACCAGCCAAATAGGGCTGTTGTAAGGACTAGAGGATGATCTGATTATGCCTTGGGATAACATTTGGTTTATTTGTTTTTCTATTTCCGGTTTGTGAATTTCTGGGTATCGATAAATTTTAGAGTAAACCGGAATGTCATTCTTAGTCATTATTCTATGTTTTGTTGAGCTAGTAAATGTTAGGTTATCATCCTCGTTATAAAATACGGTCTTATGTCTTCTTAGTATACTTATAAGTCTATTTTTGTCAGTATCGTTAAGGTGATTAGTATCAACGAATTCTGTGATACATTTGTCTTTTACAGCATTATTGAAGATTTCCACTTCATTTTCTTTATAACTTATTCTGCTGTAAATTTCTTCTTCTTTTGTTAAATAAAAATTAATTGTTGCTTTATTTGTTTTTATAATTCTGTTTGGGTAATCTATTGTGCAATTAAGTTCCGTTAGAATATTGTTACCAATTAATCCGTCAAAATTTTTGTTGAAGTTACATTCAAGAAATTCGCCCATGAAATCTTCTTCATTGAATTCCTTGAACATTGGGAATTTGCAAAGTTTCTTAACTTGCGTTTCTCTTCCCAGTGCTGTGACTTGCACATTCACTTCACTCTTCCATTTCGGATTACATACTCCCACATTGATTAAACTGAACTCTGCTCCAGTGTCAATGATGAAATATAGTTTTCGTACGTGTGTATCGATTACTATATAGGGTAGTTGTTTTGCATTTGCATTACCGATGTCCATCGGTTCTGGTCTATTACGAGTTGTTACTCCTGACCGATTATAATTTCCTGACTGATTATAATTTCCCGGTTGATTGAAATTTCGCATTTGATTGTAGTTTCTCTGCGGGTTAAAATTTCCCGGTTGATTATTATAGTTTGTATTTGTTGTCTGATGCGACATTCTTGTTTGGCTTGATCTGTTGCCATTGTTATTATAATTATTGTTCGCATTTATTGGGACGTAACCACCGTTATACCCATTATGTGGCGTGTAATTGTTATAGTTCCTGTTATAATTGGGGACGTTGTTCCTATATTGATTGGGTCTGAAAGGTGTTTTATTGTTAGCGTTATCGCTAAAATTAGTCCTACGATAGCTATTCGGGTTAGGATCTTTCCTTTCTTGCCCGAGTGCTGTGAAGGATTGATGGCGAGCTTCTAAAATTATTTTGTAAGCTTTATCCAGAGTATCAGGGTTTCTAGCTATGATCATTGTTTTTGTAGGTTCTGGAAGGTGTTCTTTGAATGCTTGTAGCGCTATTCTATTGACTTCCTCGGTTGAAAAATTCAGATCATTATGCGCTCAAATTCTATTATGTAGTTTGTTTCTAATTTTATTAATTCTGAAGTGATAATTTTCTATCGTGGAATCGAGTATGATGGTCTTCAGCTCGTCCATAAGTTCCGTTGAACTTCTTTTTTCTCCACAATTACTTAACAGTATTGGTTTTAGTGTTTCCCAATTACTGACCTGCCCATATCTGTGAATTACTTCTCTAGTTCTTCCTACGCATCTGCCTTTCAGATAGTTAAACAAAATTTTTTGATTATTTGTGTCAAAGCTTGTTATTGAAGGTAATATGTCTTCAACTTGTCTAATAAAATCCGTTAATTGATTCGGATCACGTCCGTCAAATTCTGCAATTCCATTAATGCAGTTTAAAATGAGTTGGAAATGTGAAACAATGTTTGGATCCATTGTGAAAAGGGATTTGTATTAGTTGAAGTTAAAAAAAAATTTATATTTACTTTGATCCAATTTTGGGTGAGTTCTGTGTAAAATGTTCCTACTGGGTCTTATGATTGTTTTTCCCTACTGGGTATTATTCCCTTGGGGGAATGCAATACTTTTGTATGCAACTTGCGCTCACAAGTATGCAAAAAAATTTTCGTTTGTTCGTTTGTTTGTACAGTTTGAGAAATACTGTTTAATATTTTAGTGGAGACACCTAGTATTATAAATTGTTACGAACAATTTTGCGAGCACTATTTTAGTAAAGACACATTAACCGTTTTGAGGTTAATTCGCTATTTCCCTACTTTTTAGAGGCACTGTTATTAATCACTTTTGTATGGTATAAGTTGACCGCACGTATTTTATTTTACTTATTTAGTTTTTTCTATTCGATATTTCGATATATCTTATATTTATTATATATATATATATATATATATATATATTTTTTTTTTTTTTTAATCTTCTACTCTATAATTATAAATGTATTGTTCTTACTACTTTATAACTATTTTGTATGTTTATATTTAATTCTACTTTATATATATATATTTGTATAATTATATAATTTACTGCTTACGTTGATTGTAGTTATTGTTGTTGCTGCGATTGCTGCTGCTGTTGTTGCTGCTTCGTTGTAATTATTGCTGCTTTGTTGTAATTGTTGCTGCGATTGTAGCTGTTGCTGCTGCTGCTGTTGTTGCTGCTTCGTTGTAATTATTGCTGCTTTGTTGTAATTGTTGCTGCTTCGTTGTAATTGTTATTTACGTTTATTTGGAACAATTTACTTATTAATATTGTTAAATTATTAATAATTTGCTTTTAAACAATTCACACATATATCATTAAATTTTCACATAACACGCGTACAAATGTTTCATATATGTTGTAATAAAGATACTTTTATATGTTCATATGCGATTAGAAGTGTTATTTATGTTTTTAAATTGTTTGTAAGGCGGGTAATCCTCGTCGCCAGTAATAAGTGGGGGTATTCTTTATCCTCGTCGCCAGTCATATGGGGGGTTTTACGATGCCTCGCGGAAACCACTTGGTTTTTTCTTCGCGATCGAGCAACGGAATTTCAGTCTAATAAAAACACGGCCGCATAGCCCCGCTCTCAACTTGAAACTAAACTTTTATTTATATCTTTATTCTTACATTCTACTCTACTTAACTGTGCGCGCAGGCACTTCTATGTAAATGTATGTGTGCGTGTGTGTTTGTTTGTTTGTTTATTCGCTTGCATTCCAAACACAATCGTTTGGTCAGCATAAAATGTAACCAAGCTGCATTCGTTTCGAGAAAGAAGTCTTTCTTGAAGCGAATGTTATTTAATTTTTTATTTTATGTATGTAGTGTAGGACACAATATGTGACTATATGCCATGCCGGTCAAACGCTTAATTAATTTAACTGAGAACAAACTATTTTCAGAGTCATCTGTCGGCGCTTTGAACCACATTCACAATAAACGGAGTAAGGCAACGCCGTTCAATAATAAAAGCAACGGCGGCAGCTGCTTTCAAACAGCTGATTGTCAATGTCAAAAGCCACGCAAGTGTTTATTATTTATACACAATTCTAACATTCCAAATATACGTGCATTTTACCGGCATTAATAATGGCAATTACAAATTTGGAACGTTGGCTACTATATATTGCTTTATTTGCGATACCCTATTTGGCCATAGTGACAGGTTTGTTGCAGGCGCCAATATTAACTAAATGGGAATTAGAGATTCAATTGCTGCCACTTGTGCTGTTGGTATTGTTTGGAGTGAGTCAATCAACATTAATTTAAAAACACATAATTAGATTACTTATTTAAAATTTTGTATTGTTTACAGGCTTATTCCGCCACGGTGGTGCTCTATCGCACCTTTACATTTAACGATTGCCCATACGCTGCTAAAGAGTTGCAGGAACAGATTGAGTTAGCACGGAAAGAATTGAAAGAGAAAGGTTTTATCTTTCGCGAATAAATACAATTTTATAAGCTGACTGAATTTCCGTGTGAAATGTAACTGAATGCGTTAAACAAATGTAAAATGTAATTTTATAATTAAAAGAGATTTCTAAGAAGATACATATGTGTGATTTTTCTTTCGAGCGCATGCATTAATTGAATTAAAACAGATGTAACAGGTTGTTGTACGGCTATTGTATATGCAAAGGGATATCAAGAAAGATTAATAAAATCCAATAATTACATTTAATATTGAAATATTAAAGTGTTCCATAATACATAAAGCCACTCAGTTGAAACTGTTTATTTTTAATTAATTCGCAATTCATTAATTTAGTTCCATACAGTGCTCACAACTATATACGTAGCAAACAATAGTAAAGTATATAACTGTACAGCATGCAAAATAGGCATTAACCATTTAATGTAAGAATGTAAGTTGGTTAATAATATATGAAAAGTACCAATTTTTAAATTACAAAAAAAAAAGTTTTTCAGCTAGTAAAAATGAATGTTGTAGAGCACTCGCCTGTGATGCTAGAATACGTCGGTTCAATTTCTGGCAAAAGAAGTCTGATGAGGTCTGACTTCTACCAATTTTTCTTTGTTGTATAACAAAATATTCAATTCAAAAAATTCTAACAAAATAGGCCTTTGAATAAAGCTCATTTACTTATAACCACAAACAATTACAGGCCGCATTAAACAATTCGTAATCTCTTTAAATTTTATTGTTCTGATATGCAAGGAAATTTAAATTAAATTTGATATAATTTTTATGTAGGTTCGTCTACCGCCAAACAGTTCAGCACACCCCCTGTGTAATCTACGGTGTTAAAATGTAATAGAAACGTGATTTTAAGATGAACATTGTTTTAACATGAAAGGCGATTGCAAGAACATATTTTTATCCTCTAAATTTGCAAGAAATCTCGTTTATATGTATACATTATTTACTTATTTATAGCATGCACAAAGTAATAAAAATATTTTAATAGAAACTTGATGAGAGCTTACTCTTACTCGTTTTGTTATCGGTTTTCACACCGCTGAGAAGTGTATGAATTCATTAACTTTGATTTAAAAAACCATTTACGATTATATCTTTAATAGCTGCTTAAGTGGAGTTCAAAAATAAAATCTTGAAAAGGCTTAACATTCAAAAATTTTATAAGTAAATACATATGTATAAAGTAAAGTTGACTTAAAACAATACAAATGAAAAATGTTAAGGGTACCAAATTCCAATTTTTAAACTTTGTGTACTTTTTTTGCAGAAATAATACAGAACATACAACATGCATATACGTAGATTAATTAGGATTTCCTTAAAATTTATTTATATGTTTGTATGCAAAAAACGGATAACAGTTCCAACATTATAGCGTAACTACAAACCATAATTTACTCTTCTACAGTGGTGCCTACCCTACGACTATGTAAAACCACTAAAAATAGTACTTAGTTAAATGGAATGCTTTTTTTTTGTTGCATAAAACAACACAGCTTATAGAGAGCGGGTTTTTGTACATATTTATTTTAATTGTATTAATTTAATTAAAATATTTAAAATACATAATACGAAAAATCGTTACTCATCTCAAGAGGTGATCAGTTTAATATAGATTAAAAAAGAAAGCTATGGTATCATCGATACAAATTAATGTTAGAGGATACGATGTCCATTGAATCTGCAGGGGCAGAGTTAAGAATTCAAGAAAAGGATATTAAATTCAAAAAAATCATATTCTATAAAATCAAAAGTTATTAAACTTCACTATTGTCAGAAATCCAGAGATATTTAAATACATTTTAATGTAAACTTATAACATGAACTATGAAAAACGGTCTTTTGGGAACTTTATTAGAAGAAAAAAGCTGACTCACGGAAAGGCTGATTGAGACAAACGAGTGTTATTTGCGTTCATACAAAATCCAAGAAAAAGAAGCTATAATGCAAAAATGCATGTTTTACACATTTATTAGAAAATTTATTACAGATTATAAAGTTTTATTATAAGTAATTTTCATTTACAAAAAATTGTGGAACTTCTAATGAAATGCAATTACTTCAAAACACAATTCTCCACGCATACATTGTACTAAACTAAGCTTTGGAATAACCAGATGCAAAAATTGTTATCTCAAAGCATCCCACATCAAACATATTGTGACGAAAATCCGAAAAACGAAGGACAACCAAAACTGTTCACAATGTAAATGCAGGACAAACAAAAGGGTAGACAGATTAAAGGAAATTCCACGTCGTTAAGGATGAACGGAGTAGCTGTAGCTACCGCAGGCAAACTAATAATCAGCCTATCCTTAAGCGCGTCAACAGAATGGTTGGGTCATCTACAGGTATAAAAAGGGAGGCAGCCGCTATCACAAGAAGAGACGAGTAGACAACTTAGTGGAGTTGACATTGCTGTGAGCTGTGTATGTTTTAAAAACGGATGAGCTGAGTGAAGCAGATAATAAGTGTGTATCATAAAGAATTGTAAAATAAGCCGTTGGCTAAAGACGAAAATTGTACAAATAAATTCCTGACGGTTAAGAAGCCGAACAAATAAATCTTGGGAGTTTTGTTTAGCAATCCAGTGATCGGACTCGAAGGATTTGGAAAATCATCGAGGCGAATTTAGCAAATGCGTTACAATATATATATGTATAGTCCCATATACATATGTACTTATACATACATATGTACATATATATTTATTGTAAATCCAAATGACGAAACAACGTTTAAAATATATATGTGCCTATGGATATTATAAACTATTTAATGATTTAAGCAACTAAGAACAAATCAAAACAACTAACTTACCCACCCAAACTAATCGCCGGCGCAATCTAGAAACCCGCAAACAAGCAAAGTCATATGTGAAGGTTCGCAACGTCACGCTAAAAAAAAAGTAGCTACACTTCGAGCCCTAGCTAAGGCTAGCCGAATGGCACTTTAAGTAAATAGAGGCAGTTAAATTTTAGTCGTTGACCGATTCAAACGAATGTACTGAAGTGTTGTAAATTGTTTTTAATTCCTCACAGACGAATATATCCTTGCTGGTTTTATTTTGCAAGCAATCGCGTGTCTTACCTTACTGCAGTTGTAGTTGTGTTTGTTGGATATTCTCATGTTCTATCTATCAGCAAGAAAGTTATATAATAAGGAATTATCATGAGTCAGAAAGTTTTCGGCTTGTTCTTGGTGGTGATTGCAGCTGTTAATGCATTAAAGGTAAAGCGAAAAAATGAGAAAAAAGTGTAGACTTCGGTCAGAAATATGTGAATACTAATACATTTTACATTAGATATGTATGAGAAGCCCATACATTTCATTTCAGAAATACACTACAGAGTCGCGACCGCGTTTAGGAAAAACTATTTCAATTTTTTGACCCTCTACCCTCCCATTCAGCGACAGCGTTAAATGATTCAACAATTACAAAAATTCCCGGCACATAAAATTTCGTTTAAATATCTCAAAAATTGAAAGAGACTAGTTGGCATTCAAGTAGACAGGCACATACATATACGGACAGAGACAGAGTTAGACATAACTCGTCTCCCAGATCGTTATATCTTTTCCCATCCTACTTACATACCTCAGACCAAAGTTAATAAATAATAATATTATTTCATGAACATAAAAGGTATTTATAAGAAACAGAAATCGCCATGGCATGGCTTATCGGAAGTGGATATATGTATGTATGTATGTATTTATATACGTTTCATACAATTATTCCGATATGCTCAATGCGCAGTGTGAAAATTTATTTGGAATATATACATACATATGTATATTTAGTTTGTCAGATCTGCATATGTGCATATGTAAATATGTAAGCATGAAATTGTTTTATTTCACAAGGAAGTGTTGCATATACAGTGGCGGACAAAAGTCTACATACACCACCTGCATTCGTTGTGTAGAAAGTACTATCACTTTGCTGAAAAATGTAGGAGTACAGTTTTATTTTGACTCCTTTTCTAATCACCTGTATTAAAACAAATCCTTTCTCTAACATAAAATAAAACAATTATGGTGAAAAAACGCAAAAAAGTTTTTGACGGGTTTACTAACAGTTATGTCGATATGCTGTGTTGTTATGGCGGTTAGGTACCCTTTTTCTTACAATTTTTTTAAATTATGTTTTCTACTTTGCAAGTATTGATTTTAGTTGTGGTTTAAACACATTAGCATCAACAATAGCTCCGCGAAGGGAAGTATCCATTGACGTCAGAAACTTGGTTATTCAGCACAGAAAAGAGAAGAAATTATATGGTGAAATTTTAAATATTTTAAACCTAAGTCGACCAACAGTATACACCATTGTAAAAAAACTTTGAAAAAAAAATGGATCCACCGAAAATAAGACGCGTGATGGCCGCCCAAAGAAACTAACTCGAAGAGATATCAGATTTATTCTAAAGGAAGTGAATGATGATCCTAAAGTAACTGCTCAAAATTAGCCTAATGCATCGCAAACTCATCAAGAAAGTGTGTCCATTTAGGAGCAATTCGAAGAGCTCTGAACGATAACGGCTTCCACAGTAGAATGCCACGTATAAAGCCTATTAACTTAAACTTCGCTTGGAGTTCGCTAAGGCACATTTAGACAAGGGAATGGATTTTTGGCAAAAAGTCTTTTTTACAGACAGTTCAATATATTCTTTAGCGATGGAAGATCAAAAGTTTGGAGAAAGGAAAACACTGCACTTAACTCCAAAAATATAGTACTAACAGTGAAGCATGGTGGCGGCAACGTAATAGTTTGGGGAGCGGCTGCGGCATCTGGAGTTGGAAAGCTGACTTTTATTGAGGGTGATATGGATCGATTCAAGTATAAGTCATTGTTGGAAGCTAATCTGAAGACTGGCGTAGACTGGATCTTCCAAAAAGATAACGCTCCAAAGCACACGGCCCATATTATTGAGGATTGATTGCTTTATCATGCTCCAAGGCAACTATACACACCACCTCAAGGCCCAGATTGAAAAATTAGATTTCCAGCTCAGCATTACTCAAAGAACGTCTTATTGAAGCTTAGGACAGTATTACTCCCTCAGAATTGAAGACCAACTAAATACTCAAAAGATCAGGTTAATTGATATTAACTAAAGTTTTCGCGCTAAGATAAGTTATGTATGTACTGTTTATAGACTTTTGTCAATGTCTGATATACGCTTTTTTGTCATATGTGCAGTATTTTCTTTTCTTCAAAATTTTTGCTCTTCCATCGCTGCCGAATATATTCAACTTCAATTCGTCTGTAAGAATCATCATTCACTTCCTTCACAATAAAGCTAATGTCTCTTCGAGTTAGCTTCTTCGGGCGGCCAACACGCGGCTTTTTTTAGTGGATCCATCTTTTCCAAAGTTCTTTACAACGGTCTGTACCCTTTAAGTTTCAAATTTTTTAAATTTCACCATATGATTTCTTCTCTTTTCTGTGCTGAATAGCCTAATATCTAAAACCCGTGGAGTATGTAGACTTTTGTCAGGGTATGGATTTGTTTTAATACAGGTGATTAGAAAAGGATTTAAAATAAAACTGTATACCTACATTTTTCAGCAAAGTGATAGTACTTTCTGCACAACGAATACAGGTGGTGTATGTAGACAATCCTGGAGTCAGAGCGTATAGTCGCTTAGTTTTTATTTTCGCACCAGCTGGCAAAAAAGCTTGTCAGCTCAAAGCAGCCCACTTACTCATGGATATATCGCAGTCATTCAAAGCATTTGTGTTGAAATAAAATATCTAAATATTCTATTACGTACTTTAATACAATAAGGTAGCCCGAAAACAAATGAAATGTTACATTTTAGGATATTGGTGTGTCAGTCGCCAGATTAATAGTTTTTCGAAAACTTATGTGATATAATAAAAAGTAAGGCTCTTTACTCTAGGTAGTCTCTATTATTTAATTCTTTAATATCTTTTTTGATTAATTAAATATTAATTCTTTAATTTTTTATTTCATTCTTCTACATAATTTTTATTTTATTATATTTAATTAAATTTTATTTTATTGTATTTTTTAATGCATTCCGTTAAGGAGTAAACTTTATTTGTTGGCGGCGGTTTAGCTGCGGGCCAGTAATGTACAATTCATTAAAAGAAAAAGAAAAATTAAATTAAAAATATATAATAACTAGCAGACCCGGCCACACGTTGTTGTGGCTTTCTGTATTTTCTCCAATATTTATTCTAGTTGGTATTGCAAAGGATCATTAAAGCTGATCTAGCTACGTATATTGTAAGTTTCGCCAATTCATTACTTAATGTCTCACTAATATGTCAATGTGATTGCTTCGAAGTAAACCGAACGCAGACTTCAGCCACAGTAAAATTACATGGCGCAAAATATGGAATAAAATATTCATAATTGTTGATGGTCTGGCGGCTATCCTTTTCCCGTAAAGAAATGTTTCAAACAAATTGAACTTATTTCCTGATCCACGGTCCATTTTCGGGAAACAAAAATATTCCATTTAGACATATCAACTAAAGTTTAAATTTAAAAAAAACGAAGTATAAACAATTTTTCCCTAATTATATCGGTCCTCATTCTGGAAATCATCCCTCACGTAAATCGAACCATAAATAAGATTTAGAATAGGTCGGTTTATGGTCTATGGTCCGCAAAGAAAAGTAGTATTCCTGCTAATCTAAGCAAAAAGCCACCATGTACCAAATTTCAAACAAATCGAACCATAAATACGATTTTTTTGAATAGATCAGCCATTTCGTACTTATTATCCCCTGCATACAATTTTATAATTTTGATACTGTATGTACCACGGGTATAACAAACGAATTTTTGGCATATATCTAATTTATTCTATTTAATTGAGTTTCTAATATACTAACATGAAGCCGTCTCCTAAGCTCTGCCAACAGTTTTTCCGCATATGCATAATTTCTGCACAATTGCTCTGCATAACTCCAATACAAAGAGTTTTCCAATAGGGATGATATAATTTCCAAGTGTCGTTTTGGCCAGTTTTAATATGTTATGACCTGTCTTTTTTCCATTGTATTCAGTAATGTTTACAATTTCATCATGACAAGATATACGCAAGAACAGCGTTTCAGATTTTGCCTTGGAACAACTTGAAAACGATAACGATTTTTTTAAGAAAATCATCTTCTACGATGAGGCTCACTTTTATCTGAGTGGTGCGGTAAATAAACAAACCTGTCGATTCTGGTGCGAAGAAAATCAACAAATTGTTCATGAACAACCATTACATTCACCTAAATGACAGTATAGTGTGGTTTTTGGCCTGGTGGAATCATCGGTCCGTACTTCTTTCGATATGAAACTGGTAGCACCGTTACTGTCAATGGAAATTGGAAAAAGTTGATTTTAAGAACATCTGATTCCAACAAGACGGGGCTACGTGTCACACAGCACTTGCAACAACCGAATTATTGCGACAAAGGTTTGTAGATTCGATTATTTCAAGAAAATGTGAAATTAAATGGCCTCCAAGAAGTTGTGATTTAACACCATTAGACTACTTCTTGTGTGGTTATTGTCATTGGTCTTTAGCAACAAACCAAACTCTCTTAAAGCTTTGAAAGTCAATATTGAACTTGCTAATCATGACATACGACTTGATTTAGTGGAAAAAGTGCTCAAAAATTAGGTTCACCGAATTCGTTCCTGCAAAAGAAGTCGTGCAGGCCCTTTAAATGATGTTATATTCAGAACTTAATTGTATCGATTGTACTTCACATTAAATAAATAAAAATTGAATTTCCTTAACAATTAGTGTGTTTTTTTTATAAAGGAAATCATATCACTCTTAATGGAAACCGCTATACTTGTATGTCTCATCTTGTTCCATTTTTTTGTCAATGACTACAGATTAAATGGGAGTTTTTCAAGGAATCACCTCTCCTTTCAAGATACCGATTTGACGACATTTCTCAAGACCAACAGGCATTTTAATGTCATTGGAAAAAGTTGCAGCACAATCCAAAAGCTTTCCAAGGTGGTTTCACTTGCTGGCATAGAGCTTATTTTATTTCATAGTACTTATTTTTTATATAATATGATTTATATAATATGATTTATTTTTTTATAACATTTATATTTTTGTTTATATTTTATTTTATTTTATTATTATATATTTTTATTTCACTTTATTTTATTTTTTATTATTTTATTTTAACTTATTTTTATGATTATATTTTAATTTCTTTTGTTATTTTATAAATTTTTTTATTATATGTTATTATTTATGTTATTATTAATTTTTTTATTTGTTAAAATTTTATTTACTTTATTTAATTTTTATTATTTTTTTATTTTGTTAAAAGTGATGTTATTTTAATTTATTTTATTTTTATTAGTTCATTTTTTAGCTTTTATTCTCTTATTTAATTGTATATTCTTTATTATATTCTATTTTAATTTATATTATTTGATTTATTTCATATTTTTATTTTTTTCTTTTATTTTTTAATTTATTTAATTTGATAAATTTTTTTTGTATTATTATATTTAAATATATTGTATTATATTATATTATATTTTATTTTTATTTATATTTATTTTGTTTTATTTTGTTATTTTCATAATTTTTTAATTTATTATCTTATTTTTTATAACTCGATTTGATATTAGTTTATTTTATTTTGCTATAAATTATTTTTTTTATTATTTTTTTAAATTTAGTTTGTTCTGATAAATTTCTGTTATTTTATTTTACTTTATTTTAGATGATTTTATTTTATTTTATTTAACTTATTAATTTTTTATTTTATTATTTAACTTATTAATTTATTATTTTATTTTGGTTTATATTATTACAATTATTTTATTTTGGTTTATATTATTACAATTATTTTATTTTATCTTACCTTATTTTTTAATTTAATTTTATTTTTTTTTTTTTCATTTTATTTTTTTTTAATTAATTTTTATTATATTTTATTGATTTTATAAATTTTTTTATTTTTATATTTATTTAGTGTTTTATTTGATTTTATATTATTTCGAGTTATTTGAGTAAATATATACACAAAAATATTTTAATTTTCTCAACATTCTGTGAATGAGAAAGAAACTCTTTTTCACCAGACCCATTTTATACATGTGTGCATACACACACATATACTCGTGTACGAATATGATAAATTTGCACCTCATATGGAAAGATTTATTGTAAAATATGTTTTTAAATGGTGAAGTATCTATAAAATTTGTACCATGAATTATGCCGACGATTGTAATAAATTAATTTAGTAAAACATTGTAAATATGCTTATAGATTTATAGATTGATAAGATGGTATTAATCAAATTGTTTCGAAATAAACTTTAATTATCAAGTGAGTATCATATAAAACTATCTAAAAAAACTATTATCATATGTTAACGAATGTTAAGTGTCACAGTTACGTCACAAAGAGGATAAGAACAACACTTCAATATAAATTCAAACAATGTAAGAACGAGCGTAACGGTCTTCTGCGTGAAATATCTACTTGAGACACTTTTAGAAGCGTACTAACAGTGACTATGCCTACATTTTTACAGACAAATCTACTAACTTACTACTCAAATTCGATAGACATCTAGGAAATTATGAAATTACTCGTAAGATCTTACGTGTGATATTGAGAAGAGTTGTCGCGCAATAAGTGGCGCAAACTGTTGCTGATACATGCACCATGTCAATGCTTTCGCTGTTTTATTGCTCTTTAGGTGTGCAATTGCTATGCATATCTCTCCCCCTTAAACAAAGTTTAGAGACAGATTGGTAGGTTTGTGGAAAATCAATAAACTCTCACAAAATAAAAAATAAAAATAAAAAATTGTTTTTAACTACATATGTACGTATGCACTTATACATATTTATATATTTATTTCATTATTTTTTGATTTTTTCTCACAGGTGCCTGTAACGATTTACTATGAATCACTTTGCCCTTATAGTGCAAAATTTATAAACGATCAAGTGTATCCAGCAGTTAACGGTGAATTAAGAGACTACATAGACCTCATATGGGTGCCATATGGAAAAGCTAATGTAGGTCCTGCTCATAAAGATTTATTTGTATCATTGTACTCCTTCGTAATAAATGTTCCAAAAGCAAAAGTCACAATTTGGCTTGTCTGTTATGTCTTTGTTTCAATTTTTCGCTTAGATGCCTACATTCATTGCCTAATTATGAATATTTGTATGCAAATTATGCATTTATATTACATGAAACGCCTATTCTCATAGTTCACAACACAAGGTGACGATGTAATCTTCACCTGCCAGCACGGTCCTGACGAGTGCTATGGCAATAAAGTGTATGCGTGTGCCATCGAGCATATACAGGCCAGCTCTTACCAAATCGAACACACCAGAGAATCGTTGACATTGGACTTCATCAATTGTTTAATGAAGGCTGGCAAGAATTTCGATGATAATGTATATCCGGGTGTACGCTGGTGAGTGTGAGGGCACGGCATTAGTGGCGAAGTGCATCATTTTATAACACTTTATTGATTGCTTTTATTGTTGTTGTTTATTTTTTAGCGCTCGTGAAAGTAGCGTTAGCAACTGGGATAATATCCAACAATGCGCCAACTCCACTGAAGGTAGCCACTTGCTTAAGAAACATGGTGAAACAACCCAACAATTCCAAAATCCAATAAGCAAAGTGCCAACTGTTATTTTTAATCGGGTAAATAAAGGTCTTACTTAATTATTTAATATTAACACCCGAGCTATACGTATATAAGTAATAGGTCAATTGAAAAGCCACGACCTGACACATAGATGACGCTACTGGAATTAATTAATTAATGATTTTTAATTAGCCCTAACCTTCAAAAAACGCGTGTATAAATTTGACGGCTGTCGGATCATTACTTTATATTTTGAGTAAAGCAACTTTTGTTCTTGTGAAAAAAATGGATTAAAAGGAATTTCATGTGTTTAAATATATTGCTTTTTGAAGGGAGAAAGCACAGTTAAAGCAAAAATTTGGCTTGATGACGAGTCCCCGTACAGTGCACCAAGAAAATCAACCACCAAAGATTGGTGTAGCTAAGCTTAGACGTGGCGAAATAAGCACCGAAGACGGTGAACGCAGTGGACGCCCAAAAGAGGTGGTTACCGATGAAAACATCAAAAAATCCATAAAATGATTTTTAATGACCGTAAATTGAAATCGAATGAAATAGCAGGCACTTTAAAGATATCAACTGAACTTGTACACCATTCACGAGTATGAGGAAGCTCAGTGCAAAGTGAGAGCCGCAAGAGCAACGACGAGTTGATGATTCGGAGCAGTGTTTGGAGATGTTCGAGCGTAATAAATCCGAGTGTTTACGTCGGGATGTGACAACGAATGAAACATGGCTCCATCATTTCGCTCCGAAGTGAAATCGACAGTAATCCGAGTAGACTACACACGATGAACCCGCTCCAAAACGTGAAAAAACGCAATAGTCGGCTGGCAAGGTTATGGCGTCTGTATTTTGTGATCCGCATGGAATAATTTGCATTGACTACCTTGAAAAGAAGGACCATCAACAGCGACTATTACATAACATTATTGGGCGGTTTGAACGACGAAATCGCCGAAAACGGCCGTATTTGAAGGAAAAGAAAGTGCTGTTTCACTAAGATAATGAACCGTATCACAAGTCAATGAAATCAATGGCAAAAATCTATGAATTGGGCTTCGAATTGCTTCTGTATCCACCATATTCATCAGATGTGATCGCCAGCGACTATTTCCTGTCCTCAGATCTCAAAAGAATGCTCGATAGGAAGAAGATTTCTTCAAATGAAGAAACTAAGGCCTATTTTAAAGCAAAGGACAAATCTTTCTACAAAAATGGTTTCGAAAAGTTAGAGGTAGCTATGTTAAATAAAAAAATGAATAAAAAGTGTTTTACTATGGTAGGACGGGGACTTTTCAATTGACTTGTTACTTAGATATTCAATATTTAAACTTAAATTTTCTTTTTTTATTATTGTATAAAATTTTTTTTCGTATTTTGGCAGCAATATGATGCCGCTGATGATGCTGCCGCCATATCCAACTTTGTAGAGATTTCCTGCAAATACATTTCAAAACCGCAACCGGAAGTGTGTGTCGCTTTCAACTCCGCTGTCGCCGCGACTGTCGAACCAATTTTAGCCATATTGACCTGTTTGTTAATGCGTTTCTTTTAGATTTAGAATTGCGTGAGCGTAGTTTTTGTAGGCACCGATATAATCGGTAACCATTTAGCTTCCGTCAAAAGAAAATCGACATTTTTTATTATTTTATAAACTTAGTGCATTTATGATATAGTAATTCCCATTTTTATATTTTCAAATATATTGAATGTGTTTTTTGGTAATTAGAAAAATTTAAATTTGTAGTATTATATTTATATAAATAAATTCAAATATGTTCCATAAAAAAATTAAATACATTTAAAAAACCTGATTTTTAATAGAAAAATAAGAAAGAAGGACTGACCTCGGCCATCCCTTTATACCGAATACTGAATTTCATGTCCTTAGATGCTTGATTAAAGTATTTATGATGCAAAATATCATATATGAACATGTATGGAGCTATATTATATAGTCGACCGATCTGAATGGATCCGATAAATGATCAATATATTGCAAAAATACATCCGCACTCTAAGTTTCGTTGAAATATCCGAAAATTGAGAAACTAAACTAGTCTGTGTTCAAAAAGACGGACGAACAGACGGGCAGATGGACAATAAATAAATAAATTTCTTTCAACCAATCGAGACGAGGATTTTTTTGAGGTTACCTGAGAACCTAAACGGGGTTAGGTCGCTGAAAGGGTGACAGCCCCTGGCCGGATAAAATCCGGATAAAATCCGGCTCAACTCCGATGCGTAGAACCAACTGTCGTGAGAGTTACACAATTAAGGTCTGGGTGCTGTAGTAGACTCAACTTCTACTTATCTAGACTCGACCTTGACATACCCAATGTATGTCCCACATGCAAGGAATCACCGCACGACACTAACCACCTCAACCCGACTCATCTAACACCTCTCTTCCTCCGGTCTGAACCCGTTGAAACAGCACGATTTTTTAATTTAATAATTGAAAAATTTCGGACGAACGTAGAAATTTTAAAGAAAAATGGAAATTTGATTAAGGTTTTACATTTTTTAATGCTAAATGATTAATATGCTCAGATACTGTATAAGCATTAAAAGAGTATAATGTAAAAAGACATTCTGATATAAAACACAAACAGGAGTATAATACTCTCAGTATGCTAACAGGAGGAGTCGAAAGAAACTGTCAATATTCAAAAATCGAGCTATTTTTTTTAGAAAAGGCGAGAGTGATGAAGTTTGGGCGCCGTTGCCGAGATATCATTTCCTGACAAATCTGAAAATTTTCAAAAATAAGTTTATCAAGATTCATCATAGCTAGAAGGATTGAAGATATGTACACATATCAAATGATATAACTGCACCGCTTTGTGCACTTATTGACAAGTTTAAATATTGCTCTTTGACACTTGATGATAGGTATGATGTTAACAACACAGCGCAATTGGCTATATTCGTATGTGAAATTGATACAAATTTCAATAATACAAAAGAAATATGCGCTCAAAAATCGATAAAAGAAACTACAACCGGCGAAGATTTGTACGGGACGTTCAAATCCGTTTTAGAAATATTTTCGATTACTTTTGAGAAAATAAACGGCAGATGGCGTACGATCAATGTCAAGTATGAAGGTTGATGTATCGGGAAGATTATCGAATGATATTATGAAAGTTACAGGGAGGAAAAATTTATAAACCATTGCATAATTCTCCAGAAATATCAACAAATAATCAAACCAATAAATTTTTTAAATGCACGCGCATTAAATCATAGGGAATTGAAAGAATTTTTAAAAGATATGGAAACTAAATTTGAAGACTTCAATACTGAAGTGAAGGGAAAGGACATTTTAATGTGTTATCCATTTAGTGGTTTCGAAGGTGCAGGACTTTATTTTGACATTTTTTAAACTTAACTGTCAAACCAAACATTTTTGGTTTTAGTTAAAATTCAATCAAGTGGTTGAAACCTACTACAAAAATGGTGATCAAACGTGGCCACGTTTCTTGCTTTAAGAGGAGATTATGGTGCAATAATCGTCCAATTACACTGGTCTGCAATGAAATCCTCCTGTATTTATAAATTATGCTATAAAAAACTTTCTGCCACCACTTGACATTGGGACTGATGAAAAATTTTGTGACGGCTATGAATAAGGAAAGTGCAGGCTTTCAATATCTCAAAACAAAATTTCCTCAAATCAGTGACGCGAAAATGAAGGAATGATTTTTTGTAGGTCCACAGATACGCCAGCTTATGACAGATGAAGCATTTAATTCCAAGTTAAACAACAGAAAAAAGCTTGGGTGGCTTTTGTAAAAATGTGTCATGATTTTCTCGGGAATATAAAAGCTGAAAACTATCGACAAATCATCCGAGAGCTTTTCTCTGCATATAAAGCTTTAGGATGCAATATGACGCTCAGAATTCATTTTTTGGACTCGCACGTAGATTTCTTATCTGAAAATCTTAATGTCGTATCAAATGAACATGGTGAAAGGTTTCATCACGATATTATGCAAATTGAAAAACGCTACAATGGGAAATGGTCAACAGAAATGCTTGCTGATTTCTGTTGGTCGATTCACCGAGAAACTCCAATGGAAGCAATGAAAAGGAAAAAAACGACCAAGTTACTTTAATATTCTCACCATGATACGAAAATTTATGATATTTTTAGTATTTATGACTGTAAAATTATGATTTTTCAATGTAAAACTTGAATCGTATACTTTTTTTTTTTTGTTATTTTAATAATATCATTTTTTGATTAAATTGACTTTATATAAAAAATCTACATATTATACTTATTTGCATGTCAAATTCCTTGTTTGGAGCACAAAATGTGATAAATTCATGCATGAAAACAATAAGGAAAAAAATTGTTTTTGCAGACCAGTATTACTCAAGCAATTATCGATATTGTAAGGCCTGTGTATCACCGTTTAGCCCATTCTGCCTCAAATACCGCAACTGTAAGTGAAAGTGTAGCCGACGATTTCAATTTCAATTTCTCGACGTTTTCAAGAGCTGGGACTTTCTTACGTCACATTATGGCGTATTTTGCACTTGGATTCACAGCGACATCCATACAAAGTCCAGCACACACTATAGCAGAATCCAGCCTTCTATTCAAAACGCCGAACAACAAGCCACAATTTTTCCAACAAAATTTTCTTCTCCGACGGAGCTCATTTCGCACCCGGTGGTTACGTAAATGAGCAAAATTGTTGCATTTAGTGCTCCGAGAATCCTCAAATAATTGAAGAGGCCATTACACAAAAAAAAAACTTAATGTCTACTGCGCTCTTAATCCTTTGAAAGCGATAAAGGCGAGACATCTTCTTCTTCTTCATTGGCGTAGGCACCGCTTACGCGATTATAGCCTCGTCAACAATAGCGCGCCACTCGTTTCTCCTTCTTGCTGTTTGGCGCCAGTTAGAAATTCCAAGTGACACCAGGTCGCTCTCCACCTGATCTTTCCAACGGAGTGGAGGTCTACCTCTTCCTCTGCTTCCACCAGCGGGTACTCCATCGAATACTTTCAAAGCTGGAGCGCTTTCATCCATTCGGACGGCATGACCGAGCCAGCGTAGCCGCTGTCTCTTTATTCGCTGAGTTATGTCAATGTCGTCGTATAGCTCGTACAGCTCTTCGTTCCATCGTCTGCGATATTCGCCGTTGCCAACGCGCAAAGGACCATAAATCTTCCGCAAAACTTTTCTCTCGAAGACTCCTAAAGCCGACTAATCGAATGTAGACATCGTCCAGGCTTCTGCACCATATGTCAGGACGGGAATGATGAGCGACTTGTAGAGTTTGGTTTTGGTTCGTCGAGAGAGGACTCTACTTTTCAATTGCCTACTCAGTCCAAAGTAGCACCTGTTGGCAAGATTGATTCTGCGTTGGATTTCAAGGCTGGCATTGTTGGTGTTGTTAATGCTGGTTCCTAGATACACGAAATTATCTACGACTTCGAAGTTGTGACTGTTAACAGTGACGTGGGAGCCAAGTCGCGAATGCAATGACTGTTTATTTGATGACAGGAGATATTTCGTCTTGCCCTCGTTCACTACCAGACCCATTCGCTTCGCTTCTTTGTGTAATCTGGAGAACGCAGAACTTACATTGCAGGTGTTATGACCAATTATATCAATATCATCGGCATACGCCACTAATTGCACACTCTTGTAGATTATTGTGCCTGATCTGTTTAGCTCTGCAGCTCGTATTATTTTCCCCAGCATCAAATTAAAGAAATCACACGATAAAGAGTCTCCTTGTCTGAAATCTCGTTTGGTATCGAATGGCTCGGAGAGGTCCTTCCCAATTCTGACCGCACTTCTGGTATTATCCAGGGCCAGTTTACAAAGCCGTATGAGTTTCGTGGGGATATCAAATTCAGACATAGCGGCATCGAGCCATTTACTTATGGTGCTGTCGAAGGCAGCTTTAAAATCGATAAAAAGGTGGTGTGTATCGATTCTTTTCTCTCGGGTCTTCTCCAAGATTTTGCGCATGGTGAATATCTGGTCAATGGTGGATTTGCCAGGTCTAAAGCCACATTAATAAGATCCAATCAATTTGTTGACGGTCGGCTTTAGTCTTTCATACAATACACTAGATAAGACCTTATATGCGATATTAAGGAGACTTATCCCACGATAATTGGCGCGGACCGTGGGGTCTCCCTTTTTTTGGATTGGGCAGAGCACACTTAGGTTCCATTCGTCAGGCATGCTTTCGTCCGACCATATTCTGCAAAGAAACTGATGCATGCTCCTTGTCAGCTCTTCGCCGCCGTGTTGGAATAGTTCTGCCGGTACCGGCTCCCGCCGCTTTGTTATTTTTTAAGCGGGCAATCGCTATTCGAACTTCTTCATAGTCGGGTGGTGGCACTTCTATACCATCGTCATCAACTTCTCAAGCTCTTCATACTCACGCATTTCGGCCTCTTTCTTTTTTCGTCTGCAAATGCGTCTCGCTTACCTCTTCAACTCTCGGTATCTATCCACCCCGCACGTGTTGTGGTCGATCCAAAAGTTGCGAGGTAGGCAGTCTGTTTTCTCTCCACTGAAGTTCGACATTCCTCATCGTACCAGTTGTTTTTCTGGTATTGCTGAAAACCAATTGTTTCCGAAGCAGCGGTACGCAAGGAATTTGATATTTCGTTCCACAGCTCCCTTATACCAAGTCGCTGATGAGTGCTCCCAGAGAGCAGGTGTGCATGCCGAGTAGAAAACTTGCTGGCTGTCTGCTGTGATTGCAGCTTTTTCAAACCTTCCTTGTGTTTGTTGACGGGCGTTCTTTGCCACACAGAGGCGGGTGCGTATTTTTGCTGCTACAAGATAATGATCCGAGTCGATATTTGGCCCTCGGAACGTACACACGTCTAGAACACTGGATACATGTCTTCCGTCAATCACAACGTGATCGATTTGGTTGCGTGTTTTACGATTTGCCACGACAGCCATGTTGCTTGATGAATTTTCGTACTACAGACAACCATATTTCGGGCCCCGGCAAAGTCAATCAGCCTCAGCCCGTTTTGTCGTGGAGGCTGAACTCTCCGATTGTTGCGCCAAAAATGCCTTCTTTGCCCACCCTGGCGTTGAAATCGCCTAGCACAATTTTGACATCGTGGCGGGGGCAGCGCTCATAAGCACGTTCTAGGCTCTCATAGAAAGCATCTTTAGTCACATCATCCTTCTCTTCTGTTAGGGCGTGGGCGCAAGTCAACGATATGTTAAAGAACTTCACTTTGATGCGAATTGCGGCTAGACGTTCATCCACCGGGGTGAATGCCAGGACTCGGCGACGGAGCCTCAAACCCAACACCAAATTTGCGCTCCTTTAAATGGCCGCTGTAATAGATTCCACAAGGACCCACCTTCTTCCGTCCTTGTCCCGTCCATTGCATTTCTAGCACGGCGGTGATGTCAGCACTTAGTCTTACGAGGACATAAACCAGCTGGGCAGCGGCACCTTCCCAATTAAGGGACCGGACATTCCAGGTGCATGCCCTCAAATCATGATCCTTAAAACGTTTGCGAGGATCTCTTATCCGAGGAAATTGCTGATTTTTCATTGGAGTATAGTTTTTATGTGGTGGGTTCCAAACCCTACGCACAACCGCAGGGGATTCACCTTCTCACTTTAGCTCGCCTCCAAACGGATGTTTGTTGGCTACCCAGAGGATACTTGGTCTAAAACCGGAAGTCGTGAGCTGCTTGAACCATATGTAAAAGAATCGTTTCTGGCCACTCCCAGGTGAATGGCAGTCAGAAACTTTCCTCATTTGCGTGAACTTCTACACATGGCACCATCCTCCCAAAGGCGAGACTGTCACTGTCAATTAAGAGCGTTGATAACCGACTTTTTTTTAGGCACCAATTGAAAAACACGATTTGGATAATATGTGGTTCCAACAAGATGGTAAACCTTTTACTCTTGAGCGCTTGAATCTCAACATTCGTCAAGTTATGGCTGAGATACTGCCCAATATGTGACAAAAAGTGGGCGAAAAGTTCCAATTTTTCAAAAATTCACGAGGCGGTTATTTGAATGATGAAGCGTTTCACATAGGTCACCATCACCAAGGTTCAAACTTTATAATACAAAAGGAATTTCAAGAAAAAAAATTTTAATTTTTTTGATTTTAATTTTGATTTACGATTATTTTTTAAAAACGCAAAATGGATAACGCTGTACGTTTGAAACTTTGTATGTTTGCGAACATTTATTTTCCGCAATGGAAATAATCTGAGTGTCGGTCAAGATTCGCTCATTCAAAGTTGGAAAATTGCGTCCGTGTGGCCGTTCCAACGATGCTAACCAAAATTAACCAAATTGTGACCGATAAAGAATGCCAAAATTTGCATTAAAGTTATTACATATGTAAGTATTAATTTTTTAAATTGCTTGTTTATTGAATGTCTTATTACATAAACTGTTCTTATAACAATAATACAATTTTTTTTCTACATACACATAGAAGTGCGATAAGCTCATGGTGGAGTCAGAAAAAGGTGTGATCGATAGCAACGTCAAACACATAATTTTGACGCAATCAACAGTCTTATTGGAAGTGTTGCTCACTCTTACATAATTCACTGAAAAAACTAGGGAAACGGTACTATATTACAAGTACTCCGTTCAAGTATTTCTTTATGAAAAACTACATAGAAATCACTGTCTTTTGATTTTTTTTATTAAATTTAAAAAATATTGAAAAGCAAAAAAATTTTAAGAGAAATATGTACATATGTATGTTCCAGGTAAATGAATTTCTACTATATTAGAAGTCTATGAAGACCTAATACTTTCTTTCAAGACTAACTGATTAACAGCACTTTCAACCATGTCTGTAATTTATCTTCATTTTTAGATTCGGTGGTCGTTTATAACCGTTTCTTTTTTTTTACACGTTCGCCTGAGAAATCTACATACATATGTTCATAAGTAGGATTGCTTGTCGGGCTTGACTTATATATTGTTTAATGTTTGTTTAATGTGGCCTGAATTTGTTTTTGTTTATAAGTAAATGAGCTCATTTTTCTCAGGCAATTAATGCCTGAATGTATGCAGGATTGCAAAATACTCGCTAACCCAACATTAAGTAAAAATAGCGGCTAAATATAAGCGCACTTAATAGTTGTTGGTTAGTAAAAAATTGAATAATACAACAACAGATTACATGGCAGACGTTGGCTCAGTTTTTAGAGCACTCGCCTGTGATGCCAGAAGTCTCATGAGGAGATGTGGTGATCTCCGAAACAGCTGTCACTTCTACCAATTTTTCTTTGTTGCATAACAAAATATTCAATTTAAAAAAATAATGTTTCTATCAAAAATAGGCCTTTGAATACAGCTCATTTACTTATTTTCAAATTTGTTTTTAGATGTGGCTTTATTTCTTTCGGCAATATTCTCCACGGAAACATGCGTAGCAAATTTAGTGCTTCGTTTTGTTTCTACGGAAAATGTGATTCATACTCAAAACTGCTTTTCCATCGTACATCTTGAAACTCGTTGTTCATTATCATAGGTATTAAAACCCCATTTTGGCTATCACATGTTTGGAATAATTGTGGATGATTCATTTATTCCATTTCGATGTCAAAAGCGGTGTCTTATTTTCGACTTTTCTAGAAATTTTCTTGGCACTAATCGAATACAGATTTCTATATATATGTATGTTAGTTTGAGCATGGTGAATAGAATTGTAATTATTGAAGAGCAAATAAACGAAAAGTACATTCCGGCAATTAAGAATCCGAATGAAAAAATCTTGGGGCTTTTAAAGGGTGATCCATTTCGGGGATCCCTACTTTTTTAAAGAGAAAAACACAAAAAATTCAAATCTAATGTTTATTACGTTCTTTGGCATTTATTTTTTGAAGATTATCTCTTTCAAATGTTGTCCGCGGCTACGTCTCAGATGGTCTATCCGTTGAGTCCAATTTTCGATGATTCGTTCGAGCATTTCGACTGGTAACTGGTGAATGACACGGCCTGAACCGAAGCGGGATTGTCCGCATAGACTTTGGACTTTACATTTCCCTACAGGAAAAAGTCTAACGGTGTGATATCACACGATCTTGGTGGCCAATCGACCGGCCCAAAACGTGAAATTATCTGCTCACCGAAGTGTTCTATCAATAAAGCCATTGATTGATGCGATGTCTGGGAAGTGGTGCCGTCTTCTTGAAACCAAATGTCGCGGAGATCACGATAATGGTCGCCATTGACGGTTATGTTCTCACCGGCATCATTTTTGAAGAAATATGGACCGATGATTCCACCGGCCCACAAACCACACCAAACCGTTGTTTTTTCTGGATGAAGAAGCAGCGAAGCAATGTCGCTTGGGAAGGTCGGCGGCTTCAATTCTTGCACAAGCTGTATTTTGTATGCTTTCAATTTAAGATCTCGACGTAGAATGCGCCAAGCTTTTCCATACGTCAGTCCGAGTCTGCGAACGGCGCCGAATCGATTCTAAACAGTCTTCGTGTACACTCTTAGCTACGGCCTTTATTTTCTGCTGCTGGACGTGGTCTATTCGGCCGAATATTATGCAATAATGAATGCTGGGTCTCAAAATGGGTGATCGTGTTGCGAATAATACGCTCAGTAGGCCAATCATGTTGACCATAAGTTAAGCGAAGCGCGCGAAACACAGAACGTGAATTTTCGTAATAGAGTTGAATGATTTGTAGTCGTTGTTCGGGCGTAAATCTTTCCATGATAAAATGCCAAACAATACTGAACAAAAATAACATGACAGCTTGACACGACTTACGCGAGATCTGTCAAAAAATGCTATTGAAAACAGTACCACCACTTGGATCACCCTTTACATAGCAATCAAGTTGTCGGACTCGAAGGATTTGAGAAATCATCGAGTTTATTTACGAAAATCGCTACAATATATATATTATAACCGCTGAAGCAATTTTCATATATTATTCGTTCTATTTTAAAATAAAAATGTCCCCTTTTCTAAAACTTTAAAAAATAATACCGAAATAAGACTGCGTACAAAGTGAGGTGAGTCTACTGATCACACCTTGTAATGATTCCACAATTTGATAAACTTAAAATTTGTTTATGACCCTTTGTAATAAGAGGTTGCTCACACCTGATATACATAGATAGTTCTAGGTTGAATGTGATTTATTTGAATAGAAATAAAATCAGTAGAGAGCGGTATGGTAAGCAAAGTCAAAAATATCAACAATTCAACTGTTGATCAAGCCCTCTTCGTAAAATTTTATTATTATCAGAATTTGATAGAAGAAAATATATAAATAACTAACGGTACTCTGAAGTGTTTCGCTATACTAAAACAAATACTGAAAAAATTAGTTTTTTTTGATATTAACTATTCAATTATTTGTCCTATTTCGTAAGTTTTTTTCCAGGGAATATTTACTACAATATTAAAACATTCCCGTATGGTTGAACACTTCTACGAAAATCTCAATCAGGAATCCTCGAACGATTTTTTATGTTCCAGCCGAAACAATTAGTCTCTTCAAACTTCAAATCCGTTCTTGCAGGACTTACACCTGATCGTAAATTAAAATTTTCAAACATGTGGCAACTCTTCTGAAACATTTTCCCACCATTATGTGCTAGAAATCACTTTATTCCGCTACCCATTTAGTAATGTAGTAAGTGTAATATATTTTATCAATTATTTTATACTAAAAATTTACAAACAGGTGGCAACGCTGTTCAAAAATATTTTTTCAGTAAGTCTTTCTTTAATCTCTTCTATTTTATTATTTTTTTCATATATAAACCCTGTACTAAAATGCAACTGCTTCAAAACGCAATTCCCCAAACATATATTGTACCAACTTGAGCTGTGGAATAACCAGAAAATTCAGCAATTATTATCTCAGAGTCCTATAGCTTATGTTACACAACCAATAACGGGAAAAATAATAATTCCCACCACCACACCACCGCCAAAGATAATATGATACGAAACTCTTTATCTTGTGAGAGCGTCGAAAAATGTGCATTTTTTATAACATTTGTCAACAATACGGATAAATTACGGTTGGGTATAATTGTATCAAAAATTGGAAAATACTGTCCACGCTTTTAGCCAGTCATTTAATTTACTTAGCATATTTTGAAAGACCGACATTAAGCAAATTACTAGATATTTGATCGCGCTAGTTAATTTATAAATTAATAGAAATACTTTTGTATTATTAATGTTACGTATCCACATTTAATTACGTAAAAAAATACTATAAGTTTCGCAAATAATGTTAATGCTGTTACATGTTAGTGTGTTTGTGTTTGAATAAATGTTTTTCGTAACTAACGTTAAATAAAAATACCTCATAAAATGCGCATTGCACATATAAACCAATATTATTTTAAGTATTTTAAACTATTTGTTTGTGCATTGGTTTTATGTTCTTTCGCCGGCAAGGCTAGTTTACAAAGATTTTGTTTTAAATTACAATAATTTAAATATACTTCTGGTGCAATTTCAAAAAACGCACTATATTCTAAACAATTTGTTAGTGCATTAAGTATGGTAGTTCGCTTTTTCCACTCACAGCTGATTGTTGGGCCTCGATCTTGTAGTTTGAACTGGCAACAAAACACAATCGAGGCCCAAAGATAACAGATAAATGAGTAAGTTTCGTATCATATTATCTTTGCCACCGCAATGCTTTATTAATTTCTAGCACGCCACGAAATGTTATATTTTCTGCCAAAGATGACTAGATACGAAACTCTTTATTTCGTGAGAGCGCTCTGAAAATCCACATTTTTTATAACATTTTCAAACCGTGCCACTGCGGTGAAAAAGTTTCACTTTGGGATTTCTGGAAATTTTTTGGGCATTTTTTGATAATAAAAAATTGTAAAAATTAATATTTCTGCACCTTTACAGCTGTGCTGGGAAAATATTTCACTTCAATAAATAGAAACAACATTTCAACATACAAATTTATCGTGCTCAATGAAAATTTATTGATAACCCAAAATGGTTTTCTGATGAAAAATGGTGCGTTTCATTATTGATGAAGTGGTACTGAGGCTTGTTTACCATCAGCTGTTCAAAATTCCTTGATTTGGCTTTGTTACCAGCACAAAGAAAATAATCGAGGAACGCAATTTATCTACATTTTAGAGAGTTTCGTATCTAGTCATCTTTGTTTTCTGCTATGCCCTTTTGAAGTGCGTTTTAGTTGCCACTCTTTACATACTTAAGTTAACTAGTATTTAACTGGAGTGAAGCTGATGCAATTGGACAATCGACAGTTCGTAGGACATCTCCATGAAAATTAAAACTAGTTGGATTCTAAATACCAACTAGTATTTTTTCCTGCAGGGACTGTCGAGCGACAATACATAAATACGACAACAAAACAAATTTTTAAATTGTGTGTATCGGTACTTATAAACAACTCAGAAACGATCAAAACAACCAGCTATCCACCCAAAAAAATTGCCGACGAAGTCAAAAAAACCCATCGCTGCAAACCAAGTAGACGATGCCGCTAAAACAACAACCACAACCAAGTCACCGGTTACCAGCACACAGCGTGACGTTCAAACAAAAGAAGTTACACTACGGGCCCTAGCAAAGGTTAGCCGATTGGCACTTATAGCAAAAAGGGGCAGTTAAATTTCAGGCGTTGGATCGATCAAACGAATTTACTGAAGTGCTTTTAAGTTTTTTTAATCGCTCACAGATCTTTACTGATTCTTTTATTTGATTTGTTTTCGGTTAGTGGATCTGCAATTTCTTGTCTTGTCTTATTGTTTCTGTGTTCGGTTGAAATCATAAAGTTCTATTCACAAGCAAGATTATTCTGTAATAAGGAATTATCATGATTGAGAAAGTTTTCGGTTTGTTCTTGGTGATGATTGCAGCTGTCAATACATTGAAGGTAAAGTGAAAAAAGGATTTTGCGGCTTAGGAAAAAATATTTATATCATTCTTATCGTTGGTCTGGGCAGGTTTCAATCCCTTTCTCCCATTTGACGACAGCGTCAAATGATTAATTAATTACAAAACTATATGTGCATGCCAAATTTCGTTCAAACATCTCAAAAATTGAGAGACTAGTTTGCATTCAAGCAGACAGACACATAGACGGAAGTAGAAACAGACATTAATTCAGCTTGTCTTTCTGATAGTATAGATCTAAATTTCACGGATTTATCTCTTCTTCTTTTTGTACTTATTTCCATCATTTGTACTATTTTCCATTTCCATCAAAGCTAATATACCATTTCATGTTCATGAAAGGTATGACAATCACAAATTGCAATGACATGGTCATATTAAAATAATTTGATTTAATAACATATTATATATTATTATATATTATATATATATATTTATTTTATTTTGAGTATGTATATACGTTATGTAAATAAGTATGATTTTTTTTTATTTTACAAGAAAGTGATAAGAATACATGTGGTTAAATACTTAATCAGCTCAAACACTTATTATATCAATAAATTTATCTTTATTGATTATGTGTTTAAGGAAAACTTTAATAACACTAATCATAACCGCGTACGAGGATCTATAATTAATAGCTAATTTAGATTATGAATGTTGCTTAGGTAGTACTTTTAGGTAGTACTTTTGGATATAATAAATACGCTTTTACGTACATTAAGGCTGAAAAATAATTTATGGAAAACTTTGAAGTGAAATTGTGACATGTCATAAATAAACACGTCTTTCTTTTAATTTTCGCGAAAGTCTTTCATTTACATTAATTTACTTTATTTTATTTTATTTTTTTTTTATTTTACTGTACTTTGTCTATATATAAGTTTTTGTTTTTAATTTTGTTTATTTTATTTAGTTTTTTTTTTCATTTTATTTTATTTTAATTTATTAATTATTTTATTACTATTTTATTCTACTTCGTTTTATTTTATTTTTATTTTTAATTTATTTTATTTTATATAATTTTATTTTATTTCATTTTATTTTATTTTATTTTATCTATTTTATTTTTATATTTAATTATTTCTATTTTATATATTTTTTAATTAAAATTATTTTATTTAAATTTATTTATTTTAGTTTATTTTATTTCATTTTATTTTTTTTAAGTTTATTTCTTCATATTTATTTTTATATTTTACTAATTTATTTTACTTCGTTTTTTTAATTTTATTATTTTATTTTATTATTTTATTATATTTTACTTTATTTTATTTATTATGTTTTATTATATTTTATTTTGGGTTATTTTTTTTATATTTTATTTTATTTAATTAAATTAATTTACTTTATTTAATTTAATTATATTTTTAATTTTTTATTTTACTTTATTGCATTTAATTTTTTCTTTTTTTTGTTAAATGATATTTTTTATGGTTATCAGTAAAAGAGCTTTATTCAAAGGCCTATTTTGTTAGAATTTTTTGAATTGCATTTTTTGTTATACAACAAAGAAAAATTGGTGGAACTGACAGCTGTTTCGGAGATCACCACATCTCATCAGACGGATGCTGACATCACAGGCGAGTGCTCTATCACTGAACCAACGTCTGTCATGTAATCTGTTGTTGTAATATTCAATTTATTACTCACCAACAACTATTAAGTGCGCTTATATTTAGTTTAGTTAGTGAGTTTTTTTGCAATCTTGCATACATTCAGGCATTATTTATCTGAGAAATGTATATAAGTAGGATTGCTTTTTGGGCTCGACTTATATATTGTGAATTGTTTAATGCGGCCTGTAATTGTTTGTGGTTATAAGGAAATGAGCTTTATTCAAAGGCCTATTTTGTTAGAATTTTTTGAATTGCATTTTTTGTTATACAACAAAGAAAAATTGATAGAACTGACAGTTTTTTCGGAGATTACCACATCTCTTCATCAGACTTCTTTTGCCAGGAATCGAACCGATATTTTTTTTCAACTTTCTTAACATTCGGTGATTGAAAAATTGTTTCCACCAGACTAGTGTTCATGCATGTATGCATTTAGATGAATTTATCTTTTACTTATGTATATGTATAAATTTATTGGGAAATATTTTTTAAGAATTCATGTGTTTATTACATGACGAAAATAAATGCAATAAATTAATGTAGTAAAATATAGTAAATATAGTTATAGATTCAGAAATGTACTTTATTTAAATTTCGGAATTTTTTAATTTTGATTTGCAATTCATAATAAATCAATTCCTGAGTCTGACAGCACCTTATGTACCTCAGTTACATTGTTATAGTATTACATACATACATGTTATAATATTACATACATACATATATTGCTAACTTTATATTACTTAGGTGCATACCTGCTAACGAAAATGCAACGTTAACATTTAATTTTTAATTTTATTTTGGCCGCATTTCCGCTAACGAAAATGCAACCATCAACAAAATGTACCAAACAAATTTCTTTAGAATTATTATGCAAATACTTATTTTAATCAATTAATTTGTATTTTTTTATAGCTGCATTTCCGCTAACAAAAATGCAGCAATAAGCAAAATAATAGTATTTAAGAAAGCAGAGAATAAAGAAATCGTGCTGTTGTTTACTGAACCTGAAACGAGTTGTTTTATTTTTTTTCATTGCTCCGCATATCGGGGTAAAAAGTGGCGCAGTCGGTAGGATACCCGGGTATCCTTGTGGCTTTAGTGAAAAAGTTAAAGTGATACTTGACATTTTTATGCCTTAGCGGGTATCGAAGCGAAAATTTTTTTTTTACATAAAAGATTATGTTTAAAAACAAATAAGTGTTAATAAAACATAAAAGATTATGTTAATGGACAGAACAAACATAAAAAAGTTTAACATAAAAGATTATGTTAAAAGCAAATAAATGTTAATAAAAGATTATTGACTAGACAAATATTAAAGAGCTTTAACATAAAAGATTATGTTATTAACGCAAATAAATGTGGTAATAAGTGAGATAAAAATTAGCAACAACAAAACCAGCAGCAGCAGCATCAACAACAAAATTTGAAAGCAACAACCATAACAACAGATAATAAAATATATTACACGGCATCAAATTCACCAGAAAACAACAAAGCAGAAGAGTGAAATAAAAATTGGCAACAACAACAACATCAACAGGAACAGTAGCATCAAAAACAAAAACAACAACCATAATAACGGAGAAGTGAATATATTACAACAGCATCAAATTCACCAGATAATAACAAAGTAAAACTTTCATTTTTTATAAGTAGTAAATAAGTTTATTCAAAGAAAAATACTGTATTTATCTAAAGAAGAAGTTAAAAGACTACAGAAAGAAATTTTTTCATAAGACAAGTTTAATAAAAATTAAACAAGAAACAAATATTTAAAAAAATATATATATATATTTAAATAAAAAACAAGAAGAAAAACGTATGAGAATATAAAAAAAAAGAGATTGTGAGAATGGCAGAACAAGATCAAGCTCAAGTTAACAGATTAACTTTAAATCCTTTAAAATATTTGAATACCTTACCAGAATTTTGGGGAGACCCAAAAGACTTACAGACATTTACCACATTTGTTGACCGAATATATCCACATTTACGCACGTACGATGAACTCTCACAACTACTTTTTTCCGACATTATTAAATCAAAACTCAAAGGAAAAGCAAGGCAGGCGATCGAAATAAACTGCCACGTGGTTTCCTGGACAGACATAAAAAATACGCTGCAAAATAATTTCGGAGACAGACGATCATGCGAAGAACTTTTCGACGAGCTCAGAGGTGTGTCCTTCAAGACAAATACACTAGATTTTTACAATGAAGTAAAGAACAAGCTTCATAGATTAAATAATAAATTAGTCATTATACTAGGGGAAACATTAGCAACTAGGCAAAGTGCTATGAATAACAAACGCACCGCCCTCAACATCTTCAAAAGTAAAATACCAGAGCCTATGAAATCCATTCTATTCTGTAGAAAACCAGAAGACCTAGAGCAGGCTATGGACATTCTATTTCAAGCTGGGTATGCATATACCGAGAATAGGACACAGTCTAATATACACCTTATTAAACGAGGGAATCACCGACCCAAGACCAACATACAACACGGAAACTCCCAACAAGCATTTAACAATCATGGAAGAAACTTCCAACAACCATTTAATAATCATGGAAGGAATTTCCAACAACCTTTCAATAATCATAGAAAAAATTTCCAACAACCTTTCAACAATCATTTCCAACAACCATTCCAAAGCCATGAAAAGAATCACCAGCAAATAAGCGTGCAAAATCATGCTCAACAAAATCCTCACCTCCATCTTAATAGACAAACCTTTGGAAACCAACCTGAACCGATGGACATTGGCAAGATCGAAACAACGGAAAATTTTCGGGAATCCGCCTCGGATACAAACTTCCATTTATAAAAATTAAAACTAAATTAGGATTTATAAAATTAATAATTGATACAGGAGCAACAAATTCCATCCTCAACCCAGGAATTTGTCACCCAAAAAGAATCTTCGAAACAAACCCAATTCTTATTAGAACCCTGCAACACCAAATTTATATAAATAAAAAAGCAATAGTACCCACTTTTAAGGAATTTAATACTAACGGATCGAGTGAAACGCTCGAGTTTTACATAACAAAATTCCATGACTTCTACGATGGCCTAATTGGCAATGATATATTAAGACCATTTAATGCGCTTATAGATTATAAGAAAAGAGAAATAACCATTGGTAATGAGACGTTGCCAATGCATTTTGAAAACGAAAAACGGATACAGATACCAAATGACTCCGAGTTAATTTATTTTAAAGAAGAAAATGATTCAATGATTTTAAATGAAGGCATCTTAAATACAGAAAATCAAGCAGTATATATTAATTTATTGTCCGAAAATAATCGTGTAACTACGCAGAAGGTAGACCACGAAAATTTCAGTATAATAGAAAAAAATGAACCTAAACCACTTCTTGAACAAATCCGAACAGAACATCTTAATTCCGAAGAGAAGACAGAACTTTTAAAAGTAGTGAAAAAATATTCAGATATATTTTATCAAGAAAATACTAAACTAACCTTTACTTCAGCTATAAAGCATGAAATTAGGACCACAAACAATATTCCCATACACACTAAATCATATCGTTACCCTTTTGTACACAAACATGAAGTCCAAGCACAAATTCAGGATATGCTTGATAATAACATTATTAGACATAGCAATTCTCCTTATTCTGCACCCATTTGGATCGTAGCGAAGAAGGCCGATGCAAGTGGAAAACCCAAATGGAGGCTTGTCATCGATTATCGGAAACTCAACGAAGTAACCATAGATGACAGATATCCCATTCCAAATATCGATGAAATCCTTGACAAACTGGGAAGATGCCAGTATTTCACCACTTTGGATTTGGCGAAAGGATTTCACCAAATTGAGATTAAGGAAGAAGATATTCAGAAGACCGCCTTCACCGTCGAAGGAGGACACTATGAATTCCTACGAATGCCATTTGGGCTAAAGACGGCCCCAGCGACATTTCAAAGATTAATGAATCACGTACTTAAAGATTATATCAACAAAATCTGTCTAGTTTACCTGGACGACGTAATAATATTTTCGACTTCTTTACAAGAACACATTAATTCAATAAAACTTATTTTTAATCGGCTACAAGAAGCCAACCTCAAAATACAACTAGACAAATCAGAATTTTTAAAAAAGGAAACCGAGTTCCTTGGTCACATCGTGACATTAGAGGGTATAAAACCCAATCCGAAAAAAATAGAATGCGTAATCAATTTTCCTATACCAAAAACACCTAAACAAATTAAACAATTCCTTGGCTTAACCGGTTACTATCGCAAATTCATAAAGGATTATTCAATGATTGCTAAACCTATGACTAAATATTTAAAGAAAAATGCCAAAATAAATATTGTTGACCCACAATACTTAGAGAGTTTCAACACTCTCAGAACATTGCTAACGCATGATCCGATTCTAGCATATCCAAATTTCTCAAAAAAATTCACTTTAACAACAGACGCAAGTAATTTCGCTTTAGGAGCAATACTTTCACAAGAAAACCATCCCATTTGCTATGCAAGCCGTACCCTCAACGAACATGAGTGTAATTATAGCACTATTGAGAAAGAGCTTTTAGCCATCGTCTGGGCTACTAAATATTTCCGACCATACCTTTTCGGTCGAAAATTTACAATCGAAACGGACCACAAGCCACTAACTTGGCTTTTTTCAATTAAAGAACCAAACTCAAAATTAGTCAGGTGGAGACTAAAACTGTCAGAATTTGACTATGAGATAAAGTACAAAAAAGAGACGAAAAACAGTAATGCGGACGCATTATCCAGAATCGAAAAAGAAACTGTCAATATTAACTCGCTAGAAACTATCCAACCAAATTTAACAGAGAGTGCTTGTCCTATAAATTTGTTTAAAAATCAAGTCATCATAAAAAAAACTGATTCCGGATCAGCACGGATAAAAACCGAAACTATTTTTAAGAACATTAGGAAAACAATAGCAATTAAGGAATTAGATAAAGAATACGCAATTATGATCTTGAAAAACCACTGTCACCCAAGTCAGGTAAATGCCGTCCTAATAGAAAATGAATTTTACAATATCTTCAGGGATACCTATAGAGAATTCTTCTCAAGTAATAACGGATTCAAATTAATCAGGTGCTTTAAAAAACTAGACGATATAAAAGACGAACTTGAACTTACAAAAATAATTGAAGAAGAACATTTAAGCAAAAACCACAGAGGGATTCAATCAGTGTTCGAGGAACTAAAAACAAGAATTTATAACCCAGTTTATTAACAACTGTGAAGTATGTACTCTAGAAAAGTATGACAGAAGACCACCTAGAATACCTTACAAGACCTATCGAACAATAACGGATACATACCAATTAAAACAGGAGAAACCAAAATTATTGAACACTACGTAAAGGTGTTGCATATGATAAACACCACAGAATATGAACGAACTATGGAAATAATCAAAACCAATATTGACATCCTAAAGACATCCAGTAGCGAATCACAAAAATTAATTAATACAGTAAACAAGAACTTTATGCTATTAAAGGCAAAAATTGAAAATCTGAATCCACATTTCCGACAGAAACGAGCTCTCTTAAACATTGTAGGCAAAGGCCTTAAAATAATTGCAGGTACAATGGACAGCGACGACGAAGAACAAATAAGTAAAACTCTTAAGTTGCTACGCGCAAACGACGAAAACTTAACAAACAAGTTGAACAAACTAACCTATATAAACAATGTCATGAACTCCCAAATCCAGAACATAACTAATCATATAAACTACCAGCAAAATACTATCGGAGATTACTTAACTAAATTCAAGAATATTATAGAAAATAAAATTTCAACCATAGAAGACGATAAAACATTTATAGAACACATATACCAGATTAACAATGACATCTCACTCTTACGACATCATGTAGACGACATCGGGCAGATTATTTTCTCCGGGAAACTGGGAATCATTCCAACAGACATTCTAACTCAAACTGAACTTGAACTAATCACAGACTTTGACAGTTACGCCAATATTAAAGTATCCATAGCACTTCACGAAGGTAACATTATAATAATTCTCTCTATACCACAATATTCGCAAGAATCACTATCCATGGTGACATTCGTACCCATTCCTGACAAAAATAATAAATCTATAAAAGTTAACCATTCTGATGTTCTCATAGATTTAGAAAACAATATTTATAGTACATATGTTAAGGATAATCTAAAAAGAAATCTTATAAAAATTTACGATACTTGTTTAAATAATATATTAAACTTTGAAGAAGCTAATTGCAAAATGCAAACATTAAATACACAAGAAATAATTGAAATAATTCCTGGAATATTAGTTCTCAAAAACTTTAACAATACAATATCCCATAATTGCAACAAAGCTAAATTGCAAATTACAGGAAATTATCTAATCAAATTCGAAACTTGTGAAATAGACGTATTGAATAAAACTTTTAGAAATGTTAAAATAAAATTGTACGATAAAATTATCTTACCTAGTCTTATAACAAAAATTAAAGACACTAGTAATACAACACTAGCAGACATAAAAATTTAATCTTTATATCTAAAACAAATAGAGTACGAAAAAACACTGGAACAAGTACTGCGTACAGATAAAAATTCAAAAATAATTAGTTATAGCATAGATATCTCAATTATCATATCAATATGTATCTCAGTTATTTTCATATACTTCTTTAAAAACAGAAAAATAAAATATATTCCAAACCTACAATTAAAAAATGAAACCACTATAAACAACCCAATAAAAATAATATAATTTCGTCGGAGCCTCAAACTAATGGTGGGGGTGTTATAGTATTACATACATACATGTTATAATATTACATACATACATATATTGCTAACTTTATATTACTTAGGTGCGTACCTGCTAACGAAAATGCAACGTTAACATTTAATTTTTAATTTTATTTTGTCCGCATTTCCGCTAACGAAAATGCAACCATCAACAAAATGTACCAAACAAATTTCTTTAGAATTATTATGCAAATACTTATTTTAATCAATTAATTTGTATTTTTTTATAGCTGCATTTCCGCTAACAAAAATGCAGCAATAAGCAAAATAATAGTATTTAAGAAAGCAGAGAATAAAGAAATCATGCTGTTGTTTACTGAACCTGAAACGAGTTGTTTTATTTTTTTTCATTGCTCCGCATATCGGGGTAAAAAGTTTACATCACAAAGTATATAGATTAAGTAAAAGAGTAGACGTAGCGCCACTTACAATAGAAATTCAAACAATATATGAACGATCATAGCGCTTTTCAGTGTGAAATATCTACTTGAGACTTTTTTTATTAGTTCTAAGAGCAGCTGCGTCCAACAGACATACAATTAATAACTTACTTTCCCTGTTCAAACTTTTAGGGTTTTTTGGGGCACTAACAAAACCATTTCATGAATTTTCCAAAAAAAAGTCCTATCTATCGGAAAACTGTTGCTTTTAGTTCGATCGATGTTTATAACTTTACGATCTTAGAGCGGTCAGGCAAAAGTTGGACAGATTCCTTCCTAACGTAAGGCTAAGCGACTCTCAGCCTTGAAAACAGCACATACGAGCATAATATATATATGTATAATATTTCATACATATGTGAGTAGATAAATTTAGTTTATTTATTTATTTCTATGCATTATTTTATGTGGGGGGAATATGTATTTTAAAATATTTATCTTATTATAACTTAATTTTTATTTCCGTAGGTACCTGTAACGATTTACTATGAATCACTATGTTCAGATAGTGCAAGGTTCATAAACGATCAAGTGTATCCAGCAGTTAACGGTGAATTAAGAGACTACATAGACCTCATATGGGTGCCATATGGAAAAGCTAATGTAGGTCCTGCTCATAAATATTTATTTGTATCATTTTACTGGTTTTGTGTTAAATATTCCGAAAGCTAAAGTCATAGTTTTGCTTGTCTGTATAGCCTTCGCTTTCATTTATCGCTTAGATGCTTGCATTGTGTATATTTGTATGCAAATTATGCATTTATCTTTCATTACATGCCTTTTTACATAGTTCACAACACAAGGTGACGATGTGATCTTCACCTGCCAGCACGGTCCTGACGAGTGTTATGGCAATAAAGTCCATGCATGTGCCATCGAGCATATTCAGGCCAACCCCGAACAAATTGAACACACCAGAGAATCGTTGACATTGAACTTCGTCAACTGTTTAATGAAGGCGGGCAAGAATCTCAACGGCACGGGTGCACGCTGGTGAGTGTGAGGGCACGACATTTGCGGTGAAGTATATAAGTTATTTAATTTTTTGAACTGTTTTTATTATTATTGTGTCGTTTTAGCGCACGTGAGGGTAACGTTGGCAACTGGGAGAACATCGAACAATGCGCCAACTCCACTGAAGGCAGTCATTTGCTTAAGAAATATGGCAAAATAACCCAACAATTCCAAAATCCAATAATATTTGTGCCAACTGTAGCTTTTAATCAGGTAAATAACTTAACTTAAGGCTGATTCACATAAAACTTGCGCCGCCTTGCTTGACAGATGAAACTCTGACTACGAGGCGAAACAAACCGAGGATATTTCAAGGTGAAATCTTTTACATTCCTAAAAATGACCACATATTTTGTAGTATTATTTTCACTATGTTCTCTTTTAAAATCATATTTAAGAATTGAGGAAGTGTAAAAAAGTTAACATTCTTTTTGCTTCACCTCTCTTCGGCTCGCCTCAACTATTTCATACATGTAAATTACTTATATAAACCCGTACTTCGAACATAGTTATCAACACGTAACTCTGACGTAGAGCAAGACACAACTTTAATGTGAATCGGTTTTTAATTACTTAATATGCACATCAATATTATATAAATATCTTTTACTCAAAATTTGATACCTGTACTTAACTTTTTTTTTTAAATGTAGTTTTTATCTCCATAGCATTATGATGCCGAGCAAAACGATGCCGCCTTAGCCAACTTTGTGAAGATTTCCTGCAAATACATTCCAAAAACGCAACCTGAAGTGTGTGCCTTTTTCAATTCCGCCGTTGCTACCACGGCTACGCCAATTTTTGCAATATTGGCTTATTTGTTGGTGCGCTTCTGTTAAGGAGTTGCGTGACCGCCGCTACAGGCGTATACTTCCACTTAACTTCCTTTAGAAAGAAATCGGCGCTATACGAATTATTTAGATAACCTTTTTCCTTTTCCCTGTACTTAAAGTATTTATTTATCCAAATAAATTAGTTCCAATTATTATATTTTAGAAATACATTTTGCACAAATCTTGATGAGTTTTCTTTAACAGTATTTATACATCTTTGTAGTGTTTTTTTAGATTTTTGGAGATGATTACTTATACATAAATATTTTATATAAAATTCACATTTGCAATATATTTAATTAATGAAAATAAAAATTGTGTTATTTATAAAAATTTCAATAAAATAATAGTTATACAAAAATTACTTTTAGCTAAGAAATATAGTTCTTTTTTATAGAGGTATAGAACTTTAAGTTGGCATTACTTTTCAAGATGGCGACCGATTTAACAGCTGTCAAGTGATTTATTCTCAGTTTGGTTTGGCAATTCATCATGAATAGACTCACAATAGACTCACGCCTGAACAACGCTTGCAAATAGTGCAATTTTATTTCGAAAATAATGGTTCTGTGCGGAAAACGTATCGCGCACTACGTCCATTTTAGCGATGTTTAGCGATGAAGCGCATTTCTGGTTGAATGGCTAAGTCAACAAACAAAACTGCCGCATTTGGAGTGAAGGTAATCCTCAAGTGTATGTTGAAACACGATTATATCCAGAAAAACTGACTGTTTGGTGCGCTTTATGGGCTGTTGGAATCATTGGTCCGTATCATTGGACGTAGTGCGCGATACGTTTTCCGCACAGAACCATTATTTTCGAAATAAAATTGCACTATTTGCAAGCGTTGTTCAGGCGTGAGTCTATTCATGATGAATTGCCAAACCAAACTGAGAATAAATCACTTGACAGCTGTTAAATCGGTCGCCATCTTGAAAAGTAATGCCAATTTAAAGTTCTATACTTCTATAAAAAACACCCTATACAATTAATCATTGATTTGGATCACCCAAAAAAGTTAGATGGTAAGAGAGCTGAATTATTACCGTTATCATTTTTTAGTCCGAACAATTATTGGTATAACAATGAACAGAGTGAGAGAACACGCAACAGAGTGAGACGCGTACTAACTAATTATAATCTATATATATAAAGGGTGATCCAAGTAGTGGTACTTTTTTCAATAACATTTTTTGACAGATATCGTGTGAGCCATGTCAAGCTGTCATGTTATTTTTGTACAGTATTGTTTGGAATTTCATCATGGAAACAATTATTCCTGAACAACGTTTACAAATCGTAAAACTTTATTACGAAAATTCTGTAAAGAGTGTGTTTCGCGCGTTTCGCTCAACTTATGGTCAACATAATCGTTATACTGAGCGTACTATTCGCAACACCATCACCCATCTTGAGATCCAGCATTCATTATTGTATAATATTCGACCGAATAGATCAAGTCCAGCACGCAGTGAAGAAAATATAGTGGTCGTAGCTGAGAGTCTACACGAAGACTGTGGAGAGCCGATTCGGCACCGTTCGCAGCAACTTGGACTGACGTATGGAACGACTTGGCGCATTTTATGTCGAGATCTTAAATTGAAAACCTACAAAATACATCTTGTGCAAGAACTGAAGCCGCTCGACCTTCCCAAGCAACATCGCTTCGCTCTATGGGCTCTTGAAAACTTGGAAGAAGGTCCAACGTTTTCGAGCCAAATTTTGTTCAGCGTTGAATCACATATCAGAACATATCAAATTTATGGTAGATTTATTTTATAGTAGACCGATCCGATAGAAGGATGGGGCCATGTGTAGAAGTTCACGCAAATGAGGAAAGCTTCTTACTGCCATTCACCTGGGAGTGGCCAGAAACGATTCTTTTACATATGGTTCAAGCAGCTCACGACTTCCGCTTTCAGACCAAGTATCGTCTGGGTAGCCAAGAAACATCCGTTCGGAGGCGAGCGAAAGTGAGAAGACGAATCCCCTCGGTTGTGCGTAGGGTTTGGAACTCTCCACATGAAAACTATACTCCAATGAAAAATCAACAAATGCCTCGGATGAGAGACCCCCCTTTTGATGACGACCCCCGCAAACGTTTAAAGAATCTAGATTTGAGGGCAGGCATCTGGAATGTCCGGTCCCTTAATTGGGAAGGTGCCACTGCCCAACTGGTTGATGTCCTCGTAAGACTAAGGGCTGACATCACCGCCGTCCTTGAAATGCGATGGACGGGAAAAGTACGGAAGAAGGTGGGTCCTTGTGAAATCTATTACAACGGCCATTTAAAGGAGCGCAAATTTGGTGTTGGGTTTGTGGTGGGAGATAAACTCCGTCGCCGAGTCCTGGCATTCACCCCGGTGGATGAACGTCTAGCCGCAATTCGCATCAAAGTGAAGTTCTTCAACTTATCGTTAATTTGCGCCCACGCTCCGACAGAAGAGAAGAATGATGTGACCAAAGATGCTTTCTATGAGAACACAGGCAGCGTTCATAGCCCCCGCCACGATGTCAAAATTGTGCTAGGCGATTTCAACGCCAGGATGGGCAAAGAAGGCATTTTTGGCGCAACAATTGGAAAATTCAGCCTCTAGGACGAAACATCCCCAAACGGTCTGAGCCTGATTGACTTTGCCGGGGCCCGAAATATGGTTGTCTGTAGTACCAGATTCCAGCAAACGAAAATTCATCAAGCTACATAGCTGTCGGCAGATTGTAAAACACGCAACCAAATCGATCACGTTGTGATAGACGGAAGACATGTATCCAGTCAACAAACACAAGGAAGGTTTGACGTTGGAAAGTTGCAATCACAGCAGACATCCAGCAAGTTTTCTACTCGGCTTGCACACCCGCTCTCTGGGAGCACTCATCAGTGACTCGATATAAGGGCGCTGTGGAGCGAAATAGCAAATTCCTTGCATACCGCTGCTTCGGAAACAATTGGTTTTCAACAATACCAGAAAAACAACTGGTAGGATGAGGAATGTCGAACTTCAGTGGAGAGAAAACGACTGCCTACCTCGCAACTTTGGGATCGACCACAACACGTGCGGGGTGGATAGATACCGAGAGCTGAAGAGGTAAGCGAGACGCATTTGCAGACGAAAAAAGAAAGAGGCCGAAATGCGTGAGTATGAAGAGCTTGAGAAGTTGGCCGACAAGGGTAATGCTCGAAAATTCTATGAGAAGATGCGGCGACTTACAAAAGATTTCAAGACCGGAGCAAACTCATGTAGGGACCATGGAGGTAATCTGGTGACAGATGTCCAGAATATACTTAGTGTATAGAAGGAAAACTTCTCCAACCTGCTCAATGGCAGTGAAAATGAAAACCCTGGAGATGGCGAAACCGAAACACCAATCGATGACGATGGTATAGAAGTGCCATCACCCGACTATGAAATAGTTCGAATATCGATTGCCCGGTTAAAAAATAACAAAGCGGCGGGAGCCGATGGCTTACCGGCAGAACTATTCCAATACGGCGGCGAAGAGCTGACAAGGAGCATGCATCAGCTTCTTTGCAGAATAAGTTCGGACGAAAGCATGTCTGACGAATGGAACTTAAGTGTGCTCTGCCCAATCCAAAAAAAAGGGAGACCCCACGGTCCGCTCCAATTATCGTGGGATAAGTCTCCTTAATATCGCATATGAGGTCCTATCTGGCGTATTGTGTGAAAGACTAAAGCCCACCGTCAACCAACTGTTCGGACCTTATCAATGTGGCTTTAGACCTGGAAAATCCACCATTTACCAGATATTCACCATGCACCAAATCTTGGTGAAGACCCGAGAGAAAAGAATCGATGCACACCACCTTTTTTTATCGATTTTAAAGCCTTCGACAGCACGATAAGTAAATGGCTCGACGCCGCTATGTCTGAATTTGATATCCCCACGAAACTCATACGGCTTTGTAAACTGGCCCTGGATAATACCAGAAGCGAGGTCAGAATTGGGAAGAACCTCTCCGAGCCATTCAATACCAAACGAGATTTCAGACAAGGAGACTCTTTATCGTGTGATTTCTTTAATTTGATGCTGGAGAAAATAATACGAGCTGCAGAGCTAAACAGATCAGGCACAATATTCTACAAGAGTGTGCAATTGTTGGCGTATGCCGATGATATTGATATAATTGGTCATAACACCCGCAATGTAAGTTCTGCGTTCGCCAAATTAGACAAAGAAGCGAAGCGAATGGGTCTGGTAGTGAACGAGGTCAAGATGAAATACCTCCTGTCATCAAATAAACAGTCATCGCATTCGCGACTTGGCTCCCACGTCACTGTTGACAGTCACAACTTCGAAGTCGTAGATAATTTCGTCCATCTGGGAACTAGCATTAACAACACCAACAATGTCAGCCCTGAATTCCAACGCAGAATTACTCTTGCCAACAGGTGCTACTTTGGACTGAGTAGGCAATTGAAAAGTAAAGTCTTCTCTCGACGAACCAAAACCAAGCTCTAGAAGTCTCTCATCATTGGAGTCGGCTTTAGGAGTTTTCGAGAGAAAAGTTTTGCGGAAGATTTATGGTCGTTTGCGCGTTGACAACGGCGAATACCGCAGACGATGGAACGAAGAGCTGTACGAGCTATACGACGACATTGACATAGTTCAGCGAATAAAGAGACAGCGGCTACGCTGGCTAGGTCATGCCGTCCGAATGGATGAAAGCGCTCCAGCTTTGAAAGTATTCGATGGAGTACCCGCTGGTGGAAGCAGAGGCAGAGGAAGATCTCCACTCCGTTGGAAAGATCAGGTGGAGAGCGACCTGGTATCACTTGGTATTTCTAATTGGCGTCAAACAGCGAAAAAAAAACGAGTGGCGCGCTATTGTTGACGAGGCTATAATCGCGTAAGCTGTTCCTACGCCAAAGAAGAAAAAATACACTCGTATACTAAGTTTCGTTGAAATATCTCAAAAACTGAGATACTAGACTGCGTTCAAACAGACGGACATGGATAAATCATCTCAGCTTGTCATTCTGATCGATAACTTTTGGTTGGTCTATATTTTCTCTGGCACTTAGATACTTCAGATCAAAGTTAATATATCATTTCATTTACATAAAAGTTATAAAAAAGGGATATATTTATAAAGTGTGATCCATTTCGAGGTTCTCTAATTTTTTAAACAAAAAAAACAGAAATTCAAATATAATGGGGAATGTTTATTATCTTTCGAAGGAACATTTTTTGGTATTTATTTTTTGAAGATTATCTCTTTCAAATGTTGGCCGCGGCTACGTCTCAGATGGTTCGTCCATTGAGTCCAATTTTAAATGACTCGTTCGAACATTTCGACTGGTAACTGGCGAATGACACGCGCGATGTTTTGCTCCAAGACCTGAATCGAAGAGGGATTGCCCGCAAATACTAAAGAAATAAAAATGTATATATAAATATTTAGTTATTCGATTACTTTTTGGGTCGAAATGTAGTTATTAATAAATGAAAATTCATTCTTTCCAATCAAAACATAATGAGCTTTTTGGACGCCTTCCCAAACGGGTGCTTCTTTTAAATCTACCCAAGAAAACATCTTAAATTCTTGGGTTAGAAGCTTAGTCCACTGTTACAAATATTCGCGACTAGTTTTTTAAAATTATGTTGCCTTATTTTTCACAAGCTCTCAGCAGTATCAATGCCACTATTTTTCAAGTTAATTATATGTATTAGATTACCGGAACGGAAAAAGGTGATTATTCTATTGAAACCAAATTGTCTTTCAATTAATTAATTTTTTCTGCGGCTTCAATTACTAATAGAGTTTTAACTTCAACCTTCAATACAGCTTGGTGACCACTTGCTGACTGTGCGTTTAAAAAATGAAGCCAGAATTTTGATGAAGAATCTTCGAAAAAACTTAATTATAACAGCTTTATGCTTAAAAAGTTGTTTGTAAAAGCTGGTTCATTTTTAAAACCCTTTGCACCGCACGCAATAGCGCAAGCCGCCCGCCTGGTTTTGCAGTAAACTAACATTTTGTGATACTCTCTTTCGGTTTGGGTTCAAGACTCGTTTAGAGTTTCAACGCGAATAGTGTATATATAGAAAAATTAAAAAATTTTACAAAGAGTATTGTAATTTTACTAGCATGTTGTTAGTTCCTCGCCTAGATGAGCCCCCGAAATTAATGTTAGCGTTGCCCACGCAAAATGCCACAACTTTTCTAGTCATGTTATCTGTCAAATGGAGCAAATAATTGACAATGATATCAGAAGTTTCCAATAGTTGATCTTGAAGGTCTAACGTTTTTACTTGAGCACATTCGTAATGTTGGAAAAAGCGCACTAGAATAAGATATATTTTTTTCTTGTTGCCACGATTTGAAAATGTAATAAAGTTGAATTTATCAAAAACATCTTTCAATCCTTCGATCGCTGTACACACTAAAATATTTACTACAATATCTTCTGTGTTTATACGCGCACATGTTAATTTCTGATCAAAACGTGATTGGCTCAATTTAGACGCAAAATCATTGAAACGAAGGTATAGTTTTCCTGTATTTTGTTCTGCAGGGGGGGATTTTTTTTACCAAAAACCTCATATCTAAACCAATCGGTAGTGATTTTCAGTACCAATACTTAATTCATTAAATATATGTGTATAGAATATCGAATTTTAAGGTCTCAACTGCTTTACTGAAATATTTATTTATTTTATCACTTATCTGAACAATTCGGAGTTGTATGATATAGTCGACAGATCCGTCAGGTTCGTTAAAATTTCGCAAAAACTGAGAGACTAGTTTACGTTCAAACAGACGAACAATCGGACATGTCGAAAATGGAATTGGTCGCGTTATGCATACCCAAAAATCATCGTACTTTGGTCGTCATCAAATTTTGTTGGCTCTTTTTCATCTCTGGAAGTACACCTAATTCTCTTTTTACATGAATTATTTGTGTACGAATTGTTTTGGTTTTATGACAATGATCTCGGATATTATTTCCCCTTCTTGAGATATAATTTATTATTTTCTTTTTGTAATGTAATTATTAAAATTAATTAATTGAATAATTTAGAAGCGAACAAATTGAGTGAAAAGTTGTACCCTATGAATAATTTGAATATATATAATGGTTTACATTTATTACTTTTTTTACACAAATTTTTCGAGAACATTTCTATCGCTTCAAAAGAGAATTAGGTGTGTTCATAGTAGGACTAGAGAAATGTATTAGTAAACAAAAGTTAATGACAGCTACTTCTGATAAATATAGAAGAAAATTTATAAAAATTTAATAATTAATTAAAATACTCAAGATATTTTTTAAAATAATGATAAATTGATATTTAAAAAAAAATATAAACAAAAGAAAAACAAAATTAGAATTTTCTTGAAAATCAGCTGTCGATTAGGCGATCGACGCCAAATTAATTCTAATGTTATTAGAAGAAGAGAAGATAATCAACAATTAACTTGATAATATGCTTAAATAACACTAATTTCAAAGTGATTTTGGAGTGCCTTGGGAGAAAAAACAAGATATTTGAAGATTATTTTTATAGAAGGAGAAAGAAGAGGACTTTTTTAGAAAAGCAAAGCCAAATCAAAATTCGGAAATTTTTTATTTTATACACTCACTAAGTTTTTGTTTTAATTATTTGTTCATAAAAAAATTTATAGATTCTTGTTTTAAATGCAATTATTTCAGACAAAAATTCTTCACGCATACTTTGTACCGATTTATGTGTTTCTATAACCAGATAATGCAACAGTTGTTACCTGAAAGTCTCCCACAGAAAATACATATTCATATATAACATACATACATTTTATAGCCAAGTGATGATCAGCTCAAACTGCGTTATTCAAATCAAGCCGTCACGAGTGAAATACGTACACACAGACTCGACAACAAAACTAAATTTAAAATGTGTATGTGTATGTATAGGTAATATAAACTAATTAATGAGTCAAACAACTCAGTGTGTAGCTTCAACTCAGAACCGAGCAAACCAACCAACTACAAGCCACCCAAACCAATCGCTGACGAAGTCAAGTCAAACCGCCACCACAAACCAAGCCAAGCCAAGGCACCGGTTAGCGGCTCACAGCATAACATTCAAACAAAAAAAAGCTACAGTTCGAGCCCTAGCTGAAACTAACCGACTGAAACTCTGAGCAAGTGTTGGCAGTTGAGTTTTAGGCGTTGTCCGGTTCAAACGAATATACACTGAAGTGCTCCAAAGTGTTCTTGATTGCTCACAGGGAAAAATATTTTTCTTGCTGATTGTTTTGTGCATAAAAGATTACCGAATATATACATAATTTAATTCAATCAAACTCAGTTGACCTCAAATTTCATAAACTATCTTTTGTCTTGTCTAATTGTTTTTGTGTTCGGTGGAAATCATAAAGTTCTACACATCAGCAAAAAAGGTTCAATAAACAGAAATTATCATGAGTCAGAAAGTTTTCGCTTTATTCTTGGTGTTGATTGCAGCTGCTAATGCATTGAAGGTAAACTGAAAAAGAATATAAAAAAACTGAAATTGTCATGTTATGTGAATAAGAAAATACATGCATGCTTATTTATGTTGTTAATAGTGTGTGTGTATTATTTATATATATATTTTATGCATGAAATTTTTTGATTTCCTCAGTGTGTAGAGTGAAAATTTGTTTAGAAAATAGGTATTATATGGTAGTTAATTAACATTCGCGTACTAATTTTTAGGTTTCTACATATACATGTATGTAAATAAGTATGAAAGTGTTAAAAATACACATATACATATGTATATTATAGTAACAATAATGGTATAATTTAACTGAACACTTAGTCGGGTCAGGCTGTTTTTTGTGTAAAAATTTTTGTCAATTATTGATTTCGTGTTCAAGAGAAAATTAGTTATTAACACTGATCGTGAGCAAAGCAACTGTTTAAGCACACACATACAAACATTCATACACAGTTGTATATATGTGTGCGAGTAATTTAAAACTAATTTCGATTTATAGTCTCGCCATTGTGAATTTTGTTTAAACATTAGTTATGGCAATACTCGCGTACAAAATAAAATATTTGCTTTAAAAAATACAAAAAAAGAAAATATTTAAATAAGCATTAACGTACATTAAGGTAGGCACAGAATCGTCAATCGTCAGAATAGTTATTAATCGAAAACTTTGAATTTCATTTTATTTCCTTTTATAATTTGTTTTATTTTATTTTAAATTTTTCTATTTAAATTAATATTATTTTATCTTTTTTTCCGTTATTTAATTTAATTTTTAATTTTTTTTTCAGTTGTCTTATTTTATTTTATTTTTTTTTATCGTATTTTATGCGATTTAGCTTTATTTTATTTCATTTTCTTTTTATTTTATTTAAATTTATTTAATTTGTTTCATTTAGTGTTATTTTAATTTAATTTGTTTAACTTAGTTTTATATCATGTTATACCATGTTAATTTTTTTACTTTATATTATATTATTTTATTTTATTGATGTTTATTTAACGTTAGTTTATTATATTTTGTTATATTTTATCTTAGTTAATAATTTTTATTTTTTATTTTATTTTAGCTCATTTTATTTTATTTATTTTTTCTTTTCTTTTATTTTTTATTTTTACATTGTGTGGTTTTATTTATTTTAATTTTTTTTGTTTCATCTATTTTTATTTATTTATTAGTTTTTATTTGATTTATTTATTTCATTTATTTATATATTTAATTTTTTTTTTATTATTTTTTTTTCTATTTCTTGTCATTTCATTTTTTTATTTTTACTATGTATATAACTAATTTTTATTTTTTATTTTTTTTTACTTTATTAGATTTTAATATTTTTTTTTATTTCATTTATTTTTATTTTTTTTATTTTATTTTACTTTATCTATATTATTTTATTTTTACTTTGAATTTTGTTTTTATTTATTTTTTTATTTTTTTTTTATCATTTTATATTATTTTTTTATGTTATTTTTTAATTTTTTTGTATATCACTTTCTTTTACTCTATTATTGAATTCTTGTATTATTTTACGTTATTTTGATTTATTTGGTTTTATTTGATTTGATTTCGTTTTATTTTAAGTTAGTTTTATTATTTATTATAATTTTTTTTTTTACTTTATTTATTTTATTTTTTAATTTATATATATATTTATTTATTTTATATTCTTTTAATTTTACTTTAATTCTTTTAAAAGAATTTTTATTTTTATGCAAGTAAAATACTTGAATTTTTAAGGATTTTATTTTGAGCCGCACTAATATTCATGCATGCATATTAATATGATCATTTCTATAGGCGTGCTACCAGATTTTTTTTATATATGATTGATAAAGTATAGAATTTGTACCACGACAAAGCAAATTGGTTTTTAACTAGCATTACGTGTTATGATTACATGTCGACACCTACATAAATTATTTAATGTTTATATTTAAGAAAAAAATTATAAACTTTGTACATACTAAACATGTATAGAAAATTTTCTACAAATAATAACGTAAATATTTTAGTAACTTTGGATAGAAAAATATTAATAAGAAACAGCAAAAATCGTAGTTAAACGAACACATATACATAACTACAAATGAACAATTACTCCAAAATATGCAAGTGCTATAATGATCGAATAAGTTTCATAGAAACTACCTACGTATGTAACTATAAATACAATTGTCTCTCCATTAATTACCATAATGCTGCATAACTGTACTCACTATTATTTTACATAAGTTTACATTTAGTTTTATCTATTTTGATTTCATTTTAAGTTTTTGGTTTGTTATTTCTCATAACTTGCGTTTCACACACCAGCATTTAATAATGTATGCAGAGTATATGTACATAGTTAAAAAAGTTAAAAAATGTTGAAAAAAAAAATTAAATTTCAACTTCAAGTTTTTTGCTTTGATCGCTGTGTTTAGTAACCAACGCTCGTAAGCTCGTAAACATTTTTTACCTTTTTACATGGCTAATGACGCACTGTGGATCGTGTATCGCAAAAAATAGTGGAGAATTTGAAATTAGTACTGCATTTCTCATTAAAAAAGATTTTTCAATATACACTAACAAATTAAGCTAATATTCTACTTTCCAAAAACTCTTAAAATTTACAAAAAATATAAAGCTTTTCTATTTTTAAGATTTTTTTTTCAAATAAATAATTTAGAAATTTTGTACTTAATAAATAGTAAACGCTGAAGGAAAATATTTCAAGAAAAATCTATTATTGCAAATATATAACCAACTAAAAGGTAACAAATCAAGCAATTCATTGGACTATGGTACAACGAAGCCAAATTTATGTCGATTAAAAATTTAAAAAAATTTTTTTTAATATATATATGTAATTGAACTATTATACTAATCTTTAAAAACGGTTTTAATAAATTTAATAGTAAATAACAAAAAAAAATGGCTGAAAGAGTTCGGTGAATTTTATTTTTGTAAAATGTAAATAAGTATCTCTGAATTTTATGTATATAATTATATAAAAATTTGAATTATATTCATCAAAAAAATAATATTGCTGTCTTAAATAATATTCTCTAAAAGCTTTTCCTTCAACAAAAAAAAAAACATTACTCCAATTTACCACACCAGTGCCACACTGTGCGGACTTTCCGCTCTACAGGTATGCGTAAACCGGTTCCGGAGCCAACATTATCAAGCCAAACTTAGCTGCAGGGACTTGTGCAATGTCGCATATGTTTTATTTTTATTTTTATTTTTATTTTTTTCTCTCTCAATTATGCTTTACATACTACATTCGTTCGCTCTACCAGCAAGGTGGCGGTTAGTAAACATAAACATGTGACTACCACGCAGTATAAGGTATTTACAAAGAACTTTGAAAGTAGTAAGCAGCTACCTTACTCGCCACTGCAAAGCTCATGTTGAGTGGATAAGTAACTCTTTAACTATCGACAAAGTAATTAGTCAGTGTGCTGTCAAACCGGTTAAATAGTAATAGAAATTGTATAAACTCGCTACTTTGGCATTTTAAAACACCGGTTCATTAGATATTGTTTTGAAATGCGCTGAACTTAACATAAACTTGTTTTGGTCAATTTCTTCATGAATTATTAAATATTATTCACAATTTTGTATGTACAAACTTACATGTCATTATTATTTTTACACTCAATATCATTTAGTATTATTGTTATTATCATATATTGAAACCGGTTCCTTGGGAAATTCAAAAATTTTATTAGTCTCAAATAGCATACATTTCTTTTACTTTGTTTTTATGTTATATGAATAATAATTAACCCAATAATAATTAACCAAATTTATTGCAAAACAACAGACATCATTTCCATATTTAGTAAATATAGCCAAATTAGGTATAACAGAAGACTAAACGCATAAAATTTAAAAATTGTTTTTTATGATTTATTTGTATCACATACTCGTAGACATGTACGATATGAACATATGTCCACCTGATCTGTAGTAAATATATAGTAATTATACTCTTATATCTTTATTCATAAGGCATATTGCGAAAAAAAATAACTCGTCGCGGTCAAATGATAAATATAAAGGTTAATTTATAACCTCAATTGAAGATTTATTATTATCGGTGAATCACATATATATATATATACATATACAAGAAGTGCATACATAATATACGAGTACATAGTATGTGATTAGTCATGCGATTACGATTGAATAAATCGCCACTAAAAGCTCTATAGCTAATTTTTAGAATTTTTTATGAAACGTCTTAAAGCCTTCTCTAAAACGAAATGAGTTAAAAGTTAATACATTTAGGACGTTTTACTTTTTATGCTCATACTCGCGTACTTTGGATTGCAATTTGCATCCATTAGCGACTTCCTGTTTGGCGCAACTCCATGCTAGCTACTTAACATAATTTATACCTACAATTGCACTTATTTATTGCATTTAGATAAATGTTTTGCAGAGGCAAATTTTTTAAACCAAAATTATTTTAAAATTCTACCTAAAGATATATACATATGTGTGTAGGCACTACAACTTGAAGCTTTTAAAAACTATGCTAGAAGGAAAACAAAATCTGTATTTTATACTGAAAATGTGTAGATAAGGTAGTGAATTTCAGCATTTGCCTAGTGACTTCAGGAAATAAGAGAATTAGTTGAAAAGAGTAGAGGACTTGACTGCGATCGGCTTCGCCTCTGAGCTATCGAGTATGCTGATTGTATTTCGTTACGTATTCCAATTATGCTTGTGCGAAAAATTCACTCGCGTTCATTAAACGGCACATTATTTGTTCCGGATAAATATTAATCCATTATATAAAAATGTTATGTTGGTTTGTGTACCCTTTAAGAACTCAAAAAGTTCTGCACCGACTGAGCTGAAATTTTAGCGTGATATATAATCCGCATCAAGAATTGTTCTTATCTATTTTTTGCACCAATCACATATCCTCGGTGGGTGGATCTGGGATATAGGTAGCTTTTTGTGTAAATAGAAGTAAGCCATGGACCGTCCTATTCGAAATCTTATCTATCTATATAAAATTCTCCTGTCACAGGGTTTGTCCTTGAAATCCTCTACAACGGCTTAACCGATTTTAACAAAATTTTGTATATATATTCGTCAGGTCTACGAATAGGTTTTTATCTATTTTTCATACCGTGAAGTAAACAGGGACTGACCTATTCGATTTGCTTGGAACTTAATACATAGCTAGCTCCTTGCTTAGATTACCAGGCACACTACTTTTCTGTCCGGAAAGTAGACCATGGACCCACCTATTCGAAACTTATTTATGGCTCGATTTACGTGAATAATGATTTCCAGGCTGTGAACCGATTTAATTGAGAATAAAATTGATTTATGATTCGCTTTGATTAACATGTTAGATGATATGTCTAAATGGACCATGGATAACCAAAGAAGTTAAATTCATTTGAAACATTTCTTTATGGGAAAGGGATCACCGACAAACTTACAATTTGCTTAAATAAAACTTTAATAACCCTTTGCAACACCAATTAGAATAAAAATTGGAGAAAATACAAAAAGTTACAACAACGTGTGGCCGGATTTACCTATTAGATTTACCTATTAGACGATGTTATCTAGCTATTTTTGAAAATGTCTCCTCGACTTCAAAAAAGTAGGCCAAAAAGTTTGAAAATTTTTGAACCATAAACTTTTTTATTATTTTGGCTGTTATCGATTAATACTACATGTAGTTATAACGAATAAATAAGCCGAAAAATGAAACAAAATAATCGATTAATATAAATTCTACGGTTAATCGGGTTGTATTGCCTTGGACTTTATATACATACATACATAAAAAATTTGCGCTTTGTAACCACTGAAACGATTTTCAGCCTTGCTTTTCCCCTTTCCAGTTGCTGAGAACTGCAGTTTATTCGGAGCCACCTCCGAATGGCCGATAGATTTTTATAAGGAGCTTTTTTTTATTCAGAAACACACTCGTAGGGCCTGACATTCCGTCGAATCCTGACCTTCATAATAAGTATGTATGGATTAAAAAATAATAATTCACTCATTCAATTCTTAAATTTTGAATTAATCTTTTTCTTCATGTAGAATTTCTTTATTCTGGCAAAATACTACATGGCTTCCAAAAAATGGCCAAGTGAAATCTTAAAACGGTCAATAGGATTTCAGAATTTGAAAGGCCGCAGTTGAGTTTTGGATCAGAGACCGACGTATTTTAGTTACCAGTCAAACCAGTGATACCACATTTGTTATACTAACATAGATACTCGCACATTAAGACAAGGGGGCATTTTGTTTCTTCTTGAATATCAATAATTCTCAGACTCTTTTTATGTCAAAAAAATTGTGTCAATAATTCGCATATTAATATAGTGTCCGCACGTTGTAGTCGAGTGGGTAGCAGTGCGTACTACTATGCGGAAATTAATGTGTTCGAATATAGCACCGACTATGTGACATTACAAACCAAATATAATTAAAATTGGGAGAATTTTTTTTAAAGGATAATACTTACGAATCAAAAACGTCTCACATAGGTCTCTACTTTGGACTACTTTCCAAATGTGAAGCCTACCTTTACAGGCATTAAGTCCAAATAATTAAATAGGTTTGACTATTTATGACTCGAAAGGATACAACATAATCAAATTCTTCCATCTGTATAATGAGGGCCTTGTAAAACAATTACCCCTTGCTTGTACAACCAAAAGAGAGGTTATCTAATGTTCGGTTCCACCAAAACTTAGACTCTCTTCTTAATTATTTTTGCGGCTTGTACTATTAATTTCTGTTATCAAGTTAGTGATCGAAAGGGGTTTGTATAAATATGACAGCTGTTTCGAAGATCACCATACCTCCTCAGCAGACTTCTTCTGACTTGTTTTTTCTATTTTTTTTTTTTTTTGTTAAGTAAAAAATACAAATTACTGTATGGCTTTTGAGTTTTGTTTTTTATTTTTTTATTTAATATCATATTAATATAGTAATTTCGAATTGGGGCACATGTGTTTTTACAAAAAAAAAAATTTAACAATACAAACAAAATCAACGCTTTGAGTGTTCAGATTTAATTTAATACTATAATTACAAAATATATTTTACTCATAAATAAATAAAGCAAATAAATATGTAAATATATAAATTTATATACATATGTATGTGTTGAATTCTCTATATTTTATTTATTGGTTCGTTTATTCGTATACTAGTTACAAAATATATATTTAAACCTTTCATGTACATAAAATGCTATATTAACTTGGGTACCAGAAGGAGACGAGATAGACCCACCAAAATTTATACCGATCATATAAGAATAACGAGCTGAGTTGATTCAGCCGTACCTGTCCGTCTGTCTCTCTGCCCGTACGTCTGCTTGAACATATAAGGGATGATCTATTTCGAGGTGCCCCACTTTTTTAAAAAAAATAATATAGAAAATTCAAATTTAATGAGGAAGTTTTAATATCATTCAAAAGAACATTCTTTGGCATTTATTTTTTGAAGATTATCTCTATCAAATGTGGACGCGGCTAAGATTCAGATAGTCCATCCGTTGAGTCCAAATTTCGAATGACATGAGTTATGTTTTGCGGGATTGTTCGCATAGACTTTAGACTTTACATATCCCCACAGGAATCACACGATCTTGCTGGCCAATCGACCGGCCCAAAATGTGAAATTATCTGCTCACTGAAGTGTCAATAAATCCATTGATTGATGCGATGTGTGGGAAGTGGCGCCGTCTTGTTGAAACCAAATGTCGCGGAAATCACGAGCTTCAATTTCAGGCATCAAAAAGTCGGTTATAATGGCGCGATAACGGTCGCCATTGACGGTTACGTTCTCATCGGCATCATTTTTGAAAAAATAGGGAACGATGATTTCACCGGCCCACAAACCACACCAAACCGTTATTTTTCTGGATGAAATGACAGCTCTTGAATGTCTTCAGGTTGCTCTTCGTCCCAAATTCGACAATTTTGTTTGTTTGAGCCATTGAGCCAGAAATGAGACTCATCACTGAACAAAATTTGGCTCGAAAACGTCTTGGGAAGGTCGAACGGCTTCAGTTCTTGCACAAGCTGTATTCCTTAGTCCTTCCATACGTCAGTCCGAGTTGCTACGAAAGACGCCAAATGGACTCCCCACAGCCTTCGTGTACACTCACAGCTATTACCGCAATATTTTCTTCACTGCGTGCTGGACGTGGTCTATTCGGTCGGATTTTATCCAATAATGAATGCTGGGTCTCAAGATGGGTGATGGTGTTGCGAATAGTACGCTCAGCAGGCGAAACACATTCTTTATAGAACGTGAATTTTCGTAATAAAGTTTAATGATTTGAAAACGTTGTTCAGGCGAAAGTCTTTCCATGATGAAATGCCAAACAATACTGAACAAAAATAACATGAAAGCTTGACACGATTCAAGCGTGATCTGATAAGAAAGGCTATTGAAAAAAGTACCTCTACCTGGAACACGCTTTATAAAGAACTAAATACCTGTACTGAAAATCATCGAAATCAGAAGACTATATCGTATAGCTCCAATACAACTGAATTGTGTGTGAAATTTTGTATGCTACAGAAATGAATTCAAATAAATATTGACATTGAAAATAATCGATTTGCATTTTGGCAATAAATTTGACAGCTTCATGAAAGCTATAAAGGCTTCGTCATGGCGGAACACAGCACTGTTTTTTTTTTGTTTTTGTACTAAAAATCTTATTATTCTTTTTCTTCTTTTATTCACAGGTACCTGTAACCATTTACTATGAATCACTCTGTCCAGATAGTGCAAAATTCATAACCGAGCAAGTGTTTCCAGTAGTTAAGGGCGAACTGCGCGACTACATAGATATCACATGGGTGCCTTATGGCAAATCATCGGTAGGTGCCGCAAATTTCCATAATCCTAAGTAGATATACTGTGCATACATGCATACATACATATGAATATAAATGATTGCAATCAATTCTGCATAAATATATACATATGTATGTACATATGTATGTATTTCAGACACAAATAGCATAAGTTTGCTTGACTGGCCTTTCTTTGTTTTCATTTTTCATTTATGTGTTTGCATTCATTATCTACTGGTGTACTTTTTGATGCAAATTTGTCTTTTATCTTTCATTTCACGCCTTTTCGCATAGTTCACAACACAAGGTGCCGATGTGATCTTTAACTGCCATCATGGTCCTAACGAATGCTATGGCAATAAAGTGCATGCGTGTGCCATCGAGCATATTCAGGCCAACTCCTACCAAATCGAATTCACCAGAGAATCATTGACATTGGACTTCATCAATTGTATGATGAAGGCAGGCAAGAATTTCGAGGACAATGTATATCCGGGTGCACGTTGGTAAGTGTGTAAGGGGACAGGACATTTGTGTGGGAATGCTTAATTTATGCATGGTTGTTCCTATTAACACTACATTGATTGTTGTTTTTGTTCATTTTTTAGTGCACGTGAGAGTCACGTTAGCGCCTGGGAGAATATCCAACAATGCGCCAACTCCACTGAAGGCAGTCATTTGCTTAAGAAACATGGTGAAGCAACACAACAATTCCAAAACCCATTGATCAGCGTACCAACTGTTGTCTTCAAGCAGGTAAATATACTTGTACAATTAGAACTAACTAACTAACTATAAACATGAAACATTTACTATTAGAAACTCAATATTTTAACTTAAACTACTTTTTTTATTTACCAAAATTTTTTTCTTCGATTTATAGCAATATAATGCCAAGGAAAACGATCGCGCCATGTCCAACTTCTTGAGCATTGCCTGCAAGTACATTCCACAACCGCAACCTAAAGTGTGTGCCGCACTCAACTCCGCCGTCACCGCCACGGTCACACCCATTTTAGCCATATTGGTCTATTTATTGGTGCGTTTGTTTTAGGAGGTTGTGTGAGCGCAATTTTTATAGCTACCGCTACAGGCGTGTACCTTCATTCAGCTTCCATGAGAAAAAAAAAACCGAGGTTGTTTTAATTATTTTTATATCCTTATATACATAAACCGTCCGTCCATTTAAAGGGTTCAAATTTTTGTTATAAAAAATATATATTTTACATAAATCGTATTTAAGTTTTCTAACAATATTTATATACCTATGCATACATACATGCGTATGCTGTTTGTTCATCTCTGTAGTAGATCAACTTCCACCAATTGTAAATGAATAAAATTCACATTTGTAAAATATTTAATTAATAAACATACATAGCCTTACAAAAATATAAATAGAATTATGGTATTACTAAAATTATTTTAAGTTGAGAAAAATATGCATACAGCGCCGGACAAAAGTCTACACACACCCCCTGTGTTCGTTGAATTGAAAGTCCAAAAGGTTTATTGGAAAATTTAACGATACAGTTTAATTCAACTATTTTCCCTTATCATAAAAAACCAGAAAATAATAATTTTTTAACATAAAATAAAAAAGCTATGACAAAAAAAGCGTAAATCCAACAATGACAAAAGTCTACATACAGTACATACATAACAAATTTTAGCGCAAAAACTTTGATTAATATCAGGTAACTTGAACTTTTTAGTATTTAGTTGGTCCACCGTTCGCATCAATAACAGCTTGAAGCCATCGTGGCATCGAAAGAAATCTGATTATTTTTAATTTTTCGCTCAAAAGTCTCCCAGACATACTTAATAACATTCAAATTTGGGCTTTCAGGTGGTGTGTGCGTGCCTTGGAGCATCATAAAGCAACGAATCCTTAACAATATGGACCGTATGCCTTATATCGTTATCCAATAAAAACAAGCTTTCCAACTCCATATGCCGCAACCGCTCCCCAAACTATTACGTTGCCGCCACCATGCTTCACTGTTGGTACTATATTTTTGGAGTTAAGTGCAGTGTTTTCTTTTCTCCAAATTTTTGCTCTTCCATCGCGATTACATTGAACTTCGATTTGTCTATAAACAAGACTTTTTGCCATTCATTGCATTCCCTTGGCTAAATGTACTTTAACAAATTCCAAGCGAAGTTTACGATTTTTGACACACTTTCTTGATGAGTGTGCGATGTTTTCGGCTAATTTTGGAACAGTAACTTTATAATCATTATTCACTTCCTTCAGAATAAAGCTGATGTCTCTTCAAGTTAGCTTCTACGGGCGGCTAACACGAGGTTTTTTGCCGGTGGATTAATTTTTTTCAAAGTTTTTTTACAATGGTCTCTCCCTTTGATGGACTTAAGATTAAAATTTTTTGAAATTCACCATACAATTTCTTCACTTTTCCGTGCTGAATAACCAAGACCTTTACGACAATGGATATTTCTTTTCGCGGAGCCATTGTTGATGCTAATGTGTTTAAACCACAACTAAAATCAATACTTGCAAATTAGAAAACATAATTTAAAAAAAAAATAGTAAAAAAGGTACCTAACCGCCATCACAACAGCATATCGACATAACTGCTAGTAAACCCGTGGTGAATGTAAACCTTTGTCAAGGACATTTTTGCGTTTTTTCACCATAATTGTTTTATTTTATTTTAGAGAATGGATTTATTTTAATACATGTGATTATAAAAGGATTTAAAATAAAACGGTATACCTACATTTTTCAGCAAAGATATAGTACTTTCTACACAACGAATACAGGCGGTGTATGTAGACTTTTGTCCGACACTGTATATATTTGGCGCTCTGAAGTGATTTTTGGCCAAGCTCCTCCTCCAACTTTTGGTTTTGTGTCTTGCTGTTTTACCGTCAATTGTATTAGATCCTCATAGGAACATATATTTAATGTCAGAAATATACTCAAAGGGCTTGACATTCCTTGCCGAGGCGCAACTGCAATTAGAAAAATTAATTTTCTATAATTTTGGATGTTGCTCGAACCTGAATTCGGACCCAGGACTTCCGAATTGTAGTACGCAAAGCTAACCACGGGGGGAGGGATGCCGTTTTATTCTGCATTGAAATCTTTTCATATGAAAAACATATTTTTTTTTTCAAATTATTTGATGCAAATATACTGTGTTTTAGCATAATTTGAACTTGAATGGGTTAAGCTGTCCTAAAAGTTGCTGGGTACTAATAAACTGTGCCTAATAAGTTATTATTCACTGCTGTATTGTAAACAATTTTTTTTTAGTTTTGTTCTCGAGAGTTGTGGTTGTTGTTGTTATTCCTACTGCTGTTGTTGTGACATATTTGTAAAACCAGAACCATGCAACAAGGGCCATCTTCGCTAAATCTAATTTGGATCAGCTTAGTCGAATGCAACCAGAGAACTTAAAACAACCTTCTTCGAACCTTCTTCAAACAATTTCTGAAAAATTTCTGTAGGGGAATTCAACACTGTTAGCATTAAATTAGTACTAAATACATATTTGATGTTGTCGCCTTTTTTGGCATAAGTCCAAATTTCTTTCGCTGATGCTACTACTTTATTTAGTTAGTAGTGATTTTTTTTAATGTTTTTTTTTTCATTTAAAAAAATACCCTCAACTTCAAGTTTCCTTCACTAGAATAACGGAATCAAATATTTCAAACAACTTGGTTGCAAAAATACACATGATGAAGGAATCCCAGGCTTTTACGGCGTTAAAGGATGACAATTCAGACAACGAAAGGTAGAACAAATGTCTGTTTGTGTTAGATATTTGCATCGAGAGGAAGCAGTTTACCGAATATACGAGGATTTTTTTGCTTTTATTTCTGTTCATGGCTTTACGGGAGCAGGACTGTCTATAACTGACATCGACTTATTTTATTTTTGTGGACAAGTGGTGAATTTCACGTTGCTCAAACTTACAACTAAGGAAAATATTAGTTTGTATAGGAATCTCATTGCGCTTTTCATAGCTTTAATTTGGCTGTGAATGACGCCTGCAAAATTACTGAATATCAAAATTTTTTTGGTACGATTAGAATTGTCAGCAGGTTTCCAAAGTATCCTTAAGTCGGTTCCTACAAACATTCAATCAGGACTTATACGAAGCAGTTGAAATAGCTGATGCGGCACAAAGGATTTGAATCTTGAGGCGTGAGAAAATTTTTAAAGCTGTCTTGTAATTTGTAATGAATAAAACATTCCAATTGAAAAACAAAGGGTTTCTCAAAGGCAAACGCAGCACTGCAACGTCTTGACCATTCACTGTTGAAGATTATTAACGCATTAGCAACCACATCCCATAATTGGATCAGTGCTCTACTTATCTACAGGAACGGTTTTTCATGCATCGGGATATCTTGGCAAATTGCGCTTGTATTTATTCCAAAAGAATGCCGCATTTCGATAAAGCGTCTTAAAAAGATTTTTTCCAATTATATACTCCAACTATGCAAAATATGTTCCCCAAAACATATAAAAGAGAAGTTCGAATTTGGAGGGCACGCATCACAGGTACAGATATCCAAAAACTGGTTGAAGACCTAGACATTTGCCGAAATAAAATCTTCCCAAATGTCCTCCAAATGTTTCCCATCATTTCGGTTTTGCTCGTTACCACAGGAACAAGCGAAAGGTCTTTTTCCACGCAGTGACGTTTAAAATCTTTAGTCCATTAGTTTAACAATTCTAAATGCAAATATCTAATAATAATAATTTTCTAAAGAAAATTAAAATGATATAAAAGCAAAAATATTACCGAATATTATCCTTTTGCTTTCTTTTTCCATTTATTAAAACTGATGTACAATCATCTTTTTGTACAATATTTTGAATATATACTTAAATGAATTTATTTCTTGAACGTTCTGTTAACATATACCATTTCTCCTTCTTTAAATATTTGCGTGTGTTGTCTATTGAAAATATATATGCAAAATTTGTCCGGGATATTCAGGAACAGGAGTTTCTCCGATTTTAGGGGTTGGAAGTTGCCTATTATATTTATTTTCTTAACAGATTCTATCATTTTTAATTATAAGTTTTTAAGGATTTTTAATATCTCGAAAATAGTATTCTTCTATCAATTGTTTATAATTTTCCTGTAGTGAGCGAATAGAATTGTGAATCTTAAAAAAATTTCAAAAATAGTTTTATAGTTTTTCTATTAAAATTAAATGATAATGGTATAAGCTTTTTTAAAAATAAAATTGACTATGAACTGAGTCACTTGAAGACCTTTCAAAGTTTTCAATATATTGTCGAGTTAAATCATCTACAATTTTATTTTCATTACCAGGTTTATAAAAAAATTTCGGAGCAAATGAATTTATGAAAGCAATCCATCTTTTAATTTTTGAACTTAAATGTTTTTCAGCTACTGAAGAAGCATCAGTGGTTATTTCAAAAGGTTTTGTATAGTCTGGATTTCGCAATATCCGCAATACGTCTTCAGAGGCTGTTTACAATGAATGATGTTTTTTATATCTATATTTTGACGTCAGGCAAATTTGGTGAAATCCTGATTTCAATTCGAGGTTAGTAAAAAAATGGGATTTGCCCAAATTCGCCAAAATTATTGAGATATCCGGAATTGAATATTTATCTGAAATGGTGCGCTTATTTAATTTTCGGAAATCCAAAGCCATTCTTAATTTTTCATTGCCTTCTTCATCGACACCTTTTTTTGTAACCAGATGTATGGGTGAGTTATACGGACAATATGATTTTTGAATTATCCCATCGGTAAGAAGAGCCTGTATTTCTTCACTGATGAACTACTAACATATGGTAAGTTGGGTTTAAAGCCGAGATAATTTACTTTATTTAATTTATTTTGATATAGATTTTCTCGATATCTCTGAATTTTTTGAAATGGAGAGTGGTTAAAATTATTAACTTAATGAATCCTTTAACTCTTATTGATAAATTGTCGAGGTTGAACACATCTAGAATAATTTGAATTTGATTGCATTATTTCATTTTGATTATTTTTATTTATTTTTTATTTATTTATTTATTTATTATAAGCCCATATAGACACATTAGCAGTTTATATTACAAAATATAAAATTAATTAAAATTAAAATAAAATTACATTAAAACTTTATACAAATTCAACTAATACACTTTGAAGTGTTATTACATAGTTTATTCTTCACAATTGTTTTTGGTGTTATCCTTGGCAGAGAAATATCGAGGTCTACAGAACTTAAGATCTTTTTGAGTTCAATAAACGTTCTTCGAACTGGCGCATCTGAACTATAAGTTGTATTGGAAAAAGTCATATTAAATAGCTACGAAGATTTCTGGGTGAACATTTAAATTTACCTTAATAAGATCAGTGCAGTCTATTCTGCTGAATATGATATGAAGCATGACATTAATCGAAATATATTCTCTTCGGTTATTGAAGGTCATTAGATTTAATAGCTGACATCTTGAAAAAGATGATGTACTTGGTTATGTAAAGGTTAGATAACAAAGAGCAAAACGAATAAAACTTATCTGTATAGATTTAAAACGATTTATATGAGATTGGTGATTTGGTCTTCAAATGAATAATCCAATTTAGAACGTACGAAAGCAGAGGGCTGTTAGAGTGCATAAAATAATTACTTATTCTACATGTGAAACGAGAATTCAAGTCAAACTAAACCCCAAGGTCCTTAATCTTACTAACTGATTTCAAGTTATAATTTGAAATATGATAGAGAGTTTGTAAGGGTGTTTTGAGACATATTAAAAAATTATTATTTTTAAAGTCAGTTCATTTTCTGTAACACGAACTGCCGTAATTTATTTCCAATTTTTGGGTTGTATAATAAATATTATTACTACGACGTACAAAACTTAATTTTTTAAATTATAGACTGAACTTACTGCAGAATACGTATTTGCAAACTCTTGTACCGAAGCTGCTGTAGGTAAATCACACGGATTAGCAGAGCATAATATGTCACAAAGTGAACATTTCAAGCCAGAAAAAAACACACGAAGAGCATTTTATCCTGCTCCATGATTAAATGCATTTGTTTATATATAATTATCATATTCGAATATGAAAATATTTCCTTCAAAAAACGAAAAACCTAATTATCTTTTGAACAAATCTTTTGTATTGTACCGTAATGTAAATTTTAGACCAGGTCGAACCGTAGCTGTTTAGGATGCAAAACAAAAATTTACAGCATTCCTAACCAAGATCAAATTACTATAAAAATCAATTTGTTTTCTTACAAAAAAATTATATATTCAACATCCGTCCAAAAAAAAACTAGCCGCCAAATAGTGCCAGAGTCGAACTATTATTAAAATATTTTTTTTTTTGCTCCGAAGAATTGAACAGACTGAGTCCCTACCCAAAGCGATGGCTGTGACTAGGTAAGTGCTAAAAAATGCTTCAGTCTCCCGCAGTACGCCTCAAGCCAGAAAGATTTTGCGATTGAGCACGTACTAGTATTAGCTTAGGTTTGCCAATTAGATGTGAGAGCTATCTAACCAGTAGAAGGCCACAGATGGCCAAAGATATTCTGTCCGGTGATATTAACAATATTTTGTAATTAAAGTTTTTAGTGAAAGCCACAATATCAAACAAAACTATCCTAAAATATAGTCATTTTTATCACAATCAGGCATACTTTTTCTCTTTCAAAAATAAAGTTAGATTGTTTTATCTATTATAAATATTTGTGTGATTTAACTTTGCTTAGTTTACAACAATATTTACAAAAAATCAGTTGTTTACCGAAAATTTGCAGCTAAACACAATAAATGGATTAGTATCAATGGATTATCAGAATTACTTCTCCCGTTGTTTACGCCAAAGCAGTTCAAGTGTGGGAAAATTAATACACAAACAGTAGAAGGTGAAAGTATTCGTTCAATACAATAAGCAAATGTATATCTTTAAAAATTGTATAAAACTCCAAAATTGGAAAATTTCAACGGGATTGACTAGAAATGAATCTTTTACATATGATTCAAGCTGACGACTTCCGATCTGAAACCAAGTATCTTCTGGGTAGCCAACAAACATCTATTTGAAAGCGAGACAACAGGAGAACATCCCGTTATGTTGTGCGTAGAGCTTGGCACCCACATAAAACGTCTGCTTCAATTAAAAAATACAAAAGCCTCGGAATTGGAACTCAACTTTTGATGAAGACCCCTTCAAACCTTGTAAGGATCACGATATGATGGCATGTACCAAGTATTGTGAAAGTGCTTCTGGCTGGCTGGTCGATGTTCTCGCAAAAGTTAAGGAAGATTAAATCGTGAACGTCAAATCGTAACTAGCGATTTTAGCGCAAAGATGGCCAAATCAGGTATCTTTATCGTAATAGTCTGAAAATTCAGCTTCCTTGACGAAATAGTGTGATGCTGACCGACCTCGAACGAAATGTGGTTAAATATAGCACCAAAGTTAGAAACAAAATTTCTTCAATCTACATTGCGGTCAGCGGAACAGGTTTTGCACTCGACTTGTACTCCTGCAAGTACTCATCAATAACTCAATATAAGGGAACTATCCAGATACCACTGGTTTTCACAAAGTTAACATGATGAGAAATGTTTAACTGCAGTGGGGAGAAAAAAAACTGCCTATATTTTAACGTTAAGATTGAGCCCGACGGGTGCAATGTGAGATAGATACTGAGATCTGCAAAAGGAAGGAGGACGCATTTACTGACAGAAGGGAGGACGAAATGAGTGAATACGAAGAGCTTGGGAGGTTGGCGACCTTTAGAAGGTTTCAGTACTTCAGCCTACTAATGTAGAACCTCAAAGGGCAATCAGTTGACCGATGCTCTTAGTATACTTAGTTTATGAAGGGAACCTTTTTCTAATCAGCTGATGACACTAGAATATTCAATTCCGTCGCTATTATAAGACCATTTGCATTTGTCCTGTCCTACTTGGACCAAATCTGTTTCGTTATCTTACAGTTGGATATAGAATTCCATCTGTTCAGTGCACCTTATTGAAATTGTAGGAGAAACTCCCTCTGGATCGTTCCTAACGGATATTGAATTAATTCCGCTTCAGATTCAGGCAACTCGTCAGCTTTTTTGTTACCGAAAAAGTTCACATAGTAGGGAACTCAGATTAAGGAGCTTAGAGCCTTTCTACATTTCTTTACGTCGCCCTACTATCCGAGAATTTAGTTTCCTTCTTTATCCTCCTGTCGTTATTCAATATGAAATATCTCCTGTCATCAAACAAACAGTCAGAGCATTGGCGTCTTGGCTCCCACGTCACTGTTGATAGTCATAATATCAGCCTTGAAATCCAACGCTGAATCAGTCTTGCCGCCAACAGGTGCTGACGGACTGAGTAGACAATTGAAAATTAAAGTCCTCTATCGACAAACCAAAAACAAACTCTAAATGTCGCTTATTAGTACAGTCCTGTTGTATGATGCAGAAGCGTGGACCTTTCGAGAGAAAGGTTTTGCCTAAAATTTGTGACCATTTGCGTGTTGGTATAGTTCAGTGAATAAATAAACGGCTATGCTGGCTAGATCATGTCGTCCGAACGGATGCCTACTGCGGCACCTCCGCCAATGAAGTCACAGTAGTGGTTATTCATTACTGCTCTAGAAGCCTATTCAATACCAATGTAGTACTTCCGCTTAGAAGTTTGGTAGAAGAAAAGAGCGGTGGACTTTAAGTTATTCAGAGAATACCCCTGCCCTTCAACGCAGCCTATTTTGGATCAATTGGTGTAGATTGAGTTGATGTCATCCTCTCCTACAAAAACTCTTCGCTATTTATATCTATACCTATGTGTGTGTGTGTGTGAATCCCCCTGAAGCACCTATTGAGATCTAACCTTGGGAGGGTAGTCTGATTTTCTTTAAGGAGTTTGAAAAACAGCGTTGCTGCTGCCGTCAACTGTTTTTGATTAATAGGCTGCTGTAAAATTGTGAGCAAGCTGCGCCTTTATGTTTGACAGCCATTGAAAGCAGACGAAAATGGAAAAAAGTCAATTTCATGTGCTGATTAAGCATTGCTTTTTGCGTAAAAAACACATCACAGAAACCAAAGAAAGACGTGGAGACTCTGCACCATTAATTTCAATGGTTACGATGTAGTTTTCTGAGTTTCATTGTGGTCCTACCAGTACAAGTGACGTCGAACGTTCAGATCGCCAAAAAGAGGTCGTCATGTCAGAAATCGTCCATAACATCCATGCTCCAGGTGAGTGAAGCTGTAGGCATCTCAACTGAGCAGGTACATCACATTTGCTCGATTGCTTACACACGACCATGAGTTCAACCGTGTAACCACTTCAAAGAAGTGTTAGACGATTTCTAACTGCAATCCAAACGAATTTTATCACATCACAGAAACCAAGGAAAGACGTGGAGACTCTGCACCATTAATTTCAATGGTTACGATGTAGTTTTCTGAGTTTCATTGTGGTCCTACCAGTACAAGTGACGTCGAACGTTCAGATCGCCAAAAAGAGGTCGTCATGTCAGAAATCGTCCATAACATCCATGCTCCAGGTGACTGAAGCTGTAGGCATCTCAACTGAGCAGGTACATCACATTTGCTCGATTGCTTACACACGACCATGAATTCAACCGTGTAACCATTTCAAAGAAGTGTTAGACGATTTCTAACTGCAATCCAAACGAATTTTAGCTCCTTTTCTTTAACGTAGCCGAAACATAGATCCACCACATCACACCAGAGATCAAAGAACAATTAAGACAGTGGATTTCTCCAGCTGAACGTGTACCAATGAAGACCAAGGTGGGTCTGTCGGCTAAGAAGTTCATGGTCATATTCTTTTGGGTTGCATGAGGTGCCTTTCATATCGATTACCTTGAAAAGGGTAAAACGATCACCGGTGAATATTTGGACAGGTTCGATATTGATTTTAAGTAGAAACGACCGCATTTGACGGAACAAAGTGCTGTTGCATCAGGACAATGCACAGGTGTCATCGTGTGTAGCCACCGTAGCAAAAATTCATAAATTTGGCTACGAACTACTACCCCATGCGGCATATTTTCCAGATTTAGCCACCTGTATCTATTTCTATTTTCCAAAGCTGAAGAAATGGCTGGGCGGTAAGAGATTCGGCTGTCGAATGAAGAGGTTATCATAGAGACAAACGCCTATTTTGAGGGCTTTGAAAAAACCTATTATTTGGAAGGAATACATAAATAGGAAACACTCTGAACAAAATATATATGTATATGTATATAGGAGACTATGTTATCGCTTATTTGCCGAAGACAATATATTATATTTAAAAAGTCACTGACTTATCGAACCACCGTTATAAACTGTTTCTGTAATGCTAGCCTTCAATCCACGGCTTCATATGTTTGAATTTGGTTTGATAACGGCCGTATACATCCTCACAGCTATCAGCCCTTTTCCGCATTTCGACTAGAATCGAAACTGATTTCGTATTCTGCATTACGTTCAGATTCAATCAAACTTCGAAACTTTAAATTCTGTCCAATTCTATGTATGCTACATTTCTTTTTGTATGTTGTAATTTGTTGGCAGAGAACAATTCGATTGTATATTTTTTTGTGAACTTAAATAATATAATTTTAACAAAAATGTTAGTAAAACATGATTTTGATAATTGGAAAAGTCATAACGATGGCTTTTTTTAAATTCTATAAGCTTAATGACCATTTTTGATACAACACAAAAACAATATGAAGAATTAGAGAGTTTTGAAATGACGTTGACGAAATACAGTTGATCCACCAGTAAAAGATTCCATGATTTCGAGAAAATTCTATAATGACATTGACACTGTTGGTAACAGCCTTCCGTAAAAAATCGCAAATCAGCTCCTATTCGATTAGGTGTGGATAACCATGTCAAAGTACTTGATTGAGTTTCTTGCGAAAAAATATTCAGGACATATTAAGAGCGGGAACGTAATCGAAATGTATATTTGATTATTTTAGGCCTCAGCTCCTGCTAAGCATTCTCTTACAATTGTGATAGGCCGCATGAGTTTTCTTTAAGCGTTTTGTCTGAATAATTCCATCCTTCACTATACGCAAATATGTAAGAGCGTTTACGCTAATCCCATACGCAAAGTGTTTTTATTAAAAAAAACTACACCTGTTTAACAATAAAATTTTCTCTTCTGATAAAATCTGTGTTAATGATAAATAAAAGTGCCAATCGGCTTCAAACCATAGTACGAGTATTCACGCTTGTAACTATGCGGCAAAGTGTTTGGATTAGAAAATCGCGTCATAATTACAATCAATTTTGCTATGATTGCGGCACATTGTTGGCAATATTATTATTAGACAAAGTATATGATTATTTTGAGTGCTATTATTAGCAGTATTGCTTACGAAAATGTTAAATGAATAAACAAAATTATGAACGATAATATAGAGTAAGAATTATTTCCCATCGATAAATTTCCAATTTGTGGTAAACAAGCTGATAAGAAATTTGAACATGCACATATGTACATAACAATGTACGTAGAGAAAAAGAGAGAGAGTTAACAAACAGCAGCATTGACAGTGGCAAGAATAACTGATTATCATAACAAAAATATTATGGCAACAATGTAAAAAATGTGCAGATGACAGCAAAAGGTCAACAAGGCGAGAGTGAAGTGCATATGTATATAAGTATGTAACAAATTGGCTGACACAAACCACAATTTATATATTTCATTAACCAACAAAATGCATTTAAGTAAATATAAAGATGTAAAAGACACTAGTAGGAGTGATCATAAATTTTTATGTTTGTATGTAATTGGTATATGCGTGAATGACGTCTGCTTATAGCGTCATATGAGTTTTCGCAATTTTCAAATAAAATATAAATTCTTCATATTTAATTGCACGGCATTAGCACATTCATTTACATAAAAGTAATTACAAAGAAAATCTGAGGACCTTTATGAGTTTAAGCCTCAATCTATGCACATGTATGTACCTACAATAAATATGGATATTTGGTTAACACGTATGCGTCATCACTGATAGCATGATTAGCTTAACCAATTAATCGTTGTAATCATTTTATGTAGCCTACTTCCACCGCTGCCCAAATATCCAAATATTCTAAGAAACACGCTTCCTACATCTATTCAAACAACCTTCGCAGCAAATGCCAGCATTTAAAAAAGATGAACGGCAATCAAAATAGAAAGTTGCCTGCAGAAACTACAAATTGACCCAAAGGAGAGGAAACAACAACAAACATGAAATGCGAAAAGTTAAAAAGTCATGTGTAGCAATATTGTGGGTGGAGATGAAAACAAGAATAGCAGAGTATTTGTCGAGCCTACGCATTTAGTTATGCGCCTCCCTACAACAACCAGCAGCAGCCGCCCTCTTTCTTCACCTTTTGCCGTCCCTTATAGCTTAGCACTTAGCACAAAGCTAAAATGGGTGACGATGAGAGGTTGTTGACGGGAGGGTTACAAGCGGCACTGCAACAATTGACATTCATTCGGCAGCAATCGTTAACGATTGTGGCCTGTGATTGGCTGTAGCCCAGAATCCTGTTGCTCGGTCGGACCTTATCGTTGTTGGCCGAGTATAAAATGTCAACACTCAGCGCAATGGTTCCATTCAAATATTGGCGCTCGTGTGCTTTAATAGCATAACAGTAAATTGTGGCCGGCATAATATTGAAAGAAGTGTGCTTTTTAAGCTTTATGTAAATAATCCAAGTGTGTTATTGGCCTATAAAATTACACAAACATATAAAAAAAAGAAACTACATAATAAGCCAGAAAATAAAGGTAGAAAGCTCAGTTAAAAAACGAAATAAAAAAACAAAACATTAAAAATCTTTGGAAATATTAAAAAATTGCAAATTTAAAAATCTTTTAATATTCCAAATAACTTGAAAAGTGTTGAAAATAATTTGTTTTCTTCATAAATAAAATATACTGAACTCTACAAGAGAGTGATTTGTACTCTAGTTGTATTCAAGTATTAAAGATTCAAGCAGATTTTTAGAAAATCGGTAAGTTTTTATATTCTAATGCAAATTTTATTGATCAAGAAAAGTCCATATTCTTAACGCTATTTAATAATTTATGTCGCTTTACAATGTTAAGGTGGAATTTTTCAACCAGAATCTTTAAACCAAAATTAGCTATCGAAATTGAAGTAAACTTTTTTGGTGTATTATCTTTGTTGCGAAGTATGCCAATACAATAAGCAGAATAGCGAGACCAACCAAAATTATTACCCTATCAGATCAAAGTGGCGAATTAAGTTGATTGAGCCATATCTGTGTGAACGTCCGTCTATTTAAACGCAAACTTGTCTCTCAAATTTTGAGTTATTTCACCAAAATTTAGTTTTTTTTATAGTTTTTTTTTTTTTTTTGGTAATGTACTGAGAATTTGTCGAAACCGGCCAGATCGGTGTACTATATCACATAGCACCCATATAACCGATTGTTTCAGATATGAGACTTTGGATCATAAATATCTCATCAGTACTCTACAAACATATAATGAATTAAACATTGCTACTGAAAATCATCAAAACCAGACAACTAGATAGTGTAGCTCCCATATAACCGATTCGTTCAGATATGAGGATTTATTTTTATCAAAAATTCGGGAAAAAATATATATATATATATTTGGCGCCTTGTAACCGCTGAAGCGATTTTTGGTCGAGCTACTCCTCCGATTTGTGGTTTTGCGTCTCGATTTTTTATCAACAAAGGGAGGGACCTACAGTTTTATTCTAAGCCGCCTCCGAACGGTCGATCGATTTTTATGAGGAGCCTTATCTTTTATGTCAGAAATACACTCGAAGGGCTTGACATTCCCTGCCGAGGGGCGACCGCACTTATAAAAATGTATTTTCTATAATTTTGGACGTTGCTCGAACCTAGACTCCAACCCAGATCTTCCGAATGGTAGTACGCAGTGCTAACCAATCGGCTATCGCGGCCGCCACATATGAAAGCGTAAAATTTTTTATTCTCCACAAGTTATTTCAAATAAATATTGACATCGAAAATGTTGGATATTGAACGACTACATCATATAGTCCCCATACAACCAACTGATTCGATATGAGGTCAAAAATAAAAAAGAAAAAGAAAGAAATTTGCTATACTACATATGTATGTATACTATAATAAATATTAACACCGAATCGAAATCTAATTTTGCATTTTGCAATCAATTTGATATGTTCATGAAAGGTATAAAGATTTTGGCATGGCCGAAGACAGCACTTCTTTGGGAAAGTCACTATTCTTACTCTATTATTTCTTATTCTTACAAAATTTAATAATCTTCGTTACGCTATTAAATTTTTTCTACCTGAAAGAAAAGATCGTCCTCTCTCATTGTTGGAGTGTTCTATAAGTGTTCTATAATGAGGTGCACAAAAATCATTTAGAGAAAAGTTTTCAACATTTTACAAAACAGAAGATGGAAACGCCTGCCACATTGGTTTGAGCCTAAGCCAAATATGGAAAAAATTTTGCCTTAAGACTATCACTATTCAGATTGACTCTTTTGACAAAGAAAATTACCAATTATTTCGGGTTGAAAGTCAAAAAGAAAGTGCTGACCTAACCTTCAGTTTCAGTAATAAAATTATTAAAAATCTTCAAGCATACCAAAAATTCAACGAAATTTTATTTTATTAAAATGTGTACATATACAGATGGCAATAGACAGATGGTGTTTTTCCCGCTATCTCTGAACCTTTTCACTGGTTATATATTGGATATTATAAAAGGTCTACGTAGTTCTTTTGTTTATTTTTGAACCAAATTTTATTTAATTCAAAATGATACGAATGATACCTTTGTGTAGAACGTCTGTGGCTTATCGATGAAGAACTTGATCCAATGGCACGTGTTAGTTTGACACAATCGGGTTAGTGACAAAAACCGCAGAATATATCATTCATATGGACATCAGGAGCTGGTCGGAGTATACACTGACTCTTAACTCCTAATCTCGTACGGCTCCTTATACTATAGTCGTCGTTATTTCTATTGGAAAACCTTTTTCTCGAAAATCATAATCCGGAACGGGTATGATGATCGAGTAGAGTTTAATTTTTGTTCATGAAGAGAGAACTTTATTTTGAATTTACCACTCATCCCAGACAAAATTATCCACAATTTCAAAATTATGACGGTTAACAGTGGCATAGCGTGTGAGCCACAAGTTGCAATTGCGTTCACTATTCGTTCAGAGCCATTCGCTTCGCTTCCGTGTCGGGTCTGGAGAAAGCAAGAAACGGCCCTAATGATGTCCTTTTTAATTTTGAAAGATACCGTCGTGGCCTAGCTTTTTAGTGCTTGATCTGCAAGGTACTGCTTCCCCTTTGACTTGGATAAACAAATAACTTCGTTCATATCGATTTAGGATTTCCAGTAGTTAATTGAAGTTTCCGAGAAGAGATACTACAGACGTGAGTAAAATGCGATTTTAATACTAAAAAGCGAAATTTTCTTTATTCAACTGAGAAGAGCGGTTTGCAATGTAATCCGCTACCTGCATTGTCGTAAAGATCAGATTTGTCTATAAATACGATTGTGTGATTATAATACTCAGGTAAATCTTCATTCGACCATCTAAGATCACAGTGCACAGAAGCTTTATCAGTTCTTCGGTTAGGATAAACAGGTGAAAATAGTGTTCTTACCCTTGAATCTAATCGTCAGAAACCAGAGTTTAGTGCACTTAAACTATTTGGTTTACCTCCTTTTCTGGTTAAAAATATACCCACCAATATTTATACCGATCGTATCAGAATGACAATCTGAGCTAATTTAACCATCCGTCCTTCGTTTTGTATGAAAATTAATCTCTCTAAGTGTGTATTTTTGTAATGTTTTCATCATTTGTTGAAAACGGCCGGATTCTGCACAAATATGATGAATTACACGTTGGTACTAAAATTCATCGATATCGGAAGACTATATCATATAGCCCCCATACAACAGATTCGTTCATATATGAGCTTCTGGGTCAAAAATCCACTAAAAAAAGCATCTAAGAGTGTGAAATAGTGGGTAGTGTGCTACCCACGTAAATTCACACAAAATCATCGAAATCGAATTTTGCATTTCGTAATAAATTTGATAGGTTCATGAAAGGTAATGGGTGATCCAAGTAGAGGTACTTTTTTATGTTATTTTTGTTCAGTATTGCTTGGCATTTCATCATGGAAAGACGTACGCACGAACAAAGTTTACAAATCATTCAACTTTATTACGAAAATTCACATTTTGTAAAGAATGTGTTTCGCGTGCTTCGCTCAACTTATGATCAACATAATCGGCCTACTGAGCGCACTATTCCCAACACCATCAGCCATCTTGAGACTCAGCATTCATTATTGTATAATAAAGAGTGTTTTTTACAGAGGTATAGAACTTTAAGTTGGCATTACTTTTCAAGATGGCGACCGATTTAACAGCTGTCAAGTGATTTATTCTCAGTTTGGTTTGGCAATTCATCATGAATAGACTCACGCCTGAACAACGCTTGCAAATAGTGCAATTACGAGATTACCGTTGTTCCCGATTTTCATAAGCGAATTTTGTTTAGCGATGAAGCGCACTTCTGGTTGAATGGCTACGTAAACAAACAAAACTGCCGCATTTGGAGTGAAGGTAATCTTCAGATGTATGTTGAAACACCGTTACATCTAGAAAAACTAACTGTTTGGTGCGCTTTATGGGTTGGTGGAATCATTGGTCCGTACTTTTTCAAACACGATGGTGGCCAGAACGTTACAGTCAATGGTGATCGGTATAGAGCCATGATTACTAACTTTTTCATTCCTGAATTGAATAACCATGATGTCCAGGAGATGATGTTTCAACAAGACGGCGCAACATGTCACACAGCTCGTGCCACAATAGATTTATTGAAAGGCACGTTTGGTGACCGCCTAATTCACGTTTTGGACCTGTGAATTAGCCTCCAAGATCTTGTGATTTAACACCGCTAGACTACTTTCTGTGGAGCTATGTAAAGTCATTGGTCTATGCGGATAAGCCACAAACGCTTGACCATTTGGAATACAACATTCGCCGTGTTATTGCCGATAAACGGCCACAAATGTTGGAAAAAGTCATCGAAAATTGGGCGTCCAGATTGGACTACATCCGCGCCAGCCGTGGGGGTCATATGGCAGAAATCATATTTAAAATGTAATGACACAAGATTATCCTTCGGATAGTTAAAATTCATGTCAATCGAATAATCCATCGTTGTTTTATTGCAACTTAAAATTCTATACCTCTATAAAAAACACCCTTTATTTGACCGAATAGACCACGTCCAGTACGCAGTGAAGAAAATATAGGGGCCATAGCTCAGAGTGTACTCGAAGACCGCATTTTACGTCGAGAACTTAAATTGAAAGCGTACAAAATACAGCTTGTGCAATAATTGATGCCGCTCGACCTTCCCAAGCGGCTTTGCTTCGCTCTATGGGCTCTTGAAAAGTTCCAAGAAGATCCGACGTTTTCGAGCCAAATTTTGTTCAGCGATGAGGGCCATTTCTGGCTCAAACAAGCAAAATTGCCACATTCGGAACGAAGAGTAACCTGAAGAGATTCAAGAGCTGCCATTGCATCCAGAAAAAACGGCTTGGTGTAGTTTTTGGGCCGGTGGAATCATCGGTCTATATTTCTTCAAAAATGATGCCGATGAGAACTTAACCGTCAATGGCGACCTTTATCGCGCCATGATAACCGACTATTTGATGCCTGAAATTGAAGTTCGTGATCTCTGCGACATTTTGTTTCAACAAGACTGCGCCACTTCCCACAGATCGCATCAATCAATGGATTTATTGAGAGAACACTTCGGTGAGCAGATAATTTCACTTTTTGGGCCGGCCGATTGGCCACCAAGATCGTATGATATCACGCCGTAAGACTTATTCCTGTGGGGATATGTAAAGTCTAAAGCTTATGCGGGAAATCCCGCTTCGATTCGGGCCACGGAGCAAAACATCACGCGTGTCACTCACCAGTTACCAGTCGAAATGCTCGACCGAGTCATCGAAAATTGAACTCATCGGATGGACATCTGAGACGTAGCCACGGCCAACATTTGAAATCTACAAAAAATAAATGCCAAAGAGTGTTCTTCCGAATGATAATAAACATTTCCCATTAAATTTGAATTCTCTGTGTTTTTTCTTTCAAAAAGTAGGGAACCTCGAAAAGGAACACTCTTTATAAAGACTTTGGGATGGCCATAAGCTACACTTCTATCTGGTTCTCTCTGTAGTAAGCCATTTTTATGGATGTTTCGATAATTCGTAGAAGGCAGATTAGATCATTCGCCCTTCTCCTCTATTAGGGCGTGCTGATGTCAGTAATCAGCTGTAATTTTTTATAGACATTAATCAGCAGGTAGCTCAGGCTTCAATAAAAATGATTTCCTTTATTCCAATAAAAGTTAATAATCTAAAAAAAAAAACTATTCTGCAGATTTAAAAAAAAAAATTCCATTCAAGGTATATCTTTTAACCTCATACATAAATAGCTATATAATAAGTAAATATTTACAAGTACTTATGAATGTGCATATGACACTATAAAAACCTTTGGTACTACCACTATTATTCTAACGGATGTAAATTTCTAAAAACACTTTTTAATTTTACATTTGTATAGAACATTATTTATCTATTTTAATATGTACAAATAAATATATTTTTAATTGCTCTAAGCCTTAAATGCAAAAAACTGTCAAATATGAAAGCGCTTCTTAATGCAATGTAATCTCTTTACCCATGCAGGATGTTAGCGCGTAACTTTCTCTTTATTCCATTGCATAAATGGACATAATCGTAAAGAGGAAAATAGGAAAGCAGATGAATATGCCTGTATTGAAAGTAACATAAATGAAAAGAAAAGTCACAATTATGTTTGTAGAACCGTAACTGTGTCTAGGACAGGAAGTGAAATGTTGTGCGCTGTTTACGTTCTATTAATTTTATTTTAAAAAAAAGCGCGTTACACGCTATTGTATTTTTTTCCACAACGGACATACATAATAATGCGCCTACGGTTATGGATGCTGAGCACTTAAACTTTGCAGACGGACTATGTTCTTATATTAATTTTGTTATTAATTGCACGCAAATTCTAGTCATTACATACATACGTATAGATGTGCACATAACATACATACATAGACCTATTTTATTGATAGCATAAATGAAGCGTATCCTGTAAAATATTGCGTCCAGCATATCCTGTGCGTTTGCGTTTAGTGATTTAAGGAAAATAAAAAAAAAATTAAGAAAATCAATCAATTGCTAACAAAATAAAAATCTAAAAAGTTTCGAACATGAGCTGAGCTATTTCAAGTTTATATAATTTAATATTTATATTATTATCAAATAATATTGGATAATAATAAAGCGTGATCCATTTCGAGGTTCCCTACTTTTTTAAAGAAAAAAACACAAAAAATTTAAATTTAATGAGGAATGTTTATTATCGTTCGGAAGAACATTCTTTGGCATTTATTTTTTGAAGATTATTTCTTTCAAGTGTTGGCCGCGGCTACGTCTCAGATGGTCCATCCGATGAAACCAATTTTCGATTACGCGTTCGAGCATTTCGTCTGGTAACTGGCAAATGGCGCGCATGATGTTTTGCTCCAAGGCCTGAATCGAAGCGGGATTTTCCGCATAGACTTCAGACTTTACATATGCCCACAGGAAATAATCTTACGGTATGATATCACACGATCTTGGTGACCAATCGGCCGGCCCAAAAAGTGAAATTATCTGCTCACCGAAGTGTTCTCTCAATAAATCCATTGATTGATGCGATGTGTGTGAAGTGGCGCAGTCTTGTTAAAATCAAATGTCGTGGAGATCACGACAAACCGTTGTCTTTTCTGGATGATATGGCAGCTCTTGAATTTCTTCAGGTTGCTCTTCGTCCCAAAATTTGACTCGAAACGTCTGATCTTCTTGGAACTTTTCAAGAGTCCCTAGAGCGAAGCGGTATCGCTTGGGTAGGTCGAATGGCTTCAGTTCTTGCACAAGCTTTCAATTTAAGATCTCGACGTAAAATGCGCCAAGTCGTTCCATACGTCAGTCCAAGTAGAAGCGAACGGCGCTGAATCGACTCTCCACTGTATTCGTGTACACTCTCAGCTACGTCCGCTATATTTTCGTCACTGCGCCCTAGACGTGATCTATTCGGTCGAATATTATCCAATAATGAATGCTGGGTCTCAAGATGGGTGATGGTGTTGCGAATAGTACGCTTAGTAGGCCGATTATGTTGACCATAAGTTGAGCGAAGCGCGCGAAACACATTCTTTTCAGAACGTGAATTTTCGTAATAAAGTTGAATGATTTGTAAACGTTGTTCAGGCGTAAGTGTTTCGATGAAATGCCAAACAATGCTGAACAAAAATAACATGACAGCTTGACATGACTCACGCGTGATCTGTCAAAAAACGGTTATTGAAAAAAGCACCACTACTTGGATCACCTTTTATATGGAATTCTTGTCAGTTTTGTTTTAATTAAAGAAATTGGTATATATTGTAGATAATAAACTGAGTTTCGTTTATCGAGAAACAACTAATGTTTGCCATTAACAAACTTATCTGTTTTATTGATTAATTTAATTATTCTCTTTAACTAAATCATGCAAACATTGCTAAGCAGTAATGGCTTTAAAAATGGTTATTAAACCGATGTTATTTATACTGATTTTAGCAAAGAATTTGACTAGGTCTCACATCAATACTTCACTATAAACTCGATATGTTTGGATTTCCACCTTCTCTACTCAAATGGATTTCATCATATTTGCCAGGTAGAAAGCAAAGAGTAATTATTAACTCCGGTACTCACGTGAAATATCAGTATCATCTGGTGTATTTCAAGGCAGACATCTTGGTCCCTTATTATTTCTCTTATTCATCAATGATCTGCCAAATGTGGTTCGTCATTCTAAATAACTAATATACGCAGATGATGTCAAGCTCTTTAAATCAGTTCGTTCTATAGAAGATAGAGGACTCTTGCAAGTTATTGCAAATAATTTGGTAAGGTGGTGTGATGTGAACTGTATGTCGTTAAATTTAAACAAGTGTAAATATATGTCCTACTCTAGAAAATTTTTGCAATATGATTCAAAATCACATTGTTGAACTGACTTCACTGACTTGGGTGTCACAATGGACCCTGAGCTAGATTTTAGAAATCATATAAATTCCTGTAATAATAGGCTAAAAGAGTCCAACCTTTCATTAAAAGGTGGGCTAAGGAGTTTAATGACCCATATATTTCGAAATAACGCTACATTTCACTCGTTAGGCCCGTTTGGGAATATGCATCCGTTGTATGGAATTCACATTATCAATTGCATAGTGATAAATTGGAATCTGTATTGGAATTTGCAGTGAGATGGGAATAAAAATCTCCCTCCTTTTAAAAGCCGGTTAAGGCTTATTAATCTGCTTTCACGCCAGGGTCGACGAGAGATGCTTGTAGTTTTATTTTTAACTCAGCTAATAAGGGGTATTCTCAATAGTCCATTCCTACTTAGCGAGATTAACTTTAGTGTCCCTCTAACACAATCAAGATACTTTAGGCCCCTTTCCTTGTAATTGTGGCAAAAATTTTGAAATGCACAAGCCATTCAGATGTTTGTATAATGATTTTAATTCTGATTACGCCAGCTTTGATTCTTCTGAATTACTTTTTTGTATAAAGAAATATTTACTGAGAGTTTCAAACTTCTACCGTCTGAAACCTCCTTCGGTGCCGAACGGCTCGGAGAGGTTCTTGCCAATTCTGACTGCGCTAGTGCTTTATACCAGCATCAGTTAGCATATAGCATATAAGTCTATATGTATGTATAATATACATATAGCCGTATAAGTCATGTATGGATACCAAATACAGATATAGCGGCTTAGAGGCAGCTCCTTTTTGGGCTATAGAAAAGCTGGGGTGTATCGACTCTTTTCTCAGCTGTCTTCTCCAAGATTTGGGACATGGTGAATATCTGGTCAATGTTGAATTTAGCAGGTCTAAAACCTCACTTAAAAGATCCAATCATTTCGGTGATGGTACGCAGACCGTGGGGTCCCACTTTTTATGATTAGGACAGAGCACACTGAGGCTCCAATCGTCGAGTATGCGTTCGTATAACCATATTCTGCAAAGAATCTGATGCATGCACTTTCTCAGCTATTAGCCGACGTATTTGAATAGCCGATAAGCCATTGGCTCCCGCTGCTTTGTTATTTATTAAACTAGCAATCGTTATTCGTACTCCATCAAAGTCCGATATTTGAATGTCTATTCCATCTTCAATTGGGGATTCGGGTGCGCCAGCTTCGGGTGTTTCACTTTCACAGCCATTCGGCAGGTTGGAAAAGTGTTCCCCTCATAAACTGAGTATGCCCACCCGCCGCATCTTTTCATAGAATTTTCGAGCATAACTTATGCCGGCCAGCTTTTCAAGCTCTTTATACCCACGCATTTTTCCCTTTTCAGCTCTCGGTATTTATCCTTCATCGCACATATTGTGGTCGATTGCAAAATTGCTAGGTAGGCAGTTTGCTTTCTCTCCTCAGCAGCACGCCATTAAAGGAAAAAGAAATGTTTTACTTACACATAAAAATGAACGCACAAATCATAACTTTACACACATAAGTAGAAATATACTAAAAGAATTTTTGATTAGCAAATGAAGAGAAGCAAATTAAGAAACACCATAAGAATTTCGAATATCCAAACAGTGTTGCATCTAGACATCATTACTGTGCTATGATATACTTATAATTATATTAAGTAATTGCTCTTTTAACTAGCAATTAATTATTTAAAGGCAAGTAAATAAGAAAAAATATAAGCAAATATAAGCATACGAATGATCTGAAAGCTTGACTGCAGAAGAAAAATTAAATATTTACTCATATATAATGAGCCTGTAGGCTAGTTTCCATTTTTAAGTGCTATAGTTAATTGAAAATACACAATATTACATGCTAAACAGCACTAATATAATTATTATTTTCGTATATTACTAGACTTGTTTTGTTTGTTTTGATTGATTTATGCGAAAAAACTTCACCGAAGTAATCGCTATTCCCGCACTTATCGTCAATGTCAGTGATCGGGTCATATAGTCACAACACTACGGCACCTTTGGTGTTTACCAGTAAAATTTGATTTGATTTCTTCCTACTTTAATACATACATACACATGTATATACGCAGTATGTGCTGCACGCTTTAAAGGCTTGAAAAACACTTTGTTTCACGTTGCTTCTATCATTAATTTAATTAAATGTGAATTTTATTTGTTTACAACGCTCCAGATGCACAATTTTGTTGCTTTTTTGTAATTATTATGCATTTGTTTATTTATTATTAAAAAAAAATAATCATAATTTTCCAGTTTGTTATCACTAATAGGCGGTTAGGAACGAAATGGTGCTATATTTTAAAATATTTATATATATATATTCATATATATAACAATTAATTTTTTTTAAAAGTATGTTCTAAATATTTACATTTATTAACCGCTCAGGTGGTCTCAAAACATCCGTTGTACTCGGTCATTTAAATTTTTATAGAAAAGACATATCTGATTGAAATAAAAGTTGAAGTGCCAAATAGAGAAAAAAAATTCAGGAGAAACAATTTTGTGGAACATTTTAATCCATTAGCTCCAAACTAAAAGAGTCGTTTGACCCTTACTATACTCCCCTCAAAAAACGAGTTTAAAAAACCGTTAGAGGGTTAAAGTATTCTGGCGCATCTTACTAGAAATCTTCTCCAAGAACTAACTAGAATTTAAATCACTTACGAAGCACATAATATACAAAGTATGTCCCGGGAGAAAAGAGACTGCTCAAAAAGAAAAATATAAATTATTTTATTTTACAATTTTAATTTCCATTGCGTTAGGCAGCGCAGTAACGCACTTAACATAATTGTGTCTGGATCTCAACTATGCCCGGTTCCTTAATAAAAAGTTTTGTTGATTTAGCCATAAATGGAGAGCTTTCAGCACCCTTCAGCAACTTGTTTTAAAGGAGCTGTGGAACAATTTTTCAAGTTACCAAAACAACTGGTTTTCAACAATATCAAGAAAAGAGCTGACATGCTGAGGAATAGCGAACTGCAGTGGAGAGAAAACACGATTGTCTACCACGCAGCCACACAACGTGCGGGGTGGAGTAGATACCGAGAGCTTCAGACGGAATCAACACGCATTTGCAGGCAAAGAAAAAAGAAAAGAGGCCAAAATCCGTGAGTATAAAGAGCTTGAAAAGCTGGCCGACAAGGGCAATGGTCGAAAAATATTTGAAAAGTTGCGAAACATATAGAAAGTTTCAAGACCGGAGCAAGCACCTTATCCAGAGTATACTGGTTAGAGGGAGCTCTTCTCCAGCCTAATAAATTTAGTATCCCTGCAAAACTTATTCAGCTGTGTAAGCTGACGTTGAATAATTCTATAAATTTAGTCGGAATTGGGAAAGACCTTTCCGATCTGCTCCATAGGAAGCAAGCTTTCATATGGGTGCTTTTTATCGTGTGATTTCTTAAACTTGATGGTGGAGAAAATAATAAGAGCTGCATAGATAAACAGAGAAGGTAAAATCTTTTGTAAGAGCGTACAATTGCCGGCGTATGCCTACTATATTGATATCACAGGCCTCAACAACCGTGTCGTTAGATCTTCTTTTCCAGACTGGATAAGGAAGCGACAAGAAGACTAGACCAAATACTCCCTATAATCAAAATAACAAACAGTCAGAATAATATTTTTGTTGATTGCGAAAACACTGTACGATAACTCGACGCGTAACTCTATTACGAAATTTTAAATACCGAGCCAAGTCAACAAAAATCGATTTGTTATTATCTACATATGGATTACAGAACTGCGTTGTTTACATTAGAAGAGCAATGAAGAACTCAAGTGCTATTCATACTGAGGTGAGGCAAGACAGCAAGACGAAACATCAATCAAATTGTTTTTCAAAATGTCGAAAATACAAAGTATCAGCAGTGCGCGGAATCTATATGGTCTATATAACAGAAAACTTATTTTATAACATAGTTAGCATTTTATGAAATACTGCTTAGTTTAACTCTTCCCTTATCGATATTTATTTAGGAAAAGTCTTTGAAAAGAAATAATATATTCACTTCAGCAAATTCAAGTAGGGGACATTTTGAAATCTACTTCGCCGAAGAACTTTCGACACTGAACTTCCGGCTCCAAGAAATGTTTCCCGAACAAAAAAATTCCATGCATCGACACGTTAGTACAGAATTTGAGAGAAAGATTTCTCGAAAATATAACTGTACTACCAAGCCTTCAATCGCTTCTTCCAGGATTTGCTGAAGTAAGTAAATCGAACGAGTTGAACAAGTTCGCACCATACTTCGAAGATAAGATGTCATCGTCCGCGCTGAAAGCAGAATTCAAGTAGTGGTATGCAAAAATATTTCCAATTAACTGTTCAAATGAAGCTTTAAAATTGTTAGAGTATTGTGACTGACGACTGACTTACCATTTTGGCGAGATCGTTTCCTACTTTGAAGAGAATAAAAACTTCACCCCGAAGGGTAATGGGATAGTGATGTCGATTCAAATGAAGTCATCGCCATTTCATTGAGAAAAAATCGAGGAGATTGCTCTTTTAGAAAGATGAATTATATTTATGTAGAATCATTTATCTAGGAATACGTATAATTCATATAATTTATGTATTTATTAGTAGCTCTCCATATGTAAATACTAGTTTCGCGGAATTATAAGTTATCAACTAATTAAAGCAATTTCTACGAATTAAGCAATATTCTGAATTTAGAATATTCCAATATATAAATGAAAATATATCGATTACTGGGACAAGAAATTATAAAACAGCAAAATTTATTACTAATTAATATTTCCTTAAATCTTAGTTTATTACCTTCATTTTTGATACAGATGATCCCATTAGAAGGAATGACGCCAAATTCGTTTAATTGAACCATGTAATAATGTGTTGAAATTTAATTTTTCTTTAACTGATCAACAATTAAGACGCTTTAAAATTTGCAGATAACCCCCTCCTGAATCTTGGCTACGATCCTGCATATAATCGAATATATAAAATATGAAATTTGTTGACGAAAATGATAAATTTGCTTAAAAGTATGCATACGCACTGGCAGCTGGCAACATTTCGCCGATACGAAAAGGCAATGACTTTTGACATCATATCCCTCTTCCAATCGGGTGGCACGACTGGAAGATATGTAAAATGGCTAGTTCGGCTATAATTAACGACGGGCTGTTGTTAACTCCAAAGACGACTAGCTACGAAAGTTATTTCGTGACATCACTCAAAAATCCGCCCATTTCCGAACGGTGCCACTGTGACAGAAAAAATACATTTTGGGATTTTTAGAGGAATTTTTGATATTTTATAAAGTACCACAATCGTCTGCAATTTTCCTCCAAATTTTTATTTAAAAACAATTGATAATTTAAATCTATTAAGTTTTTTTTTGATATTTATTTCTGAAACAAATTTCTTTTGAATTTAAAACATTAGAATGTGAATTAGGGGAACGCTCTCAGCCGCTATATTAGCAAATTTGAGTAAGTTTCGTATCTAGTCATCTTTGGTTAACTCGGCTGTAAACGAATAAGCGATGTCTACGCCAATAAAGAAGAAGAAACAAAAATCATAAGTAGAATTTCACATATGTAATACGTATACTCGGCACCATATACAATATACTTATATATCAATCATTATTTTATATTTTATCTCATAAAAACTGATTTATTACTATCACACAATTTAAGTAATCGCGAAACGTCAAATTAACAACATTATTTGACGCGATAAACTCTGTGGCCTCAAGTGTACTACTTCTTTAGTAGCAAAAGTGATAGTATATCATAAAAATATTTCTATACATATATAAATGAATTGGCATCAGTGTTTTTATATTATATAATATCGCAAATATATATATATATATATATATATTTGGCGCTTTGTAACCGCTCCTCCTCCGATTTGTGGTTTTTCGTCCTGATGTTTTTACCAACAAATGAGGGGACCTACAATTTATTATAAGCCGCCTCCGAACGGCCGATGATTTTTATGAGGAGCTTTATTTCATGCCAGAAATACACTCGGAGGGCTGACATTCCATTCCGAGGGGCGACCGCAATTAGAAAAATTTATTTTCTATAATTTTGGATGCTGGTCGAACCTGGGCTCGAACCCAGGCCTTCCGAATGGCAGTACGCAATGCTAACCACTCGGCTATCGCGGCCGCAAATATCGTATCGCAAATACATATGTAAATGTGTTCAAAAAAAAAAATTCAGATATGCTATTGGAAGAAAATCTACAGAAAACTGTCATGAGTACCAATATCTATGTATATACATATATGTATGTATGTATAATATACATATATATAATTATTTTTATTTTACTTTTTATGGTTCACCTAGTCTACAAGTAATACAATAACACTGTTTATCAGTAGAGAAATATTTTAATAACAAGTCTGAAGTAATTAAAATAGCCAGCCAAGTGGTTATTTATGGATTGTTCCATATATAGCCGATTGTTATTTATAGGAATATATGTACGTACATATATGCAGACTTATTTAGTTTATACTAAATGTGCTCATCTTTTTATTTTTTATTAAAATGTCTGCTCACTTTCGCAGAGCCCACCGCGCAGAGTTCATTGGTAAAGCATAGAACTATTTGTTCTTATTGTTTTTGTTGTAAGATTGTAGTCAGTAAACAAGACAGGGATATGCCGGGACATTACAAGGTTCCCAGCAATACGAGGATAGATGTATTCTTTGTTGTTGGTCACGCCTTTGAGGTTAACGTATTTTACAGAGCGCTACTGAGGGCATTTGTCATGTGAAAAACAAGATTCCACGCAGACGGAAGAAATGACAACGTAGCGGCGTATGTCAATTAAAATAAACAATACAAATTTCGAGTTGAAAAGTAATACATTTTTATTATTTATTAATTAACATACGAGCACATTTGTGAATATGAATAATATTATGGTTCACATGCACTCGAGCGGATTAATTGTATTCATGTATGCGTATATGGTGAAGGTGGTATTTTAAAAATAATTATTTTTATACATTTTTAAATATATTTTTTGTCTATACATACACACATTTTTTTTTGCATATGTGTAGGTATATGAGAATTTTATTTATATAAAAATAAATGAATTAGCCAATAGGAAGCAGTCTAAAGCAGTAAATGCCAGCCCATTGGGGAAACCTCTGCTGGAATTACACATATACATACTTGTATGTTCGTTTGCATAAGTACATATATATTTTGTATTAATTGCTCTCATTTAAAATAGGCGCCCTACGCTTTGACCAGTTAGGCTTTTAAACAGAAATGAAACTGAATATGTTATGTAAAATAGTTATTTATTTCTTTTATTTATTTTATTTCCTTTATTTTACTTTATTTAATTTAATTTTATTTTATTAATTTTATTTAATTTAACTTTAATTTCACATTATTATTTTTTTAATTTAATTTTATTTTATTTAGTGTTTATTTTACATTTAGTTTATTTCCTTTTGTTATTTTCTATTTAAGTTAATTATACTTTTTTTTTCTCTCTTTTTTTTCTACTTAATTTTATTTAATTTTGCTTTATTTCTCTTATTTTACTTCGTTTCGTTCATTTTATTTTATAATTCTATTTTAATTTATTTTAGTTTATTTTATTTTATTCTAACATATTTATATTTTTTATTTGCTTTATTATGTTCAATTTTATTTTATTTTACTTAATTACTTTTTTATATTATTTTGTTTTATTTTATTTAAGCTAATTATATTTTGTTTTCCTTTCATTTTATTTTAATTTTGATTTTTTAGTTTTATGTTTTCAATTTTTTTTGGCTTTATTTTTTTTTTACTTTACTTTATTTTATTTTATTTTGTTTTATTTTATTTTTTTTTAATTTAAGTTATTTTATTTTATTTTATTTTATTTTGTATTATATAATTTAGTTTTATTTTATTTTATTTTATTTATTTTATTTTAATTCATTTTATTTTTTATTTTATTTTATTTTATTTTTATTTTTTTATTTAAGTTATTTTATTTTATTTTATTTTAATATATTTTATTTTTATTTTTTTTTTAATTTTTTTATTTTATTTTTTTTTTATTTTTTATATTTTATTCTATTTTATTTTATTTATTTTATTTTATATTATTTTATTTTATTTAATTTTATTTTATTTTATTATATTTTACTTTATTTATTTTATTTTATTTTATTTTATTTTATTTTATTCTATTCTATTTTATTTTATTTTATTTTCTTTAATTTGTTTTTTGTTTCTCCTTTAGCACCCTTTTGAAATTTGTTTCAGTAAATATGTAGCGTTCCTCAGAAATTTGTATAACCGTTTATTTTTCATATATATATAAGTATACATAAATGATGTACATTTACACATGAGTATAAATTTTTAATAAACAATATGTAGATTATTGAGATTAAGCATCTTTACTTAAACCCAAACTCAATACTTACTTGACTGACACTTCATCGGCAGTTTTTGAAGATGTAAGTCAAATAGCTGGGAATGTTGAAGCGTTCGATCATAAATTAACGCGAAACATCGGTGAATATTTGTTTCTTAAATATTTTTGCGGTATTGATGTTAATAGAGCACAACTTATGATAACTTTAATACTAAATAAAACGAAGTTTTTATAGAGGACTTTGTAGAAACATTAATAGAACTGAAAACTGGAATAAACTAAAAATAATTATAAAAAGAAATAAATAAAAAAATAAACTCTAAAGTAAAACTTAAAAACGAAATTATAATAATAAAAACAAAAGCTTTTAAAAATATTGTGTTACAAAAACAAAGATTATCTGTGATTAGTGTGTACCTACTTTACAAAACAAGGACTTTTTATACAAATATATAAACTCAGAAAAGATTAAGAAATAATTTAGATTGCATTTAGAGCTTGACACGTGGTGATCGAAAGCTCACTTGATAATATTACGAAACATTTTATAATCAGTTTTAAAGGTGAGTTGGATTATTATTTATATCTACATTTAATTATACTTTTTCACTGGCTTGATATATATAATTTAATTTTATAATTTTCTATATAATTTGATTGATTTTTTCAATCTTTTGGTTCCGTTTTTATTTAAAGAATATTAAGTACTTAATTATAATAATTGTTCAAATAATAGAGAGATTTAGTATTATTCTCAACATGTTTTTTTAAACATCCTTTATTTATGTGTCTTGGTATTAAGTTTACTGCACAAAAATATTCGCCACACACAGATGTATAACATATACATATGTATGCTCGTATCTGCATATCAACCTGCTCTTGAGCCAGATGTTTTGAGTTTGCAGATATGCCGGAGGTTATGTGTATATACATACAATTGTACTCATATGCTAATATGATTATAAATACTCAAGCACTTAAGTATGCTAAATATAATCTCTTACTCCAGTTATTCTGAATTTATTGACACATTAAAATCGCTTATGTCAGTTCACCCAATAAAGTTTATAGTAATTGTATAATATTTATTAGTATAAAAAATTACATAGACCTACACACCTACGTATGTATAAAAAAACTTGTACATGCTTATACATATATGTATGTACGCATAAAAATGGCAAACTAGTAGTTGCTGATAAGAAGATTTGAACATAAATAAATTTAATAAGCAAAAATAAACTCACGCACCTCAAGCATGGAATTCAAGCAAATATACGTTATGCACATATATACGAGTAAATGTATATGATTGAGTTCTTATGTTAACGCTGAGTTGCAAGCATAAATAATTACGTATGCATATGCAAGTGTTTCGATTTACTGTTAGCTATTGCAGGTGAGCAATGATAGAATTAGACACAAACATGAGTTTTTACTTAAATTAATTACGTACAAATGTTTAATATAATAAAGTATTAGGCAATTTAATTAAAACAAATATCAATAATTGATTTAAAAATAATAAAATTGAAAAGAAAAACGATTACTTAATTGGAAAGCACGAGCAAATTTTAATGTTTTAATTTTTTTTATTTCGAACTAACGAGAGGTGCTTGACAAGTCAGTGACTTTTTCAATTTTCCGGGCAGTTACTGTAAATACAATACTGCTACCGTCAACTATTATCGATTAGTAGACTGCTGTCAAATTTTGAACAAGCTTCGCCATTTAGTTTGTATTTGACAGCTATTGAAAGCAGACAATCTCGTGAATTTTAACGTAAATGGAAAAAAGTGAATTTCGTTTGCTGATTTAGCATTATTTTTGGCGTAAACAACACATCACCGCAATCAAATAAAGACTTGTTAAATACTATGGGACTCTGACTCTGATTAAGAAGTGGTTTACTGAGTTCTGTTGCGGACGTACCAGTACAAGTGATGCCCAAAAGAAGTCGCCACACCAGAAATCGTGGATGAAATCATGGAATGATATTGTACGATCGGAGAATAGAAGTGTGTGAGGTGGCTGAGGCTGTAAGCATCCCAACTGAGCGAGTACATCACATTTTACATGAACATTTGGACATAGAAAACCTACTCACGCCATGGGTGCCGCAACCATAAGCGCAACTGTGCAACCAATTCTGGGGAGTGTGTGGCGATGTTCAACCGCAATATAAACGAAACGGTTCGTTACGGTAGACGGAATATGAACTCATCACACCACATCGGACACCAAAGAACAATCAAAACAGTGAGTTTTTCCGGGTGAACGTGTACCAAAGAAGACCGGAATGGATCCGTTAGCCAAGAAGGTCATCAGTTTTTTGGGATAACCCGTGCATCATCACTTTGATTCACAATGATTACCTTGAAAAGGGTAAAACGATCACCGGCGAATATTATTCAGAGCTCTTGGATAAATTCGATATTGATTTGAAACAGAAACTACCGCATTTGGCGAAATAAAAGTACTCTTCCATCAGCGCAAGCACGGGTGCACACGTGTGTAATCACCATGGTCGTCACGGAAACCATTGCCTATTGTGAGAGCCTTGAAACCCCCTTAATATTTGGAAGTAATACAAAAATTGTAAAAACGCTGAACTGGATGTATTTATAGAGCTAAAAGGAGGCTATGTTAGGAAATAAAACGCAATATATTTTATTCAAAAAGTCACTGGCTTATCAAACCACCCTCGTAACATATAATTAATTCTTAAATAGTTTGCAATACTGTAATATTTTTATTTTATTTTAATCTATTTTTGAAGAGTTTTTGTTAAAATTGAAATTGCCTCGTCCGTTTTAATTTGAAAAACTTTAAATTAGCGCTAAAACGATTTTCGGCCACCTTAAAATGCGGCGTACATCTCGATATTCTTCCAACCAATAGAAGGATCTACAATTTATTTTCCTAATCCACTTTTAATAGGTTTTTATGAGGAGCTTTTTATTTCATGTCAGTATTATACTCGGAGGAGTTACATTCCCTGCTGAGGGGCGGCCGAAATTACAAGGAATTTTTGCTGTTGGTTTGACCATGATCCGAATGGTAAAAAAAATTACCTTAAAGTAAAAATCCCTTGTAGATTATCGCTTGCATTCATTCATACTTAATATTCAGGTAAGGTGTCTAAAGCAATTAAATTAAACACATTCATGCATACATATGTTGGTATATGCGAATTGATAAAAATATCGGCATTCGTTTCATATTCATATCACGTCTGGCAGTTTAAGAAGTTTGTGCAAACTTTGTTGTTCATAGACCAATTTTGATTGTTTTGATTGAGCTATTGGTGTCCACATATGAACAATATACTTGTAAACATACTATGATAGAGACTGGTCTCTACATAATACCTTTATTGAGTTAACTTCAAAAAATATAAATATAAAACACAAATAGTATTAAACCCTGTTAGTAAATGCATTAGTAATTAATTATATACATATGTACATGTATTTAGAATATTTTACAACATAACTTTAAAGACAAATTTAAGAGAAATAATTGAAGCATTTCCGTAATGTCATCAGTGCCAATTTTTTTCCGTAGAATGGGAAGTTTTTAAACGATTCTTGGTGTCTTACATTGTGAAGGGTGATGAATTTCGAGGTTCCCTACTTTTTTAAAGAAAAAAAAACTCAGAAAATTCAAATTTAATAAGAATGTTTATTATCATTCGAAAGAGCATTCTTTGGCATTTTTTTTTTTTTTTTGAAGATTATATCTTTCAAACGTTGGCCGCGGCTACGTCTCAGATGGTCCATCTGTTGAGTCCCATTTTCGATGACTCTTTCGAGCATTTCGACTGGTAACAGGCGAATGACACGCGTGATTTTGCTCCAATGCCTGAATCGAAGCGGGATTGTCCGGATAGACCTTAGACTTTACATATCCCCACAAGAAAAAGTCTGACGGTGTGATCATACGATCTTGGTAGCCAACCGAGCGGCCCAAAACGTGAAATTATCTGCTCACCGAAGTGTTCTCTCAATAAATGCATTGATTGATGCGATGTGTTGAAACCAAATGTCGCGGAGATCACGAGCTTCTATTCGGTCGAATATTATCCAATAATGAATGCTGGGTCTCAAGATGGGTGATGGTATTGCAAATAGTACGCTCAGTGGGCCGATTATGTTGACCATAAGTTGAACGAAGCGCGCAAAACACTTTCCTTACAGAACGTGAATTTTCGTAATAACGTTGAATGATTTGTAAACGTTTTTCAGATGTAAGTCTTTCTATGATGAAATGCCAAACAATGCTAAACAAAAATAACATGACAGCTTGACACGACTCACGCGTGATCTGTCAAAAAAGGCTATTAAAAAAAGTACCTCTACTTGGATCACCCTTTATAAGACTGTTTTTTGATTTTTACCTTTCATGTGCATGAAATGGTATTTTAACTTTTGTACCGAAGTATTTAAGTACCAGGAAGAGAGGAGATAGATTCACAAAAATGAATACCGATCGCATCCGAATGATGAGCTGAGTTGATATGCTAAGTCCGTTTGTTCGTCCCTCTGTTTAAATGCAAGCTAGTCCCTCACTTTTTGAGATATTTCCACCAAACTTGATAGGCACAGACGTACATTTGTCGCAACCAGCCAGATAGGACCACTATAACACATTGGTACTGAAAATCATCGAAAACGGAGGACTGTATAATATAACGCCCCGATTTACTAAGATATGAGAATTAATATTTAATCCTAAATTGTAATACAATAAATTTTATAAGTTCATGAAAGTTATTAAGCTTTCGGCATAACAGAAGAAAGAACTTTTGATTTGGTTTTCATAATTCTATATTATATAAATCGCTGGGTCGAATCATGTGTTTTAAATGCGAACAAAAAGAACTTGTGATGTTCTCTAGAAAACACAGAATACCAGATTTCTTCGTACCAATAGAGAGTATATTATCATTAGGGGCGCAAGGGAGCTACTTGTATTTGACACTGGACAAGAAGCTCTCATGGAGACCTAATCTAGAAAAAAAGGGGGGAAAACGCCGCACTAGCACTTTAAACTTGTAAAAGGATATGGGGTTTAACACCTCGAATAACGTATTGCCTATATACGACAGTTGCAAGACTGATTATGACTTCTTTAATACTGGTTTGGTAGCCTATATTTGAATAGTGGAGCTCTTGGAACAATGTCGTCTCAGACACTAAATGTCATACTACATTTACTTCCAATAGACTTAACATGCAAATGGCGGCGAAGTCACTCAGCCGTAGGGAATCTTCCCTTTTAGTAGCCGGTAAGAAGGTACATTCTAGATTCCTTAATAAATTCCATTTTTCCCATTACTACGGATTTTTGCAATCCTTTAGAAATACATTTAGATTCGTTCTTCAAATTGAAGAATGGCAGAAAGGGAAAGTATACAAAGATACAGTGATTACTTTCTATACGGACGGCTCTAAATTAAATAGTCGACTAGAAGGCGATAACTTTTCGGCAAAATTAGATAGCAGAATCACCGTTCCCCTACCAGACCACCGCAGTGTTTTCAGGCAGTGATTGCGGCAATCAAAGAGAGCATGCTGGTTCTAACAAGGAGGGTTCTTAATTCGGAAAATATTTATATATATATACACAGATAGCCATGCGGCTCTGAAATTACTAATAATCATTTATTATCACATTAAATCTGTGGGGAATATATATAACTAGGTTTGGGTATACGATATCTTTCCTATCGGTGCATATTTTTTTGCATCTACTTTGTTGTTATGCCATTGCACGGATAGAAAAACCTTGCAATCTGTGTACTGTAGCATGAATATCCTAGACTAAGCGAGCGTTGAGAAAGATTGTAATTGTAAAAGTAAAAGGTTTGGTGTGTTTGGTATTTAACTCATTCTAAACTGAGCGATTTTGATTTAAAAAAATTTAATGGGTGTATTCAAATGGATTCGAGAAGGGTTTTGAATAGATTTTGTTTATGTACATAAATCGTTATAAAAATGAAAACTAAACTCTTAAATTTAAAAGCCAAAAACACATTTGGGCACTTTGAATGTATGGTTTTTCAAAATATACGATTTTTTATCAACAAACATAAGCAATTACATTTTTAAGGTTGGTATGCAGCTCTAACGAAAACCAAAAACTCCATATAAAAGAGTGAAAAAAAACTATGCGTGAAAAATTGTTTTACGAAGCAGTACACACTTCGAAAGAAAAAACTCCATATTCAAAAGTTTTAAAGCAAATACGAAAGCACGGCAACACAGGTTTCCGAGCGAAATAAATAGTCTCACGAGAGAACGAGCAACGACACTGAAGATGGCAGAACGCCGAAACCGGTTTGTCTCAAAAACAAATTTGACAAGGGACGACGGGAACTCGTTCCAATATTCATCAACTTTTCACCCTGTCGGAGAATCAACTGAACAAAACCAGTCTCACATATACTTCGCTCCAAACAAAAAGAAGACTAATTTTTAAACGTATTAAAGCAAATTTATAAAGCGAGTTATGTAATATTTTTAATTTTTGCATCAATTAGCCATGGGAAACATTAGTATACATAATCAGCGACAAATATTTACCGCGCTCTGCTCATGTTTTTCGTTTTGTTTATTTACGTTTCCATATCTATTTCCTATGTAAATAGCTATTCGCAATAGAAAATCAATCTGTCAAATTTCCGTGGTGTCTACTACATTTTTCCATCCACGAAATATATGAGTTTTTTTTCGTTAGAGCTGATGCCGACCTTTAAAGGAAATGACCGTCTCGCAGACTCATTTGGATATTTGTTTAGGTTTGCTACGTTTCCCTTTACTATTCATCTTAAACCTTTTCAATTATATCAGTGGTGTAATTCAGTATGATATTATAACGTTTTTCGGATCGATAAAAATACTTAGCGACAATTTTAAAAATTCATGTGAATAGAAAATTGTTGCGAGAAGTGGAAGATCCTTTATTTATATATTATTATGTTATATCAATTAACTAAAGATATAGTTGATAAAATCATTTCTCCACTTGATAGCCAACTAAAAGGCAGGAACGCACCGTTCAATTTATGTATATTGTACATAGATATGTGATCCTAAGCTCAAAACTTTAAAGATAATAATAAATACCGAACAGCGTGGTACGATTTACTTATTTAGAGCTCTTCTTCAGAGCCTAGAGTTATGCAGCGTAGTTTGGAAAGTGGGAACCAAACTGTTTGTTTATTGGTGAGTTTTGTAATACATTGCAACTCATTTATTAAATAATTTGCTATCACGAATTTATCTGTTTTTGTCGTTCCTATTGATGCTTTATTAAGTTGTGGTGCCACCTTTTTCACAATCGTTATAATTGAGTTACCGAATCACCCACTCGTTAGTGCAAGCGACAAAATTCATTAGTTAACAACCCGACAAATCGTATCGATAAAATTTACAGAATTCCCCTACAGACACTTTCCGCTTAATTTATTTAATTCAATATTATTATAAGCTGAAAGTTATACAAAGTAAATATAATAATTAATAACTGAAATTAATTTAACTTTTATTTTCTTGTATTTTTCATTTTCAGAGAAGATGAATTCTTCAGTATCCTTCCTGTTGGTGATGATCTGTGCAGTCGTTTTGGCGGCACAGCAAGGCCAAGCAAAGAGTAAGTAATGAATATTACATCCTTCTTTAAGTCTTCGATAGTAATATTTAACAAAATTGAATAACTTGATTGTGATACTAATTAACACCTAACGCCCCAAAACGCTAACAATTTGATCTATTCCTCTGCACTTCTTTAATCTGACACCCTCTCAGCTAGCCTAATGATGTCCCACGCAAATCATCAAACACATATTCACTTCAACAAGTGTATTGTGAGACAATTGGCCAAATTAATAAGTAAAGTTCCGGTTATAAATTCAAAATTTATTTGTATTTTGTATGCCATGCACCTTGAGCAGGCGTTCATTGCCTGCAAAATTGACAATTTAAGAGATAATCGAGTGGCAGCGACAGCCTCGGCATTACTTATTTTTCATTTTTGTATTTACGAGTTTGGCGTATGTAAGATGTGGAGGTGTGGGGAAGGAAACTTAAAACAATAAAGTCACACAGGCATGGGCAGGTAATCATGAGCTGTTGTTCATGTTATAATATGAGCAAAACAAAACTATAAAATGCAATACAGTTACATAGTGCAGATGAAAGCATATACATATTCGTATTTATACAAAGAAATTTATATTTGTAACAAATGCAGGCAAAGAAAACGAGCAAAACAAGCAACTAAGTAGTGAAAGGAAATTTAGAATTCATATAAATACATACATACATATACAATACATACATATAATATTCTGCTAGCAACACTTTTACAGTGAGCAACACAAATTTCTTATCTTCGGCAATTCATTCTACAAAATTTAAAAGGGCTCCAATAGGAAGCAAACTACGTCAAATTCACTTAAAGGCTTACAATGAGTACTTGAGAATAGCTAAAGAGCTATATTTGTAATAATAAAGACATACATATTACTAAATGAGATAATTATGTTAGTAGATAGCTACAGTGGCGAGCAATTAAATCGATTTATAACAGCTGTGAGAGAAGAAAATGAAAAGAGTTGTATTCTTTTACAATATTCAATAAAATTGCCACATACATTATTCATTAAACACATAAACCAGGGCCGTGCGCACGGAGATATTGGTGGGGATTGAAGCAACCCATACTTTGATCCGTTCGATTTTTGAAACATCAGAACATCTTAGCAAATTTCGCTTTTATTTTTTCCAAAAGAATGCCACATATCGATAAAGACTCTTGTAAAGTTCTGTTCCATAAATATATTGTAGTTTTGTATGATATGTTCCCGGAAACATGAATAAGTGAAGTTCAAATTTGGAGGAACAAATCGCAGGTACGGATATCCTAAATCGGTTGGAAGCCCTAGGCAATTAACAAAAAGATGCCTTCCTAAATATCCACCAAATTCTTGGAATTACGACGATTTTGCCCGTTACCATGGCAGGCAAACGAAAAGTTTCTTTCCACGCTGCGGTGCTTAAAATTTTACTTGAGGTCTATAATCATAGCCGATCGTTTGAATGGACTTGCTTCTATTAATTTCCATCGCAACATGGATATAGGCATTGACTTGATATTGAATGGATCTTTTTCCTTGCCTCGGAGCGACGCAATAGTATCGGCACATTGATTACTCGCACACCTGCTCATTGCTCATTACTCGAAAAATTTCTAGTATTTTGACAAACAAATTGGTTTTTTTCTCAAAATTTTTTTTATTGATTTTAAATTTATTTATGCAAAGTATAAAAAACATTGAAGTGCAAAAGAAACCTTGACAAACAAAATTAATTTTGAGCATTTGAGCAATGAGCGAGTATCGAGCTGCTCGCAGTGCTCGATACCCGGGTATCTGGAGCTCTAGCCCCCTATACTCAAAAACACGGCAATTTTTACTTTCCACACCCATTTGTATATGTATTTGTATATGAAAAGAGGTATTCACCAAATTTTAATCTTGAATGGAATTTTAGTCCAGAACACATCCCTTCCTCTCCCTCTCAAGGTGCTGAGTCCTGCGTGTGGCCCTGACATAAATCAATATTAATCGAAATAATTTAAACCATTTGTGCGCATTGGCTTGAATTCTTTGTCAGTAAAGCTAATTTACAAAACTTTTGTTTTAATTAGGAAAAAACTTAAATATATATATACCGGTGAAAATTTAAAAAAGCACTAAATCTAAAGTTAATTTTTGGCAGATTGTATGTGATAGCTCTCCGTTTCTTCTCACAGTTGACTGTTGGACTGTTGATTGCCCAAAAATAATAGAACTGAAAATATCTCAGCGGAGCATAAAAAGCATATTTGAAAATTAGCTCAAAGTAAAGCTCAAAGTAAAACCTTACAAGCTCTAAAATGTAAACGAGGAGTTGAGAGTTTTCAATTATTATATTCTCTGGTTAGAAAATTTTCTCTGCTGAGTATTTCAACTCTCAAATGTATATTGCTTATTTAATTGAACGCACTTCTGAAATGTTGAGACTACAGATAGGCATCCGAAGTAATTTTGTATCTTAAAAAATGTTATGGGCAGTTCCGATCACTAAGGGATGCTCTCTAATCATTTTCATTGAGCCTGGCATCAAGATTAATATGGCATATGATCGGAAAATATTTTAGAAGCAAATTTTGAGCTGTGGGCAGGCAAACATTTCCATCGTAGACCACGAAAGTTCTAGTTATACTCAGTAACATCTCATGAGATCCAAGAATTGTTAAAAAATTATGTCCCACTTTTCATTTCTTCTGCAGTAACCGAGTGGTTAGCAGTGTATGCTAAAATGCGTTAAGGTCATAGCTTCGTAGTCTGGCCAAACCAGCATATAATTTTATAAGAATCGTCTCTCGGTCCTCAAAAAAGCAATACAGAATATGCTCGCTGCTCTGAGTAGCAATAATCTGGCTACAATATACATAAGGAATATAATAATCAACATAATTCTATTATTTTGCTCGACATTGTACATTTATAATGAAAACAGTTGGCACGTGGGAAATCTGTGACACCTGGCAAATGTCGGTGTTGCACCGTTAGAATTTATGTATATTGGTATATGTATTACAACTCTTGTTTTCCAACTAGAATATGTCGATATCCGTTTTATGTCTAAAAAGAAAACCGTGCCAACGTTCTTGCAATTGAATATCATTTGTTCATTTATGACCTACATATTTGTGAGCAAACTGAGTTCAGTTCAGCGAACCAAATGCTTTCACTGTAGCATTCCTAATAATTTCCTGCACTTATTTATAAAAAAATTCTAATTATTAATTAGCAATTATTATGTAAATTATTTATTTTAAAAATATATTAATTTGAAATGAAATACAAGAATATATTTATTTTCGGTCTATTTATTATGGCCTTTGGGCATCGCAGCTTCTCAGTGAGATAAGAGTTAGCAATTTTAATTTTTCTTTTTAATTTTTATTATTATTTTTTTATTTTTTTATTTTTAGTTCGAGTTAGCGTGCACCCAGAATGATGTGATGTACTAGATTACGCCTTTGATTGTTGTTGTTGTTTGTGTATACGTAATAATTTCAACAGCCAATTCCTACACGTTTTCACAGATATTTTTCTGTTTTTGTGAAGAATAGTTCTTTTAAATTCGGGACTACTTATACAATCTAAATTGGATGCTTAATGTATCAGATACATTAAAAATTATTTTTTATTAACAGAAATTCTACGAAACTTGTTTCCAGTTGAGTCAAGTGGTGTAACATTTCTTCACTTCATTGCAGGATTAAGCCACCCTCACTAAACTGAATAACCTATGGAAAAAATGGATCTGGGGTCGAATCATTTCTTCTGTTCTGTGAACGTACAACTCGTCACGGAATTTTGTGTTGGGTATGATGACATCCCTGAACATATAGCATATAAAAGCAATCGTATACATTTGAAAAGTATTTCATCATCCCAATTACTTTATATGTTAAACGTATCACGCAATTTTGTTCCGTACGAACGTTCAACCGTTCCTCTGTATTTTCCTGACTGCGAATATTTTCAATGTAGTCATTCGGAGTTTCAGCAACGAATTAAGTATCAGCTAAAATAAAAATTTGTTTTCGAATTTATATAAACTGCTTCTAAATAAGTTATCAAACATTACACTCCGATGGTGTTGAAGCTTTACCACGAAGTTCAGCCATAATTGTTTTATTTTTACGACAATTAACTCGCTTAGAATTGTTTGTCACAATTTTAATATTATTAATTTTTTCATTGGAAAACTTCATTTTTACAATTTCGTTTTACTAAAATTATATCTTTAAGAGCAAATTCGTTAAATATTGAAAACTATAGTTTACTTGCACCATTAAGAATGAATGCAAGCAACAGCTGATTGTGAAATTTTATAACAGTGAATAACGACACCCCGTAAAGCGCATTCTTTCAGCTTGCACCATTCTTGACACATTCTGCATACATATTTTTAGGTGCACATATACATATGTATATATGTATGTTTATATTTCCATATGTACGAGTATATCTGTTTATAAAAACGAAATGATCAAAACATTGGATTCACCCTCACCTCAATTACTTAAGCATATAGTACAAAGCTCTGATAAGAATTTGAATAAAATAAAATAAAATAAAAAAACAACATCTACTTGTATATACATCTGATTCACAAAAAGCGACATCGGCGAATTTCCTAAAAACAAATTTGTTACACGCTTGACAACATAGTTTTTTGTGTGAAGAAAAACTTTACAAGTTTATATATATATGAATGTACATATATACATATACATATGTTTGTATGTATGCATGCATAAAATAAATCAAAGAAAAATAACCACTTATGCATGATAAATTGCACGCCAGAAGTAACTTAAATTTTTTAGTGTAGTCTTATGTATGTAAATAGTTCATAACCTTCAGAAACCATTGATATACCTCTGGGATTAATAGCCATTTTATATAGAAAAATTAAATACACAATATATATTATACCTATTTACGTTTATATAGTACATATGTACACACATACATACGACCGTTCCATTTTAAACGTAGCAAAAAGTGCTGATTTTCTGCGCGATTGTCTTTTAAAAAAATATTTTGTATGAAAATTTATAAACTAAATGCAACAAATATGTAGTCCAATGCATTGACTCTGCGGCGATACCAAATTTTCTTAAGTCGCGCGTTAGCTATAAGACAATTTATGACTTATTTTATAGGACCACCAACAGTATAGTCTCAGATTTTGCCACATCTATAACTTTTAGGCAAACATTTTTAAAAATATTTCTAACCAATTTCTGTCAGTTTTTGCATGAAATTGAACATTTTCCGAATTAAAGACAAATAGAAGATCACCGCAGTGAAGCCTGATGTATTAAATATGAAATGGCCGCATATGTAAAGTTCACACCTATTTTAGTATAAATTAAAAAGGAAGAAGGCTTAGAAATAATAGATAATATTCAATCCACCAAGGATCCTCTTTCGTATTGTTTTACACACACCAAAGTATATAGGAATAAATCAGGATTCCTTGACCATTAAAACAATTCCAGGCATAGAGCTGTATTAAAGTCTTAACATCTTTCTTGGCTTTCTACACTTCTTCCAAGAACGTTAGCCTGGAGAGTCATCCCAAATAGAAAGGTGAGCGGTGTCGAACTATTTTCTAGTATGCACCAATCTTAAGAAAGTCTATCTTTTCTAGAAGTTAACCTATTATTTCTTCCATCTTTAAAATGTTTTAAAAACACTCTCTCTTTGTCTCATTTCTCATTAAAGCTACAGTAAAACATATCAGTGCACTTTTTATCTTTCTCTTTTATAGAGGTTAACCTCTTATTCTTCTCTTCTTTAAAGAGTTCTTAAAACACTCTCTCTTTGTCATTTAAAGACAGTAAATTATATCAGGGTTAAGTGAGCACTCTCTCTCTCTCTCTCTCACCCTCTTTCTCTTGATCTCTCTCGATTTGCCATTTAAAAGGAAAATAAAATAAGGCAAATTCAGGGTTCAATTTTCATTTCCAACCCGTAAAAGACATTATACGTAAACATGAGATGTATCCTGAATCTAAATAGCTTCCTTGTCTTACAACAATTCGCCCTATACAGGTAGGACTTTTTAATAGTATCCAAATACATATATAGTTAAAATTCTGGTAGTGTCATACTGATATCACATATTGCAGCAGTAGAAAATTATTTTCTTGATATTATCTACTTCTCAAAATACTGTAACAACTCGGAATACTCTTCAAGACTCTTCAACCATCATCCCGCTTCCACAAGGAAATCACCAGGCGACTAATTCGAGCTCCATTAAAAGGAAATTTAATTCTCAAACTTTGTCATTTGATCTGTACTGCATGTCCATAGATGCATCTATATATACATTACTGAGCTGGACTAGGTTAGGTTGAGCTGAATGACCCAACGAGTTTCACTTAAACGATGATACTTCGTCCATAGTGTTGTTCTCTACTGTGTCTAGATTGAAAAACATTTCGCTAGTAAAAACTTCGAACTTTCTGTTGTATGTATTCCCTCCTCTGAAGATTTGCTCCATGCAGTAGCTCTGCCGCCATTTTTGTAGTAAATATCTAGGCTTGGAAGAACCATCTGCAATCATAAACAAAGTTTTGTCGGCAAAACTCAGTCCTTTGTCTCTATTGTAGGCGAGAGCAGCTTTCCGAAAGTCGGGCGCGGTATTACGTAGTCTACTTATATAGTAATGTATAATGCTATACCACTGTGCTCGTGTGTCCTGATTATCAGCTGCCGCTGACGCCTTCTTCCTTCGCTCCTCTACATTGAGCTTCCAGTACAACCTTAAATCCTACTAAAATAGTCCATTTGTTAATGGTTCCAAATGTATGATACGCCAGAGATCCGAGGAATGCCTAACGCTTAATGATCACAATGACTGAAATGCCGTTCGCATTGGTTGTAAGCCTATGTGCTCCGTTTTCCATATTCAGCGGCAATATATTGACTGGGGCAGTGCGTAAAAGTGACAACACTGTACCCTCTGTTGTTCTTTTATGCACCAAGACTAATGCCCATTGTGCTTGGATCTTTCTCCAGCTTAGGGAGACATGTATCCACTCCCAAAGGACAGGGTTGGCTCCTGTTGATCCCAGTCAATCCATTAAGGCATATTTAAAGACGTTATTGAACGCTATCGTTATGTCGAGGAATGCCATATTCCCCATTTTCAAGTGCAGTCGATTATGTTCTGCCGATTTTCTCTATGTGTATCCACAGTTTGCTTGATGTGATCATCTACCAACCGCTCCAATGTTTTTAGAAGAAATTAATTTAAACTAGACTGAACTAGTTTAGTGCAAAACGTTTTATGTTTATATACGAATTTTTACTTACATAAGTGTAAATGTGCGTCTGAAGCTCAGCATCAATTATTAACTCATTTGCATTTACTCCCTTTTCACAGAGGGCTGCAACGCTTATGGACATGCTTGCTACGGTGGACACGGAAAACGTTCTCTGGGCTCCTTAACGGATGAGTTGCTAGCAAATAATGCATATAGAAACGAAAGAGATGAGTTACGTCCTAATGAATTGCTGCAAGCTATGCCCAATGAAGCGACCGGACTGTTGGCAGAAGGGGAAATTGAAACATTACCAAGATATCGACTTATCAAGTTTATGAGGTCATTGGTAAGTTTGGCTAATTTTGCACACACACATATATAGCAAACATATACATACATATGTATGTATGTATATATGCACTTGCGTACATGTATGATTGGTTAATAAACTAAATTTTTATATTTTCTATGTATGAATGTATAGTTGAGCGGACATCTGAAGCGACCTGTTGAGCGACCTAACGAAATCGATTATCCCATCTCAGCTGAGACATTTAGCCGAGATACCAGCAACACCTTCAATTAAGTTGTCAAACATTTGAAATCTACCCCAACAAACCAAACCATCCAGACTGCTAAAATTAACCAATTATCTGTTAACGAGAAGAAAGGAGTTTGCAGGAAATAAAAAAAAATCAATTGTTGTAATAAAATGAAATGGCATATATATATGTATATATGTATGTATTTGGCTTACAATTTTTTTTTGAATATAAAAAAACTAAAGTTTTCCTAAAATATTTATATACATATATACATATATATATATATATATATATATATATATATGCGTAGTAAAAATTTAACTGTGAAGAGCATTCAGATCTGTAAAATTTGTGTAACTAAACGGCTTCATAAAAAATAATAATAATTCATTTACATAAACATATTAAAAAATGCAAACAAAATAGCAAATAAACCAGGAAATAGATTTTTTAACCTCAATTTTTTCTAATCATAATAACATAAAGCTGAAATTTCGTGGGCTGGAGAATTTCAGCTTTGTAGAATGCATAAATGTATGACATCTACACACACACACACACTTTATAAATTATTTGAAATATTGGAAATTCATAATGCTATTTGTAATAATTTGAAGTAAAACCGTAAATGATTGTGTTGTTCAGAAGATTAGACTATAGTTTAGAGTAATGCATAAAAAGTCATAGTAAAAACTCTATGTTCAAAAAAAAAATGATGAAAAGCAAAGACTATACTTATAGAATATCTTTATTTACAGCGTATGAGTATGTATGTAAATGTTAATAAATTATTATAAAGCTTGAAATGTTTATTATTATTTAAATTTGGAATAATAATATTAATATTGGTTGTAAAATATGTATGTAATTAATAGATAAATAATATATGCACTTCCAGTGTGGCAGCGAGCTCTGCGGCTCATCGAAATCTTCCAGTGTATCAGAAATTGATGACTTAATTCGGATATCACAAAGGCTCTTACTAATACTATTGTTACGATCTTGCTGATTAACCTCGATGATTTCCTTAATCTTTCGGGTACGACCTCTGGATTGTTAAATAAAATCGCCAACTTAATTTGCAGTCTCTTTATTTATAAAGACTTAATTAATGTCCTTTTAATTATTCGGTAATTCACAATTCAATTACAATTTACGTTACTATTTACAATCACTTGTATACAACTTTCACAATGTACTGTTTTTATTACTTTACTGTAATGTAATCTCCACGAGTTTAACCCACAACTGATTACTCTTGCAGTCGAATGTCGTCCCTATATACTTGTTTGCTGCTTGAAAAAGGAAACCCCTGGAATAATCGCGTCGTTTACGATAATCGCCTCGCTTACGATAATCGTCGTTTACGATAATCGCCTCGTTTACGATAATCGTCGTTTACGATAATCGCCTCGTTTACGATAATCGTCGTTTACGATAATCGCCTCGTTCTAGAACGTGCCAGTTGTCGGCTCCTCTCTTTCATCTGTCATTCGCTTCGCATTTTCGCCACACTGCCCTCCACCTAAGTCTGATCGTCCCGATCAGACACATTCGCTGTTCCAAACGCGGCAATCCTCTCTAGGTGGACCACTTTCATCTTGTTTCTCGGCCTCCCCACAGTTTGTATTCGATACACTACGTCGTTTAGTCGTTTGATTATCTTGTATGGACCTTCCCAATTGCATTGAAGTTTTGGGGACAAACCTCTCTTTCTTTGTGGATTGTACAGCAACACCAAATCTCCATTTTGGGAGCCTTCGGAGTTCATCGCCTTGTCATACCTGGCCTTCATTTTGTCACTCATAATTTGAGTTCGCTGCCTCACAAGAGCATGTATCTCTCTTAACTCTTCCTCGAGACGCTTCCTTCCCAATTCTTCTCACATCACCAGTTATTCCAAATTTAAAATCGCTGGGCAACCGAAGTTCACTACCAAACAGTATCCTGGCAGGTGTTTGACCTGTTGTTTCATGCACTGCGGACCGATATCCCATCAGGAAAAACGGTATGTGTACATCCCAATCATCTTGATTCTTGTCCACTACTTTCCGCAAGTGCTCTTCCAGGGTCCGGTTGAATCGCTCTACCATGCCATCTGATTGAGGATGCAGGGCTGTCGTTCGTGTTTTCCGAATACCAAGTATCTGGCACATCTCTTGGAACACCGCCGCTTCAAAGTTTCTTCCTTGGTCTGAGTGCAATTCTATAGGCGCACCGTATCTGGTAACCCAATTGTGAGTGAATGCATCCGCAACTGTTTTCGCTTCCTGGTTTGGAATTGGGTAGACCTCAGGCCATTTACTAAAGTAGTCCATAACCACAAGAACGTATTTGTTTCCTTCTCTGCTCATAGGGAATGGACCGGCTACATCCATGGCAACCCGCTCAAATGGTGCACCTGAGTTATACTGCTTCATCTGCCCATGACTTCGTGACTTTGGCCCTTTAGCTGCAATGCACTCCGTGCAATTAGCAATCCACTCAGCGATCGACTGCCGACAGCCAACCCAATAGAACCGCTGCTTGATCTTCTCCAGCGTTTTTGTAATGCCTAGGTGCCCTCCACTAGGACCATTATGGAATTCCTTAAGAACATCCGGAATTCTTAACCTTGGAACTACTATAAGCTTCCGAGAGCACTGGCCATCTTCACTTTCCCATACTCTATGCAAACAGCCAGATATCAATTCTAAACTGTTCCATTGTGCCCAGTATGCTTTCGCGATGGGACTTTCCGCTGCCATTTGTTCTTTACTTGGCCGTCTGTTCACCTCCAATCCGTGCATCACCAATTCCAAGTCCGAATCTTCTTGCTGACGTTTCCTTAAATGACTTGCCTCCCACTCTTCTGCTGATGTAACTGTCATAAGCCGGACGTCTATTATGTCTTCCTTACCCTCGGCTTTTGAGCAGTGCTTACATTCCAAACTACATGGTCGACGGGACATAGCGTCAGCATTTCCGTGCGTATTACCCTTGCGGTGCTCGATGGTGAAGTCATAACTTTGCAGCCTCTCAATCCACCGTGCAAGCTGCCCTTCGGGATTCTTGAACTGTAGTAGCCACTTCAGCGCTGCATGATCCGTTCTAACGCGGAAATGTTGACCATACAGATATTTGTGGAAGTGTTTAATGCAATCCACCAACGCTAATAGTTCTCTCCGCGTTACGCAGTAGTTCCGCTCTGGTTTCCCAATAGACCGGCTATAGTAGGCAACTATCTTCTCCTGCCCATCAATCACTTGCGAAAGTACACCTCCTATGCCATAACCACTAGCATCTGTGTCCAGAATAAATGTTGCACCTGGAACCGGGTACGCTAGCATAGGTGCAGTACATAGTCGTTCTTTTAAAGCTTGGAAAGCATCCTCTTGTTCAGTTTTCCACTCGAAAGATTTATTTTTCCTTGTGAGTTCATGGAGACTGTGAGCTACGCTGGCTAAATTCGGAACAAAGCGGCGATAGTAAGTACACAGCCCAAGGAAACTTCTTAATTCATGCAAATTTCTGGGTCTCGGCCAATCCTTCACTGCTTCCATTTTTTCCCTCGCAGTACAAACGCCCTTCGTGGTTACTTGATGACCTAAGTAATTCACCTCCTTCTTGAATAAAGAGCACTTCTTAGGACTTAGTTTAAGACCAGCGCCAGCTATTCTCTGGAAAACTTCTTCCAAACTACTCAGATGTTCGTCGAAGCTCTTTCCCAATACGATTATGTCATCCAGATACACCAAACAGGTCTTCCGGTGTAGTCCTTTGAGCACATGGTCCATTAATCTTTCAAAAGTGGCAGGAGCGTTGCATAACCCAAATGGCATTACCGTAAATTGCCATAGACCGTTGCCGGCACTAAACGCTGTCTTCTCTTTATCTTCTTCACTCACTTTTACTTGCCAATACCCGCTCTTAAGGTCAAGTGTTGAGAACCATTCTGTGCCAGTTAAGGAGTCTAGTGTATCATCGATCCTGGGCAAAGGATAGCTGTCTTTCTTTGTGACATCGTTTAATCTCCGATAGTCCACGCAGAACCGCAACTGGCCATCTTTCTTCTTCACGAGTACCACCGGAGAGCTCCATGGACTTGCTGATGGTTCGATAACATCGCTTTCACTCATTTCCCTAATTATTTGGCCAACAGCGTCACGTTTGGCTAGTGGAACGCTTCGAGGAGCTTGACGAATTGGTCTTGCGTCACCAGTATCAATGCTATGCTTCACTACGTTAGTCCTGCCTGGTTTGTTGCCATCCTTGTCGAATATGTTGGAGTATTTACGGATCATCTGGCTGGCCTTGTGCTTGTACTTGTCGTTCAACCCTTGCGTCCATGCATTGATATCTTCCTCCATCTCCCTGCTGCCAATAGAGTCGATTCCAGATGAATCATTGCTGTTAATAATGGCTTCTACCTCTTGACATTGCCCTAATACAGTTCCACTAGGAATTTTTACTGATGATCTGAAGTCATTTAATACTCTCACTGGGATGCGTCCATTCTTTCGTGTCTTAGCCAGGGTTTTTCCAATAAGTAAGTCCAGTGTAGAATTTTGTGCTGCTTCGAAAACTCACAATTTGTTTGTCCCACAATCTCCATTAATTTTCGCCCACACAACTACTTCTGACTTCGGTGGAATCAGTTCACTGCCTTCTAAGACCACTTGTTTGCTGCTGTATGTGGAATCGTAGCCAATGCTTAGTGGTACTTCCATGTTCTTATACTCCATAACCTTGTTATTCAAGTCGATCTTGATACCTTGCTCCATCAAGAAGTCCACTTCTATGATTACCTCATCTACGATCTGCGCGACTATAAAGCTGTGTAACACCGTCACATTCCCTATTGAGACCTTACATGTTACTTCTCGCACCACTTGTGTGTCCTCACCAGTCGCCGTTTTCAATATTGCTCCAGGGAATGGTCTCACTTCTTTAGTGATCAGGTCAGTTCGAATGATGGAGTGTGATGCGACCGTATCCACTGTTAATTTTCGCGCTCGTCCATCCACATATCCACCAATAGTAATGTTGCTCGTTTTCCTACCAATTTGCGAGACGGAGATTATGGGGCATTCAATTGCAGGAGCCAGCATACGCCCTTTTAGACTGGCTCGTTTTAGTTTAACGACTGAGAAGTTGATGGTTTATCCTCCTCAGCCTTCCGTTTGCGCTGTCCTTCCTGTATGCTGGAACCCGTTTTGCATTCGCGTGCGAAGTGACCAGGCTTTCCACATTTAAAGCATTTCCCAGCCTGATTCTTGCCACCAGAACGATTCATTCCTTCTAACTTCTCCTCCTGACTTCAGAGTTCTCAATATTTCGGTCATCACATCTGCTGTTTCAACCTCCACTTTATTGACTTTGTATGCTGGTCTGCTTATGAGTGCCGCCGTTTCACGTGTTTGAGCATACGCCACTGTTTCAGCGAATGTTAACTTTGGATTCGCATATGTCTTTCGCTTGGTGTAAACGTCTTTTATGCCGCTGATGAATTTTTGTATTTTCACCCTTTCGAAATGCTCACCCGATGCGTCTCCGATGGCTAAATGAGCCAATCTCTCAATTTCCGAAGCATATTCCTGTAGAGATTCGTTGGGTTTCTGGTCGCGCTTTTCTAGCTCCATCTGGTAAATTTGTCTTCTGTGTTCGCTACCATACCGTCTTTCCAGGGCTCGCATCAATCCGTCGTAATCATTTCTCTCATAATCAGGTACAGTTTGCAAAAGTTCTGCCGCAGGTCCTTCCAACGCAACGAATAGTGCAGCAGATTTTTCCTCCATGCTCCATTTATTGGTTTCAGCCGTCTTTTCAAACTGGAGCTTGAAGACTTGGAAGGGAATTTTTCCGTCAAACGATGGTTTTTTTACCTTGGGAGCGTTCACTGAAGTGGTTGGACGATTTAACTGCAAATCCCGGAAACGGGATTGACAATGTGTTGACTTTGGCTTCAATTAATTCTTCTATTTTTTTTTGCCGACCGTGCAATTCGTTGACTTTGCTCTCAATTAGATCCTGTCTTTCCTTAAGTTCTGCATTATCTTTCTCCAGATTTTGCTCTATTTGCGCGATGGTTCCTCCTAAGGATGATATTTGCTCCCTCTGTTCAACCATTTGTGATGTAATGTTGTCATTGCAGACATTTTGGTATCCATCTTTTATGAAATTTCAGCCAACAACATGTTCATGTCCATACCGGTAGATGAGCCAGGGGCATTTTCTTAAATCTTACCTGATGGCTGCTCCAACCCCTTCGCAGAATCAATTGCTTCTTCTTTGTCAATGTCCTTCAAGGATACATCTTCATCCTCGCGACGGAATTCGTACTGGTTCAAGTCGGTGCCTTCGACTTCCATTGCTTCTCGCAGTCTCGATTGCAGCTCTGCCTTATTTCCAGTTGTAGACGATCCTCGCTTGCCCAACTCCTTCTTGAGAAGAGGTATCGTCAAATCTTGAATCTTCACCATTTTCGATTACTATCCTTTGGAATTTATTTAACAATCCCACTTCTGACACCAATTGTTACGATCTCGCTGATTAACCTCGATGATTTCCTTAATCTTTCGGGTACGACCTCTGGATTGTTAAATAAAATCGCCAACTTAATTTGCAGTCTCTTTATTTATAAAGACTTAATTAATGTCCTTTTAATTATTCGGTAATTCACAATTCAATTACAATTTACGTTACTATTTACAATCACTTGTACACAACTTTCACAATGTACTGTTTTTATTACTTTACTGTAATGTAATCTCCACGAGTTTAATACACAACTGATTACTCTTGCAGTCGAATGTCGTCCTTATATACTTGTTTGCTGCTTGAAAAACGAAACCCCTGGAATAATCGCGTCGTTTACGATAATCGCCTCGCTTACGATAATCGTCGTTTACGATAATCGCCTCGTTTACGATAATCGTCGTTTACGATAATCGCCTCGTTTACGCTCTAGAACGTGCCAGTTGTCGGCTCCTCTCTTTCATCTGTCATTCGCTTCGCATTTTCGCCACACTATAGACATTTTTGAAAAAATTAGTTATACTTCATATTTTACTTTTAATATATTTTATTTCCTTAAAATAATAATTTTTATTACTTGTATATACCACATTCAGCCTTTTTATATACACGAAAAAATTCCACACGAAAAACTTTGAATGAAAAGTCTGAGAAGCACTCCAGCGGTATCAAAACTGTTCACTGAAGTGTCTGATTTTACAAAAATTATCAACAGTTCATAGGAGTACTAATAAGCATTTATTAAAATTTAAAAAAATGCATAACTAACTTTATGGGCAACAAGGCGCAGTTGTGCTTAAATATTCATAAAAAATAATTATGGATAAATAAATAAAATAAAAAAGTCTTACCAAAACTGATTAGTAAATCAATACACGGCGAGAGAGTGTCACTTTAGTTTATCTTTAATTTACTTACTGAGATTTTAAAAAGTTTTAGATTTCTTTGCAATATCATTGTCAACACATACATATTGTTACGATCTTGCTGATTAACCTCGATGATTTCCTTAATCTTTCGGGTACGACCTCTGGATTGTTAAATAAAATCGCCAACTTAATTTGCAGTCTCTTTATTTACAAAGACTTTAATTAATTTCCTTTTAATTATTCGGTAATTCACAATTCAATTACAATTTACTTAACTATTTACAATCACTTGTATATAACTTTCACAATGTACTGTTTTTATTACTTCAATGTAATGTAACCTCCACGAATTTAATTCACAACTGATTCACGACTGATTGCTGACTGACTGACTTGCAGTCGTATGTCGTCCTTATATACTTGTTTGCTGCTTGAAAACGAAACCCCTGGAATAAACGCGTCGTTTTACGATAAACCTCTCGCTTACGATAATCGTCGTTTACGATAATCGTCGTTTACGCTCTAGAATGTGCCAGTTGTCGGCTCCTCTCTTTTATCTGTCATTCGCTTCGCATTTTCGCCACACTGCCCTCCACCTAAGTCTGATCGTCCCGATCAGACACATTCGCTGTTCCAAACGCAGCAAGCCTCTCTAGGTGGACCACTTTCATCTTGCTTCCTGGGCTCCCAACATTCTGGATTCGATACACTGCGTCATTTAGCCGTTTGATTACCTTATATGGACCCTCCCAAACGCATTGAAGTTTTTGGGACAAACCTCTCTTCCGTTGTGGACTGCACAACAACACCAAATCTCCACTTTGAAAGCCTTCAGAGTTCATTGCTTTGTCATACCTGGCCCTCAATTTGTAATGGTTTCGTGGTTTTGGCCCTTTAGTTGCTATGCACTTCTTGCAATTAGCAACCCACTCAGCGATCGATTGAAGACAACCAACCCAATAGAACCTCTGTTTGATCTTCTCCAGCATTTTCTTAATGCCTAGATGCTCTCCACTAGGACCATTGTGAAATTCCTTAAGAATATCCGGAATTCTTAACCTCGGAACTACTATAAGCTTCAGAGAGCACTGGCCATCATCTTCACTTTCCCATACTCTATGCAAACAGCCAGATATTAACTCTAAACTGTTCCATTGTGCCCAGTATGCCTTCGCGATGGAATTTCCCTTTGCCATTTGTTCCTTACTTGGCCTCCAATCCGCGCATTACCAATTCCAAGTCTGGGTCTTCTTGCTGACATTTTCTTAAGTGGCTTGCCTCCCACTTTCCTGCTCGTGTAATTGTTATTCGCTGGACGTTTATTATGCCCTCAGCTTTTGAGCATCGTTTGCGTCGTCTTTCCTCTCTGTTGGAGCCCGACTGGCATTCGCGTGCGAAGTGACCTGCTTCTCCGCAACTGAAGCACTTTCCATCTTGATTCTTAACACCACAACGATTCATTCCTGCTATCGACTTCAGAGTTTTCAATATTTCATTCCTCACATCTGGTGTTTCTACCTCCAAACGCTTCACTTTGTGGGCCGGCTTACATAGCAGTGCCGCTGCTTCACGTGTCGTTTACGCTCTAGAACGTGCCAGTTGTCGGCTCCTCTCTTTTATCTGTCATTCGCTTCGCATTTTCGCCACAATATGTATATGTGAAATTTTTTTTAACAAGTACCGTAACCGGAAAAGGAAGTACTAACACAATTACTGCACTTTACATTTACTACCGACACAAAACACTAAAAAACATAAATATCACTTTTCACATTATTACTCATCATAATACAATCAATAAATCATAATTTTTAATAAGTTTTTAGCTAAAATACCCAAAATTCACGAAAATATCACGAGCCCGACGCGTAAAACAAATTTTGGCGGTTCAAACTGACTAAATGCAATGGTCAAGAAAGCTACGAAGAGGAAGCAAAAGGAAATGCAACTTAAGCCGTCGACCCAAGCACGACTTCTGCATTGCAACGAACTCTAGATGGAATAAATTAACATTTTCTAGTGCAAAACTTGAAAAAGAGGGTAAAAAAGTGAATATCAGATGAAAGAAACAAAAGACATAACTGGCATGTTCTAGAGCGTAAGTGGAGAACATTCGTTATCGAGAACGATTCGATCATTCCAGGCGGTTGGTAGTGAACAATCGACTAGTATATAAGGGCGACAAACAACTGCAAAGCTATACAGTCGCAAAGTAAACAATACAGCGAAGTAATAAAAAATAGAACATTGTGAAAGTTGTAATACAAATGATTGTAAATAGTGAAGTGAATTGTGAATAACTGAGTAATAAAAGGACATTTAATAAATTCTTTATCAAATAAGAAACTGCTAATATAGTTAACGACTTTTATTTAACAATCCAGTGATCGGATTCGAAGGATTTGGGAAATCATCAAGCTTATTCAGCAGAATTGTTACAGTACTATGATAAAAAAAATTTATAAGCTTAGTAAGTTTTTTGCACAATTTCAAGGCAGAAAAGTGCGTGTGGTCACCTTTACACCAACTGCCTGTTAATTATGTATAACTATCGACTTTTACTGCAACTTTTGATACAGCAACAATTATATATATATATTTAATTATTTCAATATTACTAATTAAATATATGTTTTCTTTTATTAAATAGTAAAATTAAGTTTTCCATTTAAACAACAATACATAAAAAGAAATATAAGCTGTTATCGATTATCATTTACACATTAAATTTTATAACGATAATTGGCTTATCGAAGCACATGTTGATGGAATTTGCAACTAAAAGCTAGTAAACAATTAATTTGTGAATTAATAGCAAAGTGTTCTCTAGAGATGACCAATACTGGACAGAATGTGTCGAAAGGCACAATAAATGATGGTTTAATTAATAGTAGTGTTATTTTTCGCCGGAATCGTGCACTAGGCTATGTTAGCAACAGTGTGCCAGCGACAATTCGTTATGTGCGTCGCCGTAAGGACACATTAATCACAACATGCATTGGTCGCTCCTTTCAAGTGTACACGGCCAGTCACTTTCGTTTGATACACGTTGGACCTGTGCATCCAGATGAAATAACAGCTTTGGCTATGGATCGTATGCATACGTACACGGCTAGCAATCGTTGTATTTATGCTTGGCGTGCCGGTAAACACCAGCGACACGTGTTTCGTGGCCATACGGCAAATGTACATTTGTTACTGCCTTTTGGTAGCCATTTAATTGCCGTTGATGAGGCGAATGTTCTACGTGTTTGGGACATTGCCACTGAGGAGGTATATTTGGAATTACAGTTCAACGCGGAAGAGTTTTTAATAACGGCCTTGACACATCCACCTGCTTACCTAAACAAGATTGTATTGGGCTCACAACAAGGTATGCTGAAAATATGGAATATCAAAGAAAATCGTCTGGTGTACAGTTTTGCTGGCGAGAGCAGCAAAGTTACTTGCATACAGCCATCGCCGGCACTTGATGTTGTGGCCGTAGGACACCAAGATGGTACTATTGTTGTATTGAACCTCAAGTTTGATGACGTTCTCGTAAAATTCAAGCAAGACTGGGGTGCTGTTTCACAGATTACATTCAGAACAGATGGACCACCAATTATGGTAACTGCTTGCACCAATGGTCATGTAGCATTTTGGAACTTAGAAGACCGGAAGGTAATTTATTTCATTAATATAATACATATACAAAAAATATATATTATACATTTCGTACAAAGATTGCTGGTCAACTGCAAGCTCATGAGGACGTAGTTAGTACTGCCATTTGCTTCCACAATGAGCCCTTACTCTTCACTACTTCGCCGGATAATTCGATGAAATTATGGATTTTTGATATGCCTGATAATGGCGCACGTATGCTACGCATAAGAGAGGGCCATACTGGACCGCCGTTGTGTATACGATATCATGGTAATAGTGGCAGAATGATACTTTCTGCCGGGGAAGATAGCGCTTTACGTGTATTTAGCACCGTAACTGAGTCATTTAATAAAAGTATGGGCAAAGCTAGTTATAATAGGAAGCTTTCAAAAAAGAAAAGTAAGAGGACATTTTAACCATAAATATTCAAGTTAATTTTTTTCCCTATGAAATATTGACACCTTTTCAGATCGCTTCGAAGAGGACTCGCAACGCATGCCTCCAATCATCGAATTTACTAGCGAGACGGCACGTGAACGCGAATGGGATAATATAGCAGCTATTCATGAAGGCATCATACAGACGACTACATGGTCATTTCATAAAAATCGTATGGGTGAACATCGATTAGTGCCACAACAATTCCAAAACAAGAATCGGACTAACTTCAATGCTATTACGACGTGTGTAACATTGACGCATTGTTGCAACTTTGTAATTATTGGTATGGACGCTTCTTAGCAGTTCTTACAGTGGACCTTATTCAATTTTTCTACGCATATAGGTTATTCTAGTGGTGATTTAGAGCGCTTCAACATTCAAAGTGGAAACCATCGCGCAAGTTATGGTGCGCCGGCGCACAAGACCGCTGTTCGTGGTGTGGTGTCCGATATACTAAATCAGTTTGTTATTTCCGGTTGCGGTGAGGGCTTACTAAAATTCTGGCCGTTTAAAGAGAAAGGTAAAAACCTATTTTTTAACATTTAAATTAATGTAAAGGTAATTCTATTTTTTTTTTTTTTTTTTTTGGCGATTGTAGTGAGCAATTACATCAAGTGTTTGAAATTTACTGAAGGCATATCTCTACTGCGCATACATCGTGAAAGTGCTATGCTCGCTGTGGCCTTAGTCAACTTTTCTATACGCATTGTAGATGTAGATACGCGCGTTGTGGTGCGTAAATTTGAAGGACATATTGCCAAAGTAACGGATATGACTTTCAGTCCGGATAGCCGCTGGCTTCTTACCGCAAGTATGGATTCCTCCATTAAAGTATGGGATGTACCATCATCGTACATGATTGACCATTTCAAAGTTGACCGACCATGCATATCGCTGACTATGTCACCGAATGGTGATTTCCTAGCAACAGCGCATGTTAACTATTTGGGTATATATTTGTGGGCTAATAAGATGCTCTTCAACCAAATTACCCTACGCTCAATCAATCCATATAGTACGCCTCCGTTTGTTGGTTTGCCAATTAGTGCCAGCGATGAGATGGACGTTGCGGATCTTATGGAGAAAACAAAATTGAATGGTTCCGCTGATTCTGATGATGATGATAGTAATGATGAAGATATGAGTGATGTCGAAGCGGGCCCAGAAATTAATACAATTTATGAGTCACCATTACAACTGGATACTGAATTAATTACACTTTCTGGCGCCGCTGCGTCACGTTGGCAAAATTTACTAGATCTCGAGGTAATAAAAAAGAGAAATAAGCCTAAGGCACCTCCCAAAGTACCAAAACAAGCACCATTCTTCCTGCCAACTGTAGCCGGCTTAGATATGAAATTCGAAATTGGCGAGGCGCTTGACAATGCTAATGATAATGATGGCTCTCGTGTCTTGCAACCTGGTTCCGGTGGTCTTAGCACACTAACCAACTTTGGTAAGATGCTACATGACGCTGCGGATAGTAAACAATACGAAAAGTGTGTAGATCATCTCAAGCAACTTGGACCATCAATGATTGATTTTGAAATTAAATCCTTGCATCCGACGGCCGGTGGTTCCTATCGCGTAATGATCGCATTTTTGAAAACGATTGAGTGTATGTTTGAATCCCGTATTAATTTTGAATTAGCGCAAGCTTATTTAAGTGTATTCCTACGTGCATATGGTACCGATTTATTGGATTCAGAAGAAGTGATCGAGGCATTGGAGTGTGTTTCTGAAATGCAAGAGAAAAGTTGGAAGGTTGTCGAAGATAAGCTTTTATTTGGTTTAGGTGTAGTAACCGCTTTAAGAAATTTCGTGTAGAAAATTGTTAGATTTTTTCCTTTCGTTTATTTTACTTTGTTATCAATACCTATTAATCCCTTGAAATAGTTTGCTGTACAAAAATGATACACATAATACATACAAAAATATTTGGAAAAATGTACTATTGTTTTAAAATACAAATGAAAAAAAAATTTTATAACAGTAAGTAGGTACTGCTAAGCATCAGAGCCGATTCTCGCGCCTAATGGGAAAATTGGTTAAAAAATAAAAATGAAGATTGGCTTCTTTCTAAAACAATAGTTAAAATATAGATATTTGATTTTAAATCTGACCATTTTGGTGATTTTTTTATTGGCTTTAGTGTTACAGTTGAAGTATCAAAACTACAGAAATTATTTAAATCACATAGAAATCGTCTAAATAATGCTTAGGTTGCCTCTTGAATTTTAATTTTACATAAAAAAAGGCCTTTGAAGGCACTGATGCCTAAAATATACATACATATATGTATAAAATAAAATTCATTTTTCATTTACTTGTTGCGACAAAAACTTTCAGCAAGTTATTTGATAAGTATTCGATTTCAAAAATTCCTTCGAAGAAATAAAATACATGAAATAATTTAATTATCATTTTATAGTATATTTGCCGTTAATGTAACCATTTAAATTATTAGTTCCTTTTGAATTTCTATATTGTTTTCTAAAAAGTGATATTGTGTAGCTCTTGTAGCATGCGCTTCGTTTAATACATTGCGTCTAGATATTTCCGAAAAAGGAATTTTAAAAACGTTTCATATTTGCAATATTCTCATTCTATGAATTTAATGTTGTGGTCAAAAACGAAACATTGCTGATGCATAGCCACATAATCGAGGGATATTCTACGCTAAATGCTCTCGTCAGTTAATCCAGTGTTTCACTGTTGTTTTTGCTGCTGCTGTTGTTGTATAGGTGATGAGATGGCTGTTTAGCTTGTTAAAATTTATCTAGTGCTTGTGTGTGGGTTGTTCACGGCTCATTTGTAGGATTATTTAAACAATTATTATATATAATTTGTTAGTTGGAGATGTTTACGGTATGCGCTTAACTCGACGAGCATTGTTCTATTCTAGGTCCTTGCTCATAGCCACGATCATCTTCCTCATACGCCATGCGCTGATGTTGTTGTTGACGACGCTGCTTAGGATCAAATTCCTCCTGAAATTGTTAAAAAAAAAATTATAATTACTTTTTTGTTTAAATATTTTCAATTTAAAGGAACATACCAATTCGACATTCTCAGCTTCAACTGGTATATTAACTTCGGGCCTCGGTGGCAGACACTGCTCAAGTGCGGGGATCACACCCAATGGAATTGATGAGGGAAAGATAACTTCAAACTGTATGATCAAGCGACCTTTCTCTAGTGGATTCTTAAAAAGAGGCATGCCTTCGTCCATGACACATTTTGTCATTTCATGTTTGACAACCTCACCACGTTTAGTGCGAATGACCAGATCACGATCATCGAGTGTTTTAATAACACGCTCAAAGCCACAGAGGGCTTCCACTAATTGAATTGGCATTTTCATCATTAAATCAGTGCCAGCATGTACAAATGTTGAATGCTCTTTCTCATCTAATAAAATTATAATATCACCAGGTTGTGAGTCTGGTTCGTGATCACCTTCGCCGTTGAATACAATTTTTTGACCATCTCGCATGCCTTTCTCTATATGCACTTCCAATACTTTACGTTCCCTCACTGTTTTGCGGCCATTGCATTGTTTGCAACGATCTTTCTCAGAGATCATCTCACCAGTTCCCATACATTTACGACAAACTTGTTCGGTGTGCTGCACTAAACCAGGTCCAATTTGTTGTACACGAGTTTCTACACCACTACCACGGCATTGCATGCATTTCTCAATGGCGCCCTTTTTGCCACCACGACCTTCACATTTGTCGCAAATCACATTCTTCTGTAGGGCCAATTTACGCGTAGCTCCATTGTACAATTCTTCCAGCTGTACGGCCATTTGATGTACAACATCCTTGCCACGACGTTCACGACGTCGGCCACCGCCGCCAAAACCAGCCCCAAAGAATTTCTCAAAGAAGTCCATGGGACTACGGAAGTCACCTGTGTCAGCACCGCCTTTCTTGATCGCCGCTTCGCCGCCTTCATCGTAGATCTGCCGCTTCTCACGATCTGACAGCACCTCATACGCCTGTGAAATTGCCTTGAAACGTTCACCCTCATTTGGGTTTTTGTCAGGATGATATTTTAATGCTAACTTTCTGTAGGCTTTTTTCAGCTCTTCAGCACTGGCGTCGGGTGTTACACCCAACAGGTCATAATAACCAGTTTCCTTAACCATTTTCTCTTATTTCAGTATAATGCTAAGAATCGGAAAATTTGCAGACTCAAAGCTCTTTCAATTGAAAAAAAAAAGACGAAAACGTACGACCTGAAAAGTGTAGAGAAATAAACGTAGTGAGCAAAATATAAGAACGAGATATTAATTCTATTTTTTTTTTAGTTTTTGAAGGAATTTACATTTCTTGAAAAAATGTGTATTCTTACATCGTCAATCTAATATGCACTGACAAACGACTGATGTAACAACCCAAGTCACAAGCTTACTGAAATATTATTTAATTTCGGCTATGCTTGGTACATAAAAATCTACACAGAGATAAGTACATTTTTGCAGTGATTACATACACATTATACCATCACTTACAATACGTAAACTTGAAGAACTATATTAATTCAGCTAATTTCATAAAATATTTAATTCCTTTCCATCTTTTTGATATACTACGTGACTTCCAAATCAATACTCATAAAAATGCTAGAAAGTTCATGGAACGGCTGGTATTGATAGGTACTATATAGAACTTTCTTTTCATTTCTACCTGTACCTCGTCGTTTCATCATCTTGTTGTTTTATTGTCAGCAAGTAGATACAAAAGTGAATAAATGTTTAAAAATAACAACTCTTATTTTCATACACCTACGCAAAGTTTTAATTTATAACGCAATAGTTCAATTTTGCACATATTATAATTAGGAAATGTCCAGAAAAAAAATAGTTTAGCTACAAATGATTTTTGATTTTTATTTAGAGGGGAAAAGTGCATTGCAAAGTAGCGAGTAGTATCAGATACATTCAGCAAAACTACACGAACAAAATCGACGAATTACGAACACTAAACTACCGATTATTAATGAAGTCTGCAGCAGGAATATCGATTTTACCTTCGTCACCGCCTCCGTCTAGCAACAAAATGTGTCTACATAAGTTTTTGCCAAAATTTGGACACCAGCAGCTCATCGCTATTTATTTCCCATTCAATTCCAGCTTATTTAATTTTATTAAAACAAAGTTCAATATGATATACACATGAGTTCCGGACTATTGACCTATCGACGTCATTTTTTCACCACTATAATTTTGTAATTTTCTTCATTATATAGATGCGTATTTTAAAAAATTTGATTTGCATTGGCGTCGAAACGAGTTTTGTTGTAAATGATCTAATATTAAATAATTCCTTGAAAACTACCTTTAGCCCAACGAGTTGGGCAGTACTAACAACGCAATTTATACATACATATATAGTTTTTCCATTTTTAATTACCTGTGCTATAGTGTACCGAACTTAAGGAAAACTATTTAGTTTGTAAAAACCGTTTCTTTATATTTTGTATCAGCTCAGCTCTTATCTTGTACTTTTTGTAATATAAACGCTAGAATAATTTACACAATATTTCCTTCAAACTCACAACAGAAACGTGGTCACACTGCGATCAAGATAAACCTCCGACGAGAATAAACTTCAAATGAGTGCCTTGATTTTCGAATGAGGAAATGTGAACGATGTGAATACCAATCCAATGTCTGACGAATGAATTTTCTAGAATAGAAACGTGAATGTTGGTAATGCCGTTCTCTTCGATAATTATTTATCGTAGAGTTGTATTATTGTACCGAGTATTATTTAGTGTTTGAAAGACCACCATGCTTTACTGAAATTATTTTTTTATTGTTATCTGCGTTATTTAAAAATTATTCGTCATTTGTTAAAAAGTCAATGAAAACCATGTAACAAAATTACTTCCAAATTTTGTAATCGCTATTTATTGCTACGATTTTGCTAATTCAACCTCAATGATTTCCCAAATCCTTCGGGTATCTCTGGACTGTTAAATAAAAGTCACCAACTTTATTTGCAGTTTCTTTATTTATATAGAATTTATTAAATGTCCTTTTATTACTCAGTAATTCACAATTCACTTCACTATTTACAACTACTTGAATTACAACTTTCACAATGTACTCTTTCTTATTACTTCACTGTAATGTAATCACCAACGCGTTTACTTTACGACTGATTCACTTACTGATTCTCTGCAGTTGTGTGTCGCCCTTATATATCACTCGGTTGTTCGCAACCAACCGCCTGGAATAATCGAATCGTTCTCCATAACGAATATTCTCGGTTTACGCTGTAGAACATGGCAGCTATCGGCATCTCTCTTTCATATGACATTCGCCTCGAATATTCGCCACAATATTGTTACGATTTTGCTGATTGTTAAATATTGTGGCGAAAATGCGAAGCGAATGACAGATGAAAGAGAGAAGCCGATAGCTGGCATGTTCTAAAGCGAATTCGAGAACATTCGTAAAGAGAGAGATTCGATTATTCTAGACGGTTGGTTATGAGCAACCGGGAGTTGTATATAAGGGCGACACACGACTGCAGAGTCAGTCAGTCAGTAATCAGTCGTGAAGTAAAAGCGTTCGAGATTACATTACATTGAAGTAATAAAAACAGTATATTGTGAAAGTTATATACAAGTGATCGTAAACAGTAAAGTAAATTGTAATTGAATTGTGAATTACTGAGGAATCAAAAGGACATTAATTAAATCTTTATAAATAAAGAAACTGTAAATTAAGTTGGCGATTTTATTTAACAAGGAAGGATTTGGGAAATCATCGAGGTTGATTCAGCAAAATCGTAACAATATTTTGCGTTTAGAATTCCATATAAATTTTAAGCACATAGTTATTAGTATACAATTTGGGAAACATCTCCATTATGGTTCCATACTTTGGGGGAAAAGAATGACAGGGGTGGTAGGGGTTCCACCCGCTTTCAGCAACTGAAAACCAAATCCGCCGGAGACCTTTAATATTAGATATTTAGATTTAGACCTTTGATATTTAAAGTTGAAGTTTCAAAAAATGTCAACTTCAACTCTAGTGTTTGTGTCTCAAAGCAAATACTCTTTATAAATATATTTATTGACTTTAATTAATTTTTCAAATATATCTTTATTTTAAAGAATAGATCGTAGCCACAAATATTCAAAAAATGGAATGGAATGAAGCACCTTGTGAACACCGACATCTTCTTGAAATAATCGAAACTTTTTAGGACAATAGTAAAATTCTTTGAGAACATTTTCAAGAGAATGAAAAGCTATTAGTGTAACACGAGTAATTGGAAACTTAATTACATTTCACTGTCACGCCTCTTTCTATATTTATTACAAATTATGTGGCAAAAATAAGTTAAACAACGAAATTAAAATGTTTTTTTAAAAAAGATATGTTAAACGAAAAAACATTTTGCTGTGTATGACAGCTACCTTAGCAGAGCAATATACAGAAAGTCGATTTAATGTGATTACTAGCTGCTGAAATTTACGATTACTACAGAATATTTTACATCACTACTGAAGTGAAAGCAAATCTATCGCCGAAACCAATTACCGACTTAACAGTCGATAAAGAAGTTCAAACCTAATTTTCAGTACCGCTGCTAGTTTTTTGGTACATTTTTTATATATTAAAGTGATCTCTATTCAAAACTACAGTATTTAAAACATTAATATAAAGCATATATTCAATTCAATAATTAAATAAAATCATATATGTATTGCATTAACTTTCAACACTACGAATTTCGGCGCCCTCTGTCTGTCAATTTTACTAACAATTGGGGATGCTAGGTCAGCTGTTCAAATTGTGGGTCCAATTGGTTTTCTTGTGTTATAAAATACAATTACCTCGAATTTGGAAAATATAAATAAATATGAAACATGCACAATTTATTGCACGTACCGTGATGGTACAAAAGAATAATGTGGAAGAAGCCTGTCGTATGTTAAATCGTATTTTGGGAAAAGAAGAAATATTCGATCAATACCGGCGAACACGCTTTTACGAAAAACCATTCCAGGTGAGTAGATATGCATACGAGAAAAATTTAATTAAATATGTATTCATTATGGTTGCAGGTTCGTCGCCGTGTTAACTTTGAAAAATGTAAAGCAATTTACAATGAGGATATGAATCGAAAAATACAATTTGTGCTACGCAAAAATCGCACAGAGCCATTCCCTGGTTGTAGTTGATTTATTTTTACAAATCAATAGTGTAAATAAAAATAAATATACGTTGTTACAAACAAAAAATAAAAATAAATACCATGTACCAATTTTTATTAATAAGAGAAAATAACATAAGTTACTTAGCAAAATATTTGGCATAGGTTCAATTAGAGCTTTAAAGCTTTCTACGCTGCTATGAGAGCTTTGTGGACAGCGGCTGGCAGTGAAAACTGTTTTGGTTAGGATAATAGTAATCAAAGTTTTTCTTACTTTCGAGCAGAGCGGACGTGTTGACATAAACTTAAGTGGTATGTAATTAGAAAAATAGTGAAGTGAAGTAAAAAAAAAGATGGTTACAAATATATATCAGCAAACTAGAATGAGACTGAAACTCAACAATTTTGACTGTTTATACTCAAAAGCATATATTTTTAGCAATAGTTCGATTCTTTTTTTGCAAATTTTAAGGCACGTCGTAAAGCAATTTCTGCTGTGTACGAGCCGCGAATTTTAAAGTTGTCATTAAAGGATATTTTTATACGGATTCCTATTGCTAATGTGAATATTGTTAATATTTTTTTTTTTGCGAAGTATTGGACATTAGGTATACGTATATGTATAACTAACTTCCGCTCGACCTACAACGCTTAACATTCACACATTCATATATACGTACATTTAATTGACAAACTTTGATTAGAGTTTGCTGCTAAAACTAGTAGCATATATTTAGGATTAATGAAAAACTTAGTTTGAATTTTTATTGACTTCTTGGAAAGTCTGAAAATTTTCTTCCTTGTTTGTGCATGTGTGTAGTATGATTTTAAGACGGAAGTGTTGCTGCAACTATTTTCTGCTTGGGCTGCATTTTGTACTGCACTTTCATAAGCACGTAAGGCTTAAATTTCAAGGGCGAATGGGCAGTTTCGAAATGGTTACACCAATAAATAATAGGCCAATGTGTATAATATAACATTAAAATATATAGTACGTATGTATGTACATATGTAGATGCTTATGAAAAGTTGAATGTGCCTGTCTATCTAATAGTGTACATAATACAATGAAAATTATGCAAAGTGCATTAAATCTACATTGAAATGTCAACGTAATTGTAATGGTAATGTTGCTTTTATTCTAAATCCCTACCCACACTTTATCCATGTCATCCTTTTCAACACAATTGCGCAACGAGCCTCTTATGAAGCTCGTCTTTAATATCCTACTATACGGTAAACACACATACTTACATACCTATGTACATGTTGATATTTTGTGTGACTATCATTCTTCCACAATATGTCACGTTGTTGGTACTGTTTTTCTTAACTTTACATTTTTGCATAGTTGTTTTTGTTGTGGAATATCGATTTGTTGGTGTTTTCAAGCTATTTTTAGATACTGAAGCGCATAATGTGTTCTGAGTAAGAGTACTCATGTACCCGATGGTCCCACTATAATACACTATACACACATACATATGTAGATATATACATACATATATACATCGTTACGTGCGCCTGTGAATACTTTGAATGGCTTAATGTAATCGATGACGGTCTTTGAATCCTCTGAATTGTGTTTTATTGCAAGGAGTAACTGCATTATAAGCGACTAATGTAAATTTCGCCATTAATTCTTTGAGAACGGGGAGCAGTTTGTGACCTAATAAAAATCCGTATATAAAAATCCGTTTATTCTGAGAGTTATTGGCGTTTAGTCGACTCTTATGCCCGGTATGCCTTAACGTAGTAGCCCACAAGGTGCCTAAAATCTAATAGTTCCCGCGACATTTGGGCCTATATACCGGATTTTCATCCAGCCAAGGACTTGTACTGGGCAGAGTAGATAAAACCGGGAAAACATGCCAACAAAGGAGATTACTAACGATATGCCTCCTTACCTTACTATAATAAACACTCAGATCCTGGTAGCATTGGATCTGTCATAAGCTTTTAACGCGGCCAACCAAGTAGTGTAACTAGAGGATATTGTGGCATCCTCAATACCTCCGGGGTTGACGAGGTGCACCATGAATTACCTCAGTGGTTAACATGCATCGGTAGAGTTTAAAACTCCGAAAAATTAAGCGAGAGATTCCGGAGGGTGGTGTCATGTCACCGCTATTATTCCAAGCTTCCTCCACTACCGGAAGACGGTTTTCTGTTCTGTTCGCTTTGTAACCACTGAAGTGATTTTTGGTACAGATCCTTCTCCAATTTGTGGTTTTGCGTCTTGATGTTTTCTCAATAAATTGGAGGAACCTACAGTTTATTCTAAGCCGCCTCCTAACGGCCGATGGATGTGTATGTGGAGCTTTTATTGCATGTAAAAAATAATTTCGGAGGGCTGGACATTCCCTGCTGAGGGGCGACCGCAATTAGAAAAAATAGTTTTCTATAATTTTGGATGCTGGTCGAATTGGCACTAGAACCCTGGACTTCCGAATGAAAGTACTTAATACTAACCACTCTGACACCAGTTGACGAGACTAGAAGCCTTCGTACTGTGGCGGAGAACCTACTTAAGCTTTCTATGCACCACTTACGCAGTGAAAAATCTATGCTCCCAGTTGCGGAGCATAATGCTATGCTGCCAAGATGGTCTCTACATTAACATCTGCGGGAAGTAGAAGCATCACCTAGGTACATCACAAATTCAGTAGTTGACTTGAAGGACTCTATTCAGCCCCGTACAACCGAGCGGATGGACCTGGATCGATAAACTTTCTATCCGTGAGACTTGACTCCGAAATACTTAACGTATGAATCTACGCGTTGGTGGTTAGTATCTCACCACCTCGAGAACCAACTCATCTAACACCTTTCTTACTCTGGTCCGAGCCCATCGAAACAGCTCGTTTCCTGGATGCCTTCGATGAAATATACTGATTTTAACTGCTCCTTGACGGCCGCAAGCCCCTACCTCTTGTACTTCATTATTTTAGCGAAGATAAATAGATATAGAAGCGAATCTTCACTGCGACATTAGGTCTATTATGCCCATCCTTCGAACCTGTTAGGAGATTTGAGAGACTTGGAAAACTTTCATTTGATTTTCTATTGGTAAATTATGATATTTTGATTGTGTTTTACGCGAAAAAAGTCGATAAAAAGGTTGTAAAATTTTAGAAACCAATAAATTTTTCATGATTTTGACAGCCTGCATGAAATAGAAAAAACAAAATACACGACAATTGTTGCACTTTGCACCGCACAGTGTGACTTTTTAAAACAATAGAAAGCCAAAAGTAAAAAAAAAACTATGTTAGCCGATCGTAATAATTTTTGATTTAATATTTGCAAAATATTTCTCTGTTACGAATATGCACTTTAAACATACCAAAAAACAACAGTTAAACTAATAACCGTAATGAAACTTGTCTCCCGGCGACAGGTGCTAAATATAATTTCACAGTTTGAATTAGTAGTCTACTTAGCGGTCGCGTGATTTGGTTTTACGTAAATATTTTCGCATAAATCTTTCTTAATATTTGCCTTAGAATTTTTTATGGACAAAAATTGGCAAACACTAAAATCAAAGAGATTTTAGATTTTATTTTTCTCAAAGGAGCAAAACTATTCTAATTCTTTTTGAAATAACTATTTTCAGATTCTACATAAGCTTTTGTTGGTTTTTGCTCGAATCATTTTTATGGAGATTTAAAAATCATAGTTTGAAGTTTGGCTAAACGCTGGAAAAGAAAAAAATATTAATTCTATACTTCAAAATATTTTGAATGCTATGATTTTCACTATACATGCTAAAGTTCCAATCGAGTAAATAGTCGATTTCGCAAGACGAATTCTGAGTGATTTTTAAAGAAACTGGGTTTGACAGGTTATACAGCTGATGTTGAGCCACACCTTTCTCATAATATTCTTTAGATGGGAAGGCCTAAAATTACTTTTTTTGAATTATCTATTCCCTCAGAAAGGAGAAAGGCTAAGGAACTTATGTGTTATGAGCAGTAAAAATATACCAGACCAAGCTCTTGCAATTTTAGTGGTTTGAAATCTTTAAATTTTTCCGCACATCACTATGACTTAATAGGGCAGAATACCCGTACTTTTGAATTAAACAAAGAAAAAATATCTCTTTCATATAAAGAACTTACAATATACGGATGGACAGCTGAAAAAATAAAACCAAAATCAACATAGCCTTGAATAGATGTTTTCGTACCGCGGCAGGACTCCTCACTGCAACCCGACAGATGTCCTAAGAATAGAAGCACAGTATCAATTGGCTACTACAAAGGAGGAATGGCCAGCCTCGCAGTAAAGCCTTGACTCTACGAGACCATTCTTTACCCGAACATATGTGGGAATTCCAATCTGCGAACAAACGAACGGCAAGTGGCAGGGAAGCTTGTGCGATGGGAAACATAATATACTACCTTAACAAAAAAAATCCCCTATACCGATACAACCGTCTAAAAATCAGATATCATCCATGGTAAAAATCCATATGGACATGAGACTCTGAAAATACAAAAAAGGAAATACAAATGTTGAAAAGTTCAAAACCTGTTAATAAGAAATAAAAAATGAGTTCAATCCCGAACTAATCATACTCACTGCCGGTTCATACCACGGCGACTCATCTACATATGCTTTAGTAGAGCAAACTTCACGAGACTCCTTTAAAACTCTGAATTAAGTACAATTACCGTCACATGCAGGTATCTTCAATGCAAAACAAGCAGTCATATACGAAGCGGTAAAGTCAAAGGCAAACACATTGATATGCTCCAACAGCCAAAATGTCCTACAAGACATAGCCAATAAAAAAATAATCTAGTTTCCAGGCCATGTAGGAATTAAAGGTAATGAACATGCTGATCAAAAAATCAAAGAAGCACTCTGGTTATCTTTAACTGCAGAAGTATCTTGTAATAGCAGTGTTCTAACAAACTATTGTTTTGAAATACAAGAAGAACAACAACAAGAAAAATGGAAATCTTCTATTTCATTTCTCCGGTCGCTCAATCGTCAAATGAAAAAAACCAAATTGAAAATTTCACGAGGGAACAATGTATAAATATAGCAAGGATGAGAGTGGGAACCATGTTATTTAATACAACACACTATTATAACGAGAGTGATCCGGTTGAATATTCATTATGCTCAACACCATTGACGCCCGAACTCATGCTGCAACTTTGTCCGTTATCTCAGGTATCAGCACGAATAGATAAAGCACTAGACTGCAAGAAAATAGAAATAATCAACACAGTCAAAAACGTCTTGAAATTACATAACGTTTACCACAATACGTAACACAATTTTAAAAAGATTATGACCCACTAAACTTAAATAATATAATATTAAGTCAACACATCGTAACTTTCTACAACAGGGAACCAAATGGTCTTAGCTACCAGGAGTCCCATTCATGTATAGTTTATAAACTTTTTTGGAAGCTATGGTAAAAATAAATAAATAAATATACATAACTGTGTGAAAAGAGTAAAATTTTGGTGTTAACCTGAAGAAATATCGAATCTACATTCTACAATAATTCAAACAGATTAGTTAAACTTGAAAATGAGCAGTACTTTTGTGTAGTGAATGATTGAATGGAAAGTTTATAACACCCCATCGGCTTACAAATCATCTCAAAAGCGTTAGGTATGAGGAAAGGAAGGAAATAAATAATTTAGAAGACCCCTACGAATGAAAATTTGATGAAGAAATGCTTGGCCACAGAATTTCTCCTTTAAATCCGTTGATGCATGGAGTAGGTGGCTGCTGCTGCATTTTGTTTATCGAATGGAAATTCAGACATGGTGTATACGAAGTAAAGAAAATAAGGAGAAGATCAAAAAGAATAAATAATATATCCAATACAGATTTAGGACGGAATTTGGTCTTTTACTTGGTATACCAAAAGAGAAAGCAGGCAATATAAATAATCAAAACAGTTCGCAAATGCCGCTAAAATGGCAGATATTACAAGCATAAATATATATCGTTTGAAAAGATTTCGTACTATATTTTCCTGCATTCTATGTGGATTTCAAATACTCATAAATTCTATAGCTTTTGATCTCTGATATGCCACAGAGACAAGAAATATGTAGCTATCCAAATATGCATGGTACAATTTACCTGTTTCTGTTTCATGGAAAGGATATATTTGGAAGGAAACTCAAGAGTCCAGAAACAAAGATGTGCAAAATTATCATGAACATTTTACTAGAAAAATGTGAAGAATAGAAAGTAATATGGATTTGCTGCTCGGATTGTTCGTATCGTCAGATCCATTTAAATGCTGTTTACCAAAATTACCTTAGACAAACCGCCAAGTACTACCTAAGCATGTCATTTGTTTATTATGCGAATCGGTATACGACGAAAGTATCAACTCTTATTAACCTTTTACATGCTTATTTTCGTACTTTTTGTTATTTTAAGATTTCTAACCTTCTCTCTGTTCTAAAATGTTTTTATGCTTGTACGTTGATTCAAACTTTTTTTTTTAAATCTATCAATTTCTGCCTAGGGTTTTTGACAGAAAATTATTTATGTTTATTTCTACCAAAAAAAAAAAAAAAAAAAATTGCGACGGCACCCTAAAAACGACAAAAGTCACAATGTGCAACGTATTCGCTTGAGTTTTTTTCTTTCCAAAACACAAATTACCACTCACTTTGATTGAACTTTCAAAAAAAATTTCGATGAATGGATTGTTAAAGTATATATTTGGTAATTTGAAATAATCCGCTGTTTTGCCAATAGATAGTGTTTTTTTCCACTGATTTGAATAGATTTCAAAATATTTCTTGCTTGCGCTGTAGTACTTCCATTTAATTGTCTATATGTGTGTTAATTTTTTGGTTTTAAAAAATACTAAGAAATAATACATATATTTGTATTAAAATAAATATTTCCAACCTTGTTATTAACCAAAAACTCTCAGTGACTTGATAGACAAATATAAATTAAAAAAAAATTAATATAAAACTTTTTTTATAGGAAAATATAGAATCTGTTCACTTCTTTCGCACGGATAATTTAGTGTCCCAGTTAAGCGTGCAAACAGGAGATTAAGTGTATATTAATCACAACTATTTTTATTTAATAAAAATAAAAATTAAAATAAAAGCATAATGAAAAGTCGTAAAAACTATTAAAATTACAATTTTTTTTTTAACATAGGTATATAAAATATATTAATAATTGTTTAAAAATATTTCCTTCTTAAATATACATGTATATCCTGTGCAACTCTGTTTTCTCTTCTAGTTTAAGCCAAACACAAAAATAAACGAAAATGCTTTTGCATCGGTTGCACGCAGTGATTTGGTTCCTCAGTGGTGTCATTGGACTTTATGCATATCCAACATTAAACATACCATTTTTATTTGGTAAGTGTAGATATATATATATATATATATATAGTATATAAGTATATATGTATATATAGTTAAAACAATATATTTACGCTAGTGTATTTACTGAATATATTTTATTTGCTGATTCCGCTCATTGAGTTATAAATGCGAATAATTTTAATGAAAATGCATTTAGAAAAGTTTTACGGTTAAACATTTTTCTTCTTTTTCCTTATTGGCGGAGACACCGCTCACGAGATTATAGGCGAATTAAGAACATCACTTTAGTTGTTTCTTCTGTTCCCGGTTTGGCACCAAATTGGAAATATCAATTGCAGGTCCTTCTCCCTCTGATATTTCCAACAGGTTGGAAGACTTCCTCTTCCTCCGTTTCCACCAGCGGGAGCGCTTTCATCTATTCGGATGATTCACAGACGCTGTCTTTTTATTCGCTAAACTATGTCAATGTCATTATATAACTCGTACAGCTCATCGTTCCATCGGCTGCGTTATTCACCGTTGAAAATTCGCATAGAACCATAAATCTTCGGCATACCTTTTTCTCGAAAACTCCTAGACCTGGCTCATTAGATGTTGCCATCTTCCAGGTTTATGTGCCATCGAGTAGGAAAGGAAGATTGAGCGACTTTCAGAATTTAGTTTATTTTCGTCGATAGAGGGCTTAACTTTTCAATGGCCTAGTAGTTGTTGGCATGTGGAATTCTGCATTGGAATTCAAGGCTGACATTGCTGTCGGTGTTTATGCTGTGATTTCAAGATATATGAAATTATCTACCACTTCAAAGTTGCGACTATCAACAGTGACGTGTGAATCATTACTCCAATGCGTAGACTGTTTGGTTGATGACAGGGATATTTCGTTTTGTCCTCATTCACTACTAGACACATTCGCTTCGCTTCCTTACCCAGTCTGGAGAAATCAGAACTAACGGCGCGGTTGTTGAAGCCAATAATACCGTCAGTAGTTGCATGCTCAAACGAAAGAAATAGTCACCTTATCTCGTAGCGCAGCGGAGCTTTTGGTGTTGCTTAGAGTCGGCACAGACATATAAGTTGTGCGGGGATACCAAATTCGGAAAAATCGACATAGAGGCAGCTCCTTTTCGTGCTGTCGAAGACTCAATACACTCTGTGAATAAGTGTTGGATCACCTCTTTGGGTTCTGCATGTATTACCACCGTCGTCCAGCTTCTCAAACTTTTCATATTCGCTCATTTCGTTCCCTTTATTTTTTGTCCACAAATGCATCTCGGCTTTGTCTTTCACTCTCTATATCTTTCTCACACAGCGCGTGTTGCAGTCGATCGAAACTTGAAATGCCGCGCCAAGCTTCCCTTATTCAGAGTTGTTGATAAGTTCTCTCAGAGAAAAGAGTGCAAGTCGCGCTCATTTTCTCTGTTATAACTAATCTAAAAGAGCTCACAAAAATTTGGCTGAGAAATTCATTTTTCCAGGTCGTCTTATAATTAGTATCATTTGTGTTCGTCAGGTAGTTGTTATCTTTATGAATGATTTAAACTATTTTCGAAGTTTTTTGACACAGATAAATAGGTAATTTTTTCTTTAACAGACAATTCAGCATATGGCGAGGGAGCTCACAGATTCAAAAAGAGTGGCCTAGAAATCCAGGTGAGCATTCAAATAAGTTTTATAATAAATTCTGCAAAAAAGAAGCTATTATGTGTATACAAGTGTAATGATAAACATCCAACTCCCCTAGTCCGATGCCGACGTAGTGGAATTGGAGCATTTACGGGATCAATATGGTAATGAAAACCCAGACGCTACCGAACAAACGCCAGCGCAGTTTGAACAGCCATCCTTCGTGCCAAATATCGGTGTTGGCAAACCCGTTAGTGCTGAGCCGTTGAGTGAATCACAAGAACTGGAGCGTCAATTGGAGCAAATGCCAGCGGTTACAACTAAATTGGAGAAAATCATAACAACAACAACGGAGCTTACACCAGCACCAGCTGTGGCTGCTCCCGGCAATCGTGGCGATCAGCAGTCCGTAATCGAAGGCGGTGGTATGCATCGACCACCCACTCTACAACACGACAACGGCGGCAAAACACCAGCAGAGGGTCAACAGCAAGCTGCAGAATTTGGTGCCATTGTGCCAGCCGGTGGCAGTCCGCCAGCACCATCTGCTATCAAGGTAAGTGCTACGGTTTGATATTTGATATTTTGGGCTTTTGTGTAGCTGTACTATTACCAGTCAGTGTGTGTTAGTGTGTGCAATGCAATTTCCGCAAATAAGTATGCTTCAAAATGTCATAAATTTGCATGTTTGTATGTGTAGAAAATTTTAAATACATTTAAGTATTTTTTCATATGTATGTGTGTGTGTATAATGCAGCCTTTCTATGGTGCCGCACGTTTGGCATTCGGTCAAAATCCGGAAGTGCTTCCTACAACCACTACAACTACGACAACAAAAGCCTCGACCGCCGCCACATCAACTTCCACTAGTGCTATGCCAACAACAACAACAACAACAACAACAACAACCACCACCAATACACAAACATCCGTCCAAAGCGTTGGCGCTGGCGCTGGCAAAGATACAAATGTCGGCGTATCAGATATACTACCACTTGAAGTCGAGACCGTCATTACGAATGGACAAGAAAGTACGCCAACGAGCCCGTCAGATAGATTGATTGAGCAAATTAAATCAACGGCACAACGACGTTCGGTGCCCATAAAGCCACACCAACAGGTTCTTATGATGACTTGTAGTAGTTCAGTTCAGTTCAGTTCACACTTCATACACATACTCGTAAACAGTTATGCCATAAAACGAAAGAAAAGTACAAAAGAAAACGACGAGAAATGTTTCGTACTTAACCCTCCAATGACATCTGTACACATTATATATGTATATGTAATACATATGTAAGAGGTGATCCATTTCGAGGTTTCCTACTTTTTAAAAGAAAAAAACACAGAAAATTCAAATTTAATGGGAACTGTTTATTATCATTTGAATGAACATTCTTTGGCATATATTTTTTGAAGATTATCTCTTTCAAATGTTGGCCGCGGCTAGGTATCGGATGGTCCATCCATATCGTTGACTCGTTCGAGCATTTCGACTGATAGCTGGCGAATGACACGCGTGATGATTTGCTCCAAGGTCTGAATCGAAGCAAGATTTTCCGCATAGACTTTAGACTTTACATATCCCCAAAGGAAAAGTATAACGCTGTGATATCACTATCGATCGGCTCAAAACGTAAAATTATCTGTCCTCCGAAGTGTTCTCTCAATAAATCCATTGATTGATGTGATGTGTCGTCTTGTTGAAACCAATTGTCGCGGAGATCAAGAGCTTCAATTTCACATCAAATAGTCGATTATCATGGCGCGTTAACGGTCGCGGTGACGGTTACATTCTCACCGACATCATTCCACCGGCCTACAAACCACACCAAACCGTTGTTTTTCTGGATGAAATGGCAGCTCTGGAATCTCTTCAGGTTGCCCTCCGTCCCAAATGCGGCAATTTTGCTTGTTTACATACCCATTGATTCAGAAATGGGCCTCAACGCTGATCAAAAATGCCAAACAATTCTGAACAAAATAACATGACAGCTTGACACGACTCACGCATGATCTGTCAAAAAAAAAAAAGTCTATTGAAAAAAGTACCCCTTCTTGGATTACCCTTTATATATATGCTTCCTCTGGTTGCATGATGGAATCGAGTTTCCTTTTTGAAAACTTGTTTGTTCTTTAGCAGAAAGCACTAGTTCAGAAATTGATTACAGATTTTTATTAGTTTATAATTTTCTCGCAGACTTCCTTTAAAATACACAGCGGGAAAAAACATTTGGACGAATTTCATATTTACCCATTAAACACAGTAATGAATAAGAAATTGGATACGATCTGGATAAAATGAAATCCTTTAGTATATTTTTGGACTCATTTCAAGTTTGAGACGCACTCGAGTAATAATTTATCTCGAACATAGGTACATAGTTAGGTAGGAGTGCTGCCTGAGAGATTTTGACCTCGGTCTCAATTAGCACTAGGTGCGTCATATGATGAATGCCTGGTCTTCTATGTTGAGTTTGTGATAGAGCTAGGAATTCACAGAGAAAATGGAAAAATATTTAGTATTCTCTTGGGCCAAATCTGCTTAGTTAACTAAGAGCTGGATATGGACTTCTATATGTGTGGAACAAATCTTAGCCCACATAGTATTGATGACTCCGCCTTAGATTCGTCAAGAGAGCGTATTTGTCAGTTTTTTTCGTCGCCGAAAATATTTCTAACGCTGTCATAGAATGCTACGCCTTCTTACAATTGTTGACAACGCTGGAATTTTTCCTTGGTGACGATAGGGCCGGCAATACCGTCTGGCCGTTCGTGTAAATATATGGTTACTACCTGCTTACTTCCGAAATCAAATTCACCGATTTATCGTGTTAGAGAAAACGAGCTTGTCTTGAACTCGAGGCGAAATAGTTTTGTTTACTGGGTATTCTCTTCCTCCCAAACACATACATATGTACGTACGTACATATGTACTTATATAGTATGCATATCCACAAATACATATGCACAAATTATTTAAGTATATATTGATACGCTTCAAACATAATTCACTCATGTTATCCTTGGAATAGTTGGCAGCTTAATTAAATAAATCCAAATCAACATTTGGCTGGCACAGAAAGTAAAAATCGATTTTTATTTGGTTTAGTTTTCGCGCATATGAATTGTCTGCCAAAAAGTTTTCTTGCAAGAATGTTGACAATTATAAATCGTTGTAATTGATTAGGTCTTAAGCTCAGACAATTGACTTGAATTGATTAACTAAATTATTAAAAATTTAAGGCAGAATAATTTAATGATCTTCGAAAATAAGCACAAAATCTGTGCCGTTGTAGATACTTGCTTCAGAGATCAGATCTGTCTGGCAATAGAACTTATCTGATCATCCAACATGCTCTATGTTGATCGTTCGCAGGAATTTGAAGAAATCAGTTCTGAAGGAGTTGTAACGCTTAAAGATCTATTAAAGCTCAATAGGTATCAAATATTTTCCCTTTCACTAAATGAAAACCTCGTACTTTAGTAAACCGAAATTTAAGAAATCGCTAGAAAACCTAAACCGGCATGGAAGCATTCTACTTATGTTCCAAACTTGACTTTGCTGTGACTGGGCTTGAAAAAGGAAAAGAAATTTTAATTTTACATCTGTGCATATTCCAGCAAATACAAATATCCGATAATTCTTACTTAAAAAAATCACTTTTCACATTTTTCACTACTTTAAGCATGATAACCAAATTTCAGCTCACAGATCATAATACAACAAATCGATCGTTCACATATCTAACAAATCTTAATTTAATCCATGTTATATGTATGTAGCTATTTACATATAAATTTTTCATTTTTAAAGACTGTAGAAACTCTTCTCAAACGTCATAATGGTCAGTTGACACCATTTGATATGGCACAGTATGTCTTTTGGACAGGCGATGAGGCGGGTGTAGCACGCGCCGTTGAAGAATTAATCGATAGGGGTGTGGTATGTTTGTATTGAAAAATAAATTTTTTATATAATTTTAAAAATAAATTTACACCACTAGATGTCGCGTGAAAATGCATTAGCATTTCTACGTGAAGTACGTATTGGTATTGAGTATTTGCAACAATCTTATACAAATCGTATTTTCCCTGAGGCCGGTTTGAATATTAATATCGATAAGGTAATAATTCGGGGTTTTGATTTTAGTAAATGATAATACAATATTAAATGAAATTTTTTTTTTACATAATTATAGAAAATGTTCGACAGTTCACAAACTAAGCCATTAGCGACACCAACAGCCGATTCAACAAATGAAAAATCAATGCTTCCCTATTTGAGGCTAATGCAGGCAAATAAGCACAGTTCAAAAAAGCCAGAGGAAAATATATCCGTTTGGCATAAATTACAAGCGCTTGGAAATGATGGTAATCAATGTGAAAAAATATTAATAATAATTAAAAAGAATAAAATAACATAAAATAGTATAAAATAAAATAAAGAACAACAAAATAAAATAAAACAAAAATTAAAATAAAATAAAATATAATATATAAAACAAAAAATTTAATAAAATAAAAATTAAATAAAATAATTTAAAAAAAATGAACTAAACAAAATAAAATGAATAAAAGTAAAAAATAAAAAATAAAATAAAAATAAATTAACTAGTATAAATTAAAATAAAAAAATAAAAAAAATAAAATTGAATAATTAAAATAAAATAAAATAAAATAAGTTATCTAACATAAAATGAAATAAAAAATAAAAAATAAAAATAAAAAGCAAACAAGAAAAAAAAAATTAAATAAAATAACTTAAAATAAATAAAAAGTTAACAAAATAAAATAAGTTAAATTAACCAACATAAAAGAAATAAAATTAAAATAAAATAAAATAATAATAAAAATAAATTAAAATAAAACAAAATACAATAATATAAACTAAAATGAAATAAAGTAAAATATAATTTAATATAATAAAAAAATAAAATAAAATAAATAAAATAAGTTAAAATTAAACAAGTTAGAAAAAAGATGGATAAAATAAATAAAACAAAACAATATAAATTAATATAAAATAACTTAAATAAAACGAAATAAACTAAGAAAAAAAAATATTTTCTTTAATTTTAAAAATCTAAACAACAATAAAAACACCATTTCATTGCAAGATAAAAATCAAATGAATTATCCTTATAATGTCTTTGATTTTCTTATATCAGATTTAAATGATTATGATGAGAACGGTGAAAGAGCTAAAATATCGCAATTCTTATATAATGAATATACACTGGAAGACATACTGTACAAATTGGCAAAGGTTTCTTAATTTTTATTTATTTATTTTTAAGCTATAAATAATTGATAACTTCTTCATTATATTTTATAGATCATGTTCACACAATCTTTAGCTCATGGCTCTGATGAAGCTCAACATGAATTACAGAAATTAACCGATTTTTTGGAACGAGAAGGAAATCTTGGTGTTATACCAACTGATTTGCAGAAAAAAGTGTTACGTATGTTTAATTATTATTTAATATTAATTTTTACTCTTACTTGACCTTACTTGCAGATATTTTATTCCGCGCTCTCTCCGACACACTGGCTGAACGTCCCGAGCTGTTGTCGGTGGCTAATGTTAATCTTGCTAATACCTACAATCGTCTTCCTCTACGTAATTTAGACCCATAAATTGGTCGTTGAAAAAATTGATTCCAACAACAATACTTAACAATTTACAAACATACACATAACCAAAAAATATATTGTTTGAACGTCTAAACAGAAGTTCACTGTGCTTAGTTGGCGGCAATGAATTCCGATACGAATTTGCACACGAATTTGCTCATCAAAAAATTCTTTTTTTTCTGCTATACTTCAAATATTATATTTTTTGCTCTATGTATTTTGAATACTGCAAAGCAGCGTAACCGAATTTATATATATTTACTGGAAGATTAATATCGTTGGAGAAAATAATTTGAATTGAAATGCATTATGCGCGTATCAAAATGCTGATAATAATTGCAAAGTGAATTTAGAGAAAAATTATTTATCGTACCTACTAGAAGTATGTATTGTAAAAATATATATGCACTGGGAAAGCATAACTGATTTTATGAAATAAAGTAAATAATTTTACATACATACATATATTTATTATACATCCAAAACTCTAGTGCATATTTTGATTAAAAATCAGTTTATAATAAAAAAAAACACACACAAAACCCTTAAAATATTAAAACAAAGCGTATGGGAGTTGGTTGAAACCGTATTTGCTTTAGTGTCTTATAATTTGATATTTTTGTGCGATGGCTAAATGTTTAACATTTTATCGTAGGCTTATACAATTATATCACATAAGTATGAATTATATGTATGTAGGTGCGCATATCCGCACGCGTATTTTAATTATAATTATATACGTAACTTCAAATACATATTATATAATCAATTAAGAAGTAAACCATACATGGATACATATATATTTACATAGTACACACGGATACATGAATATATATGTATATGAGTAATGCAAATTAGTATATTTAAATAGCTAAGCTGAGCTGAGTTATTTATATTAATTAAACCGTTAGATACGATATTTTTTCATATATTCATTTTACTTTGTTTTATAAAATATTAAAAGCAAATATATCTAAAAATCCGTAATAGTAAAGAAAATGTCTTTAATTTGGGGTTCCCTTAATCATTATACCAAAATTTAGGTTAGGTGTTTCTCCCACGAAGCTCGTCGGTGGGGTTGTTCTGTAGCTAGATTACACTACCACGCTCCCTGGTCAAATGAAATACAAATTATATCCAAAAATTTTCATATATATATAAATTAATTGCGGATATGAGATAATAAAAAATATATTCTTTTTTTTAATAAAAAAATATTCCTTTTTTTTTAATAAAAAATATTCTTTTTTTTTTAATAAAAAAATATTCTTTTTTTTTAATATCTATGGCCATAATATTCCAAATTTAATAACGTATTGCATTTTCTGACCTCTGCCCAGTTCTATTATAGTATAATGGAATCAGGAAAAGCAATAAATTTTCTTTTAATTCATAAATATCATAAATATTTCGTTTTTTATACTAATTTAGTGTACTAAAATGTTACTACACTTCAATTAGCTGTTAATTTTTGTTTGACTCACGGAAACAAGTTTTGAGGTAGAAAAATAATTGTCTATTTATGTCTGGGGATCTTTCTTAAATGACAACGAAGTTAAGCGTAAAGGGCATAAGTTGTAATTTCAAATGTGAAATTTTAATATAGGAACTAGTAATCGGTTCAGGCACAAAGTTACGCTATACGGTAACACAAAATCCAAACATGTGGAAGCTATTCTTTTTCAATTGTATATAAACAACTTGAACAGCTGATTTTGTTTGGAATTGTGAAAAATTTTGTATTAATAAAATCGTCCAATTTGCAGAACTATAAATTTATAACAACAAAAACATGAACGTGGACGAATCTGCTATGGAAATGGACCCAGAGTTGGCCAAAAAGCTATTTGCAACCGGAGCAGTTTTAGTTATAACCGGAGCACCAGTCGGTACTGAATTTGGCATTGATCTGTGCAACTATACAATTGGTGAAAAATTTCGTGGAGTAAAAATGATACCACCTGGACCACATTATATCTGGTGTGCTTCTTGTGGTCCATATGGAGATGTTGCTCCACGTGTGGGTTTCGTACATTTTTTCAAAAGCGAAGAGGTTGTGGTACGTGAATGGAATCAACGTGATGAGGAAATGCAAGAGAGTCAGTGTGAAGATCGCGAGTTGGAAAAGAAACGCGTACGTGAAAATCTAAAAGAATTCGATAGTTTTCTTGCACCTTACGATTATAGATTTTTTAATAAGTGGAAACTCTTAACAGATAAAGTAACTGAAGATACAATCGAGCGTTGCAGGCCGGCATTAGGCGCTATACGCACGAACATAGAGCTGCAATCCTGTTCAGATGAAGATCGTCCACGGGGCACTTTACATATAAACCAGTTGCAACAACAGAGTGGAAAAAATATTGTAAATGAAAATGATTTACTACCAAATTTAAAACCAGTTGAAGGTACTGCTCCACGATTCACAGAATTACCACAACGTGTGCCACAAAACGCAACGCCAGCTGAAGTGACGCAACACAACATGGATTGTGTACAAGCAATCGAGAAACTTATTGGCAAATTTCATAGTTCGGAAGCTTTTATCGAGGAGGAACAATTGGCATTTGTTTTTTATTTAGTTGGATATTCTGTGGAGTCATTGGCATATTGGCGTAATATTTTACATTTGTTGGCACACTCAGAGCAAGCTGTGTCGAATTTTAAAATGCTTTACATGAAATACACCGAAGCTTTGATGCAACAGCTGCCGCATCTGCCAGAAGAATTAATGGAACCAGGTGAATATAATACTGTTTACAAGGATGTACGAACATTGCTGGTTAATTTGAATTTGGGTGGTTTGGGTGTGAGCGCTGATAAACTTACAAGAAAACTGCAGAAGACTTTGCAGTGGGAGTTCGACGGTTTGCTTGATGAGGATCCCGAAGATATGCCTGTTATAGTAGATATGACGTAGATTTATAGTTTTGCTATAAAATGATGAAATATATTTATAGAAACACATTTATGCATACATAATACAAAAATAAAGTAATACTAAGTTTCAAATATAAAACTTAAAAAATATTTATTTATGTTTTTTAGGCTCTTCCTCCACCTTCGGCTCTGCATTTGCACTGATTATTTTATCTTCAGTGCTTTGTTCAGTTAATAATGGTTGCGTATCTTCGGCAGCTTCGTCTAGCTGCGCGTTTAATATATCAGCAATATTTTTATCACCCTCCAGGTCTAAAGAGTATTGCGCGGCTAATTCTTCCAAACGTTTTTGATTCTTCTGCAAATAACTTGGCAACCAAAATATAGTTTGCACCATTCTGAAAACAAAAAAGTAGTAAATACGTACATAGTTTAATTTTGTATGAAATATTTCAACAAATACTTACTTGATTAGTATATAACCAGATAAGGCCAACAACAAGCATGTAAACGACGTCTTGATCATGTTCCAATAGTCAACAACAACTTGTTGATGCTTCATTTTGATTTTATTATTAATATTTTATTGAAGAAAATTTTTCTTCTATCTTGAAAACTCGCTTATTTTTTAATTCCCTTCTGCTTATAGTTAAGGAAATGAAAACTCCTCAACTGCTTTGAATTCAATAGTAAAATACATTTCCCTCCTACGTAATAGACAATGAAGATGGAAAGGCATTTGTTGTGGCTTTTTTTCGTGGTAACCGTGGGTTACTCAATTAAATACGTGTCCATAATGCCATCACCCAATAGTAGAATGGTTACCAGTAAGTGCTGTCTTGCGTAAGAAGGTCATGTGTTCCTATCCAAAATTATATAAAATTAATGTTTTAATTACGGTGGTCCCTCGGTAGGGTAACTAACCCCTCCCAGTGTATTTCTGATATGAAATAAAAGGCTTCTAATAAAAATTCATCAGCTGTTCGGGGTAGTTCAGAAACCGAAAGCCAATTTGTTGAAAAAAACATCAAGATTCACACCACAAATTAGAGTAGGAGCTCGGCCGAAATTTGCTTTAGCGCCAATTATATGTACATATGTATGTAGTGCCATTTAATGCCCATGCGCACAGTGTGTATGAAAATCAGAATTTATCAAAAATCAATAGTTTACACCTGTTGTGCTGCAGGTGTATACTTATACAAGCAAGCATACATATGTACATACATACTTCTTGGCTTGGTAATGCATTAAGGGTTCACATATCATGCAATGTTAATGAGTGAACTATGCTTTATTACGCTTTTCCCAGGGGAGTTAAAAGTAATGATTATTGACCAACTGCTCGCCAAACAAATTAAATATTTTGAGTAAATTAAATATTTTGAGTAAGTATTGGGTTTCGTGTACGGCTGTTAAGATGACGACAAAAAAATATATATAAACTCAAAAAATTTCTTGAGTAGTAATCCACAGACAACACGAATGAGTTTTTATTTAAAAATTAACGTTTTTCATTTTACAGGTTATAATCGAATGTTTAGTAATTTATAATGGATCGAACTATGAGTTTTAAGCTACTCAAACATCAAGAATTATTTCGGGGCTTCTCATATGACAATGAGGCCATCTAGCAGAAAGCAAAGCTATTTGGACCAAACCCCTAGATACACAGGTATCGAGCGATGCAGACAGCTTCTTACTCGTTTAATACTCGTTTTTTCGAGTTTTTAAATAATTCGCGCAGCAGAAAATTTAATTTAACTTTATCTGTCAAAATTTCTTAGTCTTTTTTAAACTTTTCATAGATAAATTTAAATTTAAAGAAATGTGCGAAAAAAGCTTTGAATTAAAAATAATTTAAACTGTTCAAAAAAATTTCAAATCGAACAGGCTTTGGTGTACTCGTATTTCGAATAATTGTGCAGCTTTACAAGTTTGAAAAGGGCCATTTCGTTTGTTTATATTTAAAACAGCTGAGATTACTTGATTTTCAAAAGTTTTATATCTGTCCCTAGGATGATACTTGACAATGTTCGAGTAAAATCGTGTGCTCTAGTTTCGACGAGTTTTGATTAAAGCCTAAGAGGTGTTAGATGAAACCTTAGAGGGACCTTGCAAAGAGCTGCACGCGAAACATGCGTTGAATATATCGGGTTTAAGTGTGGAAGAGTACGAGTTTAGTTTGTAACAATGGTTAAATTCTGATACCAACATTGACGTAAAGAGTGTTAAGAAAGGTTTCATTAATCAATCAAAACATTAATCATCAAAACAATAGTTATCACTCTTTCGGCTACCTACTAATATTTAGGTCAATAGATAAAGCTGCCAAGTTTTTATTTCTGATCCGAGGTTGTAGTAAATTTAAAATTCTATTTAGATATATATGATTTGGAAATTTGGAATTATCCGCTGTATACAATGATCGATAGATTGTATGTAGTAACAGGAGGATGGAGTTATTTGTAGAATTTCACGCAAGTGAGAAAAGTTTTTGACTGCAATTCACCTGAGCTTGGGCAGAAACGATTATTTTACAAATGATTCAAGCAGCTCACGACTTCCGATCTTAGACCAAGTATCCTCTGGGTACCCAACAAACCACCATATGAAAATCTTTCCCCAAATATTTAAGCTTGGAAGGTGTCTCCGGATTGAAAAACGCGCAACCAAATCGATCATGTTGTGATAGACGGAAAACATGTAACAAGTGTTCTAGACTTGCGTACGTTCCGAGGGCCAAATCCCCCAGCGGAGGTATGCACCCGTTTCTGTACAGCAAATAACCCCCGTAAACAAACACAAGTAAGATTCGACGTGGAAAAGCTGCTATGACGGCTTTCTAAGAGCGCTCATCAACATCTCGATATAGGGGAACTGTGGAACGGCGAAACAATTGGATTTCGGTAAGGCAAATGGCAGAGCTGGTACTATTGTTCGAAAATGTTACGAAAAGATCCAACGACTAACAGAAGGTTTCAAGACCGAATCATATTCTTGTGGGGGCCAAAAAGGTAATCTGGTTACTGACTGGCCAGGAAAGTGCGACAACCGAAGATGGTGAACCCAAACCCTCTATTGAAGATAATGGAATATCCAACACTCGACTATGACGAGGTACGTAGTACGAATAGCCTGCTTCAAATTTAATGAGGAATGCTTATTATCATTCGAAAGAACATTCTTTGACATATTTTTTTTTTAAGATTATCTCTTTCAAATGTTGGCCGCGGCTACGTTTCAGATAGTCCATCCGTTGAGTCTAATTTCTGATGACTCGTTCGAGAATTTCAACTGGTAACTGCCGAATGACTCAGGTGATGGCGTGATGTTTTGCTTCAAGGCCTGAATCGAAGCGGGATTGTCCGCATAGACTTTAGACTTTTCATATCCCCACAGGAAAAAATTAACGTCGTGAGATATCGAACTTGGTGGCCAATCGACCGGCTCAAAACGTGAAATTATCTGCTCACCGAAGTGTTCTCTCAATAAATCATTTGATTGATGCGAAGTGCCGTCGTCTTGTTGAAACCAAATGTCGCGGAGATCGCGAGCTTCAATTTTAGACATCAAATAGTCGGTTATCATGACGCGATAACGGTCGCCATTGACAGTTACATTCTCACCAGCATCATTTTTGAAATATGGACCGATGATTCCACCACCCGAAACAGTTTTTTTTTGGAAGAAATGGCTTTGAATCTTTTCAGGTTGCTCTTCGTCCCAAATGCGGCAATTGCTTGTTTAAATACCCACTGAGCCAGAAGTGGGCCTCATCGCTGAACAAAATTTGGCTCGAAAACGTCGGATCTTCTTGGAACTTTTCAAGAGCCCATACAGCGAAGTGATGTCACTTGGTTGAGCGACTTCAGTTCTTGCGCTAGCTGTATTTTGTACGCCTTCAATGTAAGAGCTCGACATAAAATGCACCAAGTCGTTCCATACGTCAGTCCGAGTTGCCGCGAATCCACTCTCCTCGGTCTTCGTGTACACGCTCAGCTCCGGCCGTTATATTTTCTTCACTGCGTGCTGGACGTGGTCTATTCGGTCGAATATTATCCAATATTGAATGCTGAGTCTCAAGATGGGTGATGGTGTTGTGAATAGCACAAAAGCTCAAAAAAATCTATTAAAAAAAGTACCTCTACTTGGATCACCCTTTATATGATTGACATTAGTTCTGTTCGGTGAGTGAGTGCAGCAAATATTGTTAACAGGTTATTATTTAACCCGTGTTTGGTGAGTCAAAAAATTTGCAACGAGAGAGTACAATTTTGACAAGGAAGTTTGAATATTAACCACTACTTTCATCTAACTACGTACAATAACGTTAAACATATCTATGTACATTTAAGCATAACCTTCAACAGTTATTGGTGCAACAGCTCAGTGAAGCTCAAAACAACCTGCAGTCGCAGCATATTAACATAACACCCATTTTCATCAAACAGTTGGTGACGGAATACCCTTTTTGAAAATAAATTATGCTACATGTTAATCTAGGCAAAAAGCTATCAACGTATTTAACTTCAAGAAAATCGATCATGGTCCATTCCCGGTCCAGAATATACCTTCGTCCAAAAGTTCAACCAAATTGAGCCATAAACATAATTTTAATTATAATAAAAAGATCGTTCTGGTCCTGGAAAGAAGAGTCTCAAATAAATCAAATAAAAAATACAATTTGTTTTTGTGAATAAGTCTGTTCCTCATCTTAATTAACCTATGCACGAATTTTGAAGAAAATCGGACTTTTTAATCCCTGATTTTTCATTCGTATTCTTCTTGTTTGGCCGGAGATCAATACGAATTGAAGTGTCAAAAGGCCACCTCTGTAACATACTTCAAATAAATCGAACCAAGGTCCCAGGTCCACATCCTGGAAGAAAAAGTAGTGTTCGCGAATCATCGATCCTGGGTTTCTTGGTGATCCATGTAGAGGGACTTTTTTCAATAGACTTTTTTTGACAGATCACGCGTGAGTCGTGTCAAGCTGCCATGCTTTTTTGTTCAGTATTGTTTGGCATTTCATCATAGAAAGACTTACGCCTGAACAACGTTCACAAATCATTCAACGTTATTACGAAAATTCATGTTCTGTAAATAATGTTTTTCGCGCGTTTCGCTCAACTTATGGTCAACATAATCGGCCTACTGAGCATACTATTCGCAACACCGTCACCCATCTTGACACCCAGCATTCATTATCGGATAATATTCGACCGAATAGAAGCTCGTAATCTCCGCGACATTTGGTTTCAACAAGACGGCCCCACTTCTCACACATCGCATTAATCAATGGATTTATTGAGACAACACTTCGGTGAGCAGATAATTTCACGTTTTGGGCCGATCGATTGGCCATCAAGATCGTGTGATATCACATCGTTAGACTTTTTCCTGTGGCGATATGTAAAGTCTAAAGTCTATGCGGACAATCTCGTTTCGATTCACGCCTTGGTGCAAGACATCACGCGTGTCATTCGCCAGTTACCAGTCGAAATGCTCGAACGAGTCATCGAAAATTTGAAAGAGATAATCTACAAAAAAATAAATGCCAAAGAATGTTCTTTCGAATGCTAATAAACATTCGCCATTTTTTCTTTAAAAAAGTAGGGAACCTCGAAATGGATCACCCTTTATGAGCTTAGTAAATAACATCAGTTACCAGTCAACTTTATTGGCGCGAAGAACTATTACAAATAAATTGTAGTTTTCCCCTCCCCATGATTGTAGACATGCAGATTGTGCATATTGCCCTAAAGGTATTATTTATATTTCATTTATTTAATCCTCCTCCTCCACATGACCCTCAATCACATATTTGATTTTCTCCTCATCCTCATGGCACAAACTCGCCTCGATTTGATAATAACCAGGTTTTAGAAATTTTTTCAGTTTATCCGAAACCAAAGGATAATCTTTAAGTATGTAGTTATCCTTAACAACGGGACAAATATTTGGCGATGGAGCATTTGAATATTTCACTAAGGATTCATAAATATACATGCGATAGTAAAATTTCATAAAATCACAAACACCCATTGGCGGCAGAGCCATAAATGAATCATAATCGCAATTGGCATCTTTGGCGCTTTTCAATGCGATTTTCACCTGCAACGAGAGCAATAAATAATAAATTTGAGTATTAAAAACTGCAATAAATTTACAATAAACTTTTAATATAAACCTTCCACTCATTATCCAAATCAACAAGTTGTTCAGCTTCGCCATTAATTAATACGCCATCCTCACTTTTCACCAGTTCCACCTTAATTTTGCCAACATCTTCCGACTCTTTTACAGCCAACACTTGATCTAGAATGAATTTATAATTTTTTTCTTGTTCTTCTTCTTCTGAACGCGCTACAATTGCATAGCCGAACAAAATTAAGGCGATTTGTATTAAAATGAATTTCATTTTAAATTGTTCAAAGGTTAAATTCGCACTGAAGTGTTCGTTTGAGAGCACACTTGTTTTAATTTGATTTAAAAATAAATTGCAACACGAAATTACTATTGTACTGTTGTCGTTGTTATGTAGTAAACAAAAAAAATTCACATGAAGCGGAAATGTTTTTTGGTTACACTTTTTAATCTTTATCTAACACTTCTCGGCTGAACGACATGGCGTATGATCAATATATGAGCTTATAGCGACGCTTTTTCAAAGGGGGAAAAGTGCTCAAAACATGCGCATTGCTTATTTTGTGCTGTAATTTCTATATTGTTGATGATATTTTCTTCAAGTTGGAACATTTTACTTAAAATTGTTTAAAGAATTGGATATTATAAAATTTTGTATAATTACTCTTCAAAGTACTAGCACCTTACAGGCGGAAATCAATATTTCTTACATATCTTTTTACTCATGGGAAAATACAAATATGAAACATTTTCTAACTGATTCAAAATCTATTATTTTTCACCTTCTGGCGCCTTAGTTCGTTAACTCGATTACAAACCAAAAAGTAATAATAATTTGGCTGAAATCTCGAACTGAACATAAAATCGGCTTTGAGTCTTTGCTATCAAAATGTTGGTATGTCATATTCTGCAAAGAAGCTGATGCATGCACCTTGTCAGTTCTTTGCCGCCGTATTTGAATAGCTCGGCTGGTAGGCCATCGCCACTTTGTTATTTATTAAACGAGCAATCGCTATTCGTACTTCGTCATTGGGATTTGAGTGTTTATTCCATCACCTTCAATTGTGGATTTGGGTTCACCATCTCCAAGTGAAGGTACTTTCAATGCCATTCATCAGGTTGGAGAAGTATTCCCTCCCCGGACTTGAAATCTTCTGTAAGTCGTCGCATCTTTTCATAGATTCCTTGAGCAAGACCCTTGTCGGCCAACTTTTCTTGACCCGTTCATCGCACTCATTAGACGGCGGTGATGTCAGCCAGTCCCAAATCCTACCTACAAGGGCTTGTTTTCTTACTTTAGCTCGCCTCTAAACGGATGTTCGTTGGATACCCAGAGGATGCTTGATTTAAGACTGGAAGTCGTAATTGTTTGTGGTAATTCCCATGGGATTATAATTTTTCAAGGAAATCTTCAAAAAGGGAATGATGGGAAAGGAGTTATCCAAGGTTGAGCGAAGAAAATAACGTGCAAAGAATAATGATTCTTGTTTGAGTGTTTAAGTAAAACTTGAAAAATAATTATTATTAACTAAGTAAAATTATATAAATCATAAAATAAAAAAACCTCACAGATCTGAAAAGAGTACGCAAGTGGGAACCTTCTGGTAAAATTCGTTTGTTTATGCGGCTTTCCTAAGTGAAACAATCGTTTTCATTAAATAAAGATTTTATTTACTATTACGGTCCCTGGTCATGACTTCAAATGTGATCATAGAGACACTGAAAGCAAAAACAAAAAAATCTGTAAAATCATTTTTATCAAAAATCATGATCAAAAAAGTGATAATAAGTGAGCTAGCTGACCTCGTAAAGAAATCAATAGAACGTGTTGGCTTTTATTGCTTAAGAATTTCGCTATGAGAAAAATCTCTCTCTCGAAATGGGTGCCCCGTTTGTTCACTGCAGATAAAAAACATTACGTTTTGATAATTCCGTGTAGTTTTGGGTCATGTATAAACATAGCAAACCGTAATTTTGGGTCGGTATGTGATAATATATCCATAACTTCACTACGATCGTTATCCAAGTGGACATTAACTGGTGAACCTTGTTCAAAGCGATCGAAAGCGCAACAGTAGGTTGGAACTGTTATGTACTCGGTATTCAGCAATGTGCTTGGTGTAATATTCATTCAATGTTTTATGGCAAAAGATACATTTTTTTACAAAAGTGATTTTAAAAATTAAGGTGGCGCTGAAATGGAACCGAAATGGATAATACGTTGACGAATAAAGCCAATTTTGAACCAAAAAATTGGCTCGGGACTTTTCAGCCCATGTGTTACGTATTGTCAATACTTATTTGTGACCTTTTGCTATATATAGAGTAGAGCTTCTATCGTTCGGTCGGCCAATTTTAAGCCATCAAGAGGGGCTTGCAGAGACCGAAACAAGTCAGATGGTTCGGACTATATGGTTGGTGCAACAACACTTCACAATCAAGCTTCGTCGATTTTTACCTGATCACTATTGATGTATGTGGTTTGGCGTCAAAATTAAAACACAACACCTTTTCACTCTATAAATTCTGGACGCTTGTTGTAAGACGGTTAATTGTTGGAAGTAGAGCTCAAAATTGACCGTTTTGCCAGATTGTAGCAGCTGATTATGGACAATTTCCTTCGAATCCCAGCACACACTCAGCATCAGCTTGTCAGTCGATTGAGGCCTTCACTCCATAGTCGATGAGAGATGCTTGGAATTTTAGTTTTAACTAATCTGATAAGAGGTATCATTAATAGTCCATTCCTACTTAAAGAGCCTAACTTTTGTATCTCCTTAATCATTTATTATACGAGTACATTCCGACAGCTTTGCTTCCGCCGACTCACTTTTTTCCACTTTGGTTCTGAAAATCATCGAAATCGGACGACTATAACATACAGCTCCCATACAATTGATTAGATATGAGGTTTTGTGTTAAAAATCCATAAAAAAGTATCTTATTAGTAAAAGTATCAACATCATTTAGTAAGAAAATCCGCGGAGAGTTTTTCGAAATTTTCTCCGTTCGGCGGATTTGGTATTCTGTTTCGATTAATCTTCGTATTTTATATGTATTCTGCATTTCTTTACGTTTTGGTACGTTGTAATTTAGTTGGCGGAGAACAATTCGATTGTATATTTTCGTGTAATTAATAGTAATATAAATGTAACAAAAATGTACATAAGTAAAACATGATTTTGATAATTGGAAAAGTCATAACGATTTCTTTTTTTTCCGCTTAATGAGTTTAATGATGCTTTTTGATACAACTCAAAAGCAACATGAAAAATTAGAGAGTTTTGAAAATACGTTGCCGAAATACAGATGCTCTACTAGTAAAAGACTCCATGATTTTGAGGAAATTGTGCAATGGCATTGCCACTGTTTTGTGACACATTCCTATGTTATAATCTGCAGCAACACTATGTTGGTAACTGCCTTCCGTAAAATAATCGCAAATCTGATACTACTCGATTAGGTGGATATATCTAATCATGTCAAAGTATTTGATTGAGTTTGTTGCGAAAAACTATCCAGGACATACCTGATTGTATCTTTATTAAGTTGGAAGTTTTTTTTTTTAATTACAAGCTCAATTTCATAAAATTCATCACTCATCTGAAATAGATAACACTTGTTCTCATGATATATCGCCGAGGCTATTGATTCCATTTAACGTTAAAAAAACGATTTTATTTATATTTATTTGAGTTATGCAAAAATAGTTTGCAATGCTTGGTATTGATTCAATTTCACAGCTGACTTCGAAAATTTATTCTCTCTCCTCTTTTTCTTTCGATTCGATCGTAACTCAGAATACCTAATTACGGCGGAGCGGAGAGCGGGAACGTAACGAAATGTAGAATAGTCATTATTAAAAAATTTGATTATACCCAGTTTCCCAAAAATACGACAAATTCATAAAATATTTATATTTTTCCAAAACTGTAAGCTTATTTATTCACTCAATTCATTATTGTTTATGTATTAAAATCAAAAGCATTATGCCATATAATAAATTCAACCAAATATATATATATATGTACATATTATTATTACTAATATTAAAAATAATAATGAATGCCTTATACATACTCTCTTTGGAGCGTGATATTAAGTACAATTACATACATACGTATATTATTATGCATAATTTTTTTTGAGAGCATACATTTTGCATATATTTTAAAAATTTTAGTTAAGCCATTGTTGTTGGATATTAATTTAGATTGATAAGTACACACAGAGGTGGTGTATTTGTGTCATTTATTATGTCTTTTCTATATGCTCAATTTATTATTGAAATATTGTTTTTTTATATTTATGTTTTGCATAGGCTACAATATTTAGGTACTATATATGTTTTTGTATTTAGTTCTCTGAATTTGAACCTCAACAAATGTGTCTATATTATTAACATTATTTAATACATAATTTCCAATAATTGTATTTGTTTATTTATTATTTTTTTACACATACTACTTGGTACAATTTTACATGACTAATACACAATACAAACAAACAGTATACAAATATAATCACTCTATATACATAATTGAATATTCAAGAAAAATAGCGTTAATTTTACAAAAAAAAAAGGAAAATACGAAAAACAAATCAGTTAAGTAGACATTACATATTGATATAACGCACACACATGTCCATAGGCATGTATGTAGTAAGTACATACATATATAGACTATATCCATATAAACTATAGTTTGCTAACGGAGTGTATGTATGTAATAAGTAGTATACAATATTTATTGTTTTAGTTAATGCTCATTGGCTATTATTACTTCGTGTCTAAATATTACATATGCGTGTGTGTATATACCAAATTCACCACTCATTTTATCATTTTATTGTACAAATAGTATTAATGGAACTGGACCAAATAATTTATAATATGAATTGTTTATTGTTTGCACATTTATTCAATATTTTCGAATGCATACATAATCTCCGATTCCGTCATACCTTTCTACTGATTTGCGAACCATAAAATCAATATCGTAAAATAATCACTGGTCGGTCATTTCAGCATTGAATAATAACCTTTATAAATTAAATTTAGCGCCATCAGCTCTTTATTTGTTTATGTTTGATAACTACTATTAGGTGATTTTATTAGACTAACGGTTTATTAGAAACAGCTACATATTTAGCAACATATGTATATCTTTTTTTTTTACTTTCGGCCTAGCGGAATGAAATACCACAATATTGAAATTTTTAGGTTATACAAATTATAAGAAAGAAATAATGTGTGATCGCACCCTATTATCCCACCAAAACAGCATGTTTTTTTGCGATTCTAACAATTTAAAATTTAACTAATACTTGCGAGCTCTTTTCTCAATCAAATTTTTTAGTCTACAAAAATTATAATTCAAAAGGAATGTAAGGAAGCGAATTAATTGCTTTAACCGTAATTTTGTTAAAACTTTCATAGCATTATGAGTAAATTCGTCTACACATAGATAGGCATGTATATATGAATATATCACTTGTTCACTCCAAATGTGTCATAGCATAAAAAATAAGATTTCTGTCAAGATATTAGAGCAAGGTAATGATTGATGGAGTGTAAAAAATTTCAACTTCAAAAAAATAAAACAAACTAAAAAATAATTTTGACAATCTTTACGAACAATGAATGAAAAAACGATGCCATAGTAACAACACCTTGTTAAATTCGCCTTGGCTTTTCTCCCATATTTTCACAAAAAAAGAATGATGATATGGCGCTTTCGTTGATGAAACGCACAAAAGGTAGGTAGGTAGGTAGGTAGGCGCCGACACTTTTTTTTTGTATTTTTAACAAATTCATATTAGCTGAAATAATTTAAAAACAGTAACAAATTTTACCTCTTAAAACAAACGCTGCCTATATACCAGTAAATATAGTCATGTCAGGGCATTGTGAACGCCCCAATTTTTACATGGAGTACTCTAAATAGTTAACAAGCGAAAAATTGTAAATGAAAATCAGCTGTTTCTTGACCTTAGTGATTACATTTTTGGTCAGGTGCAAACCGATCGTATTTGAAAATGGGATTTTTTAATATGTATTTAGAAGTGGCTGAGGACGAAAAAAATTGTAATAGAATTTATTTTGATGATTCTTGAATTTATACGCAAATTTTTGAGCAAAAATTTTAACCTTGATATAGTGAACAGGCTTTGCAATAATTAGTTCATTGTATCCAGACACGACTGTATATATGTATATAGTTGGTGCTTTATAAACGCTGAAGTGATTTACAGTCGAGCTCCTCCTTTAGCTCGTGATGTGCACTTTAATATTTTAGATTTTTATTTCATGTCAAAAATACATTCTCGTATTCTTTACATTCCCTGCCGTGGGCGAACGCAATTAAGAAATTTACTTTTAAAATTAATTGTCTACAATTTTGGGTGTTGTTACAGACAGAATTCGAAGTATTGACCAGACACTCGACTACTGCGGTCGACACGCACTGCTTATGCAGTTTGAAATATTCAAAAACACAATACGCTCAGATTTTTAACTGTTTGAACAACAAAATATTTTTTTATAACTTTTGTGGTACATGAAATGGTGTTATAAATGTATATACATATATACAGAATTACCAAAGGAAGCAGATATGTAATACTTAAAATCTTTTGTTTTAACCGCCAGTCCTTGCTGTATTAAGACATACGTAGCAGCAAATATATGATTTTTTTTTTTGCATAAAATTCGTGGAATATTCAGAGAAAAAATAGTCGAAATCGCACAAGTGTAACATATAGCTTTCAGGCGAGTATTGGCGAAGATTTGAGATTGCTATAAAATATACATACAACATATGTAACTCATTAGATTTCGTTTAGAAAAATTCTTTAGTATCTGCACAGGCCAGCGCTGGAACCTCTCTATGTATATGAGTCAAAGCAAGTAATTTTTATATATTTTTTGGCTGAATTTAAGTCAAATAGTTATTAAACTTTTTTTTTTAAGTATTACTAAACAAAACCAAGCCGAAGATACATATGTATATTTGCTTAACAAGGTTCTACAATTTGTGGAAGAGATAAAATTTGAACTACTTTGGAAATACAACGAATCCAATGCAATTGAATCCTTCTATAGCTAAAGCATTTGTTGAACAAACTTTTGTCGCATACTATCTAACATTTCTACATACATACATTTTTGAAGATTTCTGCTACACTTCTTCCACGTAATGCACTACGTGCATACATATGTACGTACTAAAAGTAAGTACTTTGGTCACATACCACAATAGCCGAGCTAACTCTATGTAAGGATATCATGCATGGAAGTAGTGTTGGCAGTTGCTGTAACGGGACTAGCTTTGGGTAAGTGCGTACGATAGGAATGTGCCAGTGTTGTATGACCACGATTGTGCATTTGCTGCTCGCAATTTAACAAACGTCATTTTTTGCCATTAAAACTCGTCTTTGGTAGTACATTAACGAAGGCCGTATGCACCGGCAATGCTGGTGCTACAAAACCCAAATCGGGTATTAGCGATATGCTGGGCGCTACACGAGCATTACCCACTTGTAGCGGTGAATATGCATTGGAATGTTGCATTGAATTGTTGATATTTGTAGAATTGTTGCTGCTGTGCGTTGTATTTTGTGGACGGTTCGATATGGGTGCTGTGGAGAAATCTTGCATTATGTGTATTTGTTGTTGCAATTGTAATTGTTGTTGCTGTGGCGTTAGACTGCGCATCTGCATTGTGGCCTGATGATTATATAAACCGAGTGGATTATTGTAGAAATTAGCATTTTGCCAAGCTGCACTATTGAATTGTGGCGCATGCGTAGCGGGCATGTAGCTGTTAGCATGCTGAGGCGGCGCTGCGGCAGGTGTTGGCGTGCTCGACACGAAATCGGACCAATCATCATCGTTGCTGTTGCTATTGCTGTTGCTGTTGCTATTAAAGGGTACTGAGTGCGCAATTGACTTCTGCTGTGGCGTTGGTGTCAACGTGCGTTGAGTTTTGTTGTGCTGCTGCTGGTGCTGCTGATGCTGATGCTGTTGGTGGGGGTGATGACGTGGCGAACGCATTGCATTATTGCTGTTACTGATATTCAAATCTCCCATGCGTTTTGATAATACGATTGATTGATTGTTATTATTGTTGTTTTTATTATTGTTGTTGTTATTGTTACTGATGCCGGCGCTGTTGTTGTTCAGCCGACTGGCATTATTAGATAGCTGTGGCGGCGCAACCGGCACCGAAACAAACTCCGACCAGTAGTCATCGTTGAGTGTGGAGTCCTGCTCCTTTAACGCTACCGAAGCGCTTATGGAAATTGTGCTACCTTTTGCTTGACTCTCCGCATAAGCGTGTGTTGGTGTTGACTTTTGTGATGAGTTCGCATCATTTACGGCTAACGATATTTTTGGTTGTGAGAAGAGCTCTTCGATACGCGCCAATTCGTCAGGATTAATATTGGCGGTTGAGTCACCCCATTCAATTGTGGGTGCGGCCTTGGTTACCGTCGTTGCATTACTTGAGTTTATCGGTATAGCTTGTGGCAACAGTATGGCTGGACTGAGTATCATATTGTCAATTATAGATGGTGAATTCGTACGACTCGGTGTATTACTAGCTTCCTTTGTTTTGGCAATAGCTGCAGGTAGAACGTGTGGTAAGCTGTTCAGTGTTGTTTTAGTGTTGTGTTCTGTGGTGAACTTGGACGTTATTGTATTAGTAGTGGGCAGGGTGTGGCCAAAAGTATCATCTATTTTTGACATTGCGGCATGGGATGCAGACGGCGGTGGCACTGATTGAAATTCTGTGAACTCAGTGAATTCGTCGGTATCGAAATCGTTCGCTGTTTCCTGTTGCTTCTGTTGCGTTTGTGGTGATGTTGATGTTGGTGTTAATGGTAATGTCGATATGCCTGACACTACACCGAAACTCTCAGTTTTGTTCGGTGTCAATTCACCACCATATTCATTCACCACCTCCAAACTAAAGCCAGGATTATACTCAACATCACGATATTCCTTCTTCACCACCTTCTCATCGATAATAATGCCCGCCGCTGCGATTTCATAATCAAAATCAATTGGCTCGTTCCCAATCACAGTCGATTTTCCAGCTTTCCCCGTTGCCGCCAATTCCGTTTTTGAAGGTGTATATATATGTGTCTCCTTTAGTGGACCGGCATAGGTAGAAGTCGCCACTGTTTCATTGTCATCATCATCATCATCTGCGACTACAGCAACTAGACGCAATGCTGTTATGGTTTTACTGTTATCATAGGATTTAATATTGCTGATACTGTTGTTGGCACTGGAGCTATCGCTGTTACTGGCCGTATGCATATTAATGCCCTGATGTTGTGTAGTGAATTGATAGGCGTTATTATCCAAAGTCAAGGGCGATGGACATGTGTCTCGTGTTGGCGATGCTGTCAGTTCGTTTGTTTCGTTTTTGCTTAGGGTTTCTGAAATGGTATCGTCGATGTTTGTATAGGTTGTATACGATTGAGACTGGTCATCGGGTGTATCAAGCCGTGGAGTAGGCGACGGCGGGAGAATCGTTTCAGTCTCTCGCGTGTTTGCCTCCCCCTTGACTCCTGTAATGCAACGAAAGATTTTAGTATCACTGTTTATTTAGAATTTCAAAAAAAAAAAAAAAAAAAATTATATACAATAGTATTTGGAAGCTTAAAAGTGCAAAATAATGAAATAATAAAGCTGGAAATATCAAAAAAAAAAAATTATAATAACAATAAATAAAGAAATAAATAAATAAATTATATAAAGGAATATTAGAAGATATAAAATAAGAAATTTATATAAAAAAATATAAAATTCTTGAAAGAAATTCCGATAACTGGGTAGTGACGTCGATATTTTTGAAAGAAGACCTGACTTAACCTAAAAGGAAAAACCGTAAATGGGTTAAAAAATTCTCGATATTTGTTACCAAATTCTTTCGAAACGGCTAGAACGATTTTTATGAATTACTATTTTGAAGGCATATCGTGCAGGTCTGTAAATCGGCCAACATGTATTTTTCATACCGGGTAATCGACCAGGGACTACTTATTCGAAATTCGGTGCATAGTACATAGTGGGGGTTTTCTTACACTAACATGAATACTACTTTTTCTTCCGGAGACCAAAATAAATCGGATTAATAGTTATTTTTACTTGAAATCCCTTTCTTTTTCAGGAATATACATACATATATTTATGGTTCGATTAGGTTTTACTTTTGGATTATATGCCAACATGGAATACTCTTGTTTCCAGGAAATGGAACAGCGACCGGAAAAGTGATCAACGACGAAGTTATTATTCAGCGGCTGCAGGTTAGAAGATATCCTTATACACTAAACTTTATTGTGAATAAACATATGTAGATCCGGATAGTGCGTTGGGCTTATTTCGCAGGCATTAATATTAACATTTAATTGAAAGGCTTTGAGTAGCGAATAAGCGACTCCTACAAACAAATATGTAGCCTAGATTAATATTGAAGGGTGATCCAAGTAGAGGTACTTTTTTCAATTGCCTTTTCTTTGACAGATCACGCGTGAGTCGTAGCAAGTTGTCATGTTAATTTTGTCTAGTATTGTTTGGCATTTCATCATGGAAAGACTTACGTCTGAACAACGTTTACAAATCATTCAACTTTATTGCGAAAATTCACGTCCTGTAAAGAATGGTGGTCAACATAATCGGCCTACTGAGCATACTATTCGCAACACCATCACCCATCTTGAGACCCAGTATTCATTATTGGATAATGTATAAGAAAATATAGGGCCGTAGCTGAGAGTGTATACGAAGAGAGTCGATTCGGCGAAACTGGAGCTCTTGATTTCCGCGACATTTGATTTCAACAAGACGGCGCCACTTCCCACACATCGCATCAATCAATGGATTTATTAAGAGAACACTTCGGTGAGCAGATAATTTCACTTTTTGGGCCGGTCGATTGGCCACCAAGATCGTGTGATATCACATCGTTAGACTTTTCCCTGTGGGGATATGTAAAGTCTAATGTCTATGCGGCAATTCTGCTTCGGAGCAAAATATTACGCGTATCATTCGCCAGTTAACAGTCGAAATGCTCGAACGAGTAATCGAAAATTGGTGGAAAACTCAACGGATGGACCTGAGACGTAGCCGCGGCAACATTTGAAAGAGATAATCTTAAAAAAATAAATGACAAAGAATGTTCTTTCAAATGATAATAAACATTCACCATTAAATTTGAATTTCCGGTGTTTTTTTTAATAAACAAAATTAATATTTTGTATTAGATGATGCTCCAATGGCTTTTTATCATTCTTTGCAATATCAATTAGAATAAAAATTAGACAAAATATTGCAAGCTAAAACAACTTGGGGCCGGGTCTGTTAGTTAATATATAAAACACCGATATCCAGTTGGTAGAGGACAACTCAATCGGAAAAGTATACAATTTGGAGCTTGGATGACCACACCTGCCTTCTAAATTAATGTAATGATGTTATGTAGAAATTGAGGTTAGGAAGTGTTAACTTTTTTATAAAAATCTATTCTATTTCAAACTGCCACCAAACTACATAATTAAATTATAAACTAATTTATAATAAAAATAGAAAAAAAAAATATCTTTTTCAAGTGTTCTTTAAGGAAACTCAAAACGTCGAAATCAGCCAAACTAAAGATTTTATAAACAAATTCTAGTACAAACACTGAAGGCGGAAGGGTAAAGTAGGGTATATTACGCACATTTTCTTTAAAAAAATATATATTTTTTCTAACTTTGTACATGCAATTTTGAGTTTATACGTGGCTTAGTGTGCAGATTATCATTTATTGTTTTTTTTTTTTACTAAACTGAAAATAGAGTGCGGTCTAAGAAGTTTTATTTTTAAAACTGCATTTTTGTAAATGTAGTAGGGTTATAAATTGGTATTCTACTGACTGAGCTGCTACCTATTGTAAAGTACAATAATTTTCCATTGCGCCCTCAACTAATACTAAGAAATCAAATTTAAGTAATGGGGTGTTGCCAAGCATCTGAGTATGCAGTTACAGTCGTAGGGCTACACCCAATTTTTGCGTCCACGTCGCGCACCCTGGAAGCGCGAGCAACCCTTGTTCAAGATGCGGTAACCAACTCGAGTGAAGCCTTAGGTTACGACTAAAAGACAGTAAGCTTCACTCCGAAATATTCGGTTGGCTTAAGGGTTCGCTGAAGTATAACTGTAGCGTCTGTTCACTTGAGGCGCGGCTGCGAGCGGCCATCAGTTTTGAAGCAACGAAGAAACCAGCTTCAATGAAAACTTAACAAATGTCTCGTATGAGAGATCCACTTTTGATGGCTAACACAGCAAACATTTTAAGGACTATGATTTAAGCGAATGTACCTGGAATGCTTGATCCCTTAATTGGGAAGATTGGTGTCTTCGTAATATTAAAGGCTGACAGCACTGCCGTCCAAGAAGTGCGATGAATGGAACAAGCACGGAAAAAGTTGGGTCTTATACTACAGCGGCTGGTGTCGGATTCGTGATGAGAACAAGACTCAGTTGCCGAGACCTGGTATTCATCCCGGTGCAACCACAAGAAAATTCATCGCGCTACTTTTCTGCCTCCGAATCGAAAAGCTGACAACCAAATCTATCATGTTATGATAGACGGACGACATGTCTTCAGTGTTCTTGCCGTGCGTACGCTCTGAGCACAACGATTCGGACCACTATCTTATAGCAGCAAAGCAAAAGCTGCACACACAACAGACAGTCGAACGGTTTTCTACTCGTCTTGCACTCCTTCTCCTCGAGAGCACCCATCAGCAACTCGGTATGAGGGAACTGTGGAATGGCATTTCAAGCTCTCTACGTACAACTGAAAACGAAGCTATTGGTTTTCGGAAAGGACAAAAGAATAGCTGTTGTGATGAGGATTTCCGTTCCGCAGTTGAGAAAAAGTTCGTTTTCTAGTCCTACCACGCAACTTTGCCATTGACCACAATGCATGCGGGGTGGGATAGATACTGAGAATTGAAGAGGGAAGCGGGACACATGTGCTGACAAAAAAAAAAGAAAGTGGCCGAGATGTGTGAATATGAAGTGCTCGAGATGTTGGCCGACACAGGAGCACACTCATGTAGGACCCAAAGAGGTGACCTAGTGAATGATGCCCAGAATATATTGAATTTATGGAGAGAACACTTCTCCTCTTGGCTGAATGGTAATGAAAATGGAACACCAGGAGATTGCGAAACCGATTCCCCCAATCGATGACGATGAAACAGATGTTTCAGTGCCCGACTGTGAAGAATTTCCGAAGAGCAATCGCCCGTATGAATAACAACAAAGCGGCGGAGGCCGATGGGATACTGACCGAGCTATTCAAATACGGGGTCGAAGTACAGACAAGGTGCATGCATCAGCTTCTTTACAGAATATACTCAGACGAAAGCCTGTCCGGCGAGTGGAATCGAAGTGTGTTCTGCCAAATCCAAAAAAAAAGAGGAAACCCCACAGTATTCGCTAATTACCGTGCGAAAATTATCCCCACTATCGCATATAAGGTCCTATCAAGCTTACTGTTTGAAAAATGTGCCTTATCAGTGTGGCTTTAGACATGGAAAATCTGTCGTGACCGTGAGTTCTGCTTACTCCAGACTGGATAAGAAAGCAAAACGAATGGATCTGGTAGTGAACGAGGACAAGAATATCTGATGTTAGTTCTCACGCCACTGTTGACAGTCATAACTTTGAAGTTGTAGATAATTTCGTCTATCCTATAACCAGCACCAACAACACCAACAATGTCAGCCTCGAAATCCAACGCAGAATCCCACTTGCCAACAGGACCTAGGAAATTTAAAAGTTACGTCCTCTATCGACGAACAAATCCAAACTCTGGAAGCCGATTAACATTCCTTTCCTACCCTATGGCATATAGGCCTGGAAGATGACAACATCTGATGAGCCAGCTCAAGGCGTTTTCACATTTGCAACTGTGAATACCGTAGACGAGTGAATGATGAACTGTAGGAGTTACACGACGACATTGACATAGTTTTAACGAATCAAGAGGCAGCGGGCTAATTTATGTTGACCGGATGGATGAGAACACTACAGCTTTGAAAGTTTCCGATGCAGTACATCATTTTTGTCAAGATTTAACTCATTATTCCAGCACTTTTGATTTGGCAGACTCACTTCGAAACGAAAAATACTTAACCAACTTCTCTTAACAAGTAACTCACTAAATTTCTATGGTAGTGTATATAATCTGATATTCAGCTAATGAAAACATATTCATTGCTGAGCAGTTTTTCAAGACTGGTCAAATTCCGTACATCAGGCGGATGGTGCCCTTGCGTCGGTTGGGCAACCATTGGGTTTATTCTTATTATGAGTGGACAAGCCAATTTAAAAAAAATCCTCGCAATAATAAGATCTCGGGGAAAACTTCGGTGGAACGGTGGGTTCAGCTTCGTTTGGAAATGTCGGATGCGCATCAAACGGTGACGAAGTCGACTTTCGCAAAGTTAGAATTATGACCGGAGAAAATCGCATGGCTTATATTCTCTCCGAAAAACACATACATACATAGGATAGTAAGTAGAAAAGCCTTTCAGAAGATTCTATCGTGGAGGAAGAAACAATCTTCTACCTGTTGTGTGATTGCCCTGCTCTAAGAAGATGTAGACTTCGGCATTTAGGGGTCGCTTTTATGATGGCATTCGCCATGTGGCAGAAACTAAAGTATGAATAAAAAAAAAAACCACTGTCACCTACCTACCCAATTTCTTTTGCTACTATTTCGAGTTATTTTCAGTCAAAGGTTTATTACAGGTGAGACACACAGTGGAAGACATTTGAAAATAAAATTAAAATTTACTTTGGGTAATGATGATAATTCGGTAAGCCGTTTCAGTCTGATAGGTGTTAGAAACATGTACAATTTTTGCTTGTTTTGTTTGCGTGTGAATGTTATCAGAAAGTCGCAATTAAATACGAAATATTTGTATATCCCAATAAAAACTTTCAGAGTAAAAATAAATTCTGTAATATTCTGAAGTTTGCACAAAATACATGCTTTCCAATAAATAAATAAATAATCAAAAAACATAAAACCATTTCATAGCAAATTTTTAAAATTATTCTTCAATTATTTATCAATTTTCCCTATGTGAAATTATATTTTGAGTGAATTGGTTTTCCGATCAAAAAATGGTGCGGCACAATATCCTACTTTAGCCTACAAGTATTGTGAAAAATACCTTATTTATATGCCACAACAACAATACAATCATTTAACTTACTACTACTGTCCGGTAAGCGATTTGAGTTCAAGTGAAAGTTGCCACATTCCAGTGGTTTATTGAGGATGTTAGAGTTATTGCAAAAATCAGCCCATATCAACGTTGGTGTATAAAGGCAGTTTGATGATTGAGCAGTTTTAGGATTTGGCATTACAAAGCGAGTAGTTGAATTTAAATTTAAAGAATTGTTGTTGTTGTTGTTGTTGTTGTTCATATTTTGATTGTTCATGGATGTTGTATGATTTTGATTGATGGCCAAAAAGTGATTAGTAACATTTTTCAAACAAATTAACGATTCATTATTATTGGTGAGTTTTGTAACAATAGGCCGTTGTGTGGTGACAAGCGAATTTGATGATACGCATGTGTAAGAAATGTGAAAAGCGTTGAGTTCAGCATTGGCATTTGTAGTGGTAGTGGAAGTGGTACATTGGGTGAGTGCGTTGGTTGAACAATAATTTTGATAAGTGCAGTTATTTTCGAAAGTATTAATGACGTTTTGTACAGCATTAAGTGAGAAATTTGGCGTGGAATTGGCGCATGTGGATAAATTATTAATATACAATGATGATAATGAATATGATGATGATGATGATGATGATAATTGATCAAATGTGTGAAATGTAGGCGTTGACATTGTTGTTGTTGTTTTAGTTTTGATTGGCATTAAATTAAACCGTTGCATTTGATTAGTTAATTTGTTATTAGCGGTGGTATTTGTTGTTGTTGCAGTGGTAGAAGTTGTTGTTGTTGTTATTGTATGTTCCAACGTTGCACATGCAGAGAAGGAGGAGGAGGAGGAATCAACATTTAAGTTAGCAAGCTTAGTAGCCATCACCATAACTTGGTCTAGATCCAATAGTAAAGTGTGAGCATGTGATGCAAGTCATTTCGTATACATATATTTTTGTTGTTGTTGCCATTCATTATCATTGATTTGTGTGTTTTGTTTTTCATTAAAATTGAGTTAGATGTTGGTTGGTGTTAGTAGGAACAGTGTTTTTTGGTTAGTTAAAAAAATTAAAATTGTTAGAATAATAAATGGAAGTAAATTATCAAAATTGATAATTAGTAAAATGTAATATTAACAACATTAAAAATGTAATATTAATCAAAAAAAAAAAAAAAAAAGGAGATTTGAAGAAAAAACCTGGTGTTCAAAATACATCAACTGATTGGTATTTTGAAAATAAACTTTTAACAATACATAAATCATCATACAACATTGAAGTTATTTGTATGCACTTATATAAAAATCACGGCTTATAAATTTTGTTTGCATAATTCTGTAGTAAGGATATTTAAACTACCAAACATCTTTGATTTTTTTTGTAATTACAATTAACAGCAATTATGAGAAATAATGATACTCCGAATTACATTTTTCAATTGATTAAAATCGAAAAGGCTTTTTCAACTGAAATTACTTACATATACTTAAAAAACAACTTATTTTTTTTAATTTTTTTCTTCTATGTTTTCAACTTTTTTTTTTTCAAATAAATGTGGCTACTTTTTCAACATAATTTTTCGCTGCGGTCAAAATACAAACTAACCAAAGCAACAGATTTAATAAAATACTTTCTAACTCAAAAAAAAAATTATTTTCACATTTTAAACTTACACACATTTAGTACGCGTTAAAACATTTGTACATTCATTTTCTCGCACTTTTTGCTATAAGGGCAGAGTTGCATAGTTAAAAACGAAGCAATATCCATGCAGTTTGCAAATATATGTATATATATATATATAAGTAGAGGTTTGTAAGTAAAGCATATAAAAAGCATGTGTATATTTTTTAATAATAATAAAAAGAGGCAATTTTGCATGGGGATATATTGCGGAAAAATTAATTAGAACAAAATGAAAAATTAAAATTCATGTTTGCAGTATTGGCGCAAAAGCAAATCTTAAAAAAAAAATATAAAAAAAAATAAAAATTGTGGAAAAATAAATACAAAGCTCATATCTGTGAAACGTTTTACGTTTAATTTAGTTACTTTGTGAGAGCGTTTACAAGTTGGCATGTATTGTTATGGCTGAGTTTAGTAATTAATTTACGAATACATGCTTACCTTCAAGTGGATTAACTAAGCCGGCGCCCTGCCAATCAAATTCAACATCAGGTACATCTGTGCGTTTAGCATAGTTATTCATGTCCAACTCGGCCGCGTTAGCATTGCTCATGCCATATGGCATAGTGTCAACATCCGTATATGTTGCTGGTGTTGCATTATTGGCGGATTTTGGTTTCATTGGTTTTAACGGATTAAAACTGAGATTGGCAGCAAATCGTGGCATTGATGGATTCCAATTATCACCAAACAGCTAAAGAAAAATTAAATTTTTATATACGCTATAAAAAGGTAAACTAACAATTCAGTCTTACAATATTCCGTGAATCAATGCCGATTGAACGTATGAGAGCATGTCGAATTTCTGATTGTGGCCACTGGAATTCTAAGGCTTTGGCAGCTTCTATTGCTTCGAAAGGAAGTTTAGCGTTTGGCGATTGTAAATTGGGTAATTCTTTCGTAATTTTTGTTTTTACTTCATCCTGAATTTCTTCACCCACAGCTTCATCTGCAATAGGAAACATCATTTTTAGCACCGTGCCAAGGCGTTCATTTACATTGATATTGGCTGCTTGTGTTTGTAATATTGGTGTGTGAGGAGTTTGTGTATTTGAAGGTGTTGCGAAAGAAGCCTCCTCGAAATCGCCAAAATCATCATCATCATCATCATCATCATCATCATCAATATTTTCAATCGGCCTCGCTTCGTCCTCGGTGTGTTCTATAGCCTTATCAGTCATCGATATCGCGCATTTCGTTTCTGTATCGTTTTTAGCCATAATACTTAAGTCAATTGGTCCTGTTGTGGCTGACGCAATAGGTAGCGCCGATATAGGTGCTGTTGTGAAGTCTTGAAAATCATCAAAGTCGACATCTATGTTATTAACTGGAGAGTCGCTATTCATAGGGGACTATACAAATATTTTAAGTTAATAAAAACAAGTAACAACCACGATACGATAATTTACCTCTTCTACTTTTATATTCTTATTGCTATCTACCAAATTGGTCGTCGGCAACGCGTTGGCTTTTGGCGAATTTATAAATTCAGTTGTTGATTCGAAATCGGCAAAATCACCGAAATCATCGTCATCACTCTGCTGCACAACAGTTATGTTTGAATTTTTCCCATTTTCCACATCATTGAATATATTATTATTTTGATTGGAGAAATTATTCATATTTATATCCTCCGCAGTCGACAATAATTTGTCCTCTCTTGGTGAAGTTAGCTCGTCAACAACATGAATTGCAAAGAAATCATCTGAATTTGTGTTCTCATTAGTCGCTGCCGGAGATATCGGTGATGTTGAAGTTTTCTTTGGCGAACAGTGACACTCTTCATCACTACTGTCGTCCGCTATATCTTCTAGCAGCACGAGACCAGTCACAGGTATTGTATTTGGCTTTATTTTTATATCTTGAACCAGTGCCGCAGGTTTAGAGCTTTCCGTTTGAAATTCTTGAACTGCGGAAGTTTCAGTAGGTTTTCCAGCTTTGTGCTCATTCTGCACATCGGGTGTTATTGTTGTAATTTTGGCATCATTATAATCAGTGCTATATTGTTCATTGTTTTCCGCCTTTGACAGTGCCTCTGACGGTGTAGATTCTGTATCTATCATGCCTGCATTTTCATTTTCTGCTGCCAATTTCTTTACAGTGTCATTAAATTCTAACGCATCACTTTCTGTTGAAGATTTCTGTACGACACTATAGTTAAACGCTTCATTGAGCTGAGCTTTTGTTTTAGTTGCTTCATGTGTTGGAGATATATTTAATTCAGGCGGAGTAGTTGATATACCGCCACAATCTTCTAAAGTGGGTGGGACATCTGTAAAACCACTAGTCGTGGAGGAACTTAGCTCAAATGGCAGTGGTGTGCGGGGTAGTGAAGAGGCTGTAGGGTAAATTTAATTTTTTTGAAAAACATATAATAATAAAATATAATATTATTGATATACATTTAATTGTCACTTACCTTCGACATTCATTGCATCCTCATTTATGTCAACGCCCAAAGTAAACTCGCCAAATTCATCTTCATCATCTAGTGCTAGCGTAGGCGGCAAACCGGAACCGTCATCCTCATCGCCAAAATCTATTGGTGGCGGTGTATTGCAAAGCAGTGGAGGTATTGGGGGTACGCTTGCCATTTTTAATAGTTTCTTAATATGTTGTTAATTCAAGTACCTACAATAATTAGCAAGTGTTTTTCAAAAGTAATATCTAAATGCAGGAAAGCCTTTACTGTAATTAATGACAATGTATCTTATAAACACATATTGTATATGCTTGATCTGCACCTCAGTTCTTTTTATTAACTTGAATGCGTCATCAAAACCAAAATCATATCACGCTTACCTTATCGAGTTTTGGCTACTTTACGAAAGGGGAATGGACGATATGTTATGTGTTCACAGTGATTTTTGTTTGCACCAAGTCAGAGTAAAACTGAGTTTTGAAGCAATTAACGAGGTCAGTGTCTTGTATCTTTTATGGTTTTATATTAAGCCAGTTAATGTGTTAACATCTATATAATACTCCGGTACCAGCTATCGATGTCAAATATAAAAACAACAAAATATACATACATACATTTAATAAATCTGTATTATGTTATGCCGAAGGCGATAAGCTAAGTGGTTTGTAAGTTCATATTAATTGTATGACAAACAACTGCTTTACACATTTTGTAAATAAACACTGTCTTATTTATTTTAATAGTATTTTATATCCAATTTTACTGTTTTCTTTTTAATTTAGAAATAATTAAAAAAAAAAATCTATGTATGTACACATGTACGTACATTGTTTTTCACCTTCACAAATGGCACCAGCTGGAAAGTTTTTTTGTGTACACTAGAAGAATTTACAAAACGTTTACTTTGCTTACATCAACAACACCGTTAAGCTCTATTACAATGTTAATAATTCCTTCCCTTTTTTAATAGTTACAGTTTACAAAACTTGCAACAGTTTTGGTAATATACATATTTTTTAGCAAATTTACATGTTTTTATGACGTTTTTCACCTCGAGCAATTTTCCAAATATGCAGAAGTATTGACATACCCACACTGTTCTGCGTTGCCGGACATAATATCTGTGGGAAAGAAAAACTGTCAGATTAATTGAATTGTAATAATAATTGAAACTAATTTTCTTAATAAAATTTTTTAATTTTTTATTGAAGTTAAAATGTTGAAAATATAATATTTAACAGTTTGAGAAGTTAAAAACAATGCTGAAAATTATTCTTTTAGTAATATGGCATTTCCTTTTCGGAACAGCTACCATTTTTGAGTGGGTTGTTCTTAAATTTCTATGTTTTTATGCAATATTAATAACGTTAGCTTGCGAGTGAAAAATAGTAATAATATCTGTCCACATAAGTAATTAATTATCAGCGCATGCTTATATTTGCAGAAAAAATAATAATTTTCTTTCTTTGTTGTGTGAGTTGCAAAGTTCGTTAAATAAACTTTCTACGGGTTTGGAGTACCCTGTGTTTGTGTACTTTGACAATTTTGATATTTCCTGTCGGAAATAAAATTATTTTTTGACTTGAGATATATATGCGAATTACACTGATTTATTATTTATTTGCGGATGTGTAATTAATAATAATTCAAGTAGCGATGCAAGCAAAATAGCTGCACTAATGATTCTGTAGCTGGGTGTGGGTGCGTACTGCAAAAGTGAATAGAGCATATTAGTATCACATTGTGGGTAAAATAAAATTAACATTTCCGCAGTTGCTTATTGTGAATTATAAATTTGTATTCAATGCACGAATGCTAGAAACATGATTAAAATCAAAACGTGAAATTTTAAGAATAGATTAAAAATCCAACTGTGGAGTATTGGTTTTACACAAAAAAAGACAAATTTTTTGCAAAAACGGCTTCTACATTAGAACCCATAAAAACACAAAGTGATATATTTTTTAAATATTTATTGTAATTTTCGTTTTTTTTTTGATAATTTATTTTGTTAAAAAATATACTTAAAGTAGAGCATTTCTCGTACATAACCGTTGTTGTATCCACTATTACATTAACATGCTTGCTTCGAGTTGCTGTATTTATCTGTAAAATTAATCACAATAAAATCTCTGCCGCTAACTGAAAAATGGTAATTAGCATATTTATTAACCATATATGTACATATGTATATGTATGTATGTATAGACTTATGTATGCACATACTCGTACATGAATTGTAATTTAATATTTTAATTTTATGAATGAACTTTGTGAGCCCTTCTAAGTTTTTACACATAATTTATTTCCATTTTTTTTCGATTGTTTAATGTGAAAAACGTAGTTGTAGCTTGTTGGATCACTTTTGTAGCTTTAGTTACTTATTGGTGAGTTATATTAGCAAAATTTGAACTTTCTAGATTAGTTTGTTCTTCTGCAAATTAATATTTAACCAATTTTCTATGTGAAGTTTGTTTTAATTGTGCTCGGTACGTTAATAGTAACTAAATAACAGTTTGATTATTGAAAGGAACCTATTAGAGATAGTCTTCATTTTAAATTATTAAAATAATGAAAACAAATAATGGTTAAAATAATAAAATGTTTAAAAAATCTTAATTACACCTCATTAGCCTTTGAGTCGGCTAATTTTAGAGGTTGTACTTTTAAGTATAAAAATATCGGAAAATATACCCAACAAATTAATTTTATTTACGTAAATTGAAAAAAAAAGCAAACAATTAATTTATAATTCTCTGCCTTACTATTAATTAAAGTTCGTTGTAGTAGTGAAATGGAAATGTTAGGTCGAAACTTCTATCGATTAATATATTTTATATTTAGTGGTACATACATATGTATGTATACACAGGCAGGGGGGCACATGTTTTGACAATTGGTTATATATAATTGTATGTAATGTTTCAGCACATTATTCTTCTATAGCAAGAATATTTACCTTCAATCGTATGTGTGTATATATGGGTTTTCATTCAACGATTAATTATTACGCTTAGTGTAGAAATTGTAGGCGGCAACATTCATTTTCATTTAGCGTTTATTTATTTATTTTTTATTTTTGTAATTTTCCTTTGTTAATAGTTTAGCTTATAATTAGCCTTATCCTGTGTTTCCTTTTTAAATTAATTATTCAATTATTTTACATGTACGTTAGCTAGCTTCTTCACATTAAACTAATTTAATGTGTGTTAATTAAGTGTAAGCTAAAACTATTAGTAAGTTTTATTTTTTATTTGATATAATAATAATAATAATAATAATAGTAATAATAATATTATTTAAAATGTTTCACAGATATAAAATAAAATAATAATTAGGACATATTCGTCGTCGATATATCTCTTATACACTTTCGCTCGTATATATTTACAAATTACAAAGTCTTTGCAATAATTTACATACAATAATAAAATAACATTGAAAGCATCAGATATTGTTCTGTTGTATTTTTGTTGCTTGGCTTTAAATAAAATACTTGCTAAAACCCTTTTTTTTACTATTTATTCGAATTTTTCTTTTTATAGCGTTAACATATAGTACATTCATACATATACAACACATTAAAATTTACTCACTTAGAACTAACAAGTACATAGGTACATACATACATAATTTTGTTTGCTGCATTTATTGTAGTTTTAATCTACTTTTGCGTGCATTAAATATTTTTTTATTTTTACATATTTAGTTAATTTTAATTGACACAAAGATTCATAAGCCAGCATAATTTAATTCATTTTGTAACTTTTTTAAGAAAAAGAAACTTGTATCGTAAAAAAATCGAATTCTTATTTAATTCATATATGTACATATCAATGTTTATAGCATACAGGTTACAACAACCCCGTTGACGTCAGCGAATCAACTTCGTCATATTTAGTGTAGGTCAGACTTGATATATATCTTATCAAAAAAAATATTTTTTGTTTGTTTATTAAATATCTGTTTATGTGAACTGAATAACATTAATATATAAAGAGTTTTCCGAAATGTATACAAAAAATAATTATACCAAATAAAACATAAAATTAGTTAAATTAATTCAAAAATTTTTGAAAATAAAAATACATTTTTCGACATGAAACTATTCAGGGCGTATTTAATTAAAATTATTATACCTTTTAAAATAGTATAATGTAGGCCTTTATAATTTTATAGTCCAAATAATAAGTTGTTCTATGAATAAAATCCTACAGATTATTTTAAAATATTTGGCAACTCACAAAATTGAAACAACTTACGCCTTAAACATATGATTTTGCTCTTGTCGTAACCTACTATTCTATAAAACTTGTGTACATACTTACTCGTATGTAAAAATGACATGATTTCAAAAGAGTATAAATCGAGTTATTTTAATTTTTTATTTTTATTTCTGTAAGTCTATGTATGTACTTGATTAGTTTTTATTTTTAATAACTATATTCTTACTTATAAAAGAACTTTTAAACCTAGGTACTATATGTATATTTCTCTTTTTAAATTTCTTTTTTTTTTTTTTGCTTTGCTCTTAATTAATAATAATATTCACTGGAGTGCAAATATAAATTACAATCACAAAAATATTTATACTTAATTTTTTAAGTTCCACTCTTATGTTTTGTTCATTTCTAGTTATGAAGATATTTTTATCGACGGAAGAGTGCGGTGCGTTTTTTTTTCGTTAAAAGCAAGAGTGTGATTTGTTGGGGGTTGCCATCAGTCAGATGAATCGACTTGCGGGGAGTTAAGGCGTAGGGAGGAGGCAAGCATTTGAAAAAATTCTATATCTTTCATCAATTTAGCGAGAATTCAAAGTAAAGTCAAACGACTGAAATAGTTTAGACCACAACTTCGATAACTTTTTTCTTCTAACAATAAATGTAACTGTGTGTTGAGCAGTAAATAAAAAACTCTGACTATCGATAATATACAATATTTAAAATTCAAGTTAAAAAAAACTAAATTTAATTATAATTTTCACAAAATAAGTCTTCAATAACTTTGCGATGTACCGATGTCTATAAAGTCAACTTCAATTTGGAAATAAAAGAATTAAAATGCTAATGAAGAAAACAGAGTTCTTCGATTAATTAAAACTATTAAGAAAATCGATTGTGCATAATATTGGAACTATGAAAATTTTCAATAATATTTTACATTAATAATCAATTTTAACTTTTCGATAATTTATCGATGTCTTTAGTAGCTAATTCTCAACTAATTTTTAACTCTTTCGAATTTTTCAAACAAATAAAAAATTTTGATATATATGCTCACTATTGAAATTCGAAAAAAAATCGATTTTAACCCAAAGAACAAATTCGATAATTAATTAGAAACGCATAAATACTCGAAAATAATATGTAGTATTTTTTATTTAAGATTTATGTTTTTTCTAAAAACCATGAAAAATATTTCGACATATAAATTTTCGATCTAAAAGCGCTTGATATTAACGGTAAAAAGCTGTCTTAAATAAATTAGTAACCAAGTTTTAAAAAACACATTTTTCCATACTCTTTTGGAGATAATTTTTGTGTTTCAAAAAGGTTTAACCTATTTTAAAGCTTAAATATTAAGTTTTTCAGTTGCGTGAGGCAGAACACGATACCGTGATTTCTTCTAAACACACACATACTTAAGTAACTTCTTAGCCACTTCTAAGTAGCTTTTAATCGATTTTTTGAAAACTTCTTCTCCCTCTACCTTCCCACAATACTCAAGCGCACATTTATTGCTTATAACTATTAACCCTTAACTAACTAAATTCTCAACATCAGACAATAAAACCTCTAAATCGGATGCCAGTTCATGCTCTCCCTCAATGCGACCTTGATTGGGGAAATGGTTGGGCGCCGCAACAGAGGGCAACGGCGGTGGATGATAGCTATGCTGTAATTGTCTAATGGAATTGGAACGTTTTTGTGGCTGTGGCTGGGGCTGTTGTTGTTGTTGGTGCTCTGCTGAGGAGACGGTGGCATTTGAATTGGCAGTATTGGCTAGTGATGGTGCTGTAGTGGAATGTGCGTTACTACGACTACGTCGATGCTCATGGTGTGCTGGTGCATGATGGTGGCTATTGTGGCTATTGTGGCTGTGGTGACTTCCGTGACTACTGTGACTGGACTGACTACTCCCGGCTAATTGATCCGCATCTGTTATACGATTAAAATTGCTTAGCCCACTAGTCGCGCTGGTTGCGTTCCCCGTTGCGCCATTGAGACTGGCACGTGGTATATTGCTGAAGCTCGTGCGCGCTGTTGGTAGAGCCGCCGCTGTGAAACCCAAATTGGTCACACCCTGTGCCGTGGACTTGGGTTGATGTTGATAGGCGTTAGTGCTACTCGAACTGCGTCGCAGTTGTCGCTCCGTGGGTCCACTCGCCGAGATGGTGGCAGTTGCGTTGGCTCCACTACTGTTGGCATGCGTTGAAGTGGCTGTGTTGGTAGTTGCGATGGTCATGGCATTTTGTTGTGCCTCATTCGTGAAGGTACTGGGCTGATAGGTGCTGGCGGCTGCCGTATTGATGCGTAAATTCATATTGGAATTGCTACGTCGCGCCGCCACAGGTACATCCTTACCATTCTTTGAGGCGCTATTCAACTTCAGATTCAAACTGCTGCGCTTCTTTGATTTGGCTAAGTGATTTTGATTTTGCGCCATTTGGCTGAGATTCTGGGTACTGCCGAAGCTGCGTCCTAAATTGAGAGCATTCGCCGTCGGCTGCTGTACACTGTTGCTTTCGCCCAGCTTACGCGTGTGGAGTGGCGCAACGATGTGGCTGGTAGATGTAAATGGATTGTTGGTGGAAAATGAATTTGAGCGGCTGTAGTTCTGAGAACGTTGTTTTTGCAGTGCTCCACCGGCGTACGATGCTTCCGTTGTTAATTTGCTTGAGCTCGAAGTTTTAACGGGTGCATTGGCATTTATTGATGCTAGAGCTTTTTCGCCCGTTGCTGTCCCGCATTGTAGATTCTCATAGAATGGATTCTCCATTTTGGAGGGCATGGTTTTTGGGTTGAGTGTCTCGTAAGTCGGTTCGTTTAAGGTTAGTATTTGATTGTCTTCGTTATTATTGCGAAGGAGTAAAGCAATGCGTTTGCACTTCACCTCCTCGCTGCCAGAGTTTTTGCCACCCTCGCTATTTTGATTGCTGCTCTTACGCTTACCCTCACCGGCACCAGTTGCGCCTGCGCCCGGCGTACGCGTCTGCCGCTTCAATTTATTCGTTGCTCCACCAATGACATGTGTCTTCACTTTGGCATTCTTGGAGAGTCGTAGAGCAAACTTAAATGGCGGCTTGTACACTACTTGTAGTTTCACCTTGTCATTGACAAGATTCGTCGCCGATTTGGACTTTTGCGGTGACTTCTGTACGAGTCGCTCGGGTGTGGACTGTGATTTGTTCATCACCTTGCGTATTTTCGAAGAGTGCTCTATGTGTGACAGTGGTTGCACCACAATAGGCGACTCAAGCAACCACTTCTGCACTTTGCCAAATGTGTTCGTGTGTGCACCACCGCTAATACTCGCCGCATCTTGGCCACTGCGTGATGAATAGTCGATGATCTCTTTGTTGTGCTTCTTGAAGCGTTTTGCTTTCGGCTTCGTCTCGTTTTCCAACTTTGTGCCGCTACCTGTAGCTGTAAGTGCGACATTCAATGCTGGCGGCGCAACAGACGTGGATTTAGCCCCTGTCGCGCCACCACCACTACCGACGCGATTCTTCTTGGTACGCGAAGGTTTGACTACCTCACCAGTTGACGCACTTGCACCGGCAGCTGGCAGTACAGCTGCTGTTGTTACTACCCCCCCGCTGCTGCTCAGCTTTCCACTTCTATTAGTTGCATGTGTTGACTTCGTTACTAAATCGCCGGTCTTGGTGGACGCCGTCATACCACCGTTGTTAGCCTGGGTTTTGCCAGCACCTATATTACCATTACTGCCACTCCGGTGCGCTCCCTTGCCTTTGTTGTTGCGTTCGCCACGTACCTTTTTCTTGAACGGTACTTTTGTACGGACGGCCGTATGTACGATGACGCCGTTGTTGTCGTCGGGTAGACGCACGGTTTCGGTGGTGGCGCTGTGTATGATGGTCACCGATTTTAGTTTCAGATTCGAGCGTTTCGCCAGTAGCTTGGTGCTGAGTATCTGTCGAATGGAGGGAGGAATAAAAGAATAAAAATGGTGTTGGATTAAAAATACTGATTAAGGAATATTACGAATAACATCTAGCCATTATACGAGTGCATTCAATCGTTAATGCTCTTGTTTATCTAGAAGTAATGATGGAAATGTGCTTGGTGCAAGATAAGCAGTCACGATCTCAGTTCTGTTTGAAAGGCGCTCAAAATTTATTTCAAAAGGAAACAAATGAGAAAATAACATTTAAAACCATATTTAGAAGGATTCACCGCTTGCCTTGCGTATTACTAAGTTTTCTATAATAGTTTGAATAACTGGGATCAGTTGGTTTAAGTACTTGAGGTACTATATGGTACTGATTGATCTTAATCAGAAAGAAGTAAACAGTATTTATCTAAGTCGATGAGAAGGGTCTCAAGGTAGTCTTCTTTTTAACACATTGCGTACGGAAGACGAAATAACTTTTTTTCAGGTTTCTTCACTCAATCGACGATTTAAGTAGCTGAAAATAGACCCGTTACGTTACCAGGGTAACGAAGTCTAGCGTATTACCTTAACAAATGGTTAGTGAAAAAAATGAATGACGACCTTTTGAGAGTGTAAAAATCTACCGTAATGTGAATAACTTTATATCGATCCGCCGAAACAGCTCTCTTTTGAAGTCTTCTTGGCTCTAAATGAGAGACAACAACCAGAACAGCAAAGTCTACTGCAAGATTTTGCCTCAAACTTAACCGTAATAAGAGTCAAGAAGTAAACCCCTATTCAGATTTTTTTCTTATCTAGTAGAACTAAAAAAAAATAAAAATAAAAGTTATTAACCCTTTTCGTGGACTTGTGATCTTAAGCTAAATCTAGACCTTAGATCATGGTATGATCACAGAATAGGGAGGGAGCTTTTTGTCGAAAGTTCCTCAGGTTTAGGATTTCAGACAGTTCTGGCCTTACCCATGGGGAAGCCGCATATAGTTCTGAAATGTGACATTATTATATAGTTGGTCAAAGGATTTAGTGACTCCTAAGTATACTACCATCGTATCAATATCTTCAGTTGGCTTTTTATTAGCCAAACCTTGTAAGGAGCAGTTGGATGAATGCATTGCTGGTTTAGAGGCCCTCTCTAGACTCCTTCTACTTCAGATAGACTTCGGATGGGAACAATCGATGCTTATAAACAGAGCTCGGCGACACGAGCAATCCACGCTAGCAGAGTGACCCTTCAAGGAGATGTTTTATCTCCGCTTATATGAGTAGTGGCGCTGAACGAAACTCTATTCGAACTCAATGGAGAAGGAGTGAAGGTAGTAGCATACACAAATGATATTGTGTTGATGGTACCACGACTGTTTCCTATAGAGAGCCTTACTAAAATTACACACATTGGCCTCGAATAACGGACTAAGGGTTAATCCCAGGAAGGCGGAGCTGATGTTATTCACAAATATAATCAGAATATCAAAAATTCAGTTTCCTTCTTCTATGGTACTATGTACAATCTTCTAGTCCACTACAGCAAAATATCTAGGAGTTGAGATTGGTACGAAACTGAACTGGAAGGTGATTATTGAATAAGGAATAAAGAAAGCCTATCTGACCTATTACATTTACAAGAGAATACTTTGCAGGAACTGGGGTCAAAAACCATATTTAGATATATGGACGTACTCAGCCATTGTCAGATAAATTCTAACATACGGAGTCATGGTATGGTGTCCATCATTACAGAAGTACTGTATTAGAAAACTAAATATAATACAAAGAGCAATCTGTGCAGCTACTAAAGGAGCCGTTAAGTCATGTTCGACAGATGCGCTTAACATGCTTCTATATTAATCGGCTATAGACATCTTCAACATACGTAAAGCTGCAGCAGACAACTTCTGTCTTACTTATGTGATGGACCTGTTGGAATCAAAAACCATTTTGATATAGCGATATACTAAACCAACTAACAATACCATTAAACAAATCACATTCTGTCTTCCAAAGGTTAGATTTCAATAGTTGTTTCGAAGTGAGAATACCCTATAGAATTGAATGGAGAAATTTTGTAGATGAGGTGGACATCATCTCAATCCACTCTGTAGGATCCAAAATTAGCCACGTTATGGGGACACCGAACTCTGCTAGTATTTTCCAAGTGAAAGTACTAGATATAGAAAATACCTGTAGAGCGCTCTGGTCTTAGTGTCTGGGAAATTCAAATTGTAGAAAGATAATAAATCCGCATTCAGGTCATTTCGAAAACTACATAATCTGATTTTACCGGCCGTAGCAACATTTTCGGTAACGATGAAAAACGATTTGGACAAGTCGGAAGCATATCTTGATGAATACGAAGCGAGGTTAATACCATATCCATTGGGGACGAGTAGAGGAGAAAGAATTCGTCGCAGAACACTGGAAATGATCTATGATCTATCAAACCTTAAATGGCTGCCTGCAAAAAGCATAATGGATATAAATAACATAGTTTCATTGAGAACACCAAATGGTTTGAACGTAACAATGAAACGTCTTAGCAGAATTATTAAATGCTTACCGTAGTTGATCAAAATGTCATACCTAGCGCTAGTTATATCCGAAGTCCCAAAATTCTTCGGGTAGTACTTTTACTTATGTACCTATTTACATCAGCTCTTTCATGGGTTAGACTTTGTTTATCGTTCATGGTAGCTTCAGACGTTGAGCTATTGCAAAATGATCTCTTTATGATGATGTCGGTTTAGATTACCGTAGTAAATTAAGAACATTTTAAAGTTTTAAATAAAATAATAAGCCCTAAATGTCATTCTAGCGATAATTACCAAAAGGCTTAGATTTCTTTAGGCACTTACTATTCGTGCGCGATTGCATAGCAATCTTTTCTTCATATTCATCGTTAAGCATTTTTGTTGCAACCTTCATAATCTTTGAAGATTGAAAAAAATTAAAAATTATAATTCATTTAATAAAATATATCAAACAAAAAATAAAAAAATAAAAAATAATAATAGCTAACGGTCCTTCCATATATAACGTATCAAGTTTCTGCGCGTTGATCTTCGTTTTGGCTTAAATGTGGCATATGGTTTAATTTCATGCCAAAATTGACAGAAATTGATCTAAAAAAGTTTAAAAAAGTATTCTTAGAAGTTATGGGCGTGTCAAAAGTTGAGAATATCACAGAGATGGTCTTATAAAATATGCTATAAGTTAGTTAATAGTTATCAGGCTTAAGAAAATTTGTTATTGCAGGAAAGCTATTGCATTGGGCTACATATTGTTTGCATCTGATTTAAAAATTTTATATGAAATATTTTTTTAAAAGACTGCATTCTTTACGTAAAAAATACGTTTCATGACCATATTCATCGAAAAAAGAAATTAATTACTTTTTAAATAAATAAATAAATAAATAAATAAATAAATAAATAAATAAATAAATAAATAAATAAATAAATAAATAAATAATTTTAAATTTAATTTAACAACTTTAATTTCAATGGTTAAGAGGTGGTTTACTGAGTTCCGTTGTGATCGTACCAGTACAAGTGACGCCGAACGTTCAGGTCGCCCAAAAGAAGTCATCACGCCAGAAATTATCGATAAAATCGTGCGTTCATATTTTGCATAAATATTTGGACATGAAAAATTTATCGCCGCATATGGGTAACGCGATTGCTCACACACGACCATAAGCGCAACCGGCTATCACTTCAAAGAAGTTTTTGGCGATGTTCAACAGCAATTGAAACGAATTTCTACGCCGTTTCGTTATCATAGACCAAACATGAATCCGCTATAACACCCCAGAGACCAAAGAACAATCAATATAGTGAGCTTCTCCGGGTGAACGTGCACCAAAGAACGCCAAGGCAGGTCCATCGGCCAAAAAGGTTATGAACACAGTTTTCTGGAATGCACGAGGTATCATTCAGGATTAAACGATCATCGTCGAATATTATTCAGAGCTTTTGAACAGGTTTGATATTAATTTGAAGCAGAAACCACCACATTTGGCGAAAAAAGCGCTGGACCTCCAAAGCAATGCGTGGGTGCACACGTGTGTAGTCACCATGGAAGAAATTCATAAACTGGGCTACGAATTGCTACCCCATTCATCTTACAGACTTAGGCCTCTGCGACTATTTCTTGTTTCTAAACCTAAAAAAAAGGCATATTTTCAAAACCTTGAAATAAACCTATTATTTGGACGGAATACAAAAATTGGAAAAACGCTAAACTAAACACAAGAATTAAAAGAAGACTATGTTGAAATACAACACACTTAGTTGCCCGAAAGAACATATTTCATTCAAAAATTCACTGATTTATCAAATCACCCTCGTATTATATAAAACCAAATTCTGAACACTAATAATCAATATTACATGAATTGAAGACCTTAAGTTTAAAAACGACTTACATAAGGAAATTTTTGTTTGAAAAAAATTTAATTTCTAGGAAAAATTTTTTGTTAAATGTTCCAAGTCGATTTCAATCAGTTTTGGCATCAAATTAAACCATATGCCAAAATTGAGAATCATCGCACAGAAAATCAGCATTTTTTGTTATGTTTAATATGGAATGGTCGTAAAATATTTTACCTCAAAAATATAAAATCGTCCACACAGTTTTCGTTTTTTTTCCATTAAAAATATACATATATATATATACATATGTATGTTAAATATATTTCCCATAGCCTCTGACTATATTTCTGTTCACTTACCAACAAAACGAAAACCCCCAACGCAGCCAACACAAAGGTATACCAATTGTGTTGCACCCACTTCTTAAACGTTGCTATACTCTCCTCCGACAATAGCAACTTGCGTAGCGTAGCCAACGGGCCAGATGGATCCACTTCGCGACATTTTTGGAATACATCACAGTAGCTAAGAGAATAAGGGGAAAACAGCAAAAATACAAAATAAAGTAAAATAAAAAACGCACACATCACATATATATATAGCTGAAAGCGCTTAATGTCAAAACCAACACTTACCCGTTGTAATCATTGCATGGTGTGCCCGGCTTCGCATACATGTCTGGCACATCAAACGGCGGCTCATTCCATTCAAATGAACTGCGGCAGGCATTTCCCTCTCCAGGCAATTTACAACATAATTCGCACGATTTAATTTTATCATCAGTCGGTCCCGGTATACACTGACATGACTCGAGGCCATAGGCCAAACAAATACTGCCCGTACACTCGCCCATATAACAAACAAATTCCTTATTGCAAATGGTCTTATTCGGTTTATTCACCGATGGTGGACACTCCGGTCCGAGACCATTGCAGAAGCTTGGATCGCGACAGCCATTGTCATCGCGACACTTATCACCGAATTTCAATCTACAATCACCTGTACAACATGGTCCTTGTGATGGACTACACATGGCACGTGGCGTTAGTGTGCATGGTTTTTCATCGATGCGTGGATGTCGTGACATCGGGAAGCAACATGTATCTTTGCAATCCTCCTCCCAACCACAATCGCATTGTTCATCGCCTTCCACAACGCCATTGCCACAAATGGAGGCTTGCGGCTCGGTAAAACAACCTTTGGCGCTACGTGCTTTCGCATTTAGTACAGGTTCGATGGATTTTAGTGAGCATGGTGAGAATTTGTTGTTGTTCTTTTTATCACCAGACGTGGCGCGCGCAAACATAATGAAATTACCATCCTCCCCACCGGGCGTACACTGTTCCGGATCGTGCTGGTCAGTGTGTGAAAGTTAAAAGAAACGTGAGTGTGAATGTGTTTGTGTGTGTATGGAGTGGAAAAAACAAAATTTAATAAGTGGGATTAACAACATTTTTTTCGATGGAGAGTGGCTAATGAAATGAATATGAACTTCACAGGAATATACAAATTCTTCGTTCCACGGAAAGCGAGATTGCTCAAATATTTTTCAAAAATTCATGCACTTTTTCACTAGAAATCTTTTTTTTTTGCTTTGGTAACGCTCAAGTAGAATTAAATCATTACTCAGTCATTTGTTTTTAGAGGTCGACTGTATATCGATGTATACTGCAGTGGCCCAGTGAGTACTAAAAGCCGGAGAATCATTGTTTCGAGCCCTGGTCAGATTAACAGTTAAAAATTGTAGTTGCTTGTCGTGGAATGCTAATATCTCTGAGTGTTACACATAAAAATATCACGAAATTCAACAAATCAATCGGAGTCTGAATAAGAATGTAGGTATCTTCATTTGTTCGACATTCCCTTCCGAGGAACATCAGCAAATAGAAAACTAATTTCCTAATTAAGCAAATTTTTATTTGAATTTTCTTTCGGATATTGGTCTGGTCAGGGTTCGAACCCATGATCCCCCACATGATAATGTTGTGGCCCTTAACTGATGTAGAAGGTAGAAGTTCGATTGCGTAAGCCTTGTCTTCAAAATGCTAGTCCTTGTTTGTGGCAGGTCGACTTCTTGGTAAAGTACAAGTATATGGCTCGTTAAGACAGATTATAGCCTCACATTATGAGTATGAGTCAGAAATTGCTTTTGAATTCTCAATACGACTTGTTTTCATTTACCGGATTCCATTTCTGGTTCCGTGCGGACATATTTATCGAGTGTTCAATATAATACGGAAGGCATCCACAGGGTTGGAAAATTATTTTAAAATTAATTAATTGTCTGACATGAAATAAAGGCTCATAAAGATCCATTAGCCGTTCGGAGGCAGCTTAGAACTGTTCCTGCATTTAAAATTTGTTGGAAGAATATCAAGACGCACACCAGAAATTGGCGAAAAAGCGATTTAGTGATTATAACCCTACAATTAAATATATTCGTACATATTTCACTTCTGACGTCATGTAATCTGCTATCGAAAACAATCATCATAATGCACTTGCTTCATGAAATACAATTTTTCGATGAATTTTTTAAGCTAAAAATTATTTAGTTTCAAAGTTTAATTTTCAATCGATGCTATTATAAACAGGCTGTGTCATTTTTGGCAGGAAATTTTTGCTTGTACTCAACCAAATGTCACAAAATTTTTACAGATTCATAGTGACAGATACATAGATCTTTCAAATGTGCGTAACCAGCAACATATTGCGCTATAGAAATGTACTAAATATTTTTAGCAGCCTCGCTTTACGTACAACTAACTTTGTATATATATGTGACAATTTAAATGAAAATTTTACATTTTAAGTAAACTTCAAACAATTCAACTTACAGGTGAACCAAAATTATGACCAATTTCATGTGCCAAGGTCACATGTGACACAGCTGGAGGAACATGTTTACCATAATTTAATAGTGTAACAATGCCTGTGTTTAGTGATTTTAAAGAGCCGCGATAGTGCTGAAAGAAATATAAAATAAATTTTTCTTTTAGAGTATTAATTTCGAAAAAGTAAAAAGCGTCTTTTATATTAATTCATTTTATACTACGTTTTGTATGTTATAAATTAATTAAAAATTTTGACTTACGCCATTTTTCTCACAAACACCACCCGCATTTTTCAAATCACCAGTCCAAGCCAAACCTAATGTTCCCATCTCAAAATCTCGGTATGTAAACATGTAGGCCAAGCAAAAGGCATCATAATCTTCCTCTGTAATGTGTAAATAAAATACAATAATTAATCAAGTAATTTATGGTAATCTTAGGTATGATAAGGCAACGCAAGGCAATTCTAGGTGTGCACTTAAGTTCCGGAGAATTTCAGGTACATTTAATTCTCTCTTTATAGGTTTGGTTAGGTTAGATTGAAATGGCATAAGACAGGTCCGTTGTTATGCAATAAAGATTTAAAAATTCATAATCTTAGACCACTTTTCATTTAGTGAATCGCTTAGAGCATGTCACAAATCTAGAAATTCGTGCATCTCTTAACTCCTTCTTCGTTTCTTAAGAATTACGACGGTGAGGATTCGAAAAAGCTACAATTTACCGTATAAATTCGCATCGGATAATGCCCGGTTCGAACTACCACTAATTGTGAGAATTTAAATTTTGGGATAGTAAAGAACTTCCCTGACCTTCCACGATGTACTTTAGGTCAGAAAGATCTGCTGAGCTGCTACCCCAGGGGCTTGCCAAGTGGACTCAAAGCTCACCTGTCTAGAAGCAGATCGGAAGTTGACAGAGGAGCCAACCATTAACGAAACGGTGCTGCTCATATGTGCAAGCTCATCAGCATTGCAGTTTTCAGCTATTCCGCTGTGACCCAGTACCCATATATAGAGATTACAAACATTCCTTCATAATTCTAGAGCTCACCACGAGTGTGCCCAAGGCCGTAATAGCCAATTGGATATCTGAGTAAATGTAAGCCTGTCTTACAGAAACTATATTTCGAAGAAGTGTATCCACTGCTTTCTGGATAGCAGCTATTTCAGCCTGCAAAACACTGCTAAGGGTTATAAGTCTCCGCTCCGACCTTTCCGTAAAGCTTTGACCCAATCGTGAATAAATTATTTGCTTCTTTTATCCAGTGGGTCTGTCCTATGCATAAAGGGATTATGTGGACAAAAAGCTGGTAGCCGCCCCGACTAGAAGATACAATAATCCAATCCAATTTATCCCAGAATTTGAAAACAGCAGCGTGCCAGACTATCTGAATCTTACAACGTTACACTATTAGCGATTTCATGGCAAAATTCACGATGTTGCATTAACAGAAAGAACTTCCAATACATTAAAATTATAAATTAAGGGTTTATAAAATCATGACGTAAGGAAGAATGATATGTGCACTTAAGATGGAATCTGAAAAAACTTAGTTAAGTTGGTCAATACCGAACTGCTTCAGAAAAGGTTAATTTTTGAATCTGGTGATGTATAACAACTTCGTGCGCGGAGGAGCTTACTCAATGGCTTGAGTCCGGTCTAGCTTAAAGGTCCTCAAGATTTCAAGATCTCATAATAAAGACTTCGAAAGAGATGGTATGAAATTTGAATCAATTTCACGACCCGATTCAGGTTTCTTTGTTTTGTTAAAGAGTGCGAAGAAAATTGGTTTGATAATGAATCAAACTAAACAGTCAGCGCAGATTTTTCGACGATGACTGTACCAACATCAATCGATTGTTTCGACGAACTGAGAAACCAATATTTTTTCTCTATGAGCTACTTCCCAAAAGCTTTATTAGGAATAGGTTATGTTGAGTTTAACTGGTCGACTACATAGGGAGTCCATACCTCCATAGTGTTACCACCTGCACTACACGCGACCAAGATTATGTACCAAGCCATGTAAAGCTTTCGGACCTTTAACCACTGTAGATTAAAGATGCTGCAATTTAACCTCGCCAAGTGATATCATCCTTGTAAGTCTCCCAAACTCCTGGCACTTATAAATTACGTGCTTTACTTTCTTTATCCCTCGACATTTCCTACATTTGTTGTCCTCAACCAGTCTATATTGGAAGGCATGTGACGACAACAGACTTAAATAACGAGTTATAGAAAATGGGATTAGTTTTCTTGAATAGATGACAATATTGCAGGCTCGACCATTTTATATTACTAATATTACTAATGATTACTTATTAATTATTATTATATTTGGTACTCGCTCATAGAAGCAATACTTGGGAAGTTCCAGTGGATAAGGTTTGGCCATTACAATGAGACAGTCATGGCAATTTAGGGAAAGAGATATTTCTCCTTCGATTATTTCTATACTATTGAAGGCAAATTTGAAATAATCCGGTGGAAATTACTATTTATTTTTAATTACCTGAAAATAGTTCCAGAAACTTCTCCACACCATAATTGCCTGGAAAACGATAGGTCGGATCTCTGACTGCATTCATATTGTGCACCTTGATGCGCTTGATCATGAATGTGATATTATCTGGCTTACCATCGTTGTTGAAGTCTATTTCAAGGAAGAAATTTGAAGATTAAAAAAAAATACTCTCTCTTTAGTCTCACCTGTATTCTTGTAAATCGAATTAGCGCGTTGTACATGACGCGTTATGGCCTCAATGCTCGCCTCATCAGAACCCATTTTCTGAAAGAACGTATGATCGGCCTGCAAATAAAGCATACAAGTGATCTTGCGATCATACAACGATTGCGCGCTATCCTTCGAGCTCGATTCGTAAGCAGCATCACGACCACGACCACTCAGCAAGTTGGTCATCAACATACTATTGAAATGGGGATTTTGTGGATTTGGCACTAACATTATATCCGGATTGTAATTATTCACAATAATATTCGGTTTTTTGGTGGCGCCATTTTTGGTGATGATCTCGACGTGGGTTTTATGACTGGGACGATCATTATTCTGGTTATTGTTATTGTTGTTGTTGTTGGTGAACATTGTGGACCAATTCGATGGAAAGAAATTGCTGGTATCGAAGCGATTGTTGTTGTTGCTGTTGTTATCATTGTAATTGCTAATGAAATCATAAGGATATGAACGGTTACTGCTAGTGCTGCTACCATTACTGTTGTTGTTATTATTATTGTTATTGTTATTGTTATTTTTGTTGTTGTATGTGCTAACAATAATATTCTTGTGCTTTGCATACGTTTTTCGAAAGCCATTGTTGTTATTATTACTGTTGTTGTTGCTAAAATTATTATTGTTGTTGTTATTGCTATAACTATTGCTCGGATTATAACTGTTCACGATGATATTACGATTGTGTATGCCACTAATGGTGGACGACGCGTTCGCTACAATGAGGGACGGAACATATGAGTTGTTGTTGATGTTGTTGTTGTTGTTGGCACTATTCACACTGCGCAACAAATCACCATATCTATCAGTTGTGTCTCTATCAACTACAGCTGCATTACCCCACGTTGTTGTTTTTGTTGTTTTTGTTGTGGACGATGACGAAGTCGATTGCTGATATTTATTTCTTTGCTGCTCGCTATTATATTTATAATCATAGTTATTGTTATCCCCTGCTTTCATTGTGCTGATCTCTTCTCGCTCTCGTTCTCCGCTATGGGTGCGACTACCGTCCGCACTCGCATAGATACTAAAATCATCGTTGTAGGGCACATCCAAGTCCAATGGCAGTGGCGGATTTTGATGGTCATCGGTGAATGTGGCCAACTGTAGACGAACAACAACAAAAATAAAGAAAAAAATAAATAAAGAAACGGAAGCAGACAATAGATTATGTGGAAAGAGTTAATCAATGAATGTCAATAGCAGAGCATCATCATCATAGGTGTATGCGTGTTAGGGTCCCTTGCAGCAATTATGTTGTTGCATGCATTTTTTTTTTTTATAAAATATAACAAGAGTAATTGCTTTTTATGTAATTATTGTAATTTTATTTCAATCTTTTTCTCCAAATTACATACCTCATCCGGCAGCCAACGCTTGTGACGCTCTAGCGGTTTCGATGCTTCCGCCTCGACCTCGGCCGCTTTCCGTCGCTTCAAATCGTTCAGCAACATATCGCGTCGCAGTCGTTCGCTGGCGCAGTGCTCTGCCGCCGCAGACTTGCGCACATCACTAACTTTGTAAATGACACTGTGCACACCCGATGCGGGCAATTCGCTTGAATAGCGTTGCGCCGGCTCGACGTAGTAATGCTCACCAGCCGTTTCAATGGTGCCATCGAGTAGATTGTCACTGGTGAGAATGGCATGTATGTGAGAGTTCTCATCACCTAGAATACAAAATAAAAAAGAAATTTTGCTAATGTTATTAATATGGCTACTTACATACATACATTCATATGTATGTTGATACAAAAGTGTACAGCAAATTCAGAAGAATATAAGAAATTCTTAGTAACAACTATTTTACTATATGAGACTGAGAATGTTTAACTACTGGAAACTGAATCAACTCAGAAATATGTGAAATCTGTGTAACTAGAATTTTAACTAGAGTTTGCTTAATTGTGCTCTCTTAAGGCTTGGGTTTGGTGGTAGAAAGTCAAAAGTACAGACCTTTTGGGACTAGAAACGATATATACTAAAAAGGAATTGCGTACAATTTGCTCTCTTAGATACATCTTTAATAACTCTTTATCGACAATATAAGTGTTTCGGTTATTAGTTTAGTGAATTAATATCAATGCCAGCAAATGCGCTTCATTCCATTTTCTTGGTAAAAACCTCGAATATAAAGGGTGATCCAAGTACAGGTACTTTTCTCAACGGCATTTTTTTGACAGATTACGCGTGAGTCGTGTCAAGCTGTCATGTTATTTTTGTCCGGTATTGTTTGGTATTTCAGCTTGTGTAGGAACTGAAGCCGCTCGACCTTCCCAAGCGACATCGCTTCGCTCTATGGGCTCTTGAAAACTTCCAAGAAGATCCGAAGTTTGCGAGCCAAATTTTATTCAGACAATCCCGCTTCGATTCAGGCCTTGGAGCAAACCCGCTTAGATTCAGGCATTGGAGCACAACACATGGATCAATAATATCTTTACAGTAATGTAATAAGTGCAAATGTGGAGTCCAAAGCAGTGTAATACTGTTTCTGAAAGAATCTTAGAGTACTTGTTCCCACGTCTGTTTCTTTAGACTTCTTTACGTAATACGTAATACGTAAAGACTTTTGGCGAAATAGGTTGCTGAGTCGATTCTTATTTACACAGAAGGTCTTAAAATGGACGAAGAAGTGATGGCTGCACTAAACTAAAACATTTGGTGGACATCAAACTATAATATTTTATTGCAGAATATATATTCGTCACGCTTTACAACCGTTGACTCAATTCATCGAGCTCCTCTTCCAAATTCTTAATAATTTCCCAATAAATGGAGCGACCCACAATTTATTCTAAGTCGCTGATGATTTTTATGAGGAGAAACCGTAATTATAAAAATTAAATTTCTATAATTTTGGATGCTGATCTGACCAGATTTTGATCTTAAAGAAAATGCATTCGTTTTCGAGTGTTAGGTGCTATGAGGCGCTGTTGAGTAGTATTGCGTCCATATTCAAATTTCACTTATCGGTGGAAATGCAGAAAAAAAAGTATTTAATGAAACCAAAAGAACAGGCTCGTGGCGATCTTACAAAGATTGTTTAAATTATTTCAAAAAGCGTAAATAAAACCTTGGAAGACCTTCAGAAGTGAAATTAATGGAATCTCAAAAGGTAACAGATTAAAAACAATCTCATTCCAAAGGTTCTGATATCCCAGACTATGTATATCCAGAAGCCAGATGGTGAAGGGACTACAACTTCTTACGAAATTCTGGGTATTCTTATGAACACTCACTTTCCAGAATAGATCACATACATTCCCAATCCAAGGACCAAGGATAAAGTTATCTTTATTCTAAGCAACGGTCGAGCCAATGATGTCAACTAAAAAGATTTTCGGCCTATTAGTCTCTGTATTACTTTACATTAGAAATCTTTGCATGTCTACACGACAGCTACATATGCCAAGAATTATCCCCGAATAGCTTTTCTAGGAAGCGGCACACCCGCTCTAAGGCCAGACCTACTTTAAAATACTCCATATATGTAGAAAACTGGGAAGGAGTCAGTCCACTGACAAATGAAGCCGAAACATGACAGAAGGATTGAGGAAGGATATAACTGCACTCTACGGTTGACTAATATGTGGCAAAAAGTGGTCGAGAATTGCCTCAAATGGATCGAAGTTTGTGGAAATTCACGAGGCGGTCATTTGAATGGTGTAGTGTTTCACATATAATGCCATGGTTTCAACTTTATAATAAAAAATTTTCATTAAAAATTTATTTTAAATGCGTTTTATTTACATTTATTTTAGAAACCGCAAAATGGATAACTCTGTACATATACAAATGTACAACAGTTGGAACAATCTTATTCTTCAGCGTCACCGTATGATGGCCGGCACTCGAAAACTCAGTAGGGAGAGAGTTTAGCAGTGTGCAGCTATCCTCTTATGTAAAATATTGTACCTTTACAAAAGGGCAAAATTGCTGGCATATGACGATGATATTGATATCATTGGTCTTAACAACCGCGCTTCTGCTTTCTTCAGATTAGACAAAAAAGCCAAGCGAGCCTGTTGGTGACCGAGTAGAAGACGAAATATCTCCTGTCATCAAATAAACAGTCAGCGAATTCCTGTCTTGGCTCCCATATCACTGATAATAGGTATACTTATACTTTTGAAAAGGGTAGATAATTTCATCCATCTAATAATCAGTATCAACAACACCAACAATTTTAGCATTGAAATCCAACGGAGCATCATTGTTTCCAACAGATGTTACATAACGGCAGGTATAGAGGTTTCCAATAAGAGTGACATGATTTCTTTAAAAAAACACACTAATTGTTAAGGAAATTAAAATGTGTTTTAGTTAATGTGAAGTACAATCGATACAATTAAGTTCTGAATATAACTTCTTTTGCAGTAATGAATTCGATCAACCCAATTTTTGACTTTTAAAGCTTGAAGAGAGTCTAATTCATTGCTAAAGACCAATAACTTCAAATAACCCTACAAGACTACTTCTGGTGTTAAATCACAACTTCTTGGAGGTCAGTCAATGTCACAATTTCTTGAAATAATCTAATATCCAAACCTTTCTCGCAATAATTCGGTTGTTGCACGTGCTGTGTGATACGTAGCCCCGTCTTGTTGGAACCAGATGTTATTAAGATCAACTTCTTCCAATTGTAGCCATAAAAAGTTGGTTATCATCGATCTATACCGCTCTTCATTGACAGTAACGGTGCGACCAGCTTCATTTCGAAAGAAGTACGGACCGATGATTCCACCAGACCAAAAACCACACCAAACTGTCAATTTAGGTGAATGTAATGGTTCTTCTTAAATAAATTGTGGATTTTCTTCGCACTTTTGTTTGTTTACCTCACCACTCAGATGAAAGTGAGTCTCATCGGGAAGATGATTTTCTTAAAAAATCGTTATCTAATTAATTTAATTTATTTAATAATATTGAATAATTTGTAAACGTTGTTTTTGCGTATATCTTGCCATGATAAAATTGTAAACATTACTGAATACAATGAAAAAAAGACAGACCATGACATATTAAAAATGGCCAAAGCGACACTTAGAAATCATATCATCCCTATTGGAAAACCAATATAAACAGTTTCAAAGGAAAATAATTATTATGTCGAAGGTATGAGAACAAAGAGTTGGGTTATGTATGTAGTTATATTTTGGACACTATCTCTGTCCCACAGTTTTAATAACCGAATGACTTTTTTATTGTCTTTCGTAGCTTCAATCACGTAATGATTCGGGCATTTAAGAAAATGATTGGAATCTTACTGTGGCACCACAATAGACTAACTGGCTAACAGCTCATCAATTCAAATCAATTCATAGTTTACAAATACTTCAAACAATCGGTACACCTGCCACTAACCATAACCCCATTTAATTCAATCGATATCATGATGAAGATTTTTATTTCATTAATAATAGCTAAATTATTACAACTCGAATAAATATATCAATTATCACAATTAAAAAAGACATAATTAAGTCGCCTAATCCAATACAAATACAACAACTCAGTCATATTTCCACACCACAAATACATAAATAATCAAAGCAATTAGAAAATATTAAATATATATTTACATGAATCAATGCTAAATTACCCGTGGCTATAAATCCTTTTAATGAATTTTGAAAGTTAAACCACAAAAATGCTCAATTTAACAACTTATATACAAAGTATGTATTTGGGGGCTTGTATATGTATTGCATATACCTTGTAGTGAAAAGAAAAAGTAATTTGTTAAAATACCAGTACTGGTGTGGATGAAATCAAACCAGTCTGCTATTTGTCTACAAATATGTAACAGTTCACTAGTAACGGGAATAATAAGAATTTTCACCATCACTACACCACTGGTATGCTGAATTAGTTTAGTCCACCACTAGTGCGTTCTATAAATTTTGGTTATATAAAAATCTGAATCTTTCTTTATTGAAAACTACTTTTAATTAATTACATATTGATCATTATTATCTATGAACTTTTGTCGTTTTTTGGTTTGCTTCATAATTTCATCAGTGCAGAGCTTTTGTGTTTTATCGGCAAAGAACTTTGACAAATGATTTTCAGCGGCTCTTGGGTTAGCCAATTTTTTTTATCATAAAGAGAGTTTGCAGAGATCGACACACATGGTAGTCAGATGGTGCAAGTTTCGGGCTATAAGGTGGGTGCATTAATATTTCCCAACCAAGCTTCGTCAATTTTTGCCTGATCATCAAGAAGTTATGTGATATGCTGTTGTCATGAGGAAACACAACACCGAAATGGCTCAATTTTGCCGCGTTTTAGAAGCGTTTCACTGGTGGTAAGTGGGCCAATCATGTTGTTTTTTGTTTTAATTCATGTGGCACCCAAACATTGAGCTTCTTTGAATAACCAGATTTTTTTAATTTATTCGAAACGGGGACGTAATCTCTTTCATATGGTTTTTGAGTGTCTGGCCGACCAGAGCGTGATGTAGCTTTGACTTTAAAATTTCCGGAACGAAATCGAGCAAGCCCCTCTTGGGTTTGGAGTTCACTTACATCATTCTTATAATGTATTTCTTCGGAAATTGTAGTCAAATAAAAAAAAAATTTCTTATGAATTAGGATTTACAGAACTGTCTTTACGAAAAATATTTTTGACATTTCAACTTTCAAGCATATGTATTAGAGCTCCAGATTTTACTCAAACATTTTCGAGCAGTGCGAGCATATGAGCAACGAACATCCGCACACCTGCTCAATACTCGAAAATATTTCGAGCCGAGCACGAGCATTCCGAGTATTTTGACAAGCACTTTTACTTTATTCTCAAAACTTTTTTTTATTAATTTTAAATTTATTTATGTCAAGTGTAAAAATCATTAAAACGCCAAAGAAACTTTGACAAAAAAAATTAAAATATTTTTGTACTGCTGAGCAGATGAGCAATGAGCGACCATCGAGCTGCTCGCAATGCTCGATATCCGGGTATCTGGAGCTCAAATATTAGGACTGGAAAAATTCTTGATATTATCTTTGTTAATAAGAATTTAAACTTTCAGATCAACCTATGTAATTTTTCAATAGCACAATCAGATATTCACCACGTATCTCTGTCTGTTTCGCTAAAATTTTGAGATATTTTGTCTCTTTCTAATAATAATCACAAGTCGTTTGACCTCAAAAACACTAATCTAAATCCAAATATAAATAATGAAATCCTGAAAATAGATTGGATTTTAAGTTTTTGTAATATTCTGTGTCTGAGTGCTTTGAAACTTTTCCTTTCAATTTGTCCGAAATCTTTCGTAAGAATCTATCCCTTCTTCCTGCTCTTGTTCGTAAACTACCATGGTATACAACAAATCCTAAAAAACTGAAAAATTAACGAAATAATGCATTGATTTATACAAATTAACAAACAACTTAAATTTTAAAACTAAATATGAATTTTATATGATTATATGACACAGTTCTTCATTCTTTACAAATTCTTTTATAACCGTTATATATCTTGTTTGATGAATTGAAATCCAACTCCAAATCGTTCTGGAAATACATCCGGTCTAAAAAAGGAATTTGAAATATTCCAACATGTATGATGTTCAATAATGTCCCGATTTTTTTAAACTTAATTTTGTTCCTTCTGGTGCCGTTTTTTCTAATTCGTCCTTTAATTTTGGCATCCCTCGTTCTGTTGATATTGGATCAATGTCTTTGCCAGAGATATACATCATTAATGGCATCCAGCCCTCACCAAAAAGTGATTTTGATGAGCTTTCACGTTTTATAAAACAAAATGTATGTATGTCTGTCTGCAAACCTTTTTGTCATATTTTCGATTTCTTACTCTCCACTCACACGGGTGTATTAATTGCTTGCTGGAAGCTTGCGTCTATTACGCCTGTGTTGAAATTAGGCAATACAAATAACGTGAAGAAGCAATATCTAAACTCTCCAATTGCTCTAAACTCTTCTAGAAAATTGTAAATAGTAAATTGTTATTTGCTATTAAAAGTATATTAGACCCATACCAGCATAGTTTGGTATGTGGCTGTTCTACTAACTTAGCGGGGTTTTCTCAATATCGCATCTCTGCTTTTACGTCTGGTTGGCATTTAGATGCTATTAACCCGATTTTTCTAAAGCATTTGACAATGCCTCGCCTAATATTCTGTGGCGTAAACTCGAATGCCTAGAGTTGCATTAAGTTTTTCTTTCTTGATTGATATTTTAACGCTACCTGGATTTCGCTTGTTGAGATTGAAGGGACCAAACTCTATGCTTTTGCTGTCGCCTTCGTTGTTTCTTACCTTATGCCGATGGATTAAAGCTGTTCAGCTTAATTACATATGCTTTTAATATTTGTTTAATGCAGAATGATCTAGATAACCTTACTTCTTGGAGTAATAAAACCAAACTCTCTCTTAATATTAAGAAATGATTTCAAGTTACTGTTTCCCATCCTTATATAATCTTTTTGATGTTGTTCTCCTCAATGTTAAAGAATTTTCAGATGTTGGAGGTTTTTTTGACTTTCAGTTTTCATTTGTTAGCCACGTAAGTGATATGGTTCCAAAATCTTATGAAAATTTAGAATTTTTGCGGCGTCATGCTAAGAACTTAGAGATCCTTATACTAGAAAAATTTTGTACAACTCTCTCTGGTTCGTTCAAAGCTGGAATATGAAAAAGTGCAAAGAAATTTTATCCGTTTTGCATTTCAACCAATCCACTTTGCTGACCCACCGTACAGCGCTAGATGCAGGCTTATATCACTGAAGTCCCTTAGTCATAGACTCACTTTGCAGCCTATAATGTTTATTTATTTCTAATTTTTTATTATATTTTTTTAATTTTTTTTATTCCTATTTCTGGATCTATTGATTGCCAAGAACTCCATCAATATTTTAGCTTCAATGTAATGCGAAAAATTCTATGTTCTAAATATGCTTTTAATGACAAGACAGCTAAATCAAAACAATATAACCTGACCTCAATTACTTGTACAATCGTTGAGTTGAATATTACCTATAAACCCCTTGATTTCGATTCCGCCATGTCAAGAAATGTTTTTCAATGCAAATTAGATCTTCGTTATTTTTAAGTTTCTCTTCGTTTTCTAGTCAGTAAGTACTAGCGTTAAGTAAATTTGTACATCCGGTCTGTAACCATAGACTTGTAATAAATGAAATGAAGTAAAAACACCATTTAGTGACAAAACCCGCAAAAACCTTTTCCAATATTTTCTGAGCTTCCTTGTTGTAGTAATTTGTGGTCATTGCTGACGGATTTATAATTCACAGTTCCAATCCAAACGGAGGAAGCCTTTTTAAAATTTTTTGTGTAGTAAAAATTCAACATGAACTAGTATTTAATTAGTATAAAGCTGATGCAAAGTCGGGTTATTGACGTTTCGTAGAATGTCGCTATAATTAAATTACCAGTCGCTAACATAGGACAAATATGGTATTAGGTAAACTACTAGTTAGTGCAAGCATTCAAACTAGTGGCATTCCAGAGCACAAATTTTATCCTTCCCTCCTGGGGATGCATGCGTATTTTATATATATGTAAATGTGCGTGTGTATACTAAGAACTTTCCTTTAAAGAAGTAGCGCCATGAGGATGTGGATGAGATTGTGTCAAAAAGTTTTGGAAAACAATAATGAATTTATTAAGGGCAACGAAATTAAGTGAGTGTATATAAGAGGCACATCAATTTGGTCAACAAACAAACAAACAAAGAAACATGTACGCAAACAATGGTGTACATTCATACATACATATATATACATTACCCTGCAAAAAATGTGCAACTAATATCTGAAGAGAGTAATCCGCGATTAATCGTTTTCGGTGCAGTTGGGCATTAATTATTTGCAACTAATCTCAAATGGGTATATTTGGACATATATTAGACAATGTGCTGTCAGAATTTTACCTTAGCTATTCAATTTCATTTTGTGACTTGATTTCATTCAATCATTCTTCGGAGCTGAGCATTTTTTGCTTTTTATATTGAAATAAAATATAAAATTAAAGTGGAATTGATAGGTTGATGCAATGTATGATAAAAGAGTTTTAATTTAAACTATTTTGCCTTTCTAATGTGCTACAGGTTAGTGGTATATATTCGGAATTTTTCATCTGCAAATCGGCACATTTGAAAATCGATTATGGACTGTGATATTAGCGATTTCGCCATGGTTTGACCGCAAATAATGGTGCGAACACAATTACAGGCGGTTCCGGTGGTGATAATGACACATGTTGCTCCAGTTCTACCAGTACGACAACTACAACAGTAGTTGTAGATATCGAAGATTTATCGGGAGGTTGTCAGGCTGCTGCATGGAATGCTACATATGGCTCAGTGCGTCGAAAAAGCATCGATAATTTGAGGATGAGTTAATGTTCATGCTTTAACAGTTTTGAATGATTCTACTTTCACTTTTATTGTATAGAAACTATCGAGTATTTACAGTCCAGCTTTTAATGGAGGAACCTGCAGTTTATTCTAAGCCGCCTCTATTTTATGTCAGAAATACACTCGGAGAACTTAACATTCACTACCGAGGGGCGACCACAATGCGAAAAAATAATTTTCTATAATTCTGTACGTTGCTCGAACTAGGAGTCGAACCCAAGGCTTTCGAATTGTAGTACGCAATGCTAACCACTCGGCTTTTGTGCTCGTCACAATTAGGCTCAATTAGGGTGTCAAAGTTGAATTTGATCTTTAATTTTCTTTTTAGTCTATAAGCTTAAAAATTAGAGACGCGTATTTTTCATCCACAAATTAAAATTAATGAGTTTCATTTTCTTTAAGTTTTAATTTCTTTAATAATATAATTACTAGTGTCATGTAAAATTATATAGAATTGATAAACTTGAAATATTTAAGATTTATTTGTTACTTAAAGGAGATCTTTTCTAGGGGGAACAAAAGCGCCTAATCTACTTTTGAACCCATTTGGGTATAGACGGCGACTAATCTACCTTTATGTATAAGGAGACACAATTAGTCTCTTCATAGGACATGCTCCAACGAATGCGATCAATTCATTCCACACAAAGAGATGAAAAATAGTAGTACTCGTATGCTCCTCTTCGATTGATCCCGGATGCGTGCTGGAGTAATCGCATTTTTTGAAGGGTAGTTTAAATAACTATATATGTATGTGTTTGCATATCCAAGGAATGTACTACAAGTATGGTGAAGTACAAGTAATTGTACTTAAGGTGAACTCCAGCCCGAAAACTTTACAACCAAACTTTGTTGTTCTTTACTTTGCTCAGCTTTTTATTTTAAAGTTATAAAATTCTTCATATTTTTCCATTTCATTTTACATTATTTCCAATTTTTATTTCTTATTTCATAATTTATTCTATCATTATTTTTTTTTTAATAACTTTTTGAAATTTCAACCTAAAAAAAAATGTTGTTAAAGACTTTCCTACCTGTATGCAGACCACTGTTTGTTTGTTTGTGTGTTCGTTTGTTTGTTCAAGTTTGTATGTGTTTGTGTTCATAACTGTATGCGTCAGCTGCATAACCAAATAAATGAGGTAAACTGCAAGCTGATTGAAGAATGTGAGAGGATTAGTAGCAGAGGAGTGGGAATATTCCAAAAATTTTTTCAATGCCTATGAAAAGTAGCTTAAGAGCAAAAATTTCGCTATGACTAAATTACACAAAGGATTGTAGAGTGCCTGCCTGTTGGCAGATGCCAGACTTGCTGACTCGCTGCTGATGCTGTTAACTTGACGCTTTGTTGGCTGCCTTGTGGGTGGGTTTCGGTTTTTGGTTTTGCTGGTTGCCTTCTCGCCAAGCAAGCCAGCATGTAAACAAGCGGTAATAGGCGACAAGCTACTACCAGTCGAAATTTACAACAAATGTATACCATAACAATCGTGGCAGTGCTGGTTGGAAGAGCGTAAAGTCATACAAAATAGATGGCGGTAGATATGACCTAGGTTAGGGCAGCTCGTAATGGTTGGAGGATTTAAAAATTATTTATTCAGAAATTAATGAAAAAAATATGACTAATTACCAACCCAGCTCAGTTCTCTTCTGTATTACTGTAGGCAGGATAAAAGCTCACCGTCAATGAACCAAACGAAGCTAATCAATGTGACTATGAACGAATTTTGGAAAAAAAAAACTCAAGAGAATAGCATCGACGTACTTTAAAGCTACCGTTAATAGCATGTAAAGGAGCTGGTCTTAGTCTAATTGGATCTTCAACTTCTTTATTGGTGTAGGCATCGCTTACACGATTATTGTCGAGCTAACAATTGCATGCCAGTAGTGTGTTACTTTCGCTCTTTGACCATAATTGGATATATTAAGTGAATCTAGGTCCCTCTCCACCCAATCTTTCTGGCAGAGTAGAGGCCTGTCTTCTTCTGTTTCCACCGGCGAGTACTCGGTCGAATAATTTCAAAGCTGGAATGCTCTCAGCGGAAACCATTACCTAGCCTTCCCTAGCTTTTTGATTCGCTAAACTATGTCTTCGTATATTTCGTACAGCTCATCGTTCTATCGTCTGCGGTTATAACCGCTGCTAATGCGCTAAGGCTCATAAATCTTCCGCAAAATCTTTCTCTCTAAAACTCCGACTCATCAGATGTTGTCATCGTCCAGTAGCCCGCATCACATAGCAGGACGAGAATTACTTGTAGAGTTTGATCTTTGTTCGTCGGGAGAGGACTTTACTTATCAATTGCCTACTCAGTCCAAAGTAGCATCTGTCGTCAAGAGTGATTCTGCGTTAGTTTTTATGGATGACATTGTTGTTGGTGATGATGCTGGTTTAAAAGTTAACGAAATTATCTACGACTTCAAAGTTATGACTGTCAACCGGGACGTGGAGGGGCTGAATCAAGATTGCGCTAATTTCTGTTTGATGATAGAAGATATTTTGCCCTGTACTCAGTCACTACTAGACTCTTTGGCCTCGCTTCCTTATTTAGTTTAGATAAAGCAGAACTTACGATGCGGACGGAGCCTTTGTTTGACAGTTTCAGCACCTCCGCATGTTTCACTTTCACTCTCATTGGGCAGGCTGGAAAAGCATGTCCTCCTTAAATTCAGTATGCTCTGGGTGTCAGTCGCTAGATCCTCTCTAGCTTTTTGAGTATATGAGTATGCTACGTTCTTGAAATCTTCTGTAAGTCGCAGCAACAATTCATAGAAATGTCGAGCATTCCTTCTGGCTGCCAACTTCTCAAGTTCTTCACGCTTATATTTCGGCCTCCCCTTTTTCTTTATGCGATTCCTCAGAGCACCAGCACTTCTTCGACTTTTTCGGAAGTCAAAAATTTCTTTTGCTGCTGTACGTAGGGAGTTTGAAATCCAAGATTTATCAATATTGGCGCTGTATAAGAAGTGAAACACGTTTATACATTCGAAAAGATTTCAATGCGCTGAATCGGTATTCAGCACTACTTTCGAGAAATGTTTGGGAAATCGCAAAAGGAATACGAGGTGTGTTCAAAAGAAAAGGTGAAGGCTTTACTCACTTCTTGCTTTGATTACAATGGTGTGGTGCATCGTGAGTTCTTGCCAAAAGGTCGTACATTTAATAGGCAATACTACAAGTTATGCAACGTTTGCGTGAAAGCAAAACGGTTCAAATGATCTCTAATTCCTTTTCGAAAAATCTATCAGCACATATTGCATAGAACTTTGGCAAAAAGGTTGGATGGATAGCTATGGCATGACGATATGAACAAACCCTAATATGTACTTGTACTTATGTACACATACCCCTACATACATTCTCATGTGAACTGTAGGCATGCAAAAATTCAAAACCATAGAAGCAGTGTATGGCATAACGCGAAATTTCACAGGCATAAAGTTAGAAATTTGTGTATGACGCGCTGTGAGTTCTGATCTGTGAGCTGTGAGCTGGAAAATAGGAATTCATAACTGATGAACTGGGGAACTATATAACTGCACAACTGACTTAGCTCACCCACATACAAGTATGTGTAGTGTAGTGAGTTGAGGAAATTTATGAAAACAACATGAGTGAAGCGAATGTGCGTTGGAGCACGCAACACATAGCCTCACTTATTTATGTGAGTTGATTGCCGTCTGCATATACGAATGTGAATGTATGTTATGTATGTGGGAAGATGAACAGGAATTGACGTATGCATAGGATGCGTGAATGAATTGTCAGTCTTATAGGCAACATTTTGCAAGCGCTGATGAGTGTGATGCTTGAAACACGAGGCATATGTGCATAGCAGTTTCTACATATAAAAACCGTTGCAGTTTAGCGAATAGCTTTGCGTGCTACCTCGCAGAGTGTCAGGAGCTCAAAAGTTATATAAAATAATTGTTATTTTTGACGGCATGGTGTCAATACCGGCGAATTATATTTCGGGTATGAAAGGAATCTTTCTCGGAGGTAGCATAAAACTCTTGGCCCCCGTCATTTGGTGAAAAACCAAAAACTACTGTGAAATTTTGAGCACTCTGGGCCATTCTGTTTGTGCTTGACAGCCTTTGAAAGCAGACGACCTCGTGAATTGTAATGAAAATGAAAAATAGTGAATTTACTGTGCTGATTAAGCATTATTTCTTTCGTAAAAAAACCATCATCGAAATCAAGGAAAGGCTTGAAACATACCATGGGAACGATGCACCATCAACTTCAATGCTTAAGAAGTTACAATAGAACCCTTCTCTCAATTTAACGAGTACTACCCCCGCGATGGGTGCCACGATTGGTCAAACATGACCATAAGTGCAACAAGTTATCACTTGAAAGTAGTGTTTGGCGATGTTCAACTGCAATCTTAACGAAGTTTTACGTCATTTCGTTACGGTAAACAGAACATGGATTCACAATACTATACCAGAGACCAAAGAACAATCAAGACAGTGGGTTTCTCTGCGAGAACGTGGCACGAGATATGATTCCCATGAATTACCTTGAAAATGGTATGTATAATCATCACCGGTGAATTTTATTCAGATTCGTTATTGATTTGAAGCAGAAACGATCGCATTTGGCGAAAATCAATTATTGTTCCATCAGTCCAATACACGTCTACAGATTTAGTTCTCTGCGACAATTTCTTGTTTCGAAACATGAAGAAATGACTGGACGGTAAAAGATTCGGGTATATAAAAATTCGGAAAACTCTGGACTAAATCGAAAGAAATAAAACGCTTATTTGTCGAAAAAAAATATCTTTAAAAAGTCGCTGACTTATAAAACCACCCACGTACGTATGAAACTGCTTATTCTGTTTTCTGTAAAAACTTGCCGATGAGTTAATAAACTTTTATTTGTTGTACGTGTCATAATGCTAAAAAATTATTTTCGTCAACAATCCATCCTTTCGTCCTTCATCTGCATGCGTGCCTTTATACATACCTACTTTTACATATGTATAAACCAAATATTGGTTAAACTCTGCACATGTGGCAAACAAATGAGAAAAAAACGCCGACAAACAACGGCAATCGGCTTTATTAAATCTAAGTTAGAAGCGTAGAGGGGAGGGAGGAGGTAAAAACGGATTTGTTTACGCGTTGTTAGGATTTATGCTACGTTAACGGTAGTGGCGACCACGCCACGCTTCGAGCGGTCGCGCGAAGTTTTCATGCCAGCTATGCTATGTTACTAATTTGCCTGTTGCCTGCAAGTAACAAATGCACATAGGCGTATACCTACATATGCCTATAGATATGTACTCATACATATACATTTAGATATGTATATGTATGGCTATATAACTCGCATCAGATTTGTAGCCTCTACTCAGTTTGTTTGGAATTTTTGTTAGCCCCATTGCTGTGGTTCTTGCCAAGAAAGCAAAGAATTGCAAAAAAAAATTAAAAAAGCAGAAAAAAAAATTAAAATAAAAAAAACAACAATAAAATAGTACAATGAATAAACCACATACATGCACACACAAGAATGGCGTTAACACACTGCGCTTCTCCAGTAGCAGCAAGCAATACACAAAAGGATAACGCAAAGAACATTCTTCAAATTGCTTGCCACATACACACATACACATAGCATAGATAGATGAGTGAACAGTGGAATGACTAAATTTTGTACGAAATGCCAGCGTGCAGGAGCTGAAGCAAGAAGTTAGAGGAGCGTATATGAAATGTGTAATTGAAGCAATAAAGCTAGCTGACAACCACTTTAAGTAGTCAACGGTAAAATTGAGCAGCCGTAGTAGCGCGCAGGTGTGAATCGAAAGTGAAGTGAAGTGACTATAGTATACTTATATGTGGCAGTGTGTCACAATTGTAATAAATTGCTTATATATTTATGGACATACATATGTATATGACAACTGACATACATTTATTTATTTTGTATTTTACATTTATTATTAAACATATAATATTTTTATACATAAATAAAAAAAGTTTCTTCGATGCTTTTCATGAACTTTGTCTTCTTCAACTTTTTTTTATTCGTTTAAAACAATAACTCTTCATGAGAGAGACGTGGTGAAGTGTTGCTTCTCGTAAGCATATTTTTCTCTTTCGATAAGTTTATGGTGAGGATTACTTCCGAACAAGAGGTTTATTGTAGTTTGCTTTGTTTTCAAAGGCCGAAAAAAAAACTCCGTCTAGGCGGCAAAAGTATTTTGAAAAAATTTAAATTATGTACTTTGTTCTTTAGCTTTAACAAAAATTGTTTCATTAAAATGGGCATAAATAAAGGGTTTTCCAATAAAGATGATATGAATCCTAAGTGTCGCTTTAGCCATTTTCAATATGTCATGATCTGTATTTTTTTCCATTGTATTCAGTAATGTTTACAATTTCATCATTGAACCACCACAAACGTCGTGAATTTGCTGATTTCAACGATAACGATTTTTTTAAGAAAATCATCTTCTCTGAAGAGGCTAACTTTCATCTGAGTGGTGCGGTAAATAAACAAAACTGCCGATTCTGGTGTGAAGAAAATCCACAAATTATTCATGAATAACCATTACATTCACCTAAATTGACAGTTTGGTGTGGTTTTTGGTCTGGTGGAATCATCGGTCCGTACTTCTTTCGAAATGAAGCTGGTCGCACCGTTACTATCAATGGAGAGAGGTATAGATCGATGATAATCACCTTTTATGGCCACAATTGAAGGAAGTTGATCTTAATAACATCTGGTTCCAACAAGATGGGGCTACGTATCACACAGCACGTGCAACAACCGAATTATCGCGAGAAAGGTTTGGATATTAAATTATTTCAAGAACACACCACTAATTGTAGGAGAAGCTCGGCCGAAAATCCCATCAGCGGTTATAAGGTGCAAATTATAGATACTAGAGCTGCTCACTAAATTTTAAGGACTTCAGAGGATATCTTGTTCCAAAGGGAAGTAACTTCAAATATGGAGTTTTCTCTGATTTTGCGCAAAAAAAACACCACAAGTTTTTAATTACATTTAAGTTTAGAATTTGCTGTAGCCGAAGTTGAGTATTAGGCATCCTTCAAAAAATTAGTTATCGATTGTGGCATGGAACATCAACCTGTTGCTGGATAAATAACTCACCGACGAGCTAGTCTGCAGTAGAGAAAGAAAACACTATCGTTAATGATACTTAAGTATCGATTCATCGTTTTTTAAATGATAATCAAGTCACGCAACCCTCAATTTTGGAACATAATAGATCCAACGTGATATCAAGAAGTTGACTAAGTTTTCCTACTTTATAAATTTTGTTTAACAATTTACCTTGAAATCTACTATAATAGATCAATAAAATAGTTAAGTTTCTAGTAGATATAAATATTTATCTCTGCCCAAGGCAAGCCAGTCACATAAATGATGAGAGACCTCTTCTTCTCTCTCAACATGTTCTTCTACAACATTTTCTTGCAGGATCTCACCACCTCACCACCTGCCCTATCAACTAGTTACCTGTTAAGACCCTTATAACCTTAGATATACCTTTTATTTTGAGAGATCACATTTAATGTAACTCTCCTGATCCCATTTAGGCTAGGTTTGTCTAGATGTTCTGCAAATGGCAGTGAGATTCTATCTGAATTCAGTCTGCTGCTTGATAGGGCCTTGCCAGGAAATCAAGTGAGAAATTATCTATCCTTTTTGGTGACAGTCCAACACAGTTTTTGCATTGTGAGCTAGTCAACTCAATCGCTATATAACTATCGCTGAAAATAGAGATATTTTATAGAGATATTTTATATATTATATATTTTATATTATCGCTGAAATAGAGATATTATATTTTATAGTAGTGAGTTCCATCCCAATATAATCTGCTGCCTCCAAAATGATGGATATTTCAGCTTCAAAGGAGCTCAAAAACTCCACCAGGTCCTTTTCCATAGAGTTTCGAGCCATCGGTATATATATCACTACTGCCGACTAGGATGTCGAAGTTATTGCTGAATTCGTCATTGTTCTTATTGGTTACTAGTATCATTAGTTGAGCAGCAGCGTTGTGTGCTGCCCGGTATGAAATTGTACCATTTAAGGATTTTCGAATATTCAAATCATTGATTATTCCGTTGACTTAGCGCCCTGAGAAGTGACTATCGCTGCAATCTAATAACTCATTAAGCCCACCGTTAAGTTATTAAGAATTACATTAAGTGCCAATTCCCTCAGAAAGCTAACTTTTGCCACTTTGTTTAACACAGAGTATAAAGTATTGATCTCACAATAGATGTGACAAATAGTAAACACCTCTATCGTGCAGATAGATCGTTTTACATACATATAGGTTGATGTAGGTCTTTTCAAATATACTAATTATGTTGGCTCTCCAGTGCAGTCTCTTGTCAAGAAGTACACTCAGATATTTTGTCTTTGTTCTATCAGAAATACCAAGCTAGATTTCTATGACCTTAAATTGTTTATTTTAGCAGTCACTTAACAAAAATTGTGCTTAAAAAATTTAAATTTAATGTTTTTCAACCAATCCTTTTTCAAATCAATATATATGGCGCATATGACTACATACACTCCGCTTAAAAATATGATCACACTGGATTATATTATGTGAAGCTTTTCTTTTCTCCTTCTGGCATTTCCAAATATCAGACGAAAGTTATAAAACCATGTCATGTTTCTAAAAGGTATAAATATTAATTTTTACGCAATTTATATATTTATATGCTAGAGAGTGTGTGTGTGTGTGCACTATTACTTAAATATTCGCGTGAAAGTGTTTATGTACAGCAAACAGTTCTATGTATTTTTTTTTCCAAATTTGTTGTGTACCAGCGCCCACTCACCTGGGCAAAGTAAAGATACAAAAATACAGCGCAGAAAGTTAAAACAAAACAAACAAACAAGTACAAAAAAAAAAGAAAGGAATAGAAAATGAAAGCAAGCGCATACCCCTGAGCTGGGAAATTGAAAAGAACAAACGATGCGAGAGGACATTAAAAATGTATGATGCTCCAGACGCGCTTGACCTATACAAACAACATTACAATTGATGTACGAAAATGTAAATACACACAAATACATGTACAAATATAGAACAACCTCGAAGAGACGAACTTGTGCACACACATGCAAACCTCTTTGGATTAAGAAATATACAAAGCTACAAAGGCTTCTTTCTATATACATACATGTATTTATGTACATACCTGTTAACATTTGTATGTATGCGGTGTTACAGCTCAAGATCTGCAACAATGACTGACTAAATGGTTTGACACAAAAAATGTCCTTCAGCATTTTATAGAGCAACAGGGTGTCTCAAATGAATTGTTATGACTTTTTTTTTAAATATTTCTTGCACTAAAATTTGCAAATTAGTATGGATAAGTTGAGCTTGGCGTGTGTAACCCCACTCACTAGTATCAAAAACATGCAGTTTTCGAATTAAATCGACTGAAGTATTGATGTTTTATTTTGGCTTTATAGATAGACGTTTAAGAAGCTTTTATGCGTTTCTTAATGGAAAATCCTTCAGTTTTAAGCCGCTTTCAATAGCTAGTGGATTTTATTTTATAATTATTTTAATTCAAAAATATGCTCAATGGTAAAGACAGCCTCTGCCAAGAGGAGGGAGCTATTGGTACTGCAGTTTCAAGGGCCGAGTAACTTATGAATATGGAATATAGATTCTCTCTGAGAATCAGATTTATTTTAATTGTTATGGGCCTCTCAATGCGCTTTTGAGAGCTATTTGAGCGAAATGACGAGCTGTGAATGCGGATCACAGCGAGAGGATATGGTATACGTATTATGTACTCGGATATTAGGAGTTTTTGAGGGATGAGAATTGATAGACTGAGAATTTAGTTGAAACTTTTAGTTTTTTAGAATGAGCCAGTCATAACATGGATACATGGATAATTAAAAGCCACCCATCGAAAGGAGTACACAAGCCCTAACGATAGTTTTGGCTTGAGGTTCAACGGGAAGCCTTATTAGTCTCATGGGGGAATTGGATCCTTCAGATGATTCTGGATTTAACGCAAATTGTATACGCATTTAGTTCACATTTTGTTAGTTTGAAGTAGAGTTGCATTATAATCAGCCTAAGGTACGACAGAGGTTTAGATAAGCCTCGAAATTCTACCAAGGTGATTGATGTAGCCATTCCGCTTGGTTTATGGTATCGTATTATTTTCGGCAGATTCGATTCTGTGAGCTCCAGGCTTAGACTGCTACAGACCTCAATTAGCGATCACGCATATCTTTCCTGATGTATCTGGGAAGCAGCATTAAAGGTATATGCAGGGATGCTAACGAAGACATACCGGCATCTCCTTAAGATATCTGCGACAGTTTGTTGTGATCAAACTCAGAGCTTTGTCTACTGCCTCACTTTCATTGAATATTCATATATCTCTTCCTGAGTATTAGATTCCAATGTGATTAACAGAGATTTCGAGCTGGAATGCGTTACATTAATCTGTGTGTTCTTTGAATGAGAGTTCCAATGAAAGGTTAGAGAAAATATCTCATCTCACTAAACTATCAAGCTTTAAACCATCTTGCTTGATAAAAAAAAAATAATTTTCAAGTTTTCTTGTGTGTGTGGTTGGTTGACAGCTTCACTGTTTCTCTCCTCTTAAGCGAAGAGCCGACAGGAATGCTTCCAGATGCATGTACTGCCAATATGGCAGGATGTCAAGGATTACACCCATTTATATTGATTTTCAACATTACACTAGTGCATATCAATGTTGTCCTTAGTTTCCTTCCAACATATTACTACACCATTTAAGAGTATTGGCCAGCGACAAATTCTATAACTTGAGGCCCAATAGCTCTTTTACAGGCATAGAGAGTGGTAGAGGTATTTTCATATAACTGAGTAATTTACACTTTCCAGCTTTTTTATGTCCAGATTTACTCCTAAAAACTTCGCCATAGTTATCAGATTTCAGTGAATCCCACTTAGGAATACCGCTTAGGACTATTAATTGACAAAATTTCGTATTTCTTCCCGAAGGGGACAAGCTCCACCTTATTAAAGTTAAAACAGAATCGACAACGATACCTTGCGGAGTATTTATCCTCAGCAGTGATATTTCTTAGTCATTTTAGCAATTTTACTTTTAATGATTTTAACATGTTTAATTAAGGTCGTCCCCTGACAGCTTTCGTCTAACTCCATCATAGCAGTCTCCGTGTTATGTTAATTTCTTAAAATCAGTTCATTTTTTAGTTCAATTATCTGGAATCTACATTTTATAGTTTTAGCTATGTGACATCACTATGAATCTTACTTTTTAATCTTGCACTATTGCACAAGCTTTTCTTGTGATTAATATAGTATGTGGTCAGTTTCAAAAATTTTTAGTTAGAATTTGTTGTATTAAGTTAAGTCGAGTTTTCTATGGGATGCGAAGGTGTGTTGAATTCAGAGTGAGGAAAAACTCGAACGCGATCGATCAAAATGCAATATTCGCTCGTTTTCTTCGATCATGATCGAGTATGACTCATACAAAAATCGTGATTGTTCGAGATAAGCAACAAGTATGACTCGATCGCGATCAATTTAGTTGAAATGGGTTCAGAGCCGATCACTCAAACCATAGATTCACTGCAAAGGCGGATCGCCATCGGATTCTTCGATCGGACGAGATATTGATCAGATTGCGATCGATTTACCGTTAGGTTTTCATTGCTTATTTAGCTGTGCTATATTTAAAGTGTGTGTAAGTGTGTCAAAAAAAATATATACACACTTCTATTAGCAAAATGCAATGCTAAAAAGATAAGAAAAACTTTTACATTTGCTTTCATACTCGTATGTGTATATTATAATTTTTCACAATACTTAAAACACAAAATTTTCCAAGATTAAAGAACCAACTATAATACCAAGTTATCGGTCACTATTTGAAGCTCCATCGAAATAGTCGCCGAACGCGAACGAGTTTCAAAGTGAACCGGTTTGTCAGCCGATCGCGATCGAGTGATCCGACGGGAGCGTGTTAATCGTACTCTGGTTGAATTAGATTTAAGGAGTATTGATAGCTGTTCGTCTTTACTTCAAGATCTTAACTGTGTATGTTGTATGTACGAGTATCTTTAAATTAATGCTGATCTTTGCCCTTTACTGTATTTTTACTGTGATTTTATTCCTTTGCTCATTTGATGTTAATTTCAACTCACTAATCAATTTTGCTTCAACTTGTAAGCTTCTGGGTGTGAGTAAAAACTTTGCAGAATTATTAATTATATTAATGTAATTTGCAACATCGAAGTCAAAAAGTCAAGTTAGTCAAATCAGTTACGCTGAGCCTTAAACAATCTTGCATGAATGTCTTTTTTGTTCATAAAAATAAAAATTTTATACTTCACATATTCCAGCTGAATTTTGCTACTCAAAATTCAAGAAAAGGCTTAGCTAAAGTCTATGAAATTTACTTAATATAAATGAAACGAAATAAAGCGTCTTAAAAGCGTAGGCAAATGCATATGTAAAAACTTATATGTATGCGTATAGCAGTGCGTATACGTAATATTTTACAACCATAAATAGTGAGCAACAGCGCACGCTTGGGCGTGTAAGTGATGTCAGTATAAACAAACGCATGTGCGTAGTATAACATACTCATATATGTATGTATAAGTGTGCGTGCGACAGGTATGTAAATATATTTGCATAAATATTTATTCGCACTTAGTGTCATGCATGTGCATAAATGAATATGTGAATATGTGCGTGTGTATAACTGCATGTGCATAACTGTATTTGGCGTTGAAAGCATCTAACTTACACTTTATAAACACGTAACATAAACGTACATATAGACACACACTATTTACATACATGCTCACACCGCATTTGTATACGATTTTATACGCTTCTTGTGTACACTCATAGCTCTGCGGACGGACATTAATGTGGCAGGCACACTTCATTTAACCCACAACAATACCAAGCAGGCAATGGCAGGCTAAATGTCGCCATGGCAGGAAATGGTAGACGAAAAGGAGGTGACTGAGACTGCTTAACTGAACAAAAGTGCACAACTAAGCGACAGGATACAATCAAGCGACTGGCAATGGCATATAAATACAATAAAAGTAGCAACAGCAAAAACAGCAAGTACAAACGATATAAAAGGCAAACTATAAAACAAAGCAGAAAACGGAAAACCCCAAAATGAATGTGAATTAAAAAAAAAAAAACAAAGAACAAAAGTACAAGCAATAGGTTTAGGAAAAATGGGCAAAAAACTAAGTAAAATATGTATTACAAAAACAAAAACAAAAAAATTAAGAAACAAAATAAAAGGTGAAATATAGGTTATCCACTTTGTGGTTTCCAAAATAAACGTAAATAAAAATCATTTAAAATATCTTTTTCATGAAATTCCTTTTTTATTATTAAGTTTGAACCTTGAAAATCTATATTATTCAAATGACCGCCTCGTGAGTTTTTGCAAACTTCGATCCGTTTGAGTTAATTTTCGGCACCTTTTTGCCACAAATTGGGCCATAACTTGACGAATGTTGGTTTTCAAGTGCTCGAGAGTTAAAGTTTATCCGCATTTACACGTTCCTTCGCGTAACCTAACGAAAAAGAGACCAACGGTGTCAAATCGCATGATCTCGGTGACAAATTAACATCGCCAAAACGAGAGATTACGCGGCCGGGATATTCCTTTCGCTCGTGTTGTGTGGCATGTGGCACCATATTGCTGGAACTACATACTTCTCAAGTCATGTTCTTTAATTGCAGGCCAAAAAATGGCGATTATCGCACGACCATAATGCTCCGAATTGACAGTGACAGTCTCGTTGTTATCGTTTTCAGATATGTAAGGTCCATTCACACCTCCGGACCACAGAGCGAACCAGACAGTAAGTTTTTTTTATGGTATAATGTCCTCTCTGCAATTATTTGAGGATTCTCGGAACCTCAAATGCCACAATTTAGCTTAATTACGTATCCACTGAGTGAGAAATCTGCGAAATCGTTGCTAAAGCAAATATTGTTGGAAAAATCGCAATCCACTGCTTGTTGTTCAAGCACCAAATCGAAGTAACTATGGCGTTGGGAATGGTCAGCTGGCTTTCAGTTAACGTGTGAGCTGGACTATAAATGAACGCAGATGTAAGGCCGAGTGCAAAATAAGCCATAATGTGTCGAAAAAGTCTCAGCTTTTGAGAGCGTCGAAGAATAGACACATTCGGGTCTTAGGCTACACTTTCACTTACAGTAGCGATATTTGAAGTGGAATGAGCAAAATTATGATACATAGGCCTTACAATATCCGTAACCGATACAATCTCTTAAATTTTTTATTTATTTTACCAATAGCTTGCGTGATTGGACGATTATGTTCACCATAATCTCCTCTTAAAGCACGAAACGTGGCCCTGCTTGAATCACCATCTTTGTAGTAAATTTCAACATTTTTGGCGCGTTATGCAGTTATTATACGATCTATTTTCATAAATGCCTGACTTTCAACTAAAATAAAACATTGTTTGACAGTTAAGTTTGTTAGATGTCGAAATACAGCTCTGCATTTTCGAAACCACTAAATGCAAAATCTTTTACAAACGACAGAAAAACTCATGTTAGAGAAAAGCGAGCGGGTAACACTGCTCTAAAAAAATGAAAAAAGTGAAAATAAAAACAAAAAGGAAAATAAAAAGTAAAGAAATGAAAAATACTTCGGCCTTGTAATACTTAATATTCTCTGTCAAGGGTATTTGTGCACAAATCTCTCCGACATTTGCACGATATATGTATATAGAGTAAGTATGTATGTATAAACTCTTTTCAATAGTGAAACAAAAGTTAAATTCAGCTAAAAATGTGAACAAATTTGACAAGCTAAAAATATCAGCAAGCAGCAGTAGTAGGAGCTGTAAAAACAAAGGCAACTATGCACAAAAACTACAACAATAATCTTTTTTATTATTTATTTTATTATTTTTTTAGATTTTATTTTACATTTTTAATACTCTAACATTAAAAATCTTGTAAACTTTTAACTGAAATTTTTGCAACAAAAACTGCAATAGTGTTAGCAACAACAGTTGAGTACGGCAAGCACTGAGCGAGTAGGCAAGAGGGATTATAGGAGACATTTCATGTCAATGTCACCCTTCAACTCTGGTCATCACCCGCCAGTACCAAACAAACTGGCTTAAATGCGCGTCAATAATAAACCTTTTATACGTACTTGAGAAGCTTTTAAGCTTAGTGGCATCCCTAGTGTAAATGCATACAATAACAAAAAAAGGAAGAATGAAACAACAACTATAAGAAACTTAAGAACCTATGCGCATAGTTACTGCAATCACAACTGACAGCTGAAGTGTAGCGCATTAAATGCAACAACGTAGTGCTTTTTTTTTAGATTTATTTGCTTCATATTGTTATATTTTTCAGTTCTTTACACTCTTATCTCAAATTTAACAATAAATATATAAAATTAAAAGCGTCTCTGGAATATATGATGACTGTGTTGACTTTACGACTTTGTTTAACGGTCTGTGCGAATTAGAAAAGCTAAGTCTTTTAAGTCAAATATGAGCGACTGCAGTGCTGTGTATATCTATTATTTGAGGATGGTATGGGTAGTAGTTTTTGTTTATTATTTCTTGTCATAACACAATAAATTCTGAAAAAGTATTGCTTGCTGTTTTCCTGAGAATTTTTGGAAAATTTATTCCAGGCTAGTTTTGAGGTACACGGTTCTGCTCAAATCGATTCACAATCTTCTTTTTTTCCGCTCCTCATAAAAACCCATCGGCTGTTCGGAGGCGGTTAAGAATAAATATATATAAATATAAGAAGTGTGTTAAAAAAGTAAAGAACATTTTAAAATTTCCGAGATTGGATATAAAGTATGATACACCTTTCATCTGTTTCCATTTTTGACTTTGCCTGTGACAGCCACTAAGGCGATGTTTTATTTATTGAAAGCATAGATCTAAGAATTTGTATCGAGTTTTGGATAAAAAATATGGAATAAAGTGCAACAAAGAGTGTGAGGTGTTAACGAAGACCCATATTCAGTCTGCCGTGAGTAAAGCAAGAGTTCACGAGTGGTATTAACGTTTCCAAGAAACCCATGAAGACGCAGAAAATGACGAACATGCTGTTCGCCTCAACATATCAACAAACGATTGAAACGTGAAAACAGTGAAAGAAAAGGTTTGAATGATCTCCGAATTAGGAAAGTCGTGTTGCTGGTATAAGTGTATAATCTCTAATTGGGACTATATTAAAGACGAAAACATTAATGAAGACGATTAAATAAATATTTTGTTCAAAAAATAAAATTATTGTTTATTTATTGAACACACCTCGCATGTTGAACGGCACGAGAATTTGGTTAATAAAATACAACCTACTCTATACCCACTGAGTATTATAGCTTTGAAGGAACTACTATAAGACGCGAGGTGGGATCACTCCATAATCCAGACAGTACATTATGCAGATAATTTTGAAAAATTGAGATAAGACACAGTCCCGACACTACATAAAACAGACATAATGAAATACCAACCAGACAAAATAGAGATAAAACAATATCCAGACAAGACACAGTCTCGGCAATAACAAATCCCGAAAACTGTTAATCTTGACAAAAACGAAAAGTAACGCTTTTCATAAAATTTTTCCATCAATTTACTTAAAAATTGAAAGTATGTTTTTAGTATACATAAAGTAGGCCACTATGCACATATATACACATATGTTATCATTTCTTTTCATTTCAAGCGGTCAAATAAATGGATCAATAGTTTATTCTAAACCGCCTACAAACGGAACATATTATATGGATAAGAAAATAATTTGTTTATTAAGCATAACTGCGGAGCCAAATATTTAAAAAAATGTTCTTTGGAAATAAGAATACTCTGAAAAAATATTTCTGATAGCAATCCATTCTTCGTACTTATCTTGCGAAAATCCAGACAAATTGTCGGAATTTGGTCGTGTCTGGAAAATGTCCGATATGGATTTGGTCGTGTGGATTATGTGTTTCGGAATTTTATGTACCGCGATTTTATTATTGATCCGAATCTTTGACGGGATCTGGTAAATGATGTTGTAAGCCTCTCCAGCCTCCTTGATTGAAGTGGCAATAAAACATCTGAGGATAAAAATAATGACTGAAATAAATGTTCCATTTACCGGCTGGAAAGAAATTCGAATAGAAATCGCTGATGACTGTTGACCTGTGCGAAACTTTCGGCGAAGAAGTGATATGGCGCATATATTGGCTGGAATCTAAGTCTAATTTGCATTTTTGCGGTTGTCATAGAGCTTTCATGGTTCGCATGTAAGTTTTTATCCAGCGTAAGATGTGTAAATTTGAAGTCCATCACCTTCGTTGACTGTTAATTGAGTAGGAGTGAGTAATAATGGTTCAGAACAATAGAAACTTTATGAATGCTCTCGGCAGAGACGATTAGGCATGAGTCTATTTCTGAACTGAAAATAATAGTTTCTCATAAAATTCCTGAATCTACTACTGAGGTGTAATTTAGTATGCTATTTTAATGATTTTCTGATCGTTAAAAATACTTAGCCACAATTCAAACGATTCGAGTATTCGTTTTGCATATTTTAACGATATTCGCTATCTCTTGATCAGCGAATACTGTCACAGTACTGAGCTTAATGAAATAATACGACGACATTAATTTAGTCTGATTAAGATTGAATCACTACGCTGACCTTATCGTTCGGCTGGAGAGAGACGCTTCCACTCGATTAAGAATCAAGTGGACATGAAGTGATGCTTGATATCTCCAATTGGCGCCAGAAGGAAAGAAGAAATTTGCTAGTTAAGAAGAAAAAAATAAGTGAAGAAAGAGAAGGTGACTGCTTAGGTTAGGCAGAAGAAGTTGAAAACATCTACCAATTTAGGGCAAAAAAGTAGTCCCAATTTCGAGATGTCGCTTGCAATAGCTTCTGCTTCACGGCAAAGGTGTTTATAATATTCTGAATTCAACATCTGAGAGCGGCAGTAATAGCCGAGTGGTAGCAGTACGTGCCACCATGCGGAGGATCATAAATTCGAATCTTGGCCAGACCAATATCCAAAAAGAATTTTTTTTAATGTAAGTACCCTTCAGCAGGTATGAAAATAAGAAAAATGTTGCTCATAAAAATCCATCAGAAATTCGAAGGCGATTCGGAACAAACTGTAGGTCTCTCCATTTGTTGGAAAAACATCAAGTAGCACACGCCGAATTGCAGGAGGAGCTCGGTTGAAAATTATTATACATCTGCTTGGAACAATTCAAACAGGTGTAAAATCGTTTCTCTCTCATTCAACACGTCAGTCTTTCAGCATGCTTTTCTTTAAGGTTCCTTAATACATTTTAAATATTCTCCTTTTGCAACCATACGTTTTTTTGTTCCAATTTCAGCCAAGTTTAACTCGATTTGGGACACAGCGAGTCTTGACGCAATCTACCTCTTAATGCATTCTCTAAATAGCAATTTGAATATGGCAAAATGCAAAAAAAATTCTTGTTTGTACTTTGTCTAGAAAGATCTTCTGCTCTGTAGTTCCGCTTCATATTTCTGTGATCTGTTATCCGTACGAGGCATAGTGTTCACTTCTCTGAAAGTTCTGCGACAGTAAATCATGACTTTACAGTTCATTGAGATCGAGTCTGGGCATTGTATTCTCGATCGACTATGACTGAATATAGTTCCAACGTATTTGGCCGCCTGCGTGATAGCTTACCTACGACTGCCTTTTAAGTTCAATAAATCTCTGCAGGAAAATTTCCTTTCTCTATTATTATTATATGTTTTGGGAAGCAAATAGATTGAAGGTGAAAATACATATGTGCAACCCTTAGTTAAGGCTGCCGTTTTAGATTACATTTTTGGGCTCTCACTTGTATGGCGAACCTAACCTTCAAATTTCTCATTACTTTGTGGTTATATATGATTTTGAATCCGTGTTCGAAGAAAATCATAAGTTGGAGGGCGTACTGTTAAATTGAATTAAATGTGAATGCAACCAAACATGAAATTAATGCCGCTTTTTAACATTTTATTTATCAAGAGGGTTGTGAAAAACCACTAAAAATGTACACGCATACATCTATATGTTCCGCTTATTTACAAAACACTATAATCAACGAACAAATTTAATTATATATTATAATAAACCAATTACTCAAGCAAAGCAAAGTTTGGCCTTTAATGTTCGGTGACGCTGTGACTGTTTAGCGGTTTGTTGTTATTGGCCTCATAGTTGGTAGCCTGCCAATTGCGTGGCAGCTAATGCAAATGTGGCAACGGACTGTCAAGGAAACTTACACAGAGAGGGTTAAATCCAAGTGGTTAAATGGAAATGGTGAAATGAGTGACTCATGAAAATTTACCAGCGGGTATTCCCCAGTACCGCCCTAAACGGAAACTTTTGATGTTTGTGCAGTAAATCGAGCACGCGTTTGCCTTGAGGTTTGACGAGCACGTCAGCGCACAATTGCTTTCTTACCCTCTCAACTCAGGTTGGTTATTAGCGGGGATTTTCTTTCCACTAGAAAGTATTTAAAGGTTTTCTGATAACTTATACGTACGTATAACATGAATTAAAGGTGAAATTTTTTGCCGAAATGCGTTAGTTTGTTATGGCAAACAGTAAGCTCTCAATTAATCAGATTACAGTATTAATAGAATAATTTCACCCTTTGCAATAAATACTATTTGTTTAGGTGAGTATATATGTATGTACTCCAGTATGTGTGTGTGCTATCCTTGTTTGTTTGTTCACTTGCTGCTTGTTTGTTCATTAGTGATTTATATGCTGCACAGCACATATGCATGCGTGTATGTAGGTGTGTGCATTAGGGATGTTAGGGATCTTCGATTTCAGTTTAAAATGGTCGGAGTACTTTTGCTTTTACGCTTTTGTTTGTGGATTAGGAAATTTTCGCTTCAACTTGCGTTTTGATCAGCTTGGCATTATCACCGACGATTGTAACCTAAGTGTGCTCTGCCCAATCCATCCATATCACTTATATTGTCTTATCGAGCGTATCGTGTGAAAGATTAAAGCTAACCGTCGACAAAATGATCGGTCCTTATCAGTGTGGCTTCAGATCTGGTAAGTCAGCCATTGACCAGATATTCTTAATGCGTCAAATCTTGGAAAGAATCGCGGCTCTTTCAGCACACCATCCTTTCATAAATTTTAAAGTAGGAGCTGCAGCTATGTCTCAGTTTGGCATCCCTGCAAATCCCATACGACTATGTAAACAGACGCTGGACAATATTAGAAGCGCAATCAGAATTGGAAAGAACCTCTTCGAGCCGTTCGGTACCAAAAGAGGTTCCAGACAGCAGGATTCTTTATCATGTGGTTACTTTAACCTGATGCTGCTGAAAATAATGTGAGGCGCAGAGTTAAACAAACAAGTTAAAACCTTTTCCAAGGTGTTCAAACAATGGCGTATGCCGTTGATAATGATAACATTGGCTTTTGGTTAGAGAATGTGTCTGCAGTGAACGAGGATAAAACGAAATATCCCTTACCACCAAACAAATATTCAGGGGACTCGCTTTTTGGCTCCCACGTCATTGATGGATGACAGCACTATAGCTTTGAATGTATTCGCCGTACCTGCTGATGGAAGCAGAGGAAGAAAGAGACACCCTGTCGGAAAGATAAGGAGGAGAAGGGCCTGGCTTCACTTGGTATTTCCGATGGACGCTGAACGACGAAAAGAAGAAGCGATTGGCGTGCTGTTGTTGACCCGGCTATATTTGCGTAAAAGGTTCTATGCAAATAAGGAAGAAAAAAAGAAAATACTTTTAATCGAGGCAGGGTACTCAGTATATACGAATGTAAAGAGGAATAAAGATGTTTACATGATTTCGGTTCGGAAGGATCAAAATTTTGGATTGGATTAATATTTTTCACTCTGACTCGGACACTCGAGGGCTCTGATGTCAGAAAAGTTAGAGGGTCCTATTAATTTTATAATTTCTATTCGAGTCCAATACTGCGGTCGCTATAGCTGAGTGGGTGATATGGGTCCGTATCTTGTCAAATGTGATAGCTTCCTCGACAGAAAATGTCAATCCCACGGGGTATATATCTGGTATGAAATGAAAACCACTTGATAAAGTTTCGGAAGCGACTTAGAACAACTTGTGAGGGACCTACTTCGGCTGAAAATAGCTTCGATATAAAATGTCAATTACATATATATTACACTCGTATATACTCGAGCCCAAATAAAGTCTAGTCAGAAAGATCATAGCTTTGAACGGTCTCTACCTGCGGTAAAGGAGGAGAGAACCGTCCATCATTTTGTTTCCAAGAGATCGGAACTTCTTTTCTGGTTGTTTCACCAGGCACTGACTTTAATTTTAAAACATTCTACTTAAGATAAGGCCAAGATAAGACTAACTTATTTGCTTTGTTTCTTCAAGCGCAAACATGTTAAGTTGCCTTCTTTCAAAAGATAAACCGTCGTACAAGGGATTGCCACTTTCTTTCTTCGAATATGTGGTGAGCACAGAGAGGCATATACGACTTGTTTTATCAGTATCGGTTACACTCAAATCCTTTACATCCCTAATATGCACATCCCATACGTCTATATCCATTAGTGGGTTTGTTTATACTTCTATCTAGAGCATGTTATGCCACACCTACCAAGAGCAGCATGTTATGTTGCCGTTACACACACACCCAAACATGATGATATATAATTCAAGATGTGCATGTTTGTGCGAGTGTGCATTTATTTGGCAGCGTCAAGCATCATCCTCGCCCATAGGAAACCCGAAGGGTTGCACTAACCAACTGTTTGGGGTCCAGTTAGCTTACAGCGGGTTCGGAGTAGGCGAAACGCAATAAGAAAAAAAACAACAACAACTGAAACACAGCCACTTAACATACAGAACCCTAATGATAATGGTCAACAAAGGGAGTTGGTGAGCGTTGTAGCCAAACAAATGTACACACCAGCATACGCACGTAGGAATGTAGTAATAAATGCACAAACAGCTCGGTGTGTAGGCAGGGCTGCATGCAATAAATACCAGTTCAAATGCACACACACATACACACACATGTGCATACTTGAGTACTCCTCCTCACCGCTCAATGCATGCAGCAATGAGCTTTCAACTTGACTTCGGGGCGTTTAACAAATGGGACAACAACATCGAATGGACACATGGAGCGTGCAACGCAGCAGCAACGGCAGCACCGGCAACACGGTAATGTGCATGAAAACAAAAATGAAAGCAAGAAAAGGGAGACAAACTGTTATAAAAAAACCAAAAAAAAACAAAAAAACAAATATGAGCGTGAAAAAGCGAGCGAGCGTACGAGCGAACGAAAAAGTTAGGTCATGCGGCACATAACACATGAAAAAATTGAATGAAAGCAAAAACAAAAACAAAATTGAAGTGTTGTAAAGCCGCACCTAAGGCAATAGTGCACCGAAGAAAGGCAAAAACTCACAAGCGCAACAACAAGCACACACACATATATGCACACCCAGTCGCCGGCATATAATCTGAATCTCAAAGCATTATGTTTGTTATCTATGCATATGCATTGCTGCCTTGAAAAGAAAGAAAGCATGAAAGAATAAAAGAAAGAAAGTGAAATATTTCGAGTGTAGAAAAACAAAAGACAAGGCAATAGAGAAAATGGACCGAAAAATTTAAAATAATTAAGTAACACACAAACATGCAAACATACACGTGGCATGCATGAGCTTTACATATGTTCGATTCCAGTAGAGTGCCCTAAAATATACATTTATACTTACATATGTGCATTCGTACATATATATACTTGTATATATATAAGTGTATACAGATACACACTTGCTTTCAGAATTCTTAGAAAAGAAGTTTATTTCATATATGTGGTTTCCGATAATCTGCTAACACGTTAAAAGCTTCGTTTTATCTAATCAGGCAACAAGCATCGGCAAAAAGGATTTGCTTTTAAATTTTTTATTTTATTTTAAACAAAGGTTGGGATTTTGATGAGAGTAGATAGATGGTGAGTTAAAATGTAATGTATATGGGTGTGCCGAAAATCTTAATTGAAATATATATATAACATGCGTTCCACAATTGCGGTCACCCCTCGTCGGGGAATGTCAACACCTACGAGTGTATTTCTGTCATGAAATATAAAGCTCCTCATGTAGGCCCCTCCATGTGAGTGGGAAAAATACCAATACACCACAATTTGTAGGAAAAGCTTGGCTGAAAAGCGTTTCAGCGGCTCTATTCTTTACTGGCGTTAGACACCGCTTACGAGATATTTTCGCTGTTTAGTGCCAGTTGGGAATGCCAAGTGCAGCCAAGTCCTTCGACTCTTGATCTTTCCAATGGAGTTGAGGATTTCTTCTTTTCCGCGTACACCGGTGGGTACTGTATCAAAAACTTTCAAGGCTGGAGTGGTCTCATCCATCCGGATCGAAAGCGTAACTAGCTTAGCCGCTGTCTCCTGATTCGCTGAACTATGTAAATGTTGTCGTATATATCGCATAGGCCATCGTTCTGTCGGCTGCAGTATCGTCATTGCCAATGCGCTAAGGATCATAAATCCTCCACAAAATTTTTCTCTTAAAAACTCCTAAGGCTGTTGGCAAGGTTGACGCTGCGTAGGATTTCAAGACTGATATTCTGCAGTTCCGATTAATGATTGCACTTCATCCATATGACTGCCACGGTTGGCCTTGCTTGCTTCGAATATCTGTCTTTCAAATTTCTTAACACACTTGCGGTAGTATGGCCCTCTATGGCTCCAATGACGACTTAAATTTCGTGTTTCAAGCCATGAATCCGTCCGTGGATAGTTGCTGTAGCACTTAACCATGACGGCTCAACATAAAAAATAATAAAATTGGAGTTAAATCGCAGCTGCGTGGCGATCTGTTGACGGCACTGTTTCCACTAAATATGCGGGTTTTGGGCGCTGTGCCAAAAGATCCATTGTTTGGCCGTTTTCTTATAGATGTACTGATGGCACATCTTCTGATGAGATACCAACTCCAAAATCTAGGTAAAGTAGTATCGGCAGAGCGCAGCGCCTTTAGAGAGGAGGAAAAAATGCCGGAAATACGTTCCCGTTCTTTAGTCGATTGAGACGTCAAATCCTCTAAGCTGCGTGACGATCTAGCCTTATGCAGTTGGGTGTGGTTGAATGGAAGAAACTAAAAGAGTTCACGAAATCGAGCAAACTATGTTATTCGCAAAATCTTCATAGACAAGGAAGCACAATAGGCTTACTTAATGGTATAGGTGTAGTCGCTGGCGCCCAGGATCTCAGATTCACCTTTCAATCAACCAAATGACAGACATATGTATCGGTTTTTATCGAATTCTCTAGCTATGCGTCTGCGTTCGAAGTGGAAGATACTGCACTATTTTTCTTTCAATCTTCATATTTTTAGTCCAAATCTGACTTAAATTGCTCTATAAATTTGCCGTTATATAAACATACCCTACTAATCATGGGTTTTATGCATTGGTATGGTTTGCAGTCAGGAGCGTAAGATTATTTTCGAACGAAGTCTTCTGGACATCGGTCCCGTGGGTAATTGTGGGTTTTTTGAGTGATGAAGTTCCGAAAGGTCAAGCAACGAAAAAAATGCAAAGAAAGCGAGCTGATTCAAAATCCCGCACAAGTATAGCGTTTGGATCCAATTCGCCAAAGTCGGAGGGGCGAGCAACTCCTGTCGGTGAATTTGCTGTTATAAAATTATTAATCCCGAGGAAAGAAGAACTCTTAAACTCTTTAGCCACGAAGAGACCAAGAACTCAGGAAAACTCCTTAAGTAGATTCAAGAAGCACAGACACACAGCTACTCCCCACCTCAAAACGACAGTCTAAACTGCAAGAACTTTTAGTTATATTACAAAAGAGTATTTTGCATTAGACATGGGTCAAACGGATCTCTCCAGGCAATTGCAAGATAGTATTGATGTGTTTCTGTAGGACAAACTGCAAATATGCCCTCTAACGGTAGCACTAAGTAGTAGTAACCAGCCCACCAAGCGAGCGCATTAGTAGCCCCCGCTCGATAGTCTAACCACTGCTTGGAGTTGACAAAACAGAGAAATTGACATATCTTTGCTCCAACGCCAAGAAAGTTCAACCTACTCCTCCAAAGTGCGGAGTATTCGTAAAAGAAATGTCTTAGGGTTTCAATTTATTTCTCTTTTCTTAAACTGTTGTCGAAGTCGTTTGATAGCACTCCCAGTCTCTGTTCGAGCATACCTAGTGGAAGATGTCCGGTAAGAAGACCCATTATTGCAGATATTTCATTTCTTTTTAGTGAGATAAGCCCTTTTGGCCTTCCTTTATTCCATGTCGACCACATTGTCCTAGTCATATTGCAACAATTTAGACTCTTCCATCTTGAATTAATTCGGTCTATTGGTTTTGTGTTCAAAAAAGGAGTTTTTATTGAGTAAAAGAGTAAACGACCTGAAATATGGTGCAGAAGTCTGGACGATGTCGACATTCGATGTGCCAGCTTTAGGAGTTTCCGAGACAGAAGTTTTAAGAAAGATTTATGGTCCTTCGCGCGTTGGCAACGGCGAATACCGAAAACGGTGGAACTCTGTACGAATTATATAGCGATATTGAAATAGTTCAGTGAACTAAGAGACAGCGGTTACGCTGGAGAGGTGATGTCGTCCGAATGGATGAAAGCACTCTAGCTTTGAAAGTATTCGATCGAGTATCCGCTGGTAGAAACAGAGGAAGAGGTAGACATCCACTCCGCTGGAAGGATCAGGTGCTGAGCGACCTGGTTTCACTTGGAACGAGTGGAGTGCTATTGTTGATACGGCTATAATCGGGTAAGCGTTGCCTACTCCAAAGAAGATGAAGAAGGAAAAAGTAAAAAAAATACATAATCAAAGTATTGTCCGTTGGAAGTGACTACTTTTGCCCATCTCTCTGGTGACTTATGAATACCAGCTCTTAAAAATTAGTCCTATCTGTTCTATCTCGACTCAATCATTGAACCATTCTCGCAATTTTTCGAGAGACCTGAACTGATGGTCTCCAAATCGTTTTGCATCCGTCGAAAAATCATCCAGTGGTCGGAAGGAGCAAGGTCTGGAGAATACTACGGATGGGGGTAGTTTCCAAGTAGTTCTTGAACATTGGAGCCACGTGTGGCCGAGCGTCGTCATATTGCAAAGTCACCTTGTGATGCTTTTCGGTCGTTTCTCCGCTATGCACGACTCAAGCGCAAATTCTGTTTATTTAACTCAAATACGGAAATTTTCGAAGAGGCAAAAAAAATTTCAAAAACAGACGTTGATCCACACTAATTATTGCTGACGGATGTGACACCTTTCAAATGAAATAGGAAATCACTTCCACGATCGGCCACAACTAGTAGGTAGAACCGTCTTTTGTAAACGGATCGAAATATTTAATAATTCGCGATGAATATCTCTCTTAGAGTGAACTCACAAGTGGAGGCAGCATGTTTAGACTCTTCTATAATGACGTAATCGGAAGAGAAATTACCCTTCTTGCAAGTTCGTTCGCTATTTAAATATTGTGAGATACATTTTTGGAGTCTAAGAACGTTTCGAAACAATAACTGATCTGAAATCATCCATCTGGGCGCCGAATAACTGGAGTATATTTGACGCATCAAAATGGAACTTAATACATATTTTGCTGGTGTTCCAGGTTGATGATGGTATGCAGTATTATATTAATAAAGGAAAAATTTTGAAAACAAGGTTAACATCGCCCAATTTCAGGCAAAATTAAGAATATCGCCAACTGGGATTTCAATAATTTATGATCACCTTTCCTTTATCTTTCAACTTCTCCGATCACACAAGCAGTTATTAAAGTAAGGATTCACAGGCGATCTTTTCAATAAAATATTAAATAAATTTCGATTAGAAGTTACACATAATAAAACAACAAAATATATGCAATTTTGTAAATTAAACATTTTCACATGACCAAAAATTTCTTTTACCCTTTTTACTCCAGAAAAGCTCTTTACTGCGCACTACTTTATAAATATCAAAAGCTGTGCATTAACACGGACACACTCTCAAACACTATGTATGCACAAGTGTATTACAAGATCTTTAAGCTTAAAAATTACTTAACAAAATACAAATTTGCGGTTGAGATTATTTGGCTCTGGGAAACACCAGAGATGGCCCCTCATATACAAGTTTTAAAGATTAGTTTTTTTTTCCTTTTGCCCCCTTAACTATTTTTGGGATTTACTGCTACCAAATGAAACCACATAAATGCACTTGCATACATACATATGTGCAATATGTAGAATGCATGTGTGTGCGTGTACTCTAGTTAGTGTTGGTGAACTTTGCCATTCATTCACACTTTTAACAGTTTTTTGCATTCAGTGATGCCAAAGGATTGCTGCTTGAATGGAAACCACTTTCAGTAATAAATGCTTTTAGTCAGTCTACCAAAGGTATGAAGGCATTAAGTACGAGTACTAGTATAGGGTGTTTTTTATAGAGGTATAGAACTTTAAGTTGGCATTACTTTCAAGATGGCTACCGATTTAACAGCTGTCAAGTGAGTTATTCTCAGTTTGGTTTGGCAATTGATCATGAATAGACTCACGCCTGAACAACTCTTGCAAATAGTGCAATTTTTTTTCGAAAATAATGGTTCTGTGCGGAAAACGTATCGCGCACTACGTCCAATGATACGGGCCAATGATTCCACCAGCCCATAAAGCGCACCAAGCAGTCAGTTTTTCTGGATGTAACGGTGTTTCAACATACACTTGAGGATTACCTTCACTCCAAATGCGGCAGTTTTGTTTGTTGACGTAGTCATTCAACCAGAAGTGCGCTTCATCCCTAAACACGATTAAATGGACGTAGTGCGCGATACGTTTTCCGCGCAGAACCATTATTTTCGAAATAAAATTGCACTATTTGCAAGAGTTGTTCAGGCGTGAGTCTATTCATGCTGAATTGCCAAACCAAACTGAGAATAAATCACTTGACAGATGTTAAATCGGTCGCCATCTTGAAAAGTAATGCCAACTTAAAGTTCTATACCTCTATAAAAAACACCCTTTACAATTTTGTATAGATATACGAGTACATATACAACACACGTAATACGGATTTGTGAATCTATGCGAAAATTGCGTATGCTGCCAATGCATTACGCCACTTCTCAGATTTTGGAAACACACACAATCCCAACCACCCACCTCACTCTACTCTCCACTAATGAATTTGAGTACAAAACTATGCAATGTATGTAACACGTTGTTGTTGTTGTTGCTTTGTATGATGATAAATGCCACATTTCCTGCTTCATCACGTACGCCTAATTTGGATGTCCTGACTGAGTCCATACTATATATATATATATGGATGTAGGTATGCTATGTTCCGTTATAGTGAGTAATTTAAGTTAACACTTGCAAATGCCATACGACTGGCTGACTGACTGACTGGAGCAGCAGCATCAGCACCAGCTATGAACTGAGCACGCGAGTTATGAAGGATACCAAAGAGGATGATCGTGAACAGTTGAAATGTGCTAAATGTGTTTTGCTTAATGTGAATTCATGCAGACATTTTCACACAGACTTGTGTGCTGAATTATAACTGCGATACGTGTTGACTATATTGACGTTTCGCCGAAACATTGCGAAATAACTTTTCGTCAACACTTGCAACAAATTATGCAACCGTTATGTTTATAACGACCAACTAGACAAATTGGGGCTCTTTTGATTATGAGAAGATTTTTGAATTATCTTAATGACTCTTTACTGTGCTCCTGAGCTTAATTTCTATAAAGCTCTTTGTGTCTTGTTCATCAGAAGCTATGAAAAAAAACAACTAAATATACTTCTTTTTACGGCGAGAGTCTGAAGTTGGCTGAAGAGGTAAAAATAATTGTTTCACTGTTTTTTGGCTGGAAGATTGAGCGACCGAGGAAAGTATGATTTGACAGATCCTAAAAGATTGAGTAGAATCTTCAGCTCAATAAAGCGTTAAGTAGGGCTTATTTCAGACAGGATAAGGTAGTGAGGAGAATGGGTCTGGAAGTGAACAAGGGCAAGACGAGAAATATTTGTTGTTATCAAACAAATGGTCAACGCCTTGGCTTCAATATCACTTTTGAAGTAGGAGAGAATTTCATCTATCTAGGAACTAACTTCAACACCAACAATAAAGTCAGCGTTGAAATCCAATGCAGAATCAATCTACCCAACAGGTGCTACTTTGGATTGAGTACCCGATGGGCGAACCAAAATCAAACTCTACAAGTCCCTCGTTATTCCCATCCCGCTATAAAGTGCAAAGGTGTGAAAGGTTTTGCGGAAGATTTAAGGTCCTTTACACATTAGCAACGACGAATATCGCCAACGATGGCTAGGTCTTGTCGTCCGTATAGGCCACAACCCTCCAGCTTAGAAAGCTTTCAGCGACCATTAACTATCGGCGAAGGTAAAGATAGAGAATACCTATACTCCGTTGGAAGGATCAGGTGGAGAAGAATTTGGCTTTGCCAGTTGGCGGCGAACTACTAAGAGACGAAACGATTGGTGCGCTGTTTTTAACTCAGCCGTAATAACATAAGAGGTGAAGAAGAAATAGGGCAATTGGCAAAAAAAGACCTGAGGTGACTGCCTTGCGTAAACCTCTAACCGACCATTTGTGTGCCACTATACACAAAGAACCAGAAGGATCTCACAGCTATGCAGGTCTTGATCTTAATCCTATGATTATAAAACTGGCATGATACTCATTTGAGAGTTTATGTGGATCTTTTACTCTTCGGTACGAAGTTGAGACACTGTATTACTCAAAATTGGTTTTACAAAACTGGTTCTTTGCCCAAAATGGGAAGAATGAATGAACATCAGCGGTTTATTGTCCCCTACAGCATGCTGTAAATGCTTCTGCTGTGTTGAGAAGAGTCCATAATACCTGAGAATGAAGGTTACCTCTTGAATGATGTTGCCTATTTCTATTGTCAACATACATATTAAGTTTTAAGTTCGTAAAGAAGCGATATTTTTAAATCCTTATGGAACTTATTTAACTCTTTGAAATTCCCATTTGAGTACACGTTGACATTACTATCAGGCCTGCTGGTTTAAAATCAGTTTTAAGCATTGGAAGTACTGCTAATTACTTAGCACTAAAACTGGACATTTTAAAAATTGAATTCCGAGCTGTCCAAGATCTCAGTTCTAGAAACACTGAAATCTCCTAACTTTTCTATATGTACTAAAAAATTTTGTGTGGAGAAATGATCTACATACACAGGCACACTCATATCCATTTTGTCGAGCTCCGATTGAGTTTATTTCAAGTTTCCTCATGAAATTAAAACTTTTATTAAATGTAAATATATTAATGGACATTTACCAACATAAAACAAGCCATATATGTATCTATCTCTATCTCTATCAAAGTTGGCCATCTTTATATACAATAATTGACAGCAATTTTTATTTAATGGCCGGTCAATTTTCATGATCGTACAATTTTTTTGAACTAAAATATTTTATGGCTTTTTGAGCTTTTTGCCAATAAAGAATTAAATAATTTAAAGTTCTTCAAAAAAAATTTATTTACCTACTATTCTTTCTTCTAAAGGATTTTCATATATTCAGTTAACCATAAATTTTTTATATAAATCTATAGAGCCATAGTCATTTTCGATAGACACTCATGCACATATGCAAGCATATATTAAATTTTATTGAAATTGCTCACTCGTTTCATTATCATACCTTACTTCTCTTTTATATTTCAATAAATAAATACTCAGTACTTCCTTCCGTTCTAAAGCAGTACTTATATACTCGTATGTATTTTGCAGTAATTGAAGCTGTAATCTGCAAGGAAAAATATTAGTTCTTAACTAGAATTCAACTAGTTTGCATTTTTTCACTAACTAGTTCATCACTCCATCGATTTCAAATGTAAGTAATTGATATTTCCAACACGGCGAAGTCTTACAAACTGTCATATATAAAGAGTGATCCAAGTAGAGGTACTTTTTACAATAGCCTTTTTTTGACAGATTAAGCATGACTAGTGTCAAGTTGTCAGGTTATTTTTGTTCAGTATTGTTTGGCATCATGGATTCAATTTTATTACGAAAATTCACGTTCTGAAAAGAATGTGTTTCGCGCGCTTCGCTCAACTATGGTCAACATAATCGACCTACTGAGCGTACTATACGCAACAACATCACCAATCCTGGGACCCAGCATTCATTATTGGATAATATTCGACCGAGTAGGCCACGTCGACAACGCAGTGAAAAAAATATAGCGGCCGTAGCTGAGAGTGTACACGAAGACCGTGGAGAGTCGATTCGGCGCCGTTCGCAGCAACTCAGACTGACATATGGAGCGACTTGGCATATTTTACGTTGAGATCTTTAATTGAAAGTGTACAAAATACAGCTTGTGCAAGAACTGAGGCCGCACGATTTTCCCGAACGACATCGCTTCGCTGTATGGGCTCTTGAAAATTTCCCAGAAGAGCCGACGAAATAAGCAAAATTGCCTCATTTGGGATGAAGAGCAATCTGAACAGATTCAAGAGCTGTCATTTCATCCAGAAAAAACAACGGTTTGGTGTGGTTTGTGTGCTGGTGAAATCTTCGGTCTATATTTCTTCAAAAATTATGCCGGTGAGAATGTAACCGCTAACGGCGACCGTTATTGATACCTGAAATTGAATCTCGTGATCTCCGAGACATATGGTTTCAACATGACGGCGCCACGGTGTCATATTACGATATCACACCGTTAGACTTTTTCCTGTGGGGATATGTAATGTCTTAAGTCAATGCGGACAATCCCGCTTCGATTCAGGCCTAAAATTCATTCAGGAGTAAAACATTACGCGTGTTAATGGCCAGTTACCAGGCGAAATGCTCGTACGAGTCATCATCTGAGACGTAGCCGAGGCCAACATTTGAAAGAGATAATCTTTAAAAAATAAATGCCAAAGAATGTTTTTTCGAATGATAACAAACATTCCCCATTAAATGTGAATTTTCTGTGTTTTTTCTTTAAAAAAGCAGGGAACCTCGAAATGGATCACCCTTTAAGTATGCGTTGAATTTGTAATTCACCAAAAACAAAAATTAAAATAAAATTAAAAATTAATTTGCCTACATCGCAAATCGAATCGCGATTCTCACGTTACAGTGATAACCTCTAACCACTCGGCATCTTTATGATGCATTTTGCAATGACTAACTACGTATTTCAACAGAACTTATTACAACAGAACAATAACATACGAATGGCGTGGTGGTGGAATTTATTATTATTTCCGTTTTCAACCTATTTCATACTAGTATTTAACTAGAATTTTTACTAGTCTACGTTTTCACTGCAGGGTACGAGTATGCGTTTACATATACGAGTTCATATGTATTTTTATATGGTACCCATGTACAGTTTTCATGTATTCAATTGGTTTTACCATTTTCTTTGCTTCCAAACTGTACTTCCATTCAAATGCAAATTCTTGCAAACCAATCACTTCCTGTTTCAAACTGACTATGGATTACGTTACGGAGATGCTTAAAGTGCAATGAAATAAAATAATATAACAAATGCAAAAACAACGACAAATAGAACAAATGGATGAATTGAAATTCACAATGGTTTTGTACCCAATTGCCATTATTTGGAATTTTAGCGAATTTCTTTTTTTTTTACATTAACGTGAATTTTTTTTTTAAATGTGAGTGAGCTGTAAGTAAAATGTGCGGGATAGTGAAACAGTTGGTATTTACGTGGTTGCAGATCATGCAAAATATAAGTTTTCGATTAAAGTGGAAAATTGTGAGACCATTAGAGTTTCTAAAATTAATCTAAAATATATATTTTCATTTAAACAATTTGATTTATTGCTTAAACTTAATGGTAATGGCACCGTTTTGCAGTTATATCTTCAGGTGAAAATTAAACTTAAGAAGGAAATTTTGATTCCTTAAAATATATTAAGAAAGAAAGGCTTTATACCTTTCATGGACATATCTAATTTATTGCAAATTGTAAAAATTCGATTTAGATGATTTTCAGTGTCAATATCAACTTTAGTTCACGTTTTTGGAATATCTAATTTCACGCTTCTAGATAATTTTTTGATAATTTTTGGGGACGCAAAACCTCATACCGGAACAAAGTAGTTGTATTTTGGATATAATATATAGTGTTCCGATTTCGATGTTTTTCATTAGAAATATTTATTTTCATTTATTTGTGTAGGATTTTAAATTTCATGCTCTCGGATGCTTATTTGACAGATTTTGGACGCAGAACCTCATATCTGAACAAATCGGTTGCATATGTGATATAGTATTCCGACAAATAATCGTTTAGTGTATCTGCATACCAAGTTTGATTGAAATATCTCAAAAACTAAGGGACTAGTTTGCACTCAAACAAATGGACAAACTGGCATGGCTAAATCAACTCAGCTCATGATTCTGATACCATCGGCATAAATTTTGGTGGGTTTATCATTTCTCCTTCCGGTACTTACATGCTTTGAACCAAAGTTAATATACCATTTCATGTATATTAAAAGTATAAAAATTGCTAATTTTAGTGGATAACGGTGTTAAGTACTCTGAAGTTATCAATAGGCATGTAGTTTCGATAATCAGATCCATCACATGAATCGTGTCTTCGTGTTGTGTCCCTTAAGTTTCTACCTTTCACAGAGACCTCTGTTTAGTTTTAAAGAAAGGTTTTCTGTCGGTCGAAATTCTCTAACTTTCATTCGGTTGAACGAAACCACTATATACACGGCTGACATTTATATCGAGTCCACAGATCAGTCAAACATAAAGGGTCTGCTACATGGGAGGAAAAACAGTAACTAAAATGAGAGGAATAACGATGGATGGTAGCTTAATAGAACCATGCTTTGAAACAAAGTACCTAGGAATATTCATTGACTCCAGTGTTACATGGAAAACTCACTTAATATATGATTAGTTAAGCAACTAGACTCTTGATGATATGTAGAAGGCTCGAAGAAAAATCCTGGGGATGCAAATGATAGTGAAACTTCCATAACCTAAGAAGCAGTAGCATGGTCAAAAGGAGTCAAATTAAACTCCACAAAGATTACGTAAGTAAGCACCACAGACTATGAGAACATATCCTATGGCAGCACTAGCAACATTAATTGATCTTATAGAAATACAAAATGTAATAGAACAAACTGTAGAAACCCCTTTTAATCACGGTAAGGGGTTAAACAGGTCAAAGAAGAATAATACCCAATAGAACAGGAGCTGAAATTAAAGCAAATATTCCGCTGCAATTTTATAACAGAGACGAAATACTTAAATTTAGTTATTATTAAAATTACTATTATATTGGAGGTGCGCGTGAGCTTGGTCCGATTTCGTCCGTATTTGCGACTCAAGAAATGTGTGAACCAAGTTTCATCAAAAAATATATCTCAATTTCAAGTGGGGAAAGTCTTTGACTGTCATTCACCTAACAGAGTGACAGGGGCAGGTAAGTCTAGTCCCAGTCATCGATACCATCTAATTAGAAACCCAGGAAACGTGCTGTTTTACCGTGTGCGGACCAGATGGAGAGAGGTGTTCGATGAGTCGGTTTGAATTGGCATGCAAAGACTTGGTTAGTGTCGTGCTGGGACTCATTACATACAGCGCATACATTGGGTATGTTGTGGTCGAGTCTGGGTAGGTAGAAGTTAAGTGGATTAAAATATTCAGATCTTATTTATGCCAGTGTTACGTGGGTCTCTCGATGCGACTCCAACTCTTGTTCTGCAATAGGTGTGCTGCTTGGATTTCAAGAACGCCATTCACGGGAAGAGAGTTTACAAAGGTGTTAATGGACTCTCGGTGAAAGGTGTCGTCCTGTACAACGGTTCTTGTCGGTAATCTAGTACTCCCTTTCTGATGTGTTTAGGTGGAATCACGAAACCATATTGATTATTTTGTAATAGATGGAAAAGAAGTTTCTAGTGTTCTAGATGTGTGTTCAACTTTGAAAGACTGGAATCACAACAGACAGCCAAGCGGGATTCTACTGAACTTTCACTACTGTTTTCTGAGAGTCTCAAGCTCTATTGTAACAACGGCCATTTAGATCACTTCGTATTGGTCAAGAGATGCTCCCGACTTGTGTGAGTTGTCAGCTTTTTTTGGCGAAAATATTCCTGTGGCCGAGAACACAGATTATGGAATTGTCGAATTGTTCTGCCAGCGAGCTTAGCATCTTTTTAAAATTATGGATGACACTTGATTTATCATTTGGGGAGAAAGGGCTAGAAATGAGGAATATTTTGTTCAATATAACTTAAAATTGTCACGATTCCTAAGATCTTTTATATCTAATCATATATCGCGAGATATGGATATGAAAATCTAGATAATTTCGAGCCATCTGCATCTAACTCATCAAAACTGAACTTAATGCTTTAAAGAACCTTGAACCGCATGCAAAAATATTAAATAATGTCGGGAAAGTCCTTACTTTCGACTGGTAACTATATATATAACATAAAAGGCGATATGAGGCTTCTCTTGTGTAAATAAATCTATAAAACTGTTTTATGCCTTTAAGCAACTCGTACCTGTAGAAAGAAGATAGCGACAAAATGCAAATTGTAATTTTAGCCATTTCTGGGCACAAAATATTATTGATTTCAATCTTCTGTTGTCGATAAGTGTATCAACTACCAATGGAGTTATATGTGTGTATGTAAATGAATTTGGGTGTAACAAAAACCTTTTTAAAATTGAAATTTATTTTTCAGTTTTATTTTTATTTTTATTTTGACTATGCTACATACTAGTATTAAGATATTGTTTTTTCTATACAATTCTTGAGAGAATTGAAGGTAAGATTTATAGCTAGCTGCTGTGCTTCAGTTTAGTCGACATTGCCTTTGACAACACAAAAGTGGTTATTTTTTATGGCAATGGACAGTTGCCAATGCTACAGGAGTATTTTATTTCAACACATCTCTCGCTTTGCGGATAAGTATTTATGATTATAATGGTATGGAGTGAAAAAAAAATCAAGGAAGAAGAGAGTGAAAACAAGAAGAGTGAGAAGTACGATGATTTTCGTAATCATAGCACATATAGTAGTATCATCCCCGCCACTATACCTATATAATGTGAACAACATAACCAGCGTCATCATATAGCCAACCTCACTCAACCTTAACTGACCACCATCAATGCTAACTTCACAACCTTGCTGCTGTCGATAGTCAATGCAAATATTACGTCCTTGACATCTTTAATTCAATTTAAGATGGAATGTGTATATGTATATGTGTGCATATGTGTTTCAAGCACACACAACTGTCCGCCCAATAATACTCTTATGAAGTTCTATATAAATGAATGCAAATGTATAGAATACCCAGCGATCAAATGAACTAGTTAAAAACTACTTCAACACTGGGTAGCGGTGGTGGTCAAGCAAACTCAATTAGTGCTGGCTGACTTCTTTTCACCAAAGAAGTAGTAGGAAAACTCCTTTTCATAAAGCAAATAGTATTTTTAGCACTGTGATGTTTTGGGGTTTAGCATTTATCAGTGTTTGTTCTAAAATATACCTGTTTCATATTAGTTTAAAAAGTTTAGAAACATTACTATTTACAGTTGAGTTATTTGAGAGTTTTGATATAAAAAATATTATTAAAACTGAAAAATACCTAAATGCGAGGGATGTTTGATAAGTTAATGATCTTTTGAATATATCACGCAAATACAACACTGCTCCCATCTACTGTTATCAGTAGCAAGCTACGCCATTTAGTTGAAAGCAGAAAACCATCATCGAAACCAAGAAAGGGCGTGATAGATACAAAGGGGATTCTGCACCATAAATTTCAATGGCTAAGCAATGGTTTACTCAGTTCCATTGTGGTCGTACCAGTACAAGTGAGGCCGAACGTGCAGGTCACGCAAAAGAGTTCACAACTCAATAAATTGTCGATAAAATCCATGGAATGATATTGGACGATTTGAAAATAAAAATGCGTGAGGTGTCTGAGGCTGTGGGAATCTTAACTAAGCGTATCATCAAATTTTATATGAATATTTGGACATGAAAAAGCAACCCCCGCGATGGGTGCAGCGATTGCTCACACACGATCGTAGGCGCAACAGTGTAACCACTTCAAAGTAGTGTTTGGCGATGCTCAATTCCAATCCAAACGATCTTTTGCGCCGTCTTGTTACGGCAGACGAAACATGGATTCACCCTACCAGAGACCAAAGAATAATCAAGACGGTGGGTTTCTCCGGGTGAGTGTGTACCAGAGGAGGCCAAGAGGGTCAGGGCAGAGGCGTCATTCATATTGATTGCCTTGAAAAGAGTAAAACTATCACTAGCGAATATTATTCAAAGCTTTTTGAGATATTTGATATTTATTTGAAACGGACACAAACGCCTATTTTTAGGGCCTTGAAAAAAACCTATTATTTGTAAGGAATACAAATATTCCAAAAACGCTGAACTAAATAGGAGACTTATTTGAGAAATAAAATGCTTATTTTCCGAAAAAAATATATTTAAAAAAGGCACTGACTTCTCAAACCACCACCGTGTGTTTCTATACATAAAATCATTACTCAAAAACAACTTATCCCGGGTACATGTGCAATTGATATTAACAAATAAAGCAGATCCTTTCAATTCGGAATTGAGGTATTCACTTTGATTTCAGACAATCCGGGGGTTATATTTTTATTAAGTCTACATAAACAATGTAAATTAGAGAGAAAATATATTTTCAACAGATAAATTGTGAAACAGACAGGCAGGTGTGAATATCTCCAATAATTTGATATAAAGAATCGACTGGTAGTTTTATAAATAATTAGTAACAATTTGGTATTTTTTGAACTAGTATAATTTTAGTCAGAAAAAACCGATAATAAATAAGGTTTAATTTTTCGGACTAGTTTTATATTTCACTGCCGTGTATACACTACATACACAGCTATTTATATTCTAAATACACACACATATATATGTAGAATTCACAGTTGATGCTGTGCAAATGTGCTCATATGAGTCCGATTATACACATTCGAGAATGCGAGCACAAATATTTGCACAGTCATCAGCACCAACCGAGCTATTAGATGATGAACGACCAAATGGACAGAAAAGCAAAACGAATGCTTACGAGCATGTAGATATGTATATGTGGGCAACAGAAGCACCGGAAATGGTCATTTTCGGAAAATGTGGAAAACTTTGCGCACATTTTGTTAGTTTTTTTTTTAATTTTTCAGGCTTCTCTCCTTATCTTTCTCTTTTTAATTTTTTTATTTTTTTTTATTTAGATATATGTGAGTGGGGTTTTTCTTCTTCTTCATTATTGACATGACAACATCATTGATTCCCATGTGTTTTATGGTTATTGCCATTGTTTCATTTTTAGAACTGTTCCAATTTGTATTGTCTCTTCGCTCCTGTGTTTGTGTTTTTGTGTGTGTATGTACATGAAATATTTTGTCGTAGGTGGTTTAGAGCAAACTTTGCTGGCTTTTACTTTTCCCAGGTAGCTTAAAGTTGCCATCGTTTGTTATTGCATTTTTATATTCATACATTTATATAAAGTTTTTTGTTTATTTGTTTAGTATTTAAAGCGCTTACCCTCTAGAGACCCGGTGTATATTCTTGAAATATCATAATCCACTGGGCCATGTGTACTCTCGATTTCAACATCACCAGCAAATACTGACAGTGGATTCTGATGGAGAATCATACGAAACTCTCTGAAATTGAGAAAAGCAAATAAAGAAAAATAACAATAAATTTTTAGTAATTTTTAAGTTGCGTAAATTTATATCACTTATTATTATATTCCATATAACTTAAATCGAATGATGTGAATTTTAAAAATCAGGAAATTTAATTAATCTTATAAGGATTCCATGCGAATAATCTAAAATACATTAACAAAGGTTGGATCAATTTTAAATATTTGATCATTTTAAATATACAAAATTGGGTGATGATAACCCAATTAAGCATAGAAACTATTTTTAAATTTTCTTTTCTAAAGTAAAATTTTCCTTCATTGATCTTTTTATTAACACGTCAAGTTCAACCAAGCTTTGTAGTTATGCTTTTTCTTCGAGAGAAAGTGTATTTAGAAAAAATCGTTGGCAGAAGTCCACTGTTCGGGGGGTTCATAATAAAGGGTGATCTGCAGGTACAAGTACCTATTTCTATTTTCAATAGCCTTTTTTTGACAGATAACGCGTGAGTCGTGTTAAGCTGTCATGTTGTTTTTGTTCAGTATTGTTTGGGATCTCATCATGGAAAGATTTACGTCTGAACAACGTTTACAAATCATTCAACTCTATTACGAAAATTCACGTTCTGTGAAGAATATGTTTCTCGCGCTTCGCTCAAATTATGGTCAGCATAATCGGTCTATTGAGCAAACTATTCGCAACACCATCCCCCACCTTGAGTCCTAGCATTCATTATTGGATAATATTCGACCGAATAGACCACGTCCAGAATGCAGTGAAGAAAATATAACGGCCGTAGCTGAGAGTGTACACGAAGAACGTGGAGAGTCGATTCGGCGCCGTTCGCAGCAACTCGGGCTGACGTATGGAACGACTTGGCAAATTTTACGTCGAGATCTTAAATTGAAGGCGGCGTACAAAATAGAGCTTGTGCAAGAACTGAATCCGCTCCACCTTCCTGAACGACATCGCTTCGCTCTATGGGTTCTTGAAAAGTTATAAGAAGCCAAACTTTGTTCAGCGATGAGGCCCATTTCTGGATCAATGGGTATGTAAACAAGCAAATTTGGGACAAAGAGCAACTTGAAGAGATTCAACAGCTGCCATTTCATTCAGAAAAAACCAAGATTTGGTGTGGTTTGTAGGCAATTTGATGCCGGTGAGAACGTAACCGTCAATGGCGACCATTATCGCGCCTTGATAACCGACTATTTGATGCCTGAAATTGAGGTTCGTGATCTCCGCGATATTAGGCCTCAACATGGGCTCATCTGTAGACCCACATATGGGAAGGCAGCAATCTATTTTTGATAGGAATATTGATCGGATTATAAGGACAAGGGAGTTTGTGTTAAATTTTAATTTAGGCATTTAAATATTTTTAGTCTACATAAAGTTTAGTTGTGTACATAAAGTCGTTCCATATGTATTTATTACTTTCGACCAGTCCATTTTTTGACATTTAGTATTGTCTGATTATTGATTCAATAAGCCACAAACCACTTCTCACTGCTAGCGATAGATATGGAAAACGCATTTGATAGAATTGAAATAAATTCGATAAATGAACAATTGATAGAGTGGAAAATCGGACCAAATATTATCGAACATATTAGAAACATTTGCAAACGAATCCGAAGCAGTGATTAAGAGCTTTCAGGAGAGAGCTTACCTTGAGCAATTTTACCCATGGAATAAAGAATAATTAACACTTCGAAATCCTTAGCTAATTGCTAGATAAAGACTCATTAAATTTATAGAGTTATCCATTTTGCGGTTTCGTAAAACGTAAACGTATCTAAAATGCATTAAAAATAATTTTTTTTATGTAATTCCTATTTTATTATAAAATTTGAGCCTTGAATAAGTGAAACTTTTGTTATTAAAAAGACCGCCTTGGGAATTTTTGCAAACTTCGATTGCGAACTTCGATTTTCGCGGGCTGAGTACATTCGATTATCGATATTTTGTTTTTGTTATAATCCGACACATATTTTATCATGTGCTTGCATTGGGAGCCAATTTCGATTACAATTTCGATTGTTTTTGACAACAGAAGATTGGACGGTTTTTCAGTTTTAACTTATACGTATATAAATGGTTTTTCATCCCACAAAAGAGTCTAACGATATTCAAACACATTATCTCGGTGGCTAATTCACATCGCAAAGACATATTCGAAGTATTCCAAGAAGTAAGGTCCAATCACACCTCCGAATCAAAGAGTGCACCAGCCAGTAAGATTTTTTAGGGCATACTGACCTCTCCTTAATTACTTGAGAATTCTCGGAGACCCATAAGAGACAATTTTGCTTATTTAAGTATCCATCGAGAGAGAAATGTGCCTCTTCGATGAAGAAAATCATGCTGGAAAAATCACGGTCCACTGCTTGTTGTTCAAGCACCCAATCGAAGTAACTAGGACGTTGTTATAGCAGCAGTTGTTATACAGCAGCGATATTTAAGACGAAACGAGCAAAACGATGATGTACATCCCTTAAAAGTTTAAAGTTTCACTAATTCCTAAAGCATGAAATGTGGCCACGTTTGAATTACCATTTTTGTAGTAGGTTTCAACTCTTTTAACGCATTGTGCGGTTGTTAAGCGATCCATTCTCATAAATGCCTGATTTTTAACTAAAACAAAACATGTTTGGTTTAACATTTAAGTTTGACAGATGTCAAAATATAACTCTGCACTTTTGAAAACCCTAAATGGTTAGCCCTTTATTAAGGGTTAGTATATATAAATTTATAGCCAGAATAACGAGCCATTGGTTATTTGGAGAAGGTAATAAGGAAACAGTTGTAAATTTTTTCTTTGATTGTCCATATCCTTCACAAAATTTAACATAGGACACTTGGAAATACGAAACCAAAGCAAATTTGCAACCGCTGTCCACAATTAGCGTATCACTCACAAGTTTCAAATAAACCGCTGTCATTGGCATAACCGAAAGCATACTACGTGAAGGAGAGACATTTTTATGATACAACTGAAGGAGCTTAATTTTTTCGTAGTTCTTCACCATTTACCGAATCTAAATACGTACAGTTTAGTGCCTTAGTTTATTCCAAAGAGTTCAGCCGAATCGCCAATTCGATGAACGAAATTAATTTAAGTTCATTTTCAGCATATATGACGCTATCCATATATATATAGAGCATTAAAACGGACTAGTAAGCCAACGAACTATAAATCTTCGTTTATTTATTTTATGCTATTCTATAAAAATGCAAATTTCTACTGGCATCTACAGGTTTTTTTTCTGACAGAGAAAGTCTAATATTATTCGAATTTATTTTTTAAGTAATTCTGTTATTTATATAAAAATGAACCTTTAAACACTTATCCTCTACATCTGCATACATATTAATAATGTTACTGTTATTACTGTTCACCACTCACCTGTCATGAGCAAAGAAATTCAGTCTGATTGTGTGCACTGGTCCGAATTCGCTTGAATTCAATTCTCTTTTTCGACGATGACGCTTCTGTTCGATATGTTTTTGATGGGCCATATGCAAATGCGTGCGATCGAAATCCGCCGCCTCCCAATGTCGTATATATGGGGAGAGTTTTTGTGTGTGTCCTGAAATAAGAATTGAAATGAGAAATGAGAAAAAGGAATTTAGCTAGCAAAAATTGTTCAATTATTAATGTCATGAATAAGTAATGTCACCGAGTGGCGGCGCGATGGAGAGCGGAAAAAATTTCAAAATTTTTCACAAACAAATAACAAAATAGATATTTTTCGTACAACTTAATTTGCAGTTTTCCTTTTCCCTCTGTTGATTTTGCAGGCAGCACAGATATGATGCCATATCGAGTTCGTGGTAATTATACAAACAATAACAAAAACTTTATGTACAAACTTTTAAGCGTATAACCGCAAAATGAAAACTTTGTGATATTTGCTTCTTTTTTTTCGTTCCTATTTTTCTCAAAATATTTATTATGATTATTTTTAATTTTTATTATACAAAAACACAAAAAGTATGCGCGCTGAGGTGTACTAATTGCAAAGTTGCAAAGCACAGTCGTTTATAAAATATAATTTTTTTTGTTTTTCCCCTTTTATTTCTTTTGCACAATAATTTGCGTGTGAGTGTGTACATCTTGTGTGTGGCTCAAGTGTTTGGAGTACGTACTCGTACTTGCTGCTTACTGTGCTACTCGCTTGTACTTAAAGTCGACACATATGGCATGCGAGTAATTGTTTAAGTCATTGTACATTAATTTTGTAATTTTCTACTTCAGTGACGTTTTCCATACACACAAACACAAACACAGACACAAACACATACAAAATCCCTATGCATGTTAACATGCCTTTTTAAAAGCTTGTGTTTACCCCCTTTTCTTTTTCATTGCTTCTCGAGCTATCCATATTGGTTGGCTTGGTAACTTTTGTGTGCATTTGAAGTTTTTCCTAACTTTTTTTTTACCAGCTAAACGAACATAATGCAGTGCAATGCATTTCGTTGCACATTAAATGTGGCATATATAGATATTTGTAATAGCAAACGCACATTTAACAACCATATTGAATTACAAGTTATAAGAAGAAAAAGAAAAAACGTTGTCTTCGCGTATATCGTAGGTTCATGCCTCTCACGGATGAAGGAAATTTTAACTTGGGAATTATAACTTGTGAAATGTTAAATTTGTCATTTTGGGCCCTACCAATAGCTTCAGCAGCGGAGTTTTGCTGAAATATCTAATTTTTGAACAGTAATTTGTACAAGTGTTACGTTTTATAGCAACTTTATTTTAAAATTTTTCACTGCAACCTCACTCTACTGATAACGAGAAGGCGCATACCTAATTTTATATTTGCAGCTACTCAAATTTTGTAGTTACAGCCCAGAATGCAGAATTACAACTTACTAGTTTTTTAATTCGCAGAGTTTTACTAAAAAATGTGATTTTTTAACATTGAGCTGTGGTAGGGGTATAAATTATAATTATCCTATCTGGTTGAGTTTCATATTAAATTTTTTTATTTAATAAAAATACTCAAAATATGGAATTTCAAATTCCTATTTCTTCAACATCTCTACAACCAAAATTCGCTTTCTCGAGCAGTGTATTGTGTGAAAGGTTTATGTTAACTGGCAGATTTTCATATTCAATTCTTTTGTTTAATAAAAATATACAAAATATGGAATTTCATGATCCTAGCACCTCAATTTGAGAAGTTATAAGCCAAAAACGCATTTTTGAATAACAAATTTGTATGGCAGCTAGATGTTAGAATAGCATAATTATTGATAATTTTCACTGTACTCGTAATTCAAGCACGATAAAAACTAAGAATTACTATTACAGTAAAGCAATTGGGATTATATTCAATGTAAACTTAATATACCTGATAAGTTAGCAGAATTCCGAATTACATGCCACTGGCAGCTTAATTCTTTCAGTTATAATCGAAAATGTTGTTTTTGAACAATTAATTGTATGGTAGTTCACATGCTAACAGAAAGGGATTCTGTTAAATTTTTCTCTCCACTCTGCACTGCTAGTGAGTAAAAAGTATACGCATTTTCTGGCACTTGCTTGTTTATATATAGGAGTTATAGGGAAAAATACCATTTTCGAACACTAAGTGCTTTGTGTGCTATATTTCATAATTATTAAATATTAATGATTTTTATATACTACATTTTTTTCAACGAAAGTGGGCAGAATATGACATTTCATGATGTTATAAGTCCAATTTCGGAAGTTATATAGCAAAATGTAGTTTTTTAAATGACAAATGTATGGGCGCTATATGCTATAGTGAATAAAGCTTAAAGATTTTCACTGTCTATTTAACATACATATTATATAGGCAGAATCAATAATCAGAATGAAAAACATGTTGATAGCTGTATAATTGGATGAGTTATAATCGAAAATCTCGTTTTTGAAAAATTCAATGTATGGCAGCCAAGCTCTATAGTAAACTGTTTCTAATAAATTTCACTCTCAGCAATACACTGTTGATAAATAAAAATAATACTACATTGCACTATCACATTTATATACCATATTATTAGAATTATGACCCAACAATTGCATTTTTGAAAAATCAAATTTTTTTTGGATATATTCAGAATTACCTAAAAACCGGAAATATTTATTTCGTAAGCGGTATAAAAACACTAGTGCATATTATATAATAAAAAGGCATTGCGACGTGTTAAGATCTAATCGACAGTCGTAAATTTATAACTGAAAATTGTGAAAAATTGCCTTTAACTACACGAAAAAACTACTATTATTGCTTTTTTCAACAAAGACGTGACTTAACAGACACATGCACAAACTTATGTAGTTACACACATTGGTGGCACATCGTAAAAAGGAAATAGCATAAAACTTTGAAATCCGTCTTAACTTTTCACATAAATGTGCAGTTATTTCCGCTTCGTTCCATCGTGTCTGTACAAAGCGTTGTGCAGAATGCTAAAACAATAAAGTATAATGCAATTAAATTATTAGTTATTGTATGAGTATTTTCCTTCTTCATACCCAAAGCCTATCCGGGTTTTCGCCTCTGCTTGTTCAAAGAAATGTAATGACTTTAACGCCATGTTTGGGGGTTTTTATGCGTTGACAACAAGAAAAATAAATTAACAAGCCAAAAAGAAAGAAAATAAAAAAGTTGCATAAAACGCTTCAACGTACAAATTTGCCTGTCACACTTATGTACTTATATTTATTAACAAACCCGTGAGCTATCAATCAATTTTCTTAATCATTAAATTGGCCCTGAATTTCGTGCACATTTGCCATTAACCCAGCCAGACCTAGACCCAATATGTTAAAATTATTGTATTATAATTAATTTTCTCATTTTTGTTTGTTGTCGTAACAGCGCAGTCAAAGTAGCGATAGTGGCAGTGGCAACGCCATAAGCACGGGTGATCGCTCAATTTAATTCTGTAGATTATATGATTAGCACGTTGTTTAATTATTGCCTAACATCTACTTAGTGTGGTGACTACGGCGAATTGAGTTTAAAAAGCGCTTATAAGGCTTATAAGTAGTATATTGTGTATGTTACAGACAACTTCATATAAATTACAAATACAATTGCGGCAGAGAATAATAAAAAGAAGAATAATAAGAAAGAAAAAAAACTTTTTTGTTTTTATGCCAATTTGATTGGGCTGCTAGTATGAAATTAAAATTTTATACAGCTTCTCTTGAATTCTTGTTCCCATCGAGTATTGTAGCTTGAGAATTGCTGAAACCAGCCAGATTAGGCTAGAAACCTGAAGTTAATTATCAACCTTGCGACAGCACATTGAAGTTCAAGTATAATAATTTTTTTGAACGAAATATTTTCGCTACTTGGATCTAGGTCTAAGCTGGCACAGAACTCCGGTTTATCGATTTGGAAAATTCAAAGTAGAGAAACATGAAAGAATTTGCTTTGAAATTATACTGTCGTCGAAGTTTGATTAATAACTTGAAATTCGGTTCAAATAACCAACTTAGATTTATTTACATGCTCGTATTCCTAACACATAGATGGCGCTGATCTTGCTGTCTGCACCACTTTTGCACTTTGGATCAAAAACAATTTCCTGCAAAGTTTTGCAAAAAAATCCAAGCGTGATAACGCGCGATACACACCCCAAGAAGTGTTACTATCACCTCTTATTTGGATTCTCTTAGTAAACAGATTGCTGGAGAAGCTAGCCATGCTTACGACTTATGCAGATGACATGTCGATTGTCGTAAGTGGTAAGTGCTGGACATTCATTAGCTCCCTGACGAATCAGGTGCCCAAAAAAATAAATAATTGGACTAATTCCATGGGACTCAGTGTCAACAATGATCAAGCCGACCATGAATATTTACAAGGAAATACGTAGTACCGACTTGGAATAAAACAAAGCTAGGATAGACTATTTTACAGCCGAAACTAAGCACTAAATACCTGGGAATTCTATTCTAAAGCATGTTGGGGTGCACTTGGGACTGCCACCGTCTTTCTCACATTGGATCTACAGAGAAAAACGTATCTGGAAAGGATGAAAAGATCATCATCAATGATAAACATCACCGGAGCACTTAAAACAACACAATCCGCAGCGCTTCATGCGATTTTGAATGCACCACCTGCAAGCGGAGTAAATAAAAACAGGGCATTCATAACTGCCATGAGGCTATATGCCTCAAATTAGTTTGAAAGTCAGAACATATGCCAGAGCAGTATAACGTTATCTGTGAGAAGACGAATAGATTGCATTGCCCGCGTTTGACTTCCAAGAAACCTCTGACGGCTAAATGAACGCGGGAGCGGGAGCTGCACTTAACTACACCCAACCAAAAATAAAGTGATCAATCAAACTAACTAACCACTGCAGTATATTTCAATCCGAGATGTTTACAATGAAAATGCGGTCAGAGATACTGCAGAGAGTAGGCCCTCACAAAAAGAGACTACATATATATGGAGACAGTGAAGCTGCCATAAAGGCCTTACTTTCATGGATTATGAAGTCAGCAGTGGTTGAACTTTGAAAAGAGGGGATCAAAAGATTGGCAGAGAAAAGAAAAATCCACATGTACTGCAAAGGGATAACTGGCGAATTCGCTAAAGAGGGAGTATTCTCAGAACAAGAAGCAGCGATGGACTTACCAGTCCCTTTAATGGAAGTAAAAAATACACAAGAAACATTTTTATATCATCAGGCGAATAGACGCGGGGAATGAACATAGATAAGGAAGGGAAACATACGACGCAAATCTTACTAAATTTACAAGTCACAAAGAGGATGAGACTCTGCGTTGCTATTAGAATTGTTAACAGGACATTGCCTGTTAGCTTCACATGCCCTCTAATTAGGTCTGGTTGATGAATTGCAAGAAATGAAAGGAGGGAGTAGAGACAGTACAGCACGTAATCTGTGAGTGCCTGGCGTTCTGCAGACAGAGGATGATTTCACTACACTATGGACGTATTATCGGCTATGTGAGGCTCCCTAAGGAGGCCAGAAACAACAATAAATCGTTGATTTATTGACTTGAAATGTGATCCGTGGTTGTGAAGACCCCAACGTTACAGAAAGTTGTGTTCATTCAAATAAGGGGTACCACCAGAAAAACATTAAAAATCTACAAAATCGTTTTGAATAATCGAAAAGTGAAGTTAAGGGAGTTAGCTGATATTAAAAAAACGTGTTGCATTGATATGTGGCAATCGACAACACATGGATCCATTACCATTTCACTCCAGCAAAGAAAAATTTTGCTTCATCGAGATAACGCTCTGTGTCAGAATTCAACAAAAAAAAAATAACTCCAAGCAACTAAACAAACAAAAAAATTCGTCCTTTTGATGGATGAATAAATTCAATCCTGACCAAAAAAATGAGTTTTATTTGTTATTTGGAGTTGGCCGGAACTTTTCAGCCAGTATTTGAAGAACGATGTTTTACCTGTTCTCCATTACTACTATCGGACTAAAGCGACAATGATTTTTAAGGTTATTGAGATTCGATAACTTATTGTTTGACTTTAATTAAGCAGATAAATAATTTTTTTTGGGAGTAATAAAAAAAAGAGATTTTCTCTAAGCTAAGCTGCCTTATCCGTTTTATCGTGTAATAAATATTGAGAAAATTAATTTGAAATTAAAAAGCTGAATTGCTTGATTGTACTTTTCGTTTTATATTATTTAATTTTTATTTAAAAAAAAGTGATTTTAATTTTAATTACTTTGCTCTCAATCTACAAATGAACATCAACTTGTTTCTCGAATTAAATGAAAAACAATAACAAAAACAAGCTGAGTTAACTAATAGTAGGTGTTTTATTTTGCAACTGACCGACAAATGAACGGTATGTTATTGAATAACATGTTAAGCAGCAATACCAAATAAGCAACTTCAGTTAATTTAAACGGTTTGAGTTGAAATTGTTTGAATAATACCCGACCTCACTAGCAGTGTAGCTAAGCAAAAAAAATGTAGTACTATTGTGAATGTCAAACCTTTGGGAAATTTCAGTAAAATTTCCAAATTCAGTGACACTTCAAAATGGAACAGTAAGTTATAGTGCGCTTCATAGTTTATTAAAAATAAAAATATTTAAAAATACATTACTATTTTTAACTAAATATATTGAATTACCAAAGATTATTCCAAATAACTCAATTTGTTTTGCTTCAAATAAAAATAAGCCAGTCGGGCGTTCTTTAAAGATTTTTTACTAACACACATTAATAACTAAAGCTTAACATGCTATTATTTTTAGTAAAATAAATAAATATATAAAAGTTTGTTTTAATATTTTCATTTACAAATTTCATTAACCGAACAGATGTTTTAGCAGATAACAAAAGTTTCATAAAATAAATGAGACAACTGAAAATAAGCTACTTGCTTGTTTTTTTTTCAGAGTTTGATGCAAAAGATTACAGAATTTGCTTACTTATAAAGAGAGATTATAAAAAGGAGCAAAATTAACCATACAAAATTTTTAACGTCCATACTAAAAGAAAATTTGGGTTTCTTTGAAAAATTGTAAATTAAAAAATAATTTTAAACTGAAAAAGGTCAAAATGGCAGCATTTGGCACGATACAACTAAAATATTATTAATGAAAAAAAAATCACAAAAGAAAGGTTTGGCCCTGGTCAGAATCATCACATTGATCATTTTTTAGAGGGAATAAAAAAATGTAAGAACAAAAATTGCCTACCCCATATGCAACGTATGAAAATCTTTTTCTTCTTTTCATCGAATATAAAAGCGCCTTCAGTTATAAAATTTATAATAACAAAAATAAGAAATATTTTATTATTAAGTAACAAATATTAATAACTAATAGATAAGTTAGCAAAAATATTACTTTTTAATAAGTAAAATCCCTGAAATAGATAATTTTTCTAAATTTTTACTGTATGATATTTGATTTCAATATATTTTAAGTGGTATTAAATCTTTATGCAATTACTTTAATTCCACGAGAAGGTCATTAAATTGAAAATTTCAAAAAATTGCTTTTCTCCGTTTCTTTGTTTATCAATACGCGTTGTTGATAATATATATATATCATAAAAACAAGAAAGAAGGCCAAGCCGAAGTCTTTATACCTTTCATGAACGTACCAAATGTTTTGCAAATTGCAAAATTCGATTTAGATGATTTTTGGTGTCAATATAAACTTCAATTTTTGACTTTGGAATACCAAATTTCACGCTCTTGACTGCTTTTTTGACGGGGTTTCGATCCAAAACCTCATATCTGAGCAAATCGGTTGTATGGGGGCTATATGATATAATATTCCGATTTCGATGATATTCATTACCAATATGCAATTCCTAATATTTTTGGATAATACCAAATTTCGTGCTCCTAAATGCCTATTTGACTGAGTTATGACCTAAATCCCCATATCTGAAAATATAAGTGTATGCGAGCTATATATTATATTAGTCACGGTCATAAGTACCCTTTTTTGACGGATTTATGACTCAAAATTTCAAATCTGAAAAATCGATCGCATATATGCTAACGGGGTAAGATCTGACCGGTTCTGACAAATGGTCGTTTAAGCATATAGGTGCATCTATCTACCAAGTTTGGTTGAAATATTTCAAAAACTGAGAGACTAGTTTACGTTAAAACAGACAGACAGACAGACGGACATGACTAAATCTATTCAGCTCGTGTTTCTGATACGACCGGTATAAATTTCAGCGGGTTTATTTCATTTTTATTATTTGATATTTATACATTTCACGTACATGATGATGATGTACAATTTGTTGCGCCGTCTAAAACCACTAAGCACCACATAAAGAGCAATGCGAAAATAATGGAATATATATATATATATATATATATATATGTTATAATAATGTAAGATATATATATAATGAATTGCATTTTGAGCTTATAGCATAACAATTCTGTAATTAAAATTTATTAAAATCTCTATTACAATGCAAAGACATACATACGATATTTATATATATACATATGTATGTTATTGTGCGTGCATTTTTGCATTGTACTCGTACAATATATAAATATGTATGGAAATCTACAGTTGCGCATATTTTTACATATATGTATAAGTAACTAATTGATTTACATTGAATGTTTCAATATTTAATCTAATTTTAGTCTTGTCAACAAATAATTGTAGACGTAAAATGAATTTTCGTAGATTATTTTCCAACAAACGCAAAATTTGAAACTTCAACGTTGATGCAACCAACAAAATTCTCTACAAAATACAAAATAAACTAAAAAAGCCTTCATTCAATGGCAATTTGTGAACTCTCATGCAATTATGCGCAGACAAATACAAATTCGCGTGTGTGCATTGTAACGGTAAGCGGTTCTATGTTAAATGACCAAGTATTGCATTACCAACCACAAGATTCAATTTAGTGCGTAGAGATTGCGCTGGCAGCGGTATATAGGACAGAGAGGATAGTGACAGTGCAGCAGCTAAGAGACCAAAGCTGTGGCTTATATACGAGTAAATGTATGTGCATATATACATGTGTATATTCCCGTTTTGCTATTATCACTCACACCTACCTACCTGCAGCCAAGCAGTCAACAAGCCAGCATGACTCATTGAATTATCCTCACGTTAATTAATTTCATTTACACTTTTTCACTGAATTTGATTGGTGATGGCAGAAAATGTTGTGGTTTGCTTGCTTAAATGACAAACGAGTACTTCTCATGTTCATACACATTCATATGTATTTACTTTTGTGGGCGTATATGTGTGGGAATTTATTTAATTTAACTTAATTACTGTTGTTTTCTTTTGCCCTGGTCACGTATGAAAATAATGAATTTAAAAATATAAAAACTTTTTTTTTTCTTTTGATTAAAGGGAGAAAAAATTATTTCATAATTTACTTAATAAGTTGTACGTAATTTAATAATCAAAGTTTGAAGAAGCGTAAATACGCATACAAATAGGGATTATAATTTTATACTATAATTAATTGTTTATTGCAGTGACATGTCGACATAGATATATATGTACATATTTAATAAAAAAACACGCTGCAAGAAAAAATGCGAAAAGCTTTTAAAGCAAATTAATTAAAAGATAAGCAAATTACAAATTATATACCTTAAAGGCTGTAATTTATTATTTGTTTGTAAAGGGTTATTCATTTAGTGGCTTCGAAAGTATATATATATTTTGGCGCTTTGTAACCGCGGAAGCGATTTTTGGCTTCCGAATTGTGATTTTTTGAATCTTGATGTTTTTACCAACAAAATGGAGGGATCTACAGTTTATTCTAAGCCGCCTTCGTATGTCCGATGAATTTTTATGAGGAGCTTTTATATCATGTCAGATATACACTCGGAGTGATTGACATTAACTGCCGGTTTCGAAAATGCAGGACTGTATTTTGAAATATGTCGAACTTAAGTGTCAAACCAAATATGTTTTTTTTGGTTGGCATCTATGAAAATGGATCGCTTAAAACCCGCACAACGCGCCAAAATTGTTGAAATTTCGTGGTGATTCAAACATGGCCACGTTCCGTGCATTCAGAGGAGATTATGGTGCACATAATTGGTAAAACTTAAAAAAAAATTAAAAAGACCGGATTGGTTACAGAAATTGTCTGTGCATCATCGTTTTGCTCGTTCCACCTCAAATATCGCTGCTGTAAGTGAAAGTGTAGCCAACGACTTGAATGTGTTCAGCTCACACAACAACAGCCCATATAAAGGATGTTTTTTATAAAGGTATAGAACTTTAAGTTGGCATTACTTTTCAAGATGGCGACCGATTTAACAGCTGTCAAGTGATTTATTCGCCTGAACAACGCTTGCAAATAGTGCAATTTTATTTCGAAAATAATGGTTCTGTGTGGAAAACGTATCGCGCACTACGTCCGATTTTCATAACCGAATTTTGTTCAGCGATGAAGCGCACTTCTGGTTGAATGGCTACGTCAACAAACAAAACTGCCGCATTTGGAGTGAAAGTAATCCTCAGGTGTATGTTGAAACACCGTTACATCCAGAAAAACTGACTGTTTGGTGCGCTTTATGGGCTAGTGGAATCATTGGTCCGTACTTTTTCAAAACGATGGTGGCCAGAACGTTACAGTCAATGGTGATCGGTATAGAGCCATAATTACTAACTTTTTCATTCCTGAATTGAATAACCATGATGTCCAGGAGATGTGGTTTCAACAAGACGGTGCAACGGCTTGACCATTTGGAAGACAATATTCGCCGTGTTATTGTTGATATACGGCCACAAATGTTGAAAAAAGTCATCGAAAATTGGACGTCCAGATTGGACTACGTCCGCTCCAGCCGTGGCGGTCATATGCCAGAAATCATATTTAAAATGTAATGCCACAAGATTATCTTTCGGATAAATAAAATTCATGTCAATCGAATAATCCATAAGTTGTTTTATTGCAACTTAAAGTTCTATACCTTTATAAAAAAAATCACCCTTTACAGTGCCGTAGTTACGTCGATTGTGTGCTTGAACAACAAGCAGTGGGTTGCGATTTTTCCAACAAAATTTTCTCCAACAACGAGGCACATTTCTCACTCGATGATACATTAATAAGCAAAATTGTCGCATTTCGGGCTCAGAGAGTTCTCAAATAATTGAAAGGCCATTACACCAAAAAAAAAAAAAAAAAAAAAAGATTACTGTCTACTGCGCTCTTTGGTCCGGAAGTATTATTAGATCTTACTTCTTTGAAAACGATAATACCGAGACTGTCAATTCAAGTATGGTCGTGAGATAATCGACTTTTTGGGCCTGCAATTGAAGAATTGGAATGCAAGAAAAGAAGAAAATATGTAACCATTAAGATGGTGTGACATGCCACACAACACGAGCGAACATGAATATGGCTTTATTGCGAGAGAAATTTCCCGGCCGCATGATCACTCGTCTTGGCGATGTCAATTGGTCACCGAGATCGTGCGATTTGATAGACTTTTTTTTTGTATGTTTTGTATGGCTGAAATATCAAACAATATGTGTGGCCCAGTACCATACGGATGGAATTTATCAAAAACTCACGTGGCGGTCATTTGAATAATGTAGTGTTTCACATATAATGCGAAGGTTCAAACTTTATAATAAGAAAGGAATTTTATGAAAAAATTATTTTAAATGCATATTATTTACGTTTATTTTGGAAACATTAAAATGGATAACCCTTTGTACCTTTGTATTAAAAAAAAAACATTTTAAAATATATGTAATAATAATGTTAGCTATTTGTGCAAAGTTCACTAACCACTGTTATATTCTTTTTACCAATTTTTTAGTCCTTTTGTCTTGTTTCACACTTACTTCTCATTTAACTAATTGTTATTTAAAGCATTTATGTTGGTATTCAACAAAAAAAGTCCAAAAAAAGAAAAAAAAAACACAAAATAATTATGCCGCTCATCAAATACCCAAATGTGCTGGAAAAATTATAATTAAAGTGAGCTGTGTATTTTTTCCCTTTTTTGCAAGCAATTTTTATTTTGACTTTTTTCTTTAAACGGACAGTTCGTTGAGAAGAGCAGAGTTCATTAGTCACGAACAGATATTCTGATAAGGTTAATTAATTTTTATATATATTTAAAAAAAATTTTTTTTAAGTTAGCAAATTCCCACTCATACTTCACTACAGTCTAAATTCACTTTAAAAATTAATAAGCACGAATTAATTATTAAAATCTTTAAAGAATTTAAATATATTATTGAATTAAATATAACAAGAAGAGATTATATGGCTGATGTTGGCTCAGTGGTAGAGCATACGCCTGTGAAGTCAGGATCAGTTGGTTCGATCCCTGGCAAAAGAAGTCTGATGACGAGATGTGGTGATCTCCGAAACAACTGTCCCTTCTACCATTTTTCTTGTTGTATAACAAAATATTGAATTCAAAATACTAACAAATAGGCCTTTCGAATAAAGCTCATTCACTTATAACCACAAACAATTACAGGCAGCAATAAACCACTAAATATATTATATTGTGAGGTACTACGATCTACTCCACACATCGTCGAGCACTTGCGCTAAACCACTAAATATATTATATTGTGAGGTACTACGATCTACTTCACACATCGTCGAGCACTTGCGCTACGTCAAGGAATATTGCACAGCATTACCAATTCTACTCGAATGCCTTCCTAATTTCATTAGTTATTTGTTGGACTTGTTTTAGCACCAATGTTTTGACAAAAACCTAATGGGTCTTCTGGTATCACTTTATTACGCTAGAGAAAAGGATATATATTTGATAGCAGAATTTTGTGGAATAATTTGGAGAATGTTGGTTTATTGGTCTATAAGAAGACGCCTTTGTGTGATCTTTGCCTGGATTGCCTATCATTAATACTATACTATATTTTGCACGCGTTTTGGAAAGTAACTCAGTTTTAGAATGACATCAAAGAGTTCAGAGAGCAATGCTGGTGCAACTTTCGGTAGCCTGTAGATTTCTTTGTGTCCTGAGTCGCATTTATAACTTCGAGCGCTGATGCTTTAACTATCACTTGAGTTTCAAGGACGTTCTTGATTAATTCCGGCAACGTAAATTTTTTTGTTTCATCATTTGGCTGGAACACATTATTTGAATGTTTTGAGAATAATGCGCCCTTTTTTCGTTAGTACGCGTCAATCTACCATTTGAGTTCCTAATTGGAGTACTTAATTCAACAAGAGGCTTAGTTCTTATGTTCCTACCAGAGTGAATATTTTTTGGTAGACTTTGACGTCAGTTTTTCTATGTATGTTTCGACACTAAGATCTGCTATCTGTCTATTAAGGTCGGTTAGTAGGCCAAAATATTGGTTGACCTGCGAAAATACAATACAAATTGTTACATTTGTTTATAAATATATATTGTAAAGCTGGAGGTCCTTTGGGTTTATTAATCGAGATCCCCAATAGAGGTGCCTTGCATTATAATTCCTTAAATTGTTTTGCTAATACAAGATACACAGTACGACTGAATTTACTTGTACAGGTATCTGTCACAGGACTGGCGTAGACAACGCGCAAAGGGCCAACATCTTCCCTAAAACCTTTGCGATTTAGAAATTTACTGAATCTCCAAGTTTTCAACTCTTTTATTTTTGACTTTCCCGTTGACTTAACTGTTTTATAAACAGAGCATAATGGAGAATAAAATAAACTATTTAATAGCCTGATTACGTCCTGACGTCTTATCGTTCTGCCCTTTCAGCCTACTAACCAAAATAGCGTCGAATATCATTAGTACGTCTTCCGTCCCACAATATTTCTGACGTGGCTCTTTGATAAACATTCGTATTTTTAATGCGACTATGACGTGACGAATTGATTATAAAAATATAATAATTTTTCTTATTGCGGTGCCACTAGGTAGGGAATTTTGACTCCACCGGGTATATTTCTGTCGTAAGACGTACGGAGAAGAAAAGCTTGTTCAGATTCATAATGATATGAAAACTGCATATGGTGATATGGGTTTAAAAAAATGCTGTTGCGAGATACAAGACGGTCATACGTATGTGTAAGATGAACAGAGGAGCAGTAGACCTACAATTGTGACTCACGAAATGTCTGAAAAAATCGAAAACGCATTACGTAACGATTGCAGATTGATTGTGGATGAACTTTCTACAATGTTTCCACAAGTTTCCAGATTTCTACTATACGAAAAAACAACATAAACACTCGCATATCGGAGCTGGCAGGAAACTACTTCGAGGAAGGTATCAGGCTTCAATACCTGCATAGAGAGGAATGGCGACTATGTCGAAAAAGAGGAGGCTGATTTGTAAGTTAGTGACTTTTTGAATAAAATATATATTTTTTCGGCAAATAAGCGTTTTCCTTTTTAGCATAGTTCACTTTTAGCTCTATACAATTCGTTCGGCGCTAAAAAATAGACTTTTGTTTCTGTGATGACCTCTTCATTCGAATATCTTACCGCCCAGCCATTGCTTAAGGTTTAAAAACAAGAAATAGTCGCAGGAGCTAAGTCTGGAGAAAAAACAGGATGGGGTAGCAGTTCGTAGCCAAATTTATGGATTTTTGCAAAGGTGACTATATTCGTATGCAGCCCTGCATTGTTTTGATGAGATACAACTTTTTCGCCAAATGCGGTCGGTTCTGCTTCGAATCAATATCGAATCTGTCCGAAATTGATGTGAATGATACCTCGTGCATCCCACAAAACTGTGGTCACGACCTGGCACCGACATACGCGCCTTCGCCTTCTTTGGTGCTCGTTTACCCGGAGAAACCCACTGGTTGGTCTAGTGTGGTGTAGTGTGGTGAATCCATGTTTCTTCTGTGGTAACGAAACGGCGTAAAAAACGTTTGTATTGCGGTTGAACATCGGTAAACACTACTTTGAAGTGGTTATACGGTTGCGCTTATGATCGTGTGCGTCCAAATATTCATGTAAAATGTGACATAACCATCCAGTTGAGATACCTATAGCCTCAGCCACCTCACATATTATTTTATTCTCTGATATCATTACATGCATTTTATCGACGCTTTCTAACATGACGATCTCTTTTGGTTGACCTGAACGTTCGGCGTCACATGTACTGGTACGAGCACAACGGAACTCAGTAAACCATTTCTTAACCATTGAAATTGATGGTGAATCGTTTCCATAGTATTTATGAACTTTTTCCTTGGTTTCGATAATGGTTTTTTACACAAAAAATAATGCTTAATCAGCACAGGAAATTCATTTTTTACCATTGTTGTCTGCAATAAAGTTAATTACCAACAGATCTCTTTATAACTGGTTGTCTGTAATAAAAGTTATAAAGAACTTAAATTAAAAAAATTACTTTTTCTAACAAATAAAACTAAAACTCTGTTAACCGTCAGCAGCTTTGGAAATAAAGCCAGTGAACAATATGTTTGCCAAATAGAGATATATTTGTATGAATACTTAACGCAAATACTCAAATAAAAGGCAAGAAGTCCAAGTTGTGAGTCATCTTTGAACTGCTAAGTCGCATAATAAAACAACCTCAACACTGAACAATGGAAAGAGGCTCTTTGTAAATGTACAAGTATTGTTTGTATTGTATGGATGTTCGTATAAGGCGTAAAGTACATTAAGTTTCATTTTTCTTCACTCATTTTACATATAAGCCACACTCTTAAGGAAACATGAAATGTAATTATTTGTGCAAATTTGATTTTTTGTTTGTTTTGGCAACTTAATTTGTTTTTTGTCTTTATGTGGTATTTGTATTTTTAATTTATTAACCGCTTTGTTGCAAAACACAAACAAAAAAGTGTTGTGTGTGGGTGTTGAACGATGGCTGATGAATGGTGTGGTATATACTAAAGGGTCTCCCAGTAGGGATGCTATGATTTCTAAGTGTCTTTTTGGCCATTTTAATATGTCATGATCTGTATTTTTTTCATTATATCCAATAATGTTGACAGTTTCATCCATGGACCACCATAAACGTCGTTAATTTGCTAATTTTGCCTTGGAACAACTTGTAGACGATGACTATTTTTTTTAAGAAAATCTGATTGGCTCACTTTCGACTGCGGTAAATAAACAAAACTGTCAATTCTGGTGCAAGGAAAATCCACAAATTATTCACGAACAACCATTGCATTCACCTAAATTGACAATTTGGTGTGGTTTTTGGTTTGGTGGAATCATCGGTCCGTGCTTCTTTCAAAATGAAGCTGGTAGCACTGTTAGTGTCCTTAGACAACGGTATAGATCGATGATAACCAACTTTTTATGGCCACAATTGGAAGAAGTTGACCTTAACAACATCTGGTTCCAACAAAGCGGGGCTACGTGTCATACAGCACGTACAACAACGGAATTATTGCGATAAAGGTTTGGAGATTCGGTTATTTCAAGAAATTGTGACATTAAATGGCCTCCAAGAAGTTGTGATTTAACACCATTAGACTACTTCTTGTGTGGTTATTGTCATTGGTCTTTAGCAATAAATCAAACTCTCTTAAAGCTTTGAAAGTCAATATTGAAGTTGCTAATCATGACATACGACTTGATTTAGTGGAAAAGGTGCTCAAAAATTTGGTTCATCGAATTCGTTCCTGCAAAAGAAGTCGTGGAGGCCATTTCAATGGTGTTATATTCATAACTTATTTGTATCGATTGTAGTTCATATTATTAATAAAAAACATTTCAATTTCCTTAACAATTAGTGTGTTTTTTTTTAAAGAAATCATATCACTGTTATTGGAAAACCCTATAGTATGCATATGAATATATTTATGTAAATATTTGTAAATACACTTTCGGCTTAATTTATATATATATTTTTGAAACGTATCGACTTTTTTTAAAGCCAACTTATTGTTATGCTAAATACATATTAACTGACAGGAATTTGCATTTAATTAAAAGGAAAATAAGAATAAAGAGTGACAAAGCGGCGCAATAGCCGAATGGTTAGCAGCGCATACTAAAATTCAGAAGGACATGAGCGTTCGAGTACTGGTCCGACAAACCTTAAAAAATCGTAGAAATTAGTTAACATAAAAATAAGAAAAAAAGCTGCATTCGGCGATTCTGTCGTCTTTATACCTTTCACCAACATCTCAAAATTATTACAAACAGCAAAATTCGGTTTTGACGATTTTCAGTGTCAATATTTATTTCAATTCAAAACTTAATATCTGAAGGAATCGGTTATATGGGGCCTATATCATATAGTTTTTCGATTTCATTGATTTTCAGTACCAATATTTAGTTTGTTATATGTGTATAGAATACTGAATATCATGCTCTTAGATGCTTTATTAAAGCATTTATGATCCAAAATTATATATTTGAGCAAATCTGTTTTATGGGAGCTATACGATATAGTCGACCGATTCGTCCGGTTCAGACAAATGATCAGTACTTTGGAAAAATACATCCGCAGACTAAGTTTCGTTGAAATATCTCAAAATCTGAGTGACAGATCTGACTAAATCAGCTCAGCTCGTCATTCTGAAACGATCTCCTACTCAGCCCAAAGGTAGACGAAACTATTTACAACATTACGTTATGACTGTGAACAGCGACAGGAGATGTCTATCTCTTCTTTTTCTGGTACTTACATACTTTGAACCAAAGTTAATATCCCATTTATGTACATGTTCAGAGGGGGCTTAGAATAAATTGTAGGTCCCTTCGTTTGTTGGAAAAGACATCAAGATACACCCCACGAATTAAAGGAGGAGCTCGGCCGAAAATCACTTCAGCGATTACAAAGCGCCAATCTCAAATTACAAATCATTTCTCCAGGCAGTATTGATACACATATTATTTAAAGAGAAGGATTTTTTTTTTAGCTTTGCGATATTTTTTTTGGATATGATACTGAAAACTATGTTGCTGAACTTTCAGCATATTCTGGCAAATTGTCTTTTGGTGCCGATCACTGTTACAAAGCTACCGACATTAAAAAGGATATTTGGATGGACGGAACATTCCACCTGCCTAATGAACTCATTTTTTTGCGTGATTATGGTTTATAAATACCTTCAACAGGTTGCGAAAGGTCTACTTATGCATATAGTCTGCATTTTGCTTCTTCTTCTACGAACGCTTACTTTGCTTTACTGTCGAAAATTTTCACTTTTTTAGAATATCCTTTGACCGTGCTATAAGAATATATAAATCTTAAATTAAAGTTACAAACGCCAAGTAAGAAACTCGCAGTAGAGTGCCATCAGAGCCGAGTTACTTTCAAAAAGTATTTCACTTTGATATTGTTTAGATATTGTGAAATGTTTCAATAGGAAAATTAACCTACAACACAAGATTAAAAACACAACCAATATTAAAACTTCTAATCAGCAATAAGTACAGTTTAAAAAGTATGGAAAGGATCTTCGTCTCTTTGTCTAGGAAATGCATGCTACGGTGCACGGATAGGAAATTTTTCCTATCCGTGCAATAGCACAACAACAAAACACATGCAAAAAACATATGGTACGATAGGAAAAATGCCCTATACCAAAACCTATATATATTAATTTCCCACAGCTAGCAAGAAGGAAAATGCAACCCTACGAAGGAAAAGTAACCCTGTGCCTGTGTGGTTGTTATTGTTTCACTTGAATATGTCAAAATTTTGAAACGGGGGTGCTCTCGATCTCTAGCACAATTCCATATTTGCATAGTATGCATTTCCTAGACAAAGAGAATACCCCTAATGATTCATTGCAGTATAGCACTATTTCTGAGAAATGCACTGCATTGCCCGCGCTTGACATTCAAGAAACTTCTAACGACTACAATAGAGGCAGATGGATGGAGCAAAGAAATTATGTAGTAGGCAGGGCTCTACATATCTTTACAGATGGTTATCAAATGAACGCGGAAGTAGGGGCTGCAATTTATTGCATACAACCAGAATTATAACGATCATTCAAACTGCATAACAACAGCTGTATAATCAAGAAGAGACATTTGGCGGGGGCAGAGTAGGCCCTCGCAAAAAGAGACTACATATCTACAAAGACAGTCAAGCAGCCATAAAGTTTCTTTACCAATGAATTTTAGAATCCTATGCCAGAGAAAAAATATTATCGAATATATAAATCTCCTATAAACACTAGGATTTAGAAAATTGGTTAAAACCCATGCCTAGTTAAGCTTTAAATTTAATCACCACAAGGAGTTGCGCTGTTTAATAAAGCTTTGTCAATTGAACATTTGTTTATTTACTCATTAGTGTCCAGCACAACTCACATTAATTTTATAAAAAAAAACTGCATAAATGAGAAAAAAATTTCGCATAAAGCATGTAGTTGAAAATTCTATTAATAACAAGTTAGTTTTTAAATTTTGACAACAATAAACCTGAATCGCTTTAAAAAAACACCGTTAATTTCGACTTGTTTTTTATCTACAAAAAGACACACTCACAAGAAAGCCTCTACCCAGGCACTTATCTATTATTATATAACAGTAAAAAGCACAATGAAAATGCCATATTTGTGTGTTATACAAGTACAACAAGTACATATTGGTACGTATAAAAATTTTTTTCTTCACCTGAAAACAAAACCATACAATTGAATATATTGCACACATGAATTTTCTCTACAAGTAAAATCACCCACAATATGAACATACTCGCATATGTCCAGACCACAGACTATACTGGCGGCCTTAAGTGTATGCATGTACTTATATATGTGTGTACATGTAGATTTAAGTGCACTTTTCGGCCACTCAGCCTGAATTTTTTATTGAAAATATTCGAAGGGCAGGAAAAAGTCGAAAATCAAGCCAGTCGGCGCAGAGCTTATGCAATGCGTCCACATTGTTTCGAGAAGGCCACAGAAGCAAAAAATGTAAGAAAAGTAACAACAACAAAAATTGTACGCCAAAAAACATATAAAAAAAAATACCTTATAAAAAGAAGAAAATAGCAATGACAATGTAAGCGACCAAATAAACCAAATAAATCGCCGAAAAATGCGAGACAAGGTAACACAAAATCTGGCGTCGCTTACGGCAACACCCACACATACATATATAACTACTTGCGAGCAAAAGTATATATTTTGATATTTATATTTATTTTATGTATTCTGTTTTGTAAATTGAAAGTGGAAGTTACTCCCGCGCAAAGCAAACATCATCATCATCATCATCACCATTACTGCATCCGCCCACACACTCAACTCAACTTAACTGTTAACTGGTTCAACCCGTCCATTGCTCCAATATCGAGTATTTCTCCAGCAACTCTCCCACTTACATTAACTGCCACCACTTCCATCAGCAATTGAGCTAACACTTTCAATCCCTCCCTGCAATTCGCCATTCGAAATGAAGTCATGTGCGCACAACCTGACTGCCTACCACCGCCACAGCCACGGCAATCAGCGTGAGCAACACTTAAAAAGTTACTAACATTCCAATATTTTATTGTTGCAATTTGTTGCAATGATTGACATGCATAAGGAACCAACGCCCACCCCCTTCACAGCTCTTCTTCTTTACTTTCAGTTAGCTACAGTATTGAGTTGTTGCAGCATCTTCCACTGACCGGCGACCGGTCAATCGTCGCCCTCTCCCATTGACCCGGTGTTCGAGTTCACAACATTTACAGCTTTGAGCAATTCACTTCGGGCTGTTGCTGTTGCTATTCCTGCTGCTCTGTTGCAGATTTAATGTGCAGAAATTATTTAAATTATGCTCTCACAATTGTTGCAGCGTTTGTTGTTGTTGCTGCCGCTTGTATTTGTATTGCTGGCGATGCTGGCGTTAGCGTTGCCCTGTTGCGGCTGTATTGCTAATGCTTTGTTTGTACAACAATTTTACGCTCTAATTGCGTCATTAAAATCATGATTTACCTTTTGAATGCAATGGGTTTTTATTGTTGTGGTTATCGTTCTTATAAACGTTATAAACGAGCGCAATATAATTGCAAAGAGATATATTCAGTTTGTAAAAGAAGCTTAAAATAGTGCAGCTTATTCAAAAACACAGTTTTGAAAAGTCAGTTGCAGGGCAGCTATATGCTATAGTAAGCGAATTTTCAAAATTTTCACAGTAAATAATTAATTGAACATAAGTAAACAGTAAACCAAATGTCATACTCTTAGCTAAATTATTCAAGGAGTTATAACACAATAACTTGTTTTTGAACAATAAATTATATGACAGCTATGCGCAGCAGTTATCCAATTTTGATAATTTTCACAGTCAGCTATCTGTAGCTGATATGCAAGCAGTAAATAAAATTTCATGAGACTGGCAGGTTAAATGTAGGGGTTATAACATAAAGTTTCGTTTGTGAAGAATGAGTTGTATGAGAACTTTATGTTGCTGTGTTATAATCTTTCTGATTTTTAGTATTAATTACTTATAGTTTATAAATAAGCATGAAACTAAAACTTCAAACTCTAGCTTATTAAGTGAAATAGTTATAACATAAAATTCAATTTTTGAGCAAAAAGTTGTTTAAGAGCCATATGTTGCAGCGCTTTAATCTTGCTGATTTTTATTGTCAATTATTTGTAGATGACAAGTAAACAGTGGAATAAATTTCACAATTCGAGCTCTTTAAATGTAGGAGTTGTAATATAAAGTTTCGCTTTTAAATAATGAGTTGTATGAGAGGTACACGCTGCAGTGATTCAATTTCGCTGATTTTTAGCGTGAATTATTTGCAGGTGACAAGTAAACAGTGTACGAGGTTTCACGCTTCAAGCTTTTTATATACAAAAGTTAAAAGAAACAATTTCATTTTTGAGCAATAATCTGTGTGAGAGCTAAATGTTGCAGTGCTACAATCTAGCTGACTTTTAGTATAATTAAGTTAGAGACGCCAAGTAAACAATGTACTGAATTTCGTTCTCTTAGCTGTTTAGTTAATGGAGTTAAAAACCAAAATATCATTTTTGAAATTTCAAAATACTAGTAGTATTCGCTATCAAAAATGCAATTACTGAAAATTGTTTACATTATATTGAATTTAATACTTGTGAGTATATCTGACCAGCATTGATTATTCAGACCCACCTGATTCAAGCACTGTCTTACTTATTGTTTTTGTTGTTTCGCAGCTAGCTCTTAGCTATTTGCCTACAGATGGGTATTAAACTTGTTGGTGTGTTTGTTTATTCGAGTTTTGTATATATTTTAAAATTTCTCGTTTTACTCAATTCCATTTGCAAATAAATCTGCAATTGCTGGTTGGCTTAAATCAGTAGTGGCTTTTTATAATATTCATTCGCGCAAATGAATTAAATTTCTGAATTTTTAATTCTATCAGCTTTATTGAAATTTAATTCTATTGAAGAGCGGAAGAACAAATTGCGCAAATTACATGCGAATTGTTTGTATGTACGCAACATATAGGAGTATTTATGTATGTATGCCTATGAGTATACTTGTGCGTATGATTAACTAAATGGCATTGACCGCATAAAATATTTTAAATTCATCAATTATAACTATGTTATCACGTAATTAACATACAAATATACATATTTACACATACTCTTAACATATATTTTTTATGGTTGTGTAGTTGTTGCCGCAGTTGCAAATTTATTTACGAAAATCATCGTAAGTAATTTTTATACTAAGTTGACTAACGGTATTTGTATATTAATTAGTCTAAAGTCCATCCTAAGTCACACAAAATATAATCAATATAAAAATATTTTGTTTTGAACATAAAAATCGCTTGAAGCCACAAGATAACAAAAGCGAGGAAAAATAAAAACACAAAATTAAAATAATTCGCAAAAACAATAGTAAGTAAAGATTGTGCTATTTTGAAAATAAACTTCAAAGTTTTGTAAATTTTCTAGTTATTTATTTACTCTAAATACTAACATGCTATATAGTTGTTATCAAGTGTATGAGTGTGTTTATATGTTAACACAAAATATGCAGCTATGTAACTGTATGTGTGGGTTTGTTGAAGTATGCAAGTGTGCAGTTTGAAAGTAATTAAAACCACAGCAGCTTAGAGCAACCACAGCATTTCGAAGTATTCGTTTGACAAGCATGAAAATTGCTACGATTGAGATACATTCTCATAGACACAGATATATCTGTATAAATACATATCTATATATTGTAAAATGAAGGAGACAATAAGCCTTGAACAATTTTAAAAAGCTTAACAAATATTTAAATGTAAATTAAAGCAATTCTTTGAGAATATTTTCTGTGGAAATGCTGATATTAATTAATATGGATTTTCATAGAATTTATATCAAGTCAATTATTTATTTATTTATGTTATTTCTTAATCACGATATGTATATATATATATATATTCGAGTATTTATCTATTATCTATCTTTTATTGCTTACACTTTGGCCACTTAACATCGTCCTAAATATAGGCAACGTTATTGGAATAGTTGAAGTATTGCCTACATGCAGGCGTATTGTTTTATTTATTTTTATTTTCCTTTTTCAATGTTAAAATTATTATAGCAGTAAAGAGAAATGCTTATGTAAGTGATATTAAAATTAGTTTATATACCCATAATTCATTTGGGGTGTGTTAGCTTTGTTAGTTCGTCATATTTCTCTATAATATTGTCAGTCTCAGCACCCTTTTACCGCAACTGTATTCGCACCTAAATTTATTTATACCCTTAAAAAACTAATTTCGCATAGATGTACGAGTTTTTCGGGCAAAGACTCTGCTAAGTCTCCTTAGTACTATGAAAAGCTACAAAGTGTAAGCGATATTTCGAAGATTCTGACGTTTCTGTAAATTCACAGCAGATACTTTTCAATTGGAACGCTTCTTACAATGAGATACATAAGCACCGAGTAGCTCTTAGCTCCACAATGGATATCATTATTCAGTACTATAGCTACTATAGTATACAAAAAGTCTTTCATCTCTTTTCAATTTAATTTTCCAAAATTTGATTTTCTAAACTTTCAGCTCTCTCTCTCTCTCTCCTCGATTTCATGAAGTAGTATAGGTATAGGTATTTAAACTCCAGGCTGGTTAATTGTAAAAATATTGCGTGGGAACCGAATATAAAATTATGTTATCAAGAACAAGTCCGAGATAACCTTCATTCGGCACATTGTGATACAACCGGTTCTGGAATCCCCCTCAGATTATCATGTCCTCTCTGAGCGACTCCGTGGATTTGATAGAGTTAACTAATTCGAACAGTTTTTAATGTGCAACTTCCCGGAAATAGTTTAGAAACTTATGCCGTTAATTGCGAACCTTTTCCTATAAAAACATAGAAGATTTTATGTAATCTCTTCAGTAATCGTTGTATGGTAAACCTAGTATATCTGTGTGCCTGTTAACACTCCTTTTAAATTTCAATAGGTGATACGTTTGTTTGTTTGTGGAGCAAGTCAGCGGCAGCGAAGCTCAGCTACATCTTTAACATTCTTTTCAGTTAAATATTTACAAATAACCAGAGGCTTATCCGTTCCCCCTTAATCTGAATCTGCTAGTTCAACTACTTCACAGTTACTTAGGATATCTTTGTGCCCTGTAAGCCATTTCAGATTTATTGAGAAGTATGATGTTAGTCTAAATAACAAATCAGAATATTCTTTCACTATCTTTAATGACTGGTCGATGGAAAGCGATTCTGGCATCTAATTTTACCGAAAAGGCATCATTTCCCACTTGATTTTCTAGTTTTAATCTGTCCGTATTGAAGCTAAGTATATTTAAATGTGCCTTATTACAGATAACTAATAGGGAAGATTCCCTCAGCATGAGAGCCGATTTTGCAGCCAGCTGCTTGCTGTACAAGTCTATAATTCAGTATAATTTCTAGTGTCGAAGTTGAAGTTGTTTTAAGGGCTTCACTGAAAAATAACTGCTGCTCTTTGCACACTTTCCCTTACACTTCTGCGTATTTATTTTCTATTATTCACCACCACATCAAGATAATGTATGCCATGCCTAACAACTGCCGTATAGAGCAAATGAGATATACGAATCGTTAATCCCCATTCGGGGTCCACCATTATTTTACATGTATAAAGAGCTATTGCAGCCTTCTAGAATAGGGTAGTTTGGTTTCCATGAAAGCTTGCTGTCCAATGTTAATCCAAAGCAGCGCTGTCCCCTGCTTGTTGTTCAAGCACCCAATGACGTAATTCGAGGAAAACAGTGTGAAGTACTAAAGATAAACGGATACCCCCTCGTTTTCTATATAGAAGGATAGAACAGATGTTTCTGGGTAGGCGCTCTATTTTGACATTAGATACCCTCACCAGTCTCATGTAGGCAATCGTAAAGCATTTAAGTATAAGTCCCTGAGCCGAATCGTGTGGTTTAAACTTAAATGCCAACAAAAAGCAGCTTGTAAAGACTTTAGGAAACACAGAAGAGCAGATTTCATACCATCAAAAGTGAATGGTTTTATATTATAAGTAGGAGTGAAAGCGCTACTTTGGACAGGAAGCTTTCATGGAAACCAAACTTAAAAGATTACCCTATTCGAATTCTTATAGATATTGTAAGGTTTTGTCAAAGGTAGAGGTGAGCTCTACCGATCCAGAGTCGGGCAAAGGTCCAACAACTACCGCCAAATAAAATACATTAATTGAATGTCCTTAATTCGAACACACACACTCACGCGGCTCTACGAGTAGAGCAATTTTAGTCCTAGAAGAGAGAAATAAAGAGACAGAGAAAGAGAACAGAGAGAGAGAGAACAGAGCATATGGTGGTCGTTATTGCAAAAAGATCGTTTTGGGAGCGGAAAACGGTGGACGGCCAGTGGCACAGCGGAAATTGCACTAGCAGCACGGCGGTAGGCTCTTAACAACGTCGGACTGGCAGTATGCAGCACAGCCGTCGGCTGCCACTAATCTCAAAGGCTCGCAAATGAGTCCCGTTGAAAGCAAAGCAATCCAACAATACCGTGAATACATCACAGATACCGTCGTTCTTGTAGTTGCACACTACATAAGTAGGGATTTTAACGCAAGCGGCGGAGCCGAACTAGACGAACTTGATTTCTTTCGTCATTGAAAACTTTTATTTTTGAAACGATACTAAAGAGATGCTAATTTGCCGATGAATAAATTAATAATAAGAATTTTTGATCTATGTGCAAGCAATATGTTTCTTGCCAACTCATATGAAACAAGGATTGCCTAGACGTATCTTGATTCACAAGTCTTTAAATGGCTATCATTTCATGTTCAGTGAAGGTGGGATCTTCTTAGTAAAATGTCACTAAGTTTAGATATACATGTTTATTTCGGGATATTTTGTTCACTATTTAATCTCTCTTTATTTCTTTACTATGCATTTTGATCTACATAGGGTTACGTCTTACTTGCTAGTACGAGATTCATTTGCTTCGAGATTCACTTGCTACAGATATACATATTTTCCTTATTTTGAAGTTCATAAAATGCTTAAATTTTGTTTAATAAAATTTCTTTTCAACTTTAACGTCATTAAGCTCTCTCCAATTAGAATCACTATAATTACTTCTAATAAAAAATGTTTCAATAATGTTCACAAAAACTTATATTTACTCACGTAGGCGTATGAAAATTGGCAGTGCAACCGCAATTTCAATTTCCGTTTACCTCAAAGAAAATTAGTTAAACCTTGTGTATACAAACAACTCCTGCTGAGCGAAATAATGAAGTGAAATTCTGCATCACCCATAAATTGCAAATCAGGATCGGACAAAAAAATTGTCATTTCTCGTCATGCATGCATTATTGATTTAAGGTTTAAAGCTCACTAACTAACTGAAAAACTGTGCATTTCACTTGTTTTTATACTTCCTTTTTTGTTTTGTTTTTGCCGTAAACAAATTTCACATTCATAATAACATTCATGAAAACTTCAACAAAAATGTCTGTCAAATAATGGCGGTCAATAAAAAATTGCGCTGCGGATAATCATGTCATAAATATCGAAGGAATTTTTTCCATAAAATAAATAACTACAGGAAAGGAAGGAAAAGAATAAACAATGAAAGGAAAAACAAAACTAGAACAAGCAACAACAAGAACAACGCGAAGCCAAGTCAAATAAAAGTGCATAATAAAATATTAAATTCGATGAAGAAAAATCAACGATAAGAAGTTGGAAAATGGAAAATAAAATATACTAAATATAAACACAAACAATAATAAAAACATTGACGTTGATAGCGTTCAAAAAAAATAACATGCTAAAGGAGAACAAAATCAAAAAAAAAAATTAAATAAAAATAAAAATAAAAATAAAATTAAAATAAAAACCAAACAACAACAACAAATTTTCTACATAAACTTTCATCAGTGTCAACGTCATTGCTGGTAAAACGGCAACATTACCAGAAGAAAAATTTACCAGCTAAGACATGCGAAGCGCAGCGTGAAACATACATACATTTGTATGTATGAGTATATATAGTTTATCAATATATGTATGCAAGTGCAGAAGACAAGAACACGCTGTGAAAGATAGCAAATTCTACAAATAACTACAATGCATGCTACTGGTAGTACCAGAAAGATGCAATGCCAAGCGACAGTATGTCAAAATGGTATGTATACAAGGTAGAGAGCTTCGTGTTAGAAGTGTAGCTTATTGCAATACTCTCAATACTAAAATAATAATAAATTAATTGAAATACTCTCCTTTGTCTATATGCCCGCAACTGGTTATGACAAGAAAGGATTATAAAGTTATAAATTTTCAATGATTTTGTGTTGTTACGTTATGAATATCTGTTTTATGCTTTAATTTATAATTTTCAATAAAGTTTTTTTAAGCAATATTTTGTGTTTTAAAATATTTAATTTTTTTTTGCATAATTTATATTAAACAATATTTTATGTCAAGCCACATTTTATGTCAAGTCATATTTTATATCAAATCATCTTTTTATTTCAAACCATATTTTATGGTCAGTAGTATTTTAGATATTTTTATTCAAAATTAAGATTACCTTTTTTGCTTAGCAATAAATTATATTTAGCAACTTTTCATGTTTAGCAATATTTTAGTTTAAAGTTTAGGAATATTTTAGTTTTAGCATCGTTTGATATTGAACATTAATTTATGTTTTAACGCTTGCAACTTTTTAATAAATAAATCTAAAAAAAATTTTGTTTAGCAATATTTTATGTCAAGCCATATTTTATGCCAAGTTATATTTTATATCAAATCATTTTTTTATTTCAAACCATATTTTTTATGTTCAGTAGTATTTTAGATGTTTCCTTTTAGCTTTTTTTGTTAAGTAATAAATTATGTCAAGCAATATTTTATGTTTGGAAATAGTTTAGGAATATTTTAGTTTTTGCAGGGTTTATTTAAAGGAAAATCTTATGTTTGGCAATATTTAATGTTTGAGAAAATCTTATGTTTGATAATATTTAATGCTTGTTAATATTTTTTGTTAAAATTTTATGTTTAACAATATTATGTTAAGCTATTTTTTATGTTTAACAATATTTTATGGTAAGCCATTTTTTATGTTTAACAGTATTTTATGTTATGCGTGTTTGTTAATATTTAATATGTGTAACTTCAAAACCTTAAAATTTTTTGTTTAGACATATTTCTTCCTGAAATAAATTTGTTTTTTAGCAGTTTGTTTTTTAGTAATATTTTATGTTAAGCGATTATTTGTGTTTAATAGTAGAATATGTTCGAGCGATAATTAAATTGTAAAATTTTACATAACATTGATTTATATTTAGAAATAATTTTTGTTAAGCCATACAATATGTTAAACCATAATTTATGTTTAGCAATCAATTTATGTTAAGCGATATTTTATGTTCAGCAATATTTTATGTTTGTTAAAAAATTATTTTTTAATTTGTAACAACTCTTTTTGCCTCTGAAAAAGTGCATGCCTCACATTAGTTTATGGTTATCAATATTTTATGTTTAGCAAATTTTATTTTTTGTAAATGTTATATGTCCAAGATTTAGACGAACATACATCTGGTACGCACTGTAGGCGTTTTTATACAAATAAACATTTGCGCATATTCATACATAAATATGTACTTATATATATATATAAATTTATATATAATGAACGAGCGACCTAAACTTGATGCAAGTTCAAGCCATTGCTGTCGCCTGCTACCGCATTTAGTAACTACATTCTCATGTACTACATACCCAAATACAATACATACATACATATACATATGTTCACATGTTTATATTTATATGGGAAAACTTTTCTTCATACAAACAAACAATCCAGTGCTTCATATCTGATGTTTTTTTTCCTTGCAGAACAATTTTCCTGCATTTGATACTTGGCAAGTACTCATCATGTACATATAAAGCTTTTTTGCTGACCTGCTAGCTTGGTTAATTAAAACCCTAAATTTAGCACACATACAAACGCATGATTTCCAAGTACAAATGCAATTATATACGGACATACTAAACCATTTTACGAGCATTTGAAAAACGATTCCGTCATTGATTTTGTACGATGATTTGAGCGACTGACTAATGTGGGTCAGAGACAATTTATTGCCAGCGAAATGTTGGAGAGCGAACAACAACAAAAAGAGTAATTTATTTGAAGAGTTTTACTAAGTTTTGCTAAAGAAAAATGTAAGTTTTATGTCATTGCTTAAGAAAAAAAATAGTCAAGCACACGTAATATATAACGTGTGATTCATTTCGAGGTTCCCTACTTTTTTAAAGAAAAAAACACAGAAAATTCAAATTTAATGGGGAATGTTTATTATCATTCGAAAGAACATTCTTTGGCATTTATTTTTTGAAGATTATCTCTTTCAAATATTGTCCGCGGCTACGTCTCAGATGGTCCATCCATTTTTCTACTTCTAACTGGCGTATGACACGCGTGATGTTCTGCTCCAAGGCCTGAATCGAAGCGGGATTTTCCGCATAGACTTTAGACTTGACATATACGCACAGGAAAAAGTCTAACAATGTGAGATCACATGATCTTGCTCGCCAATCGACCGACCAAAAACATGAAATTATCTGCTCACCGAAGTGTTATCTCAATAAATCCATTGATTGATGCAATGTGTGGAAAGTGGCGCCGTCTTGTTGAAACCAAATGTCACAGAGATCACAAGCTTCAATTTCAGGCATCAAATAGTCGGTTATCTTGACGCGATAACGGTCGCCATTGACGGTTCTCACCGGCATTATTTTTGAAGAAATATGGGCCGATGATTCCAACAGCCCACAAAAAACACCAAATGCGGCAATTTTTTTTTTTACAAACCCATTGAGCCAGAAATGGGCCTCATCGCTGAACAAAATTTGGCTCGAAAACGTCGGATCTTCTTGGAACTTTTCAAGAGCGCATTGAGCGAAACAATATCGCTTGGGAAGGTCAAGTGGCTTCAGTTCTTGCTCTCGACTTCAGTTCTAGATCTCGACGTAAAATGCGCCAAGTCGTTTCATATGTGTGTCCGAGTTGCTAAGAACGGCGCCGAATCGACTATCCATGGTTTCGTGTACACTCTCAGCTATGACCGCTATATTTTGTTCACTGCGTGCTGGCCTGGTATATTCGGTCGAATGTTATCCAATAATGAATGCGGGGTCTCAAGATGGTTGCGAATAGTACCCACAGTAGGCCGATTATGTTGACCATAAGTTGAGCGAAGTGCGCGAAGTAAATTCTTTACAGAATGTGAATTTTCAAAGTTGAATGATTTGTAAACGTTGTTCAGGCGTAATTCTTTCCATGATGAAATACCAAATAATACGATCTCGAAAAAAAATGACGGCTTGACACACGACTCACGTGTGATCTGTCAAAAAAAGCTATTGAAAAAAGAACCTTTACTTGGATCACCCTTTATTTGCTGTTTTTGGATTTTGAGTTACACTCATACAATTTAGTTGTAACTAACTAGCTTATCATGGTCAAAACTTTGATAAAATACATTTTAGCTAATTTAATTGGCAACAAAAGTTGCTGAGTCGCAATAATGTCATCAATTAAAATGTTAAGAACAATTGTGGCAATTGCTTTCTCGTTTGGCAAAAAAAAAAAGTTTTCAAAATGTGCATTTATATATTTATATATATATATATATATATATAATGTAATGCATGGGCATTATATGGGGGGAAATATATATGAAAGCATTAATGCACACAGCAACCTTATATTTATTTCGTATTTAAGTCGATCGAATTATTGTTTTTTTTTACAATTTTCAACAATTTTCAAGGGACAGAATTGCACGGAAAGAATATTATAATTGTTTTATTTTAATATATTGATAACACATTTTAACCACCGTGCCATAAATCCACTTTTAGCAAAACAAAAAAAAATTACTAACTAAATTAACTCTTTACATGATGTACTTAACCCCTCAATCGATAATAGCTGCAGTCGATATCGTTGACAAAGTCATATATACCGGCGCTTAATGTCACGCCAAGTACACTCGGCCGTTGTGGAAGTGGTAAACAAAGAACATGTAATAAAATCGTATTTGTGGAATTTAGTACTGGGTCGTCATCAGCGGCTCTTTTATTTCCGACTGCGATATGCCATTTCTTCGTGCCACAGTACGCGTATACCTTGTAGTTCGCTGCTGTTCTTAGCGAGAGGGAGAGCTGGAATGCAGGGAAAGCAGGATTTAATAAAAACTCTCTTAGTCACGACTGCAGCTTTTCGTTTTCGAACTTTTTTTGTAGCAATTTGTGTTTCTTGGCTTCAACAGACCACTATTTTGTAAGTCGGTATTAGTACTTTTAAGTTATCGATTAGTTTTTTGATGTTTTTATTGGAAGGTCATGTAGCTTGATGATGTTGTCTGCCAATGTTTGAATTAAGCGCTTTATTAATCCGTATTTGGAACCCAATGAAGTCAATCAGCCACAAAGGAGGACATAGTATTATACTTTCTGCTGATGCTTAGGTCATCTGCTTTTTCCAAGGAAGAGGAAACGTAAGATCGATATTTATCTAACTAACTCAGATGTGTGTTCCATTAGATTAGCAAAAAAATTTCCAATTATTAGAGGCATTTACATGTCTGGAGTGCAATAATCCAGACACGACATAATTCAGACAAAAAAAATTAAGTTTTTCAAGATTTTTTTAAATTTATTTGTATACCTTTTCCGGATTGTCTATAATTCAATAATTTTTTAAGTGCTAAAGTCTAAACTTCTTGCATTCTTAATTTCTTATTTAAATAGTGTGTTCTCAATTCCCAAGAATTTTTTTTTAACATTTGGTTTCGAAATATCCGTCCTTGGAAGACAATATTTTTTTAATGGAGTTCTTCTTCTGCTTAACTATATTTTTTTGGTTGATGACTTCTAAGACTGCATATTATTTAATTTTTTATTGAACATGGCCTATTTCATGGTGTTCACAATTTTGAAGGTCATGGCTTCGAATACAGCCAAAGTTATAGAAAACTTATTTTTTTCAATGCAGGCGTCTCGCAGCAAATAATGTTATCTCTTTCGACAATATTTCTGATATGAAACAAGAGCCCCTCCATTTGTTTGAAAACATCAAGTCACACATGAAAAATCAGAGAGGGAGTTCGGAAAAATATCAAAATATCAGCGGTTATAAAGAAAGATACAATTATATTTACATATTTTTCAGTAAATTAATGGAAAAGTTTGAATAAGACCTAAAAGTAACATATTTGGTGCTGTCGAGATGAGGACTCGTCTGAATATTGTGTTTTTTGTGATTTTGTCGGGTCGGGTTTGTGTTTTGTCTAGATTTTTTTAAATTGTTTGGATTGCATAAGGTTTGGATATTGAAAGTCGGTATTATGGAGTGCTCCCGATTAATTCGAGCCTCTGAAATTCTTCCCTTTGTAGAGTTCTTCATCAGCCCGCTTTTTACAGATCTTGCTGGAAACCCCCTTCTTTTTCATTGAAATCTTTTATCAGCGTAAGCTTACTTAAAAAAGAGTTCTTGAGAACTTTTTTTTTAAGATTCAAACTATGTAGTCCTAAAATTTTCTTTCCGTCGGTATATCTTCGCATTTTCAATTTCTGGCTCTACACCGAAATTATAGTATTGGTGTTTTTTTGACTAGACTCAACTTATTGTATTTGGTTATAAAAAATTTACAGTAATATTCCAGTATTTGACAATATTTGCACGCACTTGAATATAATTTTATGAACGGAGGATGTTCGAAATAAGTGTTTGTTCAATTGTCCGTTCACGGCTGTTATAATACCAAATTAATTGATGTAGACTGCGTTCACGTATGTAGTTACTCGATCCCTGCACTCGTCATTCCGTTCGAGATAATTAGTGTTATGTTAAAAGCCTACAATCGTGTTCAAGAGTCCGTCCCAAGGTAGCACAAAAAGAAAATTATTTGGAGCAGCTACTCCCTTAGGCGATCATCTTAGCTGAGAGTTAGGATGGAATTTTTGGCAGGAAAACTTCAAAAATTATGGAAAAGTTACCTTTGGCGGGGCAAATCAGCCTCTCTGAGTGTATTTCTGTCATGAAAGAAAAAGCTTCTCAAAAAAAAGTTCATCAACAATCCGAAGACAGCTTTGAATAAACGTTAGTATCTCCCACTTTTTTGTAAAACAATAGAAATTTAAGGTGGATTACATATGTATAAGAATTATCATTGATAGACAGGCTCTAAACGAACCAGATTCAGCTTCCAGTCCATTATCTTATCTTTGGGAGCTCGTATAACCCATTTAAATTATCCAAATATTTTCCTTTTGTAATCGGAGTCAAAGTATAGTTAAGAAATTCCTACTTTTTTAAAGAGAAAACCCCAAAAATTCAAATTTAATGGAAAATGTTTATTATCATTCGAAAGAATATTCTTTGGCATTTATTTTTTGAAAATTATCTCTTTCAAATATTGGCCGCGGCTACGTCCCAGATGGCCCATCCATTGAGTCCAATTTCTGATGACTCGTTCGAGCATTTCGACTGGTAACTGGCGAATGACACGCGTGATGTTTTGCTCCAAGGCCTGAATCGAAGCGGGACTGTCAGCATAGACTTTATATTTTATATATCCCCACAGGAAAAAGTCTAACGGTGTGATATCACACGATTCTGGTGGCCAGTCAGCTGGCTCAAAAAGAGAAATTATTTGCTCCCCGAAATTTTCTCTCAAAATCCATTGATTAATGCGATGTGTGGGAAGTGGCGCCGTCTTGTTGAAACCAAATGTCGCGGAGATCACGAGCTTCAATTTCACGTATTAAATAGTCGGTTATCATGGCTATATATGGCGATAACGGTCACCATTGACGGTTACATTCTCACCGGCATCATTTTAAAAGAAATGTGGACCGGTGAGTCCACAAAGCACATGAAACCGTTGTTTTTTCTGGATGAAGTGGCAGATCTTGAATTTCTTCAGGTTTCTCCTCGTCCCAAATGCGGTAATTTTGCTTGTTTACATACCCATTGAGCCAGAAATGGGCCTCATCGCTGAACAAAATTTGGCTCGAAAACGTCGGATCTTCTTAGAGCTTTTCAAGAGCGCATAGAGCGAAGCGATGTCGGTTGGGAAAATCGAGCGGCTTCAATTCTTGCACAAGCTGTATTTTGTACGCTTTCAATTTAAGATCTCGACGTAAACTGCCCCAAGTCGTTCCATACGTCAGTCCGAGTTGCTGCGAGCGGTGCCGAATCCACTCTCCACGGTCTTCGTGTACACTCTCAGCTATGACTGCTATATTTTCTTCACTGTGTGCTGGACGGGGTCTATCCGGTCGAATATTATCCAATAATGAATGCGGGGTCTCAAGATGGGTGATGGTGTTGCGAATAGTACTCTCAGCAGGCCGATTATGTTGACCATAAGAACGTGAATTTTCGTAATAAAGTTGAATGATTTGTAAACGTTGTTCAGGCGTAAGTGTTTCGATGATGAAATGCCAAACAATGCTGAACAAAAAATACCATGATAGCTCGACACGACTCACGCAGGATCTGTCAAAAAAAGTCTATTGAGAAAAGTACCTCTACTTGGATCACCCTTTCATTCCGGTTAGTGTAAATTTCAGTTTACATAATGAGTTCATTAAAGCAATCAGCTCGGCCATTGCTGAGCATGAACTTGAAAACCGTTCGCAACTGCTTCATTATAAAATTTGAGTCGTAATTTTTTTTATGTGAGTTAGTTTCTCATACGCCGCGTTACTAATCTCATTGAATATATTACAAAAGAGCTCACCCAATCGTCCCAAGTCTAACACTGCGTCTAAAAGTGTGTAATCTCTCAACCATTCAAAGGTATTTATTTGCATACCTTTGTGCAATTTGAATTTATTTACCAACCCAAACCAACATTTCGGCTATGAAATTCACGCACAGATATACTTAAATATATTTCTATATGATATATTTTACCTAGGGATTTTACAAAAGTAAATTTTCGCTGATATTCCATTTATATAAGCGTATAACCGTTATTTACACACTTCGTTGTACAATCCTTTACCGTCGTCGTCTCTTTATTATTGCAGCATTTTGCATATCTTGATTCGGAAATAATTTACAGAACTCAACGTGTGCTCAACGCATCACAAAGCGCACCTCAAATGTCGTAAATATCCAGGTGTGAGTGGAATTATATGTATGTCCGTATGGTTAAGTACTCTTTTAGCCCTTCATTCATTTATTCATTCACTCATTTAACCACTCTTTCTCTCACCCAACCTCATATAAAGCACTTTCGCTTTTCCTTATCCATTTCCTGTGTATCTACTTCTTACTGCGCGAGTGCTTTTGAGATGAGCATTTATGTGGGCGCGTGTGTGGGTGTAAAAGAAATGTGATTTTACTATCTCGATTCTGGAGAATCTTTTGGTGCTTTGTCGCACACATCGTCGACGACGACGACGTTGACGTCAAGCAGTCGCGTCATCATCGTTATAAGGTAATTTGCAACTCAAAATGTCTACGCTGTGACGCTGACACGACATTCTTCGCCACTACAGTGTTGGTGACGTGAATGGAAACGCAATTAGATTTGATTATCATAATTTTGGCAGAGTTTGTTATTCAGGTGTTCTAAATGAGCCACATACTTATTTAAGCACATACTCACATACAATGTAATGAAGTAGGCTATAGTCTAGTAAGGGTTCCTGCATAGCATCGCACACCTTCATACATATATATGAGCATACAGGGAAAGCTGTTGTAAAAACCTTAACAGATTATGGAACATTTTCCCTTTATCTTTTTTGGGCTTTTTATTACCTTGTATTAATAGGTTTACATATATTTACTGCCAATAACAACAACAGAAAACACGACATATTATTAAACTCCAACAATAAAATGGCAGAAAAGCTATAATAGGAGCACTTTAAACAGAAGGATTAAATGAAAATTTCATATACTGTTATTATATGTAAGCACATATATATTATTTAAAAAAAATAGGGGAGAATAAAGCAAGGTTAAGACCGCATGTATAATTCGGTATAAAACTTCATATATTATTCTATTATTAAATGTAGGATGAGGTCATGAAGATTTGACTGTCATTCACCGTACTCACCTGGGAGAAGCTACAAATAATTATATATATATATGGTGCGTTGTAACCTCTGAAGCAATTTTTGGCTGAGCTCCAATTTGTGGTTTTGCGTCTGGATATTTTTAACCCAAAAATTATCTCTCTGGGTAGCCAACAAGCATCCGTTTGGAAGCTTGGAGCTCAAGTGAGAAGAGGAGCTCTCTGTGGTTATATGTAGGATTTATTCAACACATTTTCTGAATCCGCAACATATCACTGATTTGCGCCCAGATAACGATGTAAAAGAAAAGGACGATGTGACCAAAGATGTTTTTTATGAGCACCTAGAATTCACCTAGGAGCGATATCAAACATGTGATAGACGATTTTAATGCCAGTATGGACGAAGAAGGTATCTTCGGCACAAAAGTTGGGAAATTCAGCCTCCGTGACGAACATTCGCAAACGGCCGGCGGCTGATTGACATCAGGATTCGAAATATGATTGTATGTAGCACCTCACTAATGCCCAAGAAAGTTTATCAAGCTACTTGACCATATCCGCATAGAAAGTCGAGCAATCAAATAGATCATCTTGTAATAAACGGAAGACATACGTCTAGGGTTCTAGATATTTGATTTATATTGGAACGATTTTCCGTCATTCCTTGTCAATTTTGGTTTTGCGACAAACCGGTTTCGGCGTTCCGCCATCCTCAATGCCTAGAACGGAGAACGAAACTAGGCATTGAGGATGGCGGAACGCTGAAACCGCTTTGTCGCAAAACCAAAATTGACAAGGAATGACGGAAAATCCTTCCAATATAAATTAACTTACCACCCTGTCGGAAGATCAACACAACAAAAGGAATCTTCTAGATATTTGTATGTTCCGAGATCCAAATATCGACTCTATCCAGCAAAAAAAACGCCCGTCCACAAACCCAAAGAAGGTTCGACCTCGAAAAGCTGCAATCACAGCAGACAGGCAGCGGTTTTTCGACTTGACTTGCGCTACTTCTTTCTGAGAGCACTCATCAATACTTCGACATAAGAGAACTTAGGAGCAGCTATTGAAGTCATAGTCCTAACAATAGCAATGTTAGTTCTGCTTTTTTCAGACTGGACAAAAAAGTTAGGCGAATAAGCTCGACGAGGACAAGACGATATTCCTGTCATTCAGTCCGCGCCTTCACGTCATGGCTACCACGTAATAGTTGGCAGACATAATTTTGAAGCTCTAGATAATTTCGTCTATTTTGGGACCAACATAAACAACTACAACAATTTCATCCGTGCAATCCAACGCAGAAACACTGTAGGCAACAGCTGCTACTTTGGACTGAGTAGGCAATTGAAAAGTAAAGTCCTCTTTCGACGAACAAAGAACAAACTCAGCGTGCCTCATCATTCCGTCCTGCTATATGATGCAGAAGCGTTAGCGACGTCGACAACTGATGAGTTGGCGCTTGGAGAGAAAAAGTTTTGCAGAAAATTTATGGTCGTTTGCGCAATGGCAGTGGCAAATATCGCAGACGTTGGTACTATAAGACGTCGCGTTCAGGTTTTATGAATTTAAACATTTACGATTTTTTAATGTTTGCTTTATTCTAATACAGCCTGAGTTATGAATACGAGTATGTTTTGTTTTAAAAATTAAAAAAAATAGATCAATTTCTGCACGCCAGTTAATTGTATCAAGTAGAGAAGTCAGTAATTCGTCTTGAAAATATGCTCACTCCAATATATGAAACATGAAACACAGAGAGTAATAAATTCTGGATAAAGTCTAGGAACAAAAAGGCATTACAACCTACACAGATGGCAGTTCTAATGGAACTAAGAATCCAAAAGCTGAATTTATTTCAGCATTTACTTAATCTAAATGGGCAATTATGGCATATGCGTATAGTAATGGACAGAGATTTTATGCCTTAGTTCTAATAAAATTTAAATATTGTCGTTATTATATAATATAAGAGAATCATTCCCATGGCATTATATGTTTTTCAATATCTTACCGGTAAAATATCACTGTCACTTATTTTTATTTGCAGCTAATTAAATTTGTAATAATTAAATTGCGTTGGACAGAGATTTAGGCAATTAATTATGGTTTAGTTTCACCAATGCTTCGTTGCTAAAAGTTAAAATGGTTAAAATATACTAGAAGGGGCATGGCACCTTCCAAACTAACTAAAATATAAGAATTTGCGAACGATTGCTTTGTTACAGATGCTTTATCTTTTCCTAAATTAAAAAGAGGGCGTGGCACCTATAATCGTCTTAAATTTTATGTATGTATTCAAGAGAACTCAAGAAGAATTAAATTTTTTCTTCAGCCGAGTTGCCACCTGTTTCGATTCTATTTGAATAATTAGATTTACAATTCGGCAGTGCTATCAGCTGTCTTGGAATTTAAATTTAAAAAGAGTGATGAAATAAATGAAATATTACAATGCGGGTATCAAACAGAAGAGATTCCAGAAGGGCTTAAAGAAAAAAATATTTTAGATTAGCGTTGCCACTTGTTTATAGATTTGAATTTGAAATAATTGATAAGTTACATTAAGCATTATACCTTACTGTATGCGTATCGGAATAAAGAGATTTTAAAAGTATTTGAAAACAGTTGCCACCAGTTTGAGAAGTTTAGTACAATTAAATATAATTAAGTCGAAATTAAATATTATATTGGGGGTATCAAACTAAAGTAAATTATGGTAGCTTACAATGGAAAATGTTTTCGAAGGATGCCACCTTTTTAGGATTTAAAATACGATCGAATTTTTAAGGTAATAAACTATAAAATATGAGTATAGGTTAGTTTAGGTCACATTGCCCGGCTGATGCGTCGTCCACCACTACGTATTTATGTGAAAATTATTGTTTACCTTTGATCATACTACAATTTAGGTAAACTGACTTCTTTTTTTTTTTTTGAAACATACCGGCCCTTGGCACATATTACCGTATAGAGAACAAAATCAAAATACTCCGTAGTACAATTTGTGCACGACTCTACAAATGCATGTATTTATGTATATAAAATTTATTTTTTAAAGTGTGGTTAGGAAGAGTTGCGGTGATTTCGATAGCTTCTCTTCCTTTGCCGGCTGGCTTGGCTGAATTTAATGTTGGGCTTTTCACTAACGAAAGTACGATGAGATGCGCAGTTCATCTCCACAACCAACAACCGGAAACGGAAAAATTGGGCAAAGATGTGAGAATATTAAGTTGATATGAAAGTGATGAAGATCTTTAGGCAGACACAAGATTTTCTACAGCGAACACAGCTGGCTGACAGCATATCCATACATATTTACTAATACACATATATATGTATATATATATAGAGATATATACATATTTATAAACACATCTAATATCCTGTGATACGTTGCTATGAAAATAATTTATTAAATTTCGGTATTAGCTCGAAATTGGGGCATCGCTAACCGCTGCGGTAATATTGTAGTGCGCAAAATTTATCTTTACAAAAGCAAATATACATATATGTGACATATATATAGAAATATACAAACATGTATGTACAACCAACTAACTATTATTGCGATATAACTGCTTGGCACACAAGATTTATCAGCGCTTAGAGACGCCAACCCGTCGTTTCAACGCTGTCGGTATTGAAATAAACTTGCTCGATTTACCAGTGAAACCTCACCCGCATAAGACAGACCGCAATAGGTGAAAAGGTGGCAAGCAGAGAGAGAGTATTCTAAAGATTTTACAAGCTGATAATCATTTGATAGATGAATGTTATTTTCTCAATGATGCAGGTCGGCTGGCGTAGTGTTGATTTGACATGTCTAACATAAATATGTATGTATATACATACGAGACTATATATACACATATATAATTATTTATATATATACATGTTTTGACAAAACCAAGAATTTAATGTCATTAATTATGTGCCATGCAAGTTGTTTTACACATAAATGACGAAAATGAAAATTAGTTGAATATTTAACTGCTTAATGTGATAACGGTTTGTACAAGGTTAAACATATGTAACTGTTTAGCATTTCAATTAGGTAGATAGGTTTTACAATAGTTTTTGGAAAGTTGAAGGAAGAAAAATTACATATCCCCATATCTATGTAGCATTATGTGAAATGTTGTTTGAAAAGTTTCCACAAAAATAATAAAAGTTTTAAAAATTCTTATTAATAACTCACTGAAGGTTTCTATAACATTTCAAAATACTTTAGGTAAATCACTGAAATCTACTTCTTCCAATTCTCGTCGAAATTGATTTTGAAATATTAATTGGAAAATATTTCCGAATTTGATTCATTTATAAAGAAGAAAGCAGTGTTCAGCTAGGTTTCCTAATGTTAAGAACAAATCATCATGATGGTACCCGAATCTTCAACACATTAGGAAAGCCTGCCGAAGAGCCTTTAATGAAGCAAGTGGTTTAGGAGGCTAATGAGGAGGTTTAAATTAGAGCAATATCTAAGGGATTCTAAAAGGCCTTAAGAAAGACAAAGAGAAACTTTTGGAGAAAATTCTGCAATAATGTGAAAACAGCGTCAGTGGATAGCATACTCAGGTAAGTACTCTCAAGTAATCCTCGCTTGTTCACGAGGTATGAAAATTATAAGAGAAAAGACTATCCAACGTGAAGTATATAATATCAGCTTTTCTCGTATCACTTGTTAATGGCCAAAGAAAAGTAATGAATGCTAAGCCACCAATGTACCTGCGAATTGACACTTCTAATTCCTGCAACCCACTTTCATGAGGCATCAGAAAGCAGGTCATTGTATCCAACAAGGATAGTAACAGTAGTCATATTGAAAAACCTTCTAACTAAAGAAAAAACTGAGTGAGTAATTGGTACCTTCAAACCATATACAAGTCCAAGACCAAATGAAATTGCCCCTAACCTGCTACAGCAGTCTCTCTGCAACAGCGTTAACTGGCTGTATTTCATAACCGACCCAGCGACATAGAGGCAGCTACTATTTGTGCTATCGAAGCTTCAAAATCGATAAAAGGTGGTGTGCTTCGATTTTTTTCTCAGATTTTTTCTCCACGATTTGGCGCTTGGTGAATATATGGTCAGTGGTAGATTCATCATGTCTAAAACCACCCAATCAATTTGTTGACAGTGGGCTTTGCTCGATATGCTCGATAGGAGTTTACATGCGATATTGAGGAGGCTTATCTTACGATAATTGCCGCACACTGTGTGGTGCCCCTTTTTATGGATTGGGCAGAGTGCATTTAGGTTGCATTTGTCCGTCCATATCCTGCAAAGTAGCTGATGTATGCAACTTGTCATTTCTTCGCCAACGTATTTGAATAGCTCACCTGGCAGGCCATCGAATCCTGCCGCTTTGTTATATTTTAAACGGGCAATATAACATCTGTTCCATCGTCTTCAATTGGAAATTCGGGTTCACCATCTCCGGGTGTCGCACTTTCACTGCCACTCAGCAAGAAGTGTTCCCTCTATAAACTCAGCCGTGAACGTCAATGACCAGATTCCTACATGAGTATGCTTCGGTCTGGCAATCTTCAGCTCTCTGATTTCTCTCCTGTGCAGCATGTCAATCCTCATCATACCAGTTCCTTCTTTGGCCTCGCCTCAATTGTTTCTGCGGCTGTGGTACGTAGGAATCCGTTTCACAGTTCCCCTTCATCGAGATGCTAAGATAGCAAGTGTGCAGTTTTTTTTAGACGATATTTGGCTCTCAAAACGAACGCACATCTAGAACACTGGAAACATGTCTTCCGTCTATCACAACACGATCGGTTTGGTTGCGCGTTTTTCGATCCATAGACAACCATGTAGCTTGTTATAGTTTCTTGCCCTGGAAAATGGTATTACTGGCTACCATATTTTGAACCACGGCGAAGTCGATCAGCCTCGACTCGTTTGGGGGTGTTTCGTCATTGGAGGCTGAATTTTCTGACTTTTTTGCGAAATATACCTTCTTCTTTGGTCGCATCATCCTTTTCTTTTGTCGAAGCATAACCATATGTTGAAGAACTTCGCTTTGATGCGGATTGTGGCTAGACGATCATCCATCGGGGTGAATGTAAAGACTCGGCAACGGAGTCTCTTGCACACCACAAATCCAACAACAGATTTGCGCTCCTTTATATGGCTGTTGCAGTAGATTTCACATTTCTTCCGTCCTTGTGTCTTCTATCGCACATCTTGGATGACGGTAATGTCAGCTTTTAGTCGCACGAGAACATCTACTAGATGGGCAGCGGCACGTTTCCAATTAATGGACTGGACATTGCAAGTGTATGCCCTCAAATCCTACACTATATACTTGTACAAGAATTCGAGCTAATTCGCTTTTCATTTCATTCATTTTTAAAATGAAATCTATTTTTTTTCAACGGCATTGATTTTGCATATATTTTTTCAACCAGTTTTTTATGACGCATTCCAATTAAAACAGTCAATTTCCTTATGCAAATATTCAAATGAGATTCGATAGTCATATAGAAAATGATTTTTGGCTTTATGCGACTATAAATTTATTTTTAGTACAAAAAAACCGTTACAATAATCTCATTAAAAGTGTCAGTCTATATTTGAAGTGAATTTCCGTGCATTACGCCAAACAAATCAAAGCAGTCAGAAAGTATCTAATACCAGTAGGCCCGCTTTGCTGAGTAAGCACAAGAATTGACATGTCTGTGAATTTAAAAATATATTTACTTATATACATACTTATGTTATACTTATGTTGTTACAATAACAGTGAAAGTTTTTCTCACGCAAACACAACAAAAAAAAACCTTTTTATTGTATCCAAATACAAATAATATGGAAAATTTGATTTAGCAGCATTGTAGCTTGACATTTGCTGAAACGTATTTGAAAAATGTATTGTTCGGAAATTCGGAAATCAACTCAAAAATAACGGTATATATTTTCCCAATTGGGTATACTTGTATTTATTTGACAATTATGGTAGCGTAGCATTGAAAGTGAACAAAGCAGCAAACTTTTATACATATATATATTTATATATATATATATATATATATATATATATATATATGTGTGTGTGTGTGTGTAGAAGAATAAATCTCCACTTCATACATAATCGGCTTACAAATTGCAAGTGACTGCAATGTTATAATCTTTTTCCTTACATTCGTCATTACTTTTGTTTCTTATTAAAGTAATGCGTAAAATTTTCAACTTGATATTTTTGGTGGAAATTAATTGGGTCAACAATTTGTTAACCGCTTTTTTTATATTGTACAAAATTGTTATTGGTTTACTTATATTTTCTTTTCTTTATGCTCATGTTGTTAGTATTATAGCACAACAAGTCCGTTTGTGAGTGGCTTCACAACATCAAATGGGTATTTTCATCCAGCTTTATTGACGGCAAATTCACAATGCAATTGAATTGTTCACACAAATAAGATTGAAAAGTATATAAAAAAAAAACACATAAAAAGTATAAAAAATAAAGCAATAAAGGAAAAAATATATAATATAAAGAAAATAATAAATGTATATAAAGTAAAAAATATCAAGGTTTATGGACTAGAGTCTTACGACAACAGCAAAATCATATGTTTAATGAGTAAGTTTTTGGTTCAATTTTGTGAGTCGCCAAAGATTTTAAAATAAATCTGCATAATTTTATCCTTGAAAAAGTTTAATATTTTGGCTAAAACTAAAAAGGCTTGCAGTGTACGATTTTAAAATAAATAAAAATTTTAATCAAATACGTCCTTGATAGCTTTATGTCGAAAAAATATAGATTTTTTTTTTCAAAAATATTTTAATTATTAAAATTTATATTATTTGTGAACGAAAATTTCTTAAAGCCACAAATAATTACATGTCGCAATAAGCAATTCAAAAATTTGTGTTATACGAATGGCATGTAAATGGTTATCGAAGTAGAGGTACTTTTTTCAATAGCCTTTTTTTTGACAGATCACGCGTGAGTCATGTCAAGCTGTCATGTTATTTTTTGTTCAGCATTGTTTGGCATTTCATCATCGAAACACTTACGCCTGAACAACGTTTACAAATCGTTCAACTTTATTACGAAAATTCACGTTCTGTAAAGAATGTGTTTCGCGTGCTTCGCCCAATCTATAGTTAATATGATCGGCTACTGACCGTACTATTCGCAACCCATCACCCATCTTGAGATCCAGCATTCATTACTGTATTAAAATTCGACCGAATATACCACGTACAGCACACACTGAAGAAAATATAGCGGCCGTAGATGAGAGTGTACACGAAGACCGTGGAGAGTCGATTCGGTGCCGTTCGCAGCAACTCGGACTTGGCGCATTATTGAAAGCGTACAAAATACAGCTTGTGAAAGAACTGAAGCCGTTCGACCTTCTTAAGCGACATCGCTTCGCTCTATGGGCTCTTGAAAAGTTCCAAGAAGATCCGAAGTTTTCGAGCCAAATTTTGTTCAGCGATGAGGCCCATTTCTGGCTCAATGGGTATGTAAACAAGCAAAATTTCCGCATTTGGAGCGAAGAGCAAACTGAAGAGATTCAAGAGTTGTCATTTCATCCAGAAAAAACAACGGTTTGGTTTGGTTTGTGGGCCGGTGGAATTATCGATCCATATTTCTTCAAAAATGATGCCGGTGAGAACGTAACCGTCAATGGGGACCGTTATCGCGCCATGATAACCGACTAATTGATACGTGAAATTGAAGCTCGTGATCTCCGCGACATTTGGTTTCAACAAGACGGCGCCACTTCCCACACATCGCATCAATTAGTGGGTTTATTGAAAGAACACTTCGGTGAGCAGATAATTTCACGTTTTGGACCGGTCGATTGGCCACCAAGATCGTGTGATATCACACCTTTAGACTTTTTCTTGTTGGGATATGTAAAGCATAAAGTCTATGCGGATAATACCGCTTCGATTCAGGCCTCGGAGCAAAACAGCACGCATGTCATTCGCCAGTTACCGAATGATAATAAACATTCCTCATTAAATTTGAATTTTCTGTGTTTTTTTTTTAAAGTAGGGAACGTCGAAATGGATCACCTGTTACAAATAATGCCAAAAACGTTGAAAATTATAGAAATTCCAAGTAAACGCGCATTATTTATAAATTTTCAATATAGCAACCGATTTTCGCATATTTTATAAAAGAATAATATATTTGTTTATTTTAATTATTTTCTCCACTCTCTTCTTTGCCATTTTTTACTCTGCTAATACTAACGTTGAATGTCATTTACATAGCTTTCAACACCAAAACAATATGAACTAATATATTTGTATCGAAAAAACAAACAAAACTAATGTAAACTAAAACTTTATCTGTAAACGTACATACATATAATATACATAAATACATATATATAGTACAAACGTGCTATAACTACTTTACAATAGGAAAGTTGAGTGTTGTATTATGACTAATCGCCTGGTTAGTTGGTTGATTGGTTGATTGGTTGTTGATGTTGAGATGATTCCATTGTCTAATTGAGTGCGATGAACTTTCGTTTGTTCACTAAACACGCAAATAAATACAAATAATTCGCGTGTGCTTGGTTATTATTATTATTTTTGTGTGTGTGTGTGTGTGAGCCCGGTTCGTTATTATTACAGGTCATTGATGCGTTTTGCACAAATATGTAAAATATATTTTTGTAATATACTAATGATTCTTTGTTCTTGATTTTTTTTTGCTGTATGTCATTGTACGTGCTTTGTTATTTATTGGCTTATTAACGTTGGCCATAAGGTGTTTAACAATATAAAAAATAGTAGTTAGAATTACCGGTAAGCAATTTCTTTGGTAATGTATATATAAGTGTATATTAAAATATGGTGAAAATTTTTAGTTTTATTATTATATTATTTATATGACAGATCTCAGGACTTTGTTCGAACATTTTTCAGCAGCTCAAGCATTTGAATAACTAGTTGAAAAAGGAACGGGTTTAATTTGCTCTATAGCCGAGGCAACTGAATATCGCCTCCAACTGCTTAAAAGAAAGCTTATTCAGAAAGTATACCAATAGCACCAGGAACCAGTAAGGGGAACTGTTAACGACAGCATAGGGAGGGGGTGCTGGAAGACCAGGAGAGAGACGGGTCTGTTTACAATGATCGTTTCGAAAAGTGTATAGTTAGGCAGGCAATTAACTTTATCAAAACGTCGCAGCCTTCTGCTAAATGGTATATTATTAAATCTCAGCTACCAATTATGCCTTACTATACTTCCCACTACTCATGTCTTCGACAGCGGGAGGGTGGTTGTGATATCGACTCAGATAATTCTGAAGATGCTGACTAAGCAAAACAAAGAATTGCGGGAAGTCCTCCGTTGTGGTACTCCGAAAAGGCATGGATCAAAATTTTTATATTTAAGCGTACTAAGAGTTCACATATTCTCTTAAGCATATTACAAAGTGTGGGCCATCTAAATACTGCCGCTTGTTTTTGGAACTACGATTGTTTGAGGTTTGAGAGGTATTCCATAACTAGCCGGAGTTTTGAGGCATTTTAATAACAACAAAATCATTGAAAAAATATTTTGGACCACTCCATAATAAAGACTTTCAAAATTCAGACAGTATATAAAACAGATAATTTTAGAGAATCCAGACAAGACACAATCCCAACTGTAGGTAAAACTGAAATAACGAGATCCTGACCAGACAAAATACATATACATATCACAATGTCGAAAATCTCGACGACAACAAATAAGTTACTTTTCGCTTTTATTCAAATTTTTCCATCAATTTAGTAGAAAAATTATATGTTTGTTTTCAATATATCGCTGAAGCAATTTTCGGCTGCTTGCTTCATTTTCGATTTGTAGTGAGCGCCCAGATGTTTTTCTAATAAAAATGGACTACTCCCAATGGACCGTCTTACATGGATTATAAGAAAATAATGTGATTAAATACAACTGCCGTGTCAGATATTTTAAAAATTCTTGTCTTGAAATAGAAACTGAATTTTTAATTATATATAAAAACATCTGAAAAGAGAAAGTATGACATCATCTCTTGATGATTGCTTAAAAAAAATTTTATGCAAAATTTTTAATTTAAAATTTTTTTATTGTTGCAATCTATTCCTTGTTGGCTAGTTGACACATTTACAATACGCATCTACGTATATTTTATCCATAATTTTTTATTGAAAATATATTTTATTTTTTATTTTTTTTATTTTTTTTTTCTTTCATTTTTATGCTTTGCCTGAATTTTTTGTCGGGAATATTTTCTTTGGTTTTTTTGTGTGTTTCGATTGTGTTGCGTCTGGATTTGGTTGTATCTGGATTATATTTTGTTGGGTTTAGGTATTGTCTGAACTACGTCTAAACTGGATTTGGTCGCGTCTGGATTATGTGTTTTAGGATTCTGTATTTCGGGACTTTGCAAGTCTTAATAGACCTTAAATTTCTTAATAGACCTTAAAGTCTTTATTTGGATTTTTTATAACAATTTTAAAATTATTAAAAAGTGTATATATTCTTATGTGAAAAGTGTACTCGGAGGCAGGAATTGTTATCCATATTTAGAAAAAAAAATGCCTTTGAGATAGTAGAGTGGTCGAGACTTGAGTACAGCAAACATTGCTACCGCCTCGGCTTTATATTTGAATCTATATGATTTAATGTTATTTTGAAAAAAAAAAAACCATTAGTGGGAACTACAAACGTCAAAGCATTCAATTAAAGCTTTAATTTATAAAAACAACAAAACAAATGAATACAAATAAAAAATAATATTGCTTTAATTTAATATTTTACATACATCATACTATATGTATATAAATTGTTCATTTTCAACCTTCCAACAGGTTTATAATTTCATTACATTTCATTGTGAAATATGCAAAATACTCAAAAGCTGGCAGTAGAAAGACACTCACATCCATATTGCTTTCCATTTGCGTTATTTTTATTTATTTTTCGTTTGGTTTGTTAACAAAAAGGAAAAAAGCCCACTTCCATGCCATTTCTGTGTGTTAAAATAGCTGTTTTGCCGTTATTTGGTCAAACTGTCAATGTAAATAAAATTAAAAAATTTTCCTTTTGTAGCAGTTTAAAACAAGTTTGAATGCGAGGACGTGCGTATGAACAAGCGTCACAGCTTTTATGAGCGATATTTATAGACAATATGTTTTTTGCTGTTGTTGCATCGCTTTATTTGTATTTATTTTCTTTGACTGCGCACATCTGCTATTATTGTTGGTGTTATTGGTGTGTCGCGTATCGATATCAAAACAAATATGCGACAATATTTAAATATTTGCAAATACGTTTATCCGTACACAAATACTTAAGCTGCTGTACATATACTCCTACGTATATCTGAGTGTACATAAATATTACAGGTCAGTTGAAAAGTTCCAGACCTTCCATAGTAAATGACATTTTTTTGGCAATATTCATTTTTTTTATTCAAAATTTTTCAATTTTTCGGTATCATTTTTATAGTACGATTTGTCCTTTGCTTTCAAATCGGCCTCAGTTTCGGCGATCATCTCTTCATTAGACGAAAATTTCTTCCCAGCGAGCATTCTTTTGGGATCTGAGAACAGGAAATAGTCGCTGGGAGCCAGATCTGGAGAATACGGTGGATGCTGAAGCAATTCAAAGCCCAATTCATGGATTTCTTTCCATCGATTTCACTGACTTGTGCATTATCTCGGTGAAACAGCACTTTCTTGTTCTTCAAATGCGGCCGTTTTTCGGTGACTTTCGTCCTTTAAACGGTCCAATAACGCTATGTAAAAGTCAATGAAAATAAACGACTGTTGTGTTTTTCCACGCTTTGGAGCGGGTTCATCGTGTGCAGTCCACTCGGATGACTGTCGATTGGATTTCAGAGTGAAATAATGGAGCCATGTTTCATCCATTGTCACATCACATTGATTCAAATATTCGTAAATGATATGATGTTCACATTCAGTTGATATATTTAGAATGCCTGCTGTTTCATTCGATTTCAATTTATGGTCATTCAAAATCATTTTGTAGATTTTTTTGATGTTTTCGTCGGTAACAACCTCTTTTGGTCGTCCACTGGGTTTACCGTCTTCGGTGATGATTTCACCACGTAACAATCCTTGATGGTTGATTTTCCTGGGACAGTGTCCGGAAACTTTTCATTAAGCCAAGTTTTTGCTTCAACTTTTTTTTTTCTTTCAAAAGGCAATATTTTATAAACACAATATTCAATTTTTTTCACAATAACAAAAGTTACTTCACTCAAAATGCTATTATTCACAACCTTATGATCTGACAGCTGTCAAATTTATACACCGTTCACCGTGTCAGACCGGGGACTTTCGAATTGACCTGATAAATTTTATTTGCCTATTCTATGTAAATGCTATCTCGCTGAGAGATTTCTCCCACCTATACAACTAACATACATATATACATATGTGCATTGATGCATTCATTCATTCATTCAGTGTTTTCTATTTAATTAATGAAAAACTTTTCACTGATGAATAATACTCATATTAAGTATTATTTATGCTGTATCTGAAGATATATAGTTCACAAATACCGTTAAGCTGTATAGCTGACCTACTTACTCACTTACTTATTTACTTACTTATATTTGTGCAAATATGGCATGCTTGTGGCACTTTGGAGCGCATCTTTTGCATCCCTTCAGATAACGTAAGATGAATTTGATAATTTAATGCATATCACTATCGAGAATACAGTAAATAATTGCAAGTTATATACAAATATCAATATGCTTGATGAACAAAATATATAATTATTTATATATTTATGCATTTGAACATTTATTAGCTGCGCTGTTGTAAGCTTTGTATGCAAATTCGTAGAAAATGTTGGGAAATGAATTCACAAATAAACATCAATCTTTATGAGCTGCCAGGGATTATAGATTGCTTCATGCCTTAAATTAGGAATCATTACCTACTCATACAATAAACACAATTCAATGAGTAGCCGCGAAACGTTCTTAGAAAAGCAACAACAAGCCATTTGAGCAATTCTATTATCAATATATAAAACAGTACTCAACACTGTGAAGAAACTTTTCAGACTCTGAATGGCCACTTTGATCACGTTTCTACGGAAATTTTTCAACGTCAGACCACACTTTTTTTTTAGAAAATGAAAAAATTACAACAACAGTATGAGCGGTAGAAATTATAGCTATTTTGGAAACCACAACGTTTCCTCATCAGACTGCTTTCCATACACTCTTCTTCGAACTAGATCCGAGTTTTGGAGTTTATGAAGTATTTTATTAATATAGGAAAAAATTATTATAATTTTTTTATTCTGACCCCTTAAAAATTGTTTATACTTTTTTATTATCTACATATACACAAATACATATATAAATCAATGCAAATTTTGATGAACGCCTATAACTTGAGAACAACCATATCAAATTTCACCAAATTTTTAGATATTATAAAAGAATATTAGGAGAAGGTTAATGTGTATAGGTTCATGAGATTGGCGCAGCCGTTCCAAAGATATAACCATTTTAGTGAACATTGGCCGCTCCCCATACAAGATACATGCAACAACAACAAATACATACATATATGTAAAATTCCAAAATACGCGTACATTAGGTTGAATGTGGTGTTGAAAGAGAGATAGAAAGAGTGAAAAATTGAAAATGAAAAAAAAAAAATATTAAAAAAAATAATAAAAAAAAGCTTGGAAAAAAATATTAAATTAATTTTTTTCGTTTCCCTTTCCAACAAAATTCAAAAATTCAAAATTTCAGTCAGATTTTCATGATTTTTTTATAGGTGTAGCAAAGCACGCTGGGGTCCACTAGTAATATATAAAAATTTGTGTTGATACATTATTTGTTTATGAGATCTCTTTTTTTTCGGTAGTGAAAGATTGCCGTTGAACTAAAGCTGTAGACAGCATTTAGTAAAACCGTATTTTGCAAATGATGTTGCCCACTCTGATGCTTTACTCCTAATTATTCTCGTATTTTGAAAAGAAATTAATTAATTAAGTAACTGATATCCAACTTCTTAAATCTACTTTATATCAGCTCAGAAAGTATTTTAATAAAGTTAAGAAAATTTTTCAGTAATCGTGACCATTTTAATACAAAATTTAAACTCTTTATATTTAAATATATAAAAATTTTGTATGCACATTAACCATAAGGCCGCTTATTAATGCTGCTATTTATATTTTTGTTTGGAAAATAGGATTGTGTTTCAATCGGAACTGTTGCCTAGATTTAAAATGATATTTATAAATAGATCATATTTAGGATGTATATTTATAAATAGACGTTGCTTACCTTTATGGTAAGTGAAGAATTTCGAAATGAAGTTAATTACTTAAATATAACTAAAATTTTATACTTAAATTGCTCCTTTTGAGCTCTTTGTATTATTTTTAATCGTGATCCTCTAATAATTTTTATATAAGTACATATATTTTTATTTTAATTTTGCGGCTAGATACTAGTTTTTATTTTTATTTTGTTTGTGACGTTGTTTAGGACTGTGAATAAAAATTGTTGCCTACATTTAGGATGGAAGTATTTTTGAAACGTTGTTGAATTTAAAAATAATATTATTTACTTAAATTATTAATTTTAAGCTTACAAAGTATTTTTTTTAAATAAGAATAAACTTTTTTTGTTACTAATCTTGATAGTTTTCATAAAATGTTCACATCTTCATACATTTGGAGCACAATTCTTTAAATTTTTTTAATCGTATATCTCGGAAACAATTGCTCTTAGGACAAAAAAAAATATTAAAACATTTTTCATATCTAATCTATTTATTTTGTGTACTTTATAGATTTAATTTATAATAGTGTTTTGAACTAACCTACCAAATTTCAGCTAGATGCGATTTATTGTATCTTCAGACTCAGTCGGTTTTTTTTTGTCTAATTTGACTGTGCTTATATATAAAAGAGAGTTAGTTAGTTAGTTACTACAATTAAAGCTCAAGATCGCCGGGACCGTATGCGATGATTTGCAACAGTGTGGATTGGTCTTCGACCAAACAAAAAATGCAAAGGAAAAATCAGGGAAGTGAGTTAGGGACCGACCTATTCGAAAAAATCATATTTTATTTGGTCGATTTTCCTCAAATTTTGTACACTGGTAACTCTACGCTACACAAACACTACTTTTGGTTCTGAGATGTGAACCTGAGACCGATCCATTCTGAAAAATACTATTTATGGTTTGGTTTTCTCGTATATATATATTTGTATAAAAGAGAGTGACATTTGTTACCGATTTTAATAATTCATTTTGACATTTGTTACAATTTTATTTCCAAAAAAATAAAAATAAAAATTTAAAAATTAAAAAAATAATTAATTTTTCTATGTATTTTGTATGCAGCGATTTTACGAAGCCAACTTGATGATCGATAACGTGATGATTGCTTTTTGCCTAAACTAAAATGAGGACCACTTTTTTTCCGGGAAGTGAAGCGGAGACCGATCTATCTCAACATATTATATTATTGTTCGATTAATTTGAAATTAATTTTCTTCTATTTTTCTATTTAGTTTAGACCAGATACCGATATTATTGAGGCAAATATTTTTCGGGCTCGATTTTGGTAAATTTTTGTATTTTTGATATTTTCGATTAAGTGAAGCATTATTTTCCTTTCTCCTCCTTTCCAAAATATATAAAATATATCAAATACTTAAAATTTGTATATAAAGAGACACAAAAAAGCAACTGGTAGCGAGCTTCACAAAACTGAGACAACTGAAGGAAGTAACTGATATCTCTCCTTCCAACTTCCATACCGTCTACACTGACTTTTCAAAGGCATTTGACAGAATTTCGCATAAGATTCTGCTAGCGAATCTTTCAAATCTTATCTTTCATTCTACTATGCTAAGATGGATAAAATAATACCTTACTAATACAAAAACTTTATGTTTTTAGAGGGAATTTGTTCAAAATTTTTTAACCCGACATCTGGTGTGCCACAGGATAGTATTCTAGGGCCCCTATTCGTCGTTTTATTTATAAACGATATTCAATCTTGTTTTTCTGCGTGCAAATTTCTTCTTCATGCAGATGATATAAAAATTTACTCTGTCATAATGAATCTCAATGACTCAACTGTGATTCAAGCAGAGCTTAATAACGTGCACACATGGTGCGTAAAAAATCGGTTATTATTAAATATGAATAAATGCTTTATTATTCGTACAATAAGTATTGATTTTTATGACCCCTACACTCTAGAATCCCTATACTCTGCTTTCGTACGTTTAAATTAGATTTTGCAGCATTCATTTGGATACCCTACCACCAAGCTCATATAAATCGCTTGAATTCTATACAAAACAAGATTTATTCGTTTTGCTCTTCGTTATCTAACCTTTACAGAATCGAGACCATCATATTTTTCCAAATGCCAGCTAATAAAACCCTCAATACCCGAATGAATTTCTTTAGATTAATTTCATGCTTGATGTAATATCCGGCAGAATAGATTTCCCTGCACTTCTTATTAAGGAAAATTTCACATGTTCGACCCAGAAATCTTCGTAGCTTCGAGTTATTAATTATAGCTTTTACCACTACAACTTATAGTTCAAATGCACCAGTTCGAAGAACGTTGATTGAAATTAATAAGATCTTAAGTTCTGAAGACTTCGATATTTCTTTGCCAAGGACAACACTAAGAACAGTTGTGAAGAATAACTATGTAATAATATAGTTTTAGTATAATTTTAAAGGGTGATCCAAGTAGAGGTACTTCTTTCAATAGCCTTTTTTGATAGATCATGCGTGAGTCGAGTCGAGCTGTCGTGGTATTTTTCGAGATCGTATTGTTTGACATTTCATTATGGAAAGACTTACGCCTGAACAACGTTTACAAATCATTCAAGTTTATTACGAAAATTTACATTCTGTAAAGAATGTGTTGCGCGCGCTCTGCTCAACTTATGGTTAACATAATCTACCTGCTGAGCGTACTACTCGCAACAGCATCACATATCTTAAGACCCAGCATTCATTACTGGATAATATTCGACCGAATAGACCACGTCCAGCACGCAGTGAAGAAAATATAGCAGCCGTAGTCGAGAGTGTACACGAAGACCGTGGAGAGTCGATTCAGCGCCGTTCGCAGGAACTCGGACTGACGAATGGAACGACTTGGCGCATTTTACGTCGAGATCTAGAACTGAGAGCGTACAAAATATAGCATGTGCAAGAACTGAAGCCGCTCGATCTTCTATGGGTTCCTGAAAGGTTCCAAGGCTATCCGACGTTTTCGAGCAAACCTTTGTTCAGCGATGAGGCCCATTTCTGACTCAATGGGTTTCTAAAAAAACAAGCAAAATTTCCGCATTTGGGGAGAAGAGCAACCTGAAAAGATTCAAGAGCTGCCATTTGATTTCGAAAAAACAACGGCTTGGTGTATTTTGTGGGCCGGTGCGATCATCGGTCCATATTTCTTCAAAAAATGACCGCTATCACCATACATAGCCATAATAACCGACTATTTTATGCCTGAAATTGAAGCTCATGATCTCCGCGATATTTATTTTCAACAAAATGGCGATAGTTTCAAGTTTTGGGTCGATCGATTGGCTACCAAAGTCGTGTGATATCACACCGTGAGACTTTTTATTGTGGGGATATGTAAAGTCTTAAGTCTATGTTGACAATCCCGCCTCGATTCAGGCCTAGGAGCAAAATATTACGCATGTCATTCGCCATATATCAGCCAAAATTCTCGAACGAGTCATCGAAAATTGGACTCAACGGATGGACCTGAGACGTAGCCGCGGGCAATATCTAAACAGGATAATCTTCAAAAAATAAATTACAAAGAATGTTCTTTCGAATAATAATAAACATTCGCCCTTAAATTTGAATTTTCTGTGTTTTTTTTTTTTAAAGTAGGGAACCTCGAAATGGATCACCATTTAATTAATTCTATATTTTGTATAATAAATTGATAATGTGTCTATATGCGCTTATAGCCCTTAAGATAAGTAAATAAATAAATAATGAAGATCTCAAAATTTCATACATAATCTCCTCAACCTGTCCCTAATTTAGCCTAAGGTTTTTCTAGAAAGTTTCAGAGATATATCTACCAGCTGGAGATTACAGTAAAAACTTTTACTCTCTAAATAATTATCATAAGTAGCAGTCCAGAATGATTTAAAAAATCTGTGCTTAATTAAAAACAAGAAGGAAGTGCTGTTCTCGGTCATGCAGAAGTCCTTACCCTTTTATGAACATATCAAATTTATTGCAAATTACAAAATTTGATTTGACGATTTATTATTATTATTTATTTCAATTTACGTGAGTAGCATACGAAATTTCACACCTTTAGATGCTTTATGACGGATTTTTGAGTTAAAACCTCATGTCTGAACGTATCAGTGGTTTGGGGGCTATCGCATAGTTTTCCGATGTCGGCAGTTTTCAGCGTCAATATTTAGTGTATCAATATAGGTGTATAGAGCCCCATATTTCACACTACTAAATGCTGTTTTGGCGGATTTTCGACCAAAAACCTCATATCTGAATGAATCAGTTGTATGGAGGCCGATTTTGATATTAAAAAAAAAACAATGTTTAGTTCATTATATGGGTGTGGAATGCCGAATTTTATGTCCTTAAATGCTTTATATAAGCATTTATGACGCAAAGTCATATATCTAAACAAACCGGTTGACCGATCCGGCCGACCTGCGCACTCAGTTTCGTTGAAATTCTTAAAAACTGAGGTAATGGTTTGCAATTAATCAGACATACGGACAGATAACTAAATGACTAAATCAACTCACCTGGTTATTCTGATACGATCTTTATAAATTTTGGTGAGTCTATCTCTTCTCCTTCTGGTACTTACATACCAGACTAAAGTTTATATACAATTTCAAGTACATTAGAGTTATAAAAATTACCATGTCCTGTTTGAATTTGGTCAAAAAATCAAGATTATTTTCATCAGGCTTCTTTCAGTCTACAGAAATCTAATTTATAAGAAATATATCACTGGAACTTACTGGAAACAAGTACATCTTTATTCCTGAACCCTCTCCAAAATATCATATCTAGTTAAAGAAACCTGCGTTTCGTTTTTGAAATAATAAATAATAAATAAGTAGCGGTAAACATGATTTTTTTTTTAATTTTAATGAGCTATGAAAAAAGAAGATTTTAGCATTTGATAACAAGAACGCTATGCCCAAAACTCTTTAACTTCAAATTTAGAATTTAATTTAATTTAATTACATATATATTATATATGACTGAAAAGTCATTGAAGAGTTTTTTGTTTTTTCATCGAACTTCGTATTTTTCTAAGCCTCCTAAATATTTAAGCCTCCTTTGTACGGCTAATGTATTTTAATGGAAATCCATTTCTTTCATTTCAGGAATACACACGGTAGCTTTTAACGCAGATCTGTCATATAGAGTGGCTGCAATTAATAATAATATATTTTGTGAAATACAAGAGGTTGTTCTATAGCCCAAGCATATATTAAAAAAAACAAAAACCATTAAAATAACTTTTACTAATATATATCATGATTATCTGATAGATGTATGTTATTAACATCAATCAAATTCTGCCTGCCGTCCTATTGTAAATAGAAAAGATTATTTTCCTCTTCTTCTTTTATGATATATGGAAAATATAACCTTAAACAATTTTACATAACCTCTTTCCTCACAATTACGAATATAATAGCCTCACAAAAAGCAAAAAAAAAAAACACACTTTTATTACCTAATAAATGACATGCGACCCCACACATGCTGGCACGCATGCACGTGAGCGAAGTGTGTAAAAACTCATTTTGATTCAATGTGTGTAAATGGATTTTAAATGGAGAAAAATCACTGCCATTAAATTGGTTATTATTAGCTACCTCGGAAACATGACTAGAATATGACGTGAAACATGAGCAGTGACCACATTTTACAATAATTTCCTATAGATAATATACACATTTATATACATTGTGTATGCATACATGTACATGTTTCACAAATATGCGCATATATGTATGTATACAGCTACCTAAATATTTATAGTCATATAGTCAAATATCGCAAAGAATACAATGGGTGTGTGTTTGTTTGTATGTATGTTATATACTTCTATATGTGAGTGCAAATATTGAGACAATCGTACGCGCGAGAGCCGTTATAATTGCAATATTTCCGCTACGAAGCTCATATTTTGCCATTAGCTGGGACACATATATGCATATGTATGCATATGTATACTCCAATTGTGGTATGTGAGAAATATGGCCAATAATTGCAGCCCTATTGAGATATCTTAGCTGCTTTAGAACGTGCTGCTCTAGAACTTTCATTAATACTATTTTTTTTTCAGACTTAAGATAAAGAATTCAATTCAATATTTTGATTTTGGGAATTTTGAATTGAAACTCACTACATTCGGTGCTATTGTTACTTGTAAGATACTCTCGCCACTGGGTATCTGTTCATTCGTTATGGAGCCAATTGCTAGGACCATCTTCGACCTGCGGGTTAGGGGTTCAAGAATTTACTCGCGGTAAGACATGTCCGTCGTAAGAGGCGACCAAGATCCAATAGTTCCAGCGACAGTCGGGTCTTTACAACGGAACGGCCCTAATTTCTATCTGGCCAAGGACTGTCACTTCTCGCCCAATTTGGGGAATATTTCTGCGGTTGCAACATCAACAACCGTTTAAAAGATTTGGGGTCACACTTCGGTGGGTCAAATATAGTTTAGAACTAATCGATCTATATTTGCTAGGAAATAAAGGTAACTCTCAGTTTTATTTGTATCAAGTGAAGCCAAATAACTCTTACTCGATCTAGCCAACTTAGCAGAGATTTTTTTTCCACCATTACTCCACGAAAACCTTTAAATCAGTAAGATTTGCAACTATTAGCAGTTTATAGCTCATTGGGACCATCTAAGAGTTATAAATCTTTCAAAAAATTGTCGAAAAAATTGCACCCCTCATAGCAAGCTGGGCATGATGAAAAATTTGTCGGTATTTGTTATTGAAGTCCTCACAGCGAAGTTGCTGGTAAATGCAGAGCGAATGGACCGATAAGCGAAACCCCTGATTTGACATCATCAGATCTGGATATTTTTGTCGACTTAATTTCTATCGATCCAGACTCCCCTGACATATCCGACTTATATTCCGCATGCAATGAGTCCCCGCATGACACTAACCACCTATTTGTATGATGCCCCCCTTAAGACGTCACATCTAACAACCCTCTCCCTCGAAACAGCACGTTTCCTGGGCCTCCCGTTAAACGACCTCGATGAATTAGACCAGTTTTGCCTGCTCTTAGACGGGAATTCAGTAAGCCACTACAGCAACAACAAGTCGATATCATCGCCTTCTGGATAGGTCGCGGGAAATCAAAAATTCTTCTACAACTCACCACTCTGATCGATGACTTAATGACTGTCCGTCTAAGCCATATTGCTTCTTTAAGGATGGTGTGGTAGAATTATCTTGGAAATTTCTTCTTGATTGACTTGATTTGACATGACTTCTCAAATTTTTAACAACCCAAGTGAACTATCGTGTATTCAACTACACTAAGCGTTTTGTGGAATAGTAGTTCAGTCAGTTCAGTATGTGCAACATAACATAACCTTACCTACATGAGACCTCAACAGCAAACTGCTCTATTTCGGCAATACGCTATTCGACCGCTGGTACATAGATCATACGAAGAACTGGCTCTAAGCGCGCTTCTATCCAGTTTTTCGCTAGTACTCTCAGAGATCTGGAATAAAAAATCAGTCTATGTCGATTACAGCTTTCCGGCACCAGCATTTTCTGGTTTCTGTTCGAATCGATGTTGGTACTTTGGAGAGATCGATTTGATTTTGAGTCCTTATAGCGTAATGCCAATCGGATATATGTACATAAGCGATGCCTATATCAATTAAAAAGAAGATAGCTATAGGCCAGCTATCTCGATGTATCTTCAATTCAATAACTCAAACTAGCGCTTGGAACTACGCTATTTCAGGCACTGATTTAATCAATCAGAAAACTTATTACAAAGAGTTTCTAGTAATCCACAGTTCAGCAGCAAGAAGCAATTCATATTTAATTTGTGTCTTTTACCAGAAATTCGAAAGTCTGGGAGTATGAGACTAGAAATCTCCACATGCCTACATTAAAAACTATCTAGTCAATGTGTTATAGAAGGGCTAAGATAATCTATGGATGTCACAGCTTAAAATTCTCATATAAAGTAAAGCTTATTCTTATAGCCTCTAAAGAGTTCTTCCCAAATTAGGAACTGGGCATGTGATGCGTAAAAATTAGGTGAGATTCACTTTTCATTTTCCTACAGAGAATTCATATCCGCATGAGTACATATTGCACACATATATTTATGGGGTTGGCGCTTTTTAACCGCTGAAGAGATTTTCGGCCATGCGTCTTGATGTTTTTACCAGCTAATGGAGGGACCCATAATTTATTTTAAGATGCCTCCGAACGGCCGATGGATTTTTATAAGAAGCTTTCATTTCATCTAAGACATTCCCTGCCATGGGGTGACCGCAATTAGAAATATTAATTTTCTATAAATTTGGTCGAACTAGGATTCGAACTCTGGCCTTCAGAATGGCAAAATGCACTGCTAACCACTCGGCTATTGTGTATAAAAACTTATACATATAAGCTAGTATATTTATCCAGGTGCAGCGAGAGAGTGGATGCATTACAATAGTTTTAACACGCACGCACACAAACCCAAGCAAAAGCGTGTCGACAATGCACAAGCACTCAAACATTGTAGAATGGATGTAGAAGTCATATGTAGAGACAGAGGAGCAGAGGAAGACAAGAGAGTATGTGTACTTCCTGTGCTGTGAATGAAATGAAGCAAAGAGTGCAATTACTGTGCTTTTTCCAGCCGATAAAGTGACCTGACCTGAGTTTTGCGGCTGTTCAGACGTTTTCATGATTATCAGCGTGTGTGAGTGTATGCACACCTATACATTTACACATTTTTTCCTGCGTGTATTTTCCAATTTATGATTGTAAGTGTGGGGGCACGCATATATACATTTATGTATATATGGTGTATACTAGTGACAAAATGGAGAAAAAATTAGTACACAGACGCAAGCGAGCAGCATATTGAACACACACACACACACACAAACACAAAAATAAATAAGCTCGTAAAAATTTATTTATTTATATGTATATTATTTGCTTAAGCACCAACAAACACATGCACACTCGCACATAGACGTATATCCTTTTGTAAATATGAAAATAAAATGTTTGTTGTTTATAAATATTTATGGCTTGGGGAAATATGAAATATATAACAACGGTCACCAAAGCTGGCGAACCATGCACCACAAAATAGGCAGCAAGTACCGACTGCTACTTGGCAGTAAAATAATACTAGCCGCCGACAATATACAAATACATACGTACTTATGTATATAGTATGAAAGAATGCGCATAAATACTACTTAATGTTTATGTATATATGTGTGTGAGTTGTTTGCACAGGTAGGCAGCATAATGAAACCGGACAGGCAGTTAGCCACGCGACACAGAGCATTGAAAGCAAAAAAATAAAAATCATTAATAATGGAAAAATGAAAACAAAGTAAGGCAGAGTTTAGTACGAGTTGAAATTACATACATATATGCGAGGGCAGATCCAAGAATTATAAACAAATTCGAAGTCAATCAAAATATAAATGAATCTGAAGCAGGTCTCCTGCCATAATCTCCACACAGAGCTCTAACATAGAGTGCCATTTGGATGCAAACTTTAAACCGATGTGCTCATTATGTATTACTTTTTTTTTTAGAAAAGATTGACAGAATAGTAATTAACGGCTGTTGGAAGGACATGGAACCCTGTAAGCGTAACTTGTCGGTGCAGCAAACCGTCTCGGTATAACTGCTGGTGATCCTTATGAGGAGCTCTTATTCCATGTCAGAAATAGACTCGGAGTTGTTGACATTCTCTACCGAGGAACGACCGCAACTGGTAAAATGAAAGTACTGTAATGGCGAGAGTGAAAAATTCCCCTCCTCTCTTATTCTAATAGTCGTTTTAAGAAGATAGCTCATAAAGCAAGGGTCACGATTTCGATTTCTGGCTGGACCAACATCCAAAATTATACAAAACAAATTTTTAACTCTTAAGAAAACCGATTATGGAGTCGCTTTTTGTGTTAATTTTGTCCACGGACGGAGACTTTTAACGGCACTTGTACCAACGGGGCGTTTAAGAAACCTTAATGACCTTAAAAACTTAGGTCTAGTTAAGCAAGATATGCGTATAGATACGCTACAAGATGGACCGTTTTGACCAAGAGATTGCTGATCCCTCTGGAGGAGCATAAAGCGAAAGTTAGCGCTTTATTGCTATGTTTGCGGTAAATTCAGCATAGCAACCAATCTGATTGGTATAAGTGTTAGTGCGAAAGAGTGGTATGAACATTATTTTGGGATGCCGGTTGTTCAAGACGTAAATTGGGCTCCCAAAAATATATGTAGAACCTGCTACGACGATTTACGTCTCTGGGTTAAAGGAATAAAAAAATCGCTGAAGTTTGGTGTTCCGATGATTTGGACTGATCCAGGTAAGTTTATTTTATTTAATGTGTTGAATCTATGTACTCATTCAGAATGGTTGTGCATTCAGGTGAGCATAGTAAAGCGAGTTGTTATGTGTGTTTGAATGCTGTAAATGGAAAAACTAAAAGATCGCGAAGATCAATTAAATATATTGGAACAGATTATGTAAGCCTGCCATTATCGCATTCAGATGCTATTCCTGTACCACGGCCACCAAGCTCTACTACGATTTCTATATGGACTGCGAACTTGCAAAACCAGTTGCAGGATCCTGATTATGAAATATCTGAAGCTTCCAAAAATATGATACCAATATCTCAAAATTGGATGGATGATGTGGTAAAATATGTAAATTTATCAAAACGTGATGCAGAGTATATAGCACATAAGTTAAAACAAAATAATTTACTGACACTGACTGATACTGATGTTAAAGTTACTGGTTACCGTCATCGCCAAGCAAAATTTCAGCCATTTTTCTCTGCCAATGAAGAAAACACCTTCGTTTACTGTAACGATATTGAAAAACTTGTTGCAGAAATGGGTATGACTTATATTCCCCACGAATGGAGGTTATTTATTGATTCATCCAAAATTAGTATGAAAACAGTTTTGCTGTACTACAACAACAAGAAACCTAGCGTTCCGATAGTATACAATTTGAGTACTAAAGAAACGTACGAATCTGTGAGGCATCTACTAGAAGCAATACACTATGAAAGCCTTAAATGGCGTATATGTTGCGATTTGAAAATGGTAGCTCTGCTTTGTGGATTACAAGGTGGATATACGAAGAATATGTGTTTTATATGTTTGTGGAATACACGTTATAAAGGGAACCAATACCAAAAACATGACTGGGAGAACAGAGAATATTTAGTTGTTGGATCAGATAATGTAATACACACGTCCCTTGTTCCAATTGAAAAAGTGATGCTACCTCCACTACATATCAAATTGGGTATTTTTAAAAATTTTGTAAAAGCACTTCCCACAGATGGACCAGCTTTTATTACACTAAGGTCAATATTTCCACGACTTAGTGCAAGCAAAGTAAAAGAAGGTATTTTATATTTACATATAAAATAAGAACAAATTTCCAGCAGAGAGCTAGCCATGAAAAGAAAAAATCATACTACAGCCGTAACTAAGTACCAAGTATTTAGGAATCTTTTTGGACGGCAAGATGGCATGACGTTGGATTTGGAGAAGCGAGGGAAAAAGATATCGTAAGCCTTGTTTGTATACATGTTAAAGTACGTTAGGCTGCATATGAGGTCTTTGACTGTCCCACTGAATCTTTGTTGTGATTTTTGAACCAATACATTTTTACAGGGTTCTAGTAAGGTGGAGAGCTACAGAAAAAATTATATATCTGGAAAAGCTGGGAAAGCTACTCAGACGCTCCAAGTTCAACATTACTTTTCAAAATACAGAAAATTCTCAAAATGACGGTGACAGTAAGAGTGGAGATTAATTTTTCCACTTCCACGTTACTTCAACTGCAAACAACAGAATTCATTAGAGCAGTAACTTATTCTTTTGCCGTGAAGTCATATTAAATAGTGTTGCGTTTTAAAAAAAGTAAACTTGACTTGTTGAGGAAAAGCTGCAGGAGCTTCAATCAGCATTTAAGCAAAAGACGTAAAAGGAAGCTTAGCAGTACAGGGCTCAGAGTGTATGTAGTGTATATGGTACGCCTATTATCCCTTAAGGACCGCAAAGTTCAACGTCACATAATGTATTTGTGTTGGAAAAAGTTTCAGGCGAAAATAAGATCGAAGAAGACTTCTCTTTCTGCAATACAGAGTAGAGTTATTTGATAATAACAGAGTCGAAGAGGATAGGAGCGTCCTCTTGACCAAAGGCCTTTCTGGAAGCACTTCTAATTGGGAGGTTGAGAGCTCTTTTTAGCCCAAAGAAGACGCCGTTTTATGATCGGAATTTTGAAAGTGTGGCTTCGGTTCTCAACTGATCTCTACTATAAAATGTATTCGTAACAGAAAGTTACGACAAAGTAGGAGAGCATAAGAGCGCCCTCTTGGCCGAATTACTTGTTGGGAGCACTTCTACTTACGAGGCTCAGAGTTCGCTTTAGCCCAAAATTCCAAGTCTCGCTTATGATAAGAGAGGCCGAATTCATGAGCGGAATTTCAAAAGTGTGGCTTCGGTTCTCAATTGATCCAAATAAAAAAATGCATTAGTAACAGAAAAGTAATCAGGTGAAGTATTCTCTGCACACTGATTTATTTCAATTTTTTTACAGCGCAGAATATGAACAGACGGGTAAACCTAAATAAAAAGATTCGTGTAATTCTAAGGAACCCAATATAAACATATTTGTCTATATCTATATACATTATTTTAAGAATAAAGCTCCGTTGTGTGTATAAAGTTTCTATACCCAGAGCAACGCGAGCCTCTACTCGAGTATAATAAAACCTTAAATGAATTTGCTGGACATAAGGATAGAAAAATAGCGCTTACATGAGCCGGCTCGGTGAGAGTTGTGGCGCGATGAGTTGTTGCACCGAAGGAGTTGAGTGTTATTTACAATACAAGCGGTATAATGCAATTACTACACACATAAAAGTTATGGCGGCAACACAATGACCAAAAAAAAAAAAAATATATATAAAAAATACAAAATTAAAATTCATGCACCTCAAGTGTGCGGCTGTGTGGCTGTACGGCTGTGCGACTGTGCCACTCTGCAGTGCTGCAAGTGTTTCTTCGAATTTACAAGCTGACCTGTGCCCACATACCAAACATACATACATATATATGCAACAAATACATATGTATCTACTGTATATTCATACAAACATACAAACCATGCGGTCAACTATGTTGCACTTGCTTTGTTGGCGTTTGGAAAAAATATTAAATCTCTACTCAGCTAAGGGCAAAAAGTTCACCTCGTCTCGCCCAGCAGCGAACAACAACGACAATAAATAACGACGGTGACGGCGGCGATGGCGGCGATGCGGGTTTACATCATTTCAATAAATTTTAAAGGTGTAAAAGCAATAAGCAATAATAAGTATTACGGATGTATGTGCGGGTGTTTATGTCTATGTGTGTAAGTGTTTGTGAATGAATGAATGTGGCGAAAACAAATGACATAAAGAACTGTAGAAATGATATTTATGAAAGATTCCCAGAAGATTATTGGGCGTTAAGGGCATTGAATATATTTTCGAATGGATGAAATGCTGAAAAGTGTTTTGTCGAACAAAGCCACTTCTCACTTCTGTGTGTATATGCGAGAACGATTTAGCCTTTTTGATAACAAGAGAATGTCAAATTCACAGAACTATTTCTTTTATTGCTTCTTAGAGCATACTTTCATCATGAATCAACGCAACGAAAAGCCCCGCAGCATTTTGAGCTATGCGACTAGTGATATTTCCGAAACGAACTTTTCATTAGAAGACATAATGTTCAAGCCAGTCAAAATTGTATTAAGGTGATGGTTTGTTCATCATTAACAAGTTTCATGGTTTCTATTTCTATGGGAAAATTTTATAGAAGAAGAACAAATGGCTCCTAATCTTGATTCCTGAAGCTAATTATAAACTATATACTAAATAAACTATTTGAAATCCAAAGAAATATGATAATGGAATTGTCCTTAAAAAGCCTACTAAAATGTGTCTATACTAAATTATTTAAATATTGAACTTCGGGTAAAAAGAAACCAAGAGAAAAAGAATGTGAGATAAACAGTGTTATTAAAATTGGTGAGGCTGAGTACTTTTAAACATATCCCTATGCAGTCGTTCCGGTCATCAAACCAAGGCAATACTACCGAAATTGAAAGTCAGCAAGTTCTCACTGTCGACGAAAATGTAAGAAAATTTCCATAAGAGAAAACTATGAAAGGGATAACACGGCCGGAAAATATATGATCTCAGTATGATAGATGATGAAATCAGTCGATCCTTGTAAAGGGTGTTTTTTTATAGAGGTATAGAACTTTAAGTTGGCATTACTTTTCAAGATGGCAACCGATTTAACAGCTGTCAAGTGATTTATTCTCAGTTTGGTTTGGCAATTCATCATGAATAGACCCACGCCTGAACAACGCTTCAAATAGTGCAATTTTATTTCGAAAATAATAGTTCTGTGCGGAAAACGTATAGCGCACTACGTCCGATTTTCATAAGCGAATTTTGTTTAGCGATAAAGCGCACTTCTGGTTGAATGGCTACGTCAACAAACAAAACTGCCGCATTTGGAGTGAAGGTAATCCTCAAGTGTATGTTGAAACACCGTTACATCCAGAAAAACTGACTCGTTGGTGCGCTTTATGGGCTAGTGGAATCATTGGTCCGTACTTTTTCAAAAACGATGGTGGCCAGAACGTTACAGTCAATAGTGATCAGTATAGAGCCATGATTACTAACTTTTTCATTCCTGAATTGAATTACCATGATGTCCAGGAGATGTGGTTTCAACAAGACGGCGCAACATGTCACACAGTTCGTGCCACAATAGATTTATTGAAAGACACGTTTGGTGACCGCCTAATTTCACGTTTTGGACCTGTGAATTGGCCTCCAAGATCTTGTGATTTAACACCGCTAGACTACTTTCTGTGGGGCTATGTAAAGTCATTGGTCTATGCGGATAAGCCACAAACGCTTGACCATTTGGAAGAAAACATTCGCCGTGTTATTGCCGATATACGGCCACAAATGTTGGAAAAAGTCATCGAAAATTGGACGTCCAGATTGGACTACATCCGCGCCAGCCGTGGCGGTCAAATGCCAGGAATCATGTTTAAAATGTAATGCCACAAGATTATCTTTCGGATAAATAAAATTCATGTCAATCGAATAATCCATCGTTGTTTTATTGCAACTTAAAGTTCTATACCTCTATAAAAAGCACCCTTTATCTAATTATATTTTTTGCACACTCGATCGCTCATGTGGTTGAAAAAAAGATAACGGAGCTAAAAAATATCTAATATTTTCCAACAACAAAGATCAGTATCGAATCTTTAACCGATGTGAGGCCTGCCCGCCGTAAGAGGTGACTAAAATCCCACAGTTCTCTTTATACTGGAATTGCTAGAATTTTTATATGGCCAAGGATTTTCACCGAAGCAACATTCCACAAAAACCACTTTTTCGGAGGATTCTTAGGGTTAGAAGGACCAAAACAACCACAATTTCATAGACATTCTACCTCTACCTTGGAATACGATTCTCGGAATAAATACACACAGCTTGCAAGTTGATCCAGGAACAACAACAACTCTTCAAATCAAGTTTGGAGGCCTGCATTTTCGATAAATTCTTTGTCGTAAATAACCAAATTTTATAAAATGAGTCTGAGCTGAGAAAACGAAACAATTGAAGATAAATTTTTAGCTTTTTTTCAACTGAAAACTATTCTAAATCTATTTAGTACTGTTCTCATACTATAATAAATCCTATTTAATAAAAAATTTAAACTATTCAAAAATAGTTTCAATTATTTCATATCCACTTTGTGTAGTTGTTGTCAAATTACTATTATCTTCGTTCTTAATCAATTTACTAGGGTCTATAATTCGAATTTAATCTTCATTATAAATTTCAGTTTTTATACCTTATACATGAAATGGTATATTAACTTAACGAGCTGAATTGATTTAGCTATGGCCGTCTTTCCGTTTGAATGCAAACTAGTTCCTCAATTTTTAAGATATTTCAACCAAACTTGGTGGAAAGGTGCATCTATACGTTTAAGCAATCATTTATCGGAACTGGCCAGATCGGATTACGTCAAAAAAGTACCTAAGAACGTGAAATTTGGCATTTTGCATATTGGTTCTGCAAATCATCGAAATCGAACGAATAAAACATATAGCTCCCATTTTTCTAGATGTGAGGTTTTAGTCAAAACTCAGTCAAAAAAGTGTTAAAGAAAATCATCAAAATCGGAATACTATATATATATATAGCCCCTACAATCGATTTGTTCAGAAATGAGGACTTGGATCAAAAATCCTCTAAAAAAAAGCGTAAAATGTGGTATTCAAGCTGACATTGACACTGAAAATTATCAAAATCGAATTTGCAGTAAATTTGATATATTCATGAAAGGTATAAATACTTCATCATGGCCGAAGACAGCCTTTCTTTCTTGCTTTAATCAAAGCCATTCTGCTAGCACACCAAAGTATTCATCATTTCCCTTCTCACATAACCTCAAAAACTTGAAATTTCACCTTTCCATAAACTCAATGTTTTAAAAAATTAAATGAAAATCTTGTAGTAAGTTATTAAGTTAAATTAAAATCCCCAAAGTTTAAAAACACAGTTAAAATTTTCTAAAATTGTAATTTATATGTCAAATTTTTCCTTTCAAACAGCAAAATTTTAAAATATATATATACGAGTATCCACAACTTCATTTACACAATAACGAAAATGTCATTACTACTTTTTCGAAAATCGCAAATTTGAACTAAAATTTATTTACAATTTTTGTCAACAAATAAAAATTTTCCACCAAATGTACATATATTCCCCGAAAATCTCATAATTAATCCAAAAAACATCCGCAAAACCAAAACAAAACCAAAATTCCGCACTCCAAAGCTTTCTATTTCACTTGCAACACAGTTTTCCAAAAATGGTCAAAACAAACCATTTCAAATTAAAGTCCACTTAAACGAACAACTCTATTCTAGCCAAATAACAAATAAATTGTTCAAAAGCTCGAATATATAAATACTTGCGCAATATATCATCGTTGGCGCAAACAAAATTCAAATTGTAGGCGGCTAAAAATTTTCGAAAATATTTCGGTGAAATTTTTGTAGTTTTTGTTCGATTTTCGTTAGCCTCCCTCCATCCCTGCCATATGGATGTTCGATGTTGACAATACCTGCGGTTATGTTTAATTGAAGCGCTTTATACACTCGCATGACTATATCAACAACAAGGGAAGGCTGGACGACACAATCAGCCGAAACGTGAACATGAAAGTGGACGTGTGTCATGCGGTGGGCGTTTTTGTGTGTGATTGTGTGTACTTATGAACGTGAGTGAGAGGATGTAGGTTGTATGCGTGTGATTGTATATGTGCCGTGTGTAGACTCTTTGCGGTCGGTCAGACTTGATGTTGTAATTTACATAAATTTTTCATTGGGCTTTTTTATACACACAAACGCACGCACGGATGCATAAACTTCGGGTAATCAACGTGCAAACAAAAATTTATTTGTGGGTGTGTGTTTAATTTTTTTGCGCGGGTATGTGAAAATTTCACTTATATCAATGTGTGTTGATATCAAAACAACGCGATGGGTAGAGGATATATATCCAAACATGCATGCACATTTTGTTACATTTGCCTACACAGGTTTACAGCATAAAGCAAAAAATTATTTACTGAATATAAAAATCCTTAATAAAATAAAATTGAATTGAAGAAGAAAGATTTTAAAAAATTGAAGAAAAACATAAATAAATTCAAATAAAATTAAGTAAAATAAAATTTGAAAAGTGAAGTAAAATGGGAAAGTATTAATTAGAAGAAATTAAAACAAAAAACACTATAATATAATAAAATAATATAAAATAATTTAATTTAATTAAAATACAAAATTAAATTAAATAAATAATTATATAATATAATATAAAAATTATAATGTAATAAATTATAATATCATAAAATAAAAAAATTAAAAAAAAATAATATAAAATAAAATGAAAAAAAATTCTAAGAAAGAAAATAAAAAAATAAATATAATAAAACAAGATAAAATATATTGGAACAAAATATAATATAATATAATATAATAAAATATAAAATTATAAAATAAAATATAAAAACTAAAATAAACATTATTAAAATAAAATAAAAACAAATCAAATGAATAAATAAAATACCTAAAAAATATTAAAAAAATAAGATACGAATAAATTAACAAGAATATTAATATAAAATCAAGAGAAATATATTGGAAAAAATAAAATTCTATAAATTAAATTAAAATTAAAAAAAATTTAATAAGAAAATATATATTGAAACAAAATAAAATTAAATATAACATAATATACTATAAAAAATTAATATAAAATAAAATGAAATAAAATAATATACATTAAATTAAAATTAAATTTTATAGCATAGAAGAATATAATATAATCAAATATAATATAAAAAATAAAATAATATAAATTAAAATAAAATAAAGCAAAAGGAAATAAATTGAAATAAAATAATAATAAAATTTTTTATAAGAAATAAAACGGTATAAAATACACATAAACATAATACAATATAATACAACATAATAGCAAAGCTTTCCTATCCGTGCAATGACACAACAACAAAACACATGCAAAAAAATTTGCTACGATAGGAAAATATTCTATATCCAAGCCTATTTATATTTAGCCTGTGTCGCGTTGTTGCTATTGTTTCTCTTGAATATGTCACAATTTCACAACGCGGGTGCTCTCGATCTTGATCCCTAATATAGGGTTTTCCAATAAGAGTGATATGATATCTTTAAAAAAAAAAACACACTAATTGTTAAGGAAATTCAAATGTTTTTTTATTTAATATGAAGTACAATCGATACAATTAAGTTCTGAATATAACCTCTTTCAAATGACCTCCACGATTTTTTTTAAGAAAATCATCTTCTCCGATGAGGCTCACTTCCGTCTGAGTGGTGCGGGAAATACAAAAAACTGTCGATCCTGGTGCAAAGAAAATCTACAAATTATTCATTACATTCACCTAAATTGACAGTTTGGTGTGGTTTCTGGTTTGGTGGAATCGTCGGTCCGTACTTCTTTCGAAATGAAGCTGGTAGCACCGTTACCGTCAATGGAGTATACCGCTCTCCATGATCGATGATAACCAACTTTTTATGACCACAATTGGAAGAAGTTGATCTTAACAATATCTGGTTCCAACAATTATTCGATTATTTCAAGAAATTGTGACATTGAATGGCCTTCAAAAAGTGGTGATTTAACACCATTAAACTACCTCTTGTGGGGGATTATTTGAAGTCATTGGTCTTTAGCAATAAACCAGACTGTCTTCAAGCTTCAAAAGTCAATATTGAACATGCTATTCATGATATACGACTTGATTTAGTGGAAGAAATTTTCAAAAATTGGGGTCATCGAATTCGTTCCTGCAAAAGAAGTCGTGGAGGCCATTTGTATGATGTTATATTCAGGTCTTCATTGTATCGATTGTACTTCACATTAAATAAAAAAAACATTTGAATTTTCTTAACAATTTAATTTATATTAAAATATAATTTTCAAAAGTTTTTAATTTAAGCTTAAAATATCAGTACATGTTAACAGTGTAGTGAATCGAAAACAGCGGCGAAAATGTGAGAGAAAAAAGCGAAACATAAACAGTGGACGGTAGGGAAATCGATTTTGTGATGACGTGGAAATGAAATGAAATGTGTTGATGCTTCCCTTGTGTCCTTTTTACGGCTCACAGTTCGCACTGTTCCAACTCAAATACGTACACGCACACAGCATTGGTATATTTGTGTGTATATGTATAAGGTTAAGAGATTTAATATGCATGGCATTCATTAAGATTTAATTCAATCATAATATTTATGTGAGCAACATTACATATTGTATCATCGTATACAATAAGAAACAAATATACAAACAATATGAACATACATAGATACGGGTAAGTGTGTTTTATGAAAATATCAGAGCGAAAACAAACGGACAACTACTTATAAGGGGATTTTGTATATATCACTTGAGCATAAATAATCATTTTTCATTCAATCGATGTAATAACGCTTGAAATTCTCAACTCGGCTCTACATACGAGTTTATATTCATATATTGTGCGCACATCTATAAATACTATACAGATCTTATATATCTTAACAACGTATAAGCGCGTGAACGCACAGATTTCACAAATACCATAAACGTGTTTACCGGATATGTGAAAATCAACTGAATGCAGGTATGTGTGTGTGTATGTGTGGTAATGGATGTTTGTGCATTGACATGAAAGGGTCAAATCCTGTGGCTGTGCTGCCTCAACAAATAACAGCTTATGACATTGAAATGCTTTAGAGCTGCATTAAAAGCAGGCAGCAGCTGTGTATATGTATATATATAAAGGGTGTTTTTTTATAGAGGTATAGAACTTTAAGTTGCAATAAAACAACGATGGATTATTCCATTGACATGAATTTTATTTATCCGAAAGATGATCTTGTGGCATTACATTTTAAATATGATTTCTGGCATATGACCGCCACAGCTGGCGCGGATGTAGTCAAATCTGGACGTCCAATTTTCGATGACTTTTTCCAACATTTGTGGCCGTATATCGGCAATAACACGGCAAATGTTGTCTTCCAAATGATCAAGCGTTTGTGGCTTATCCGCATAGACCAATGACTTTACATAGCCCCACAGAAAGTAGTCTAGCGGTGTTAAATCACAAGATCTTGGAGGCCAATTCACAGGTCCAAAACGTGAAATTAGGCGGTCACCCAACATGTCTTTCAATAAATCTCTTGTGGCACGAGCTGTGTGACATGGTGCGCCGTCTTGTTGAAACCACATCTCCTGGACATCATGGTTATTCAATTCAGGAATGAAAAAGTTAGTAATCATGGCTCTATACCGATCACCATTGACTGTAACGTTCTGGCCACCATCGTTTTTGAAAAAGTACGGAACAATGATTCCACCAGCCCATAAAGCGCACCAAACAGTCAGTTTTTCTGGATGTAACGGTGTTTCAACATACAGTTGAGGATTACCTTCACTCCAAATGCGGCAGTTTTGTTTGTTGACGTCGCCATTCAACCAGAAGTGTGCTTCATGGCTAAACAAAATTTTGCTTATTATATGCGCGATACGTTATCCGCACAGAACTATTATTTTTGAAATAAAATTGCACTATTTGCAAGCGTTGTTCAGGCGTGAGTCTATTCATGATGAATTGCCAAACCAAACTGAGAATAAATCACTTGAGGGCTGTTAAATCGGTCACCATCTTGAAAAGTAATGCCAACTTAAAGTTCTATACTTCTATAAAAAAACACCCGTGTACATATGTATATAAGAGACATGTATGATATGTAAGACTGCATTCAAGCAGCAGAACAAGCTACTAACAGTAAATATATTATACAAATGTCAAGGCATAGTAAAAAAGAAAAATCGTCCACACTTCATCTCATCTCTGACCCACCAACCAACAAACCATCGATCTGGCTGCTTGACAGCAAAAAGTGAATTAAAAAAAGTACAAGTACATCAACAGAATAAAAAGAAACAAAAAAAAACTCATGCATAGTTAGTATAGAGTGAAGAGGGTTTTTGCATTTTTTCCATTTTTTTTCATTCTTGCCATGCCATTCTATGTTATGCCATGCCATGAAATTGAATTTCGTTTGCATAAATTAGTTGCATATTCAATTAAAGCAAAGTAATGCAAAAGTAGCTTTAAAATGCAAATTTTATGATTTGAAATCCATTTTTTTGGATGTTGTTGTATTTCTCTCTCTTTCTCTCTCCCTCTCTCTCTCTCTCTCTGCTCTGTCAGCAGGTGTTTTTGTGTTTGCATGGCATCTAAGTATTTATGTATGCTGTGTGAAATGTGCTTTTACATGCTTTCATTTAATTAGAATAGCAAATGTCATCGTCATCATCATCAACGATATCATAATTATCTTTAATATTAAATTTTGTCACCGAATTGTGTGGTGATAAAATTCATGGAATTTCATGAATTCTAAAAATTACTATTTCCTAATGAGCATTACATTCTCACATATTACATACACACAGACGTAACTGGGAGTATATTGGAATATTTCTCATAAATTATTTCTTTCAATTTTACAAATTATTAATGCATATTAAGTTGTATGTTATTTGCCAAGTGGTACTTTATGATATTGCATTTTGTTAATAGAAACTTGCTATCTTTGATAAACCCTATCTAAATAACATCATTTCCTAATTTGCGTTTGTAGTTCTCTTCAATTTTTAGAAAGATTTTTTAGTTAAATAAAAAAAAATTTTTTTTGATTATAATAGTTTCCATAAAATATACAAACTGTCAGCTTTACAAATATTTCGAGGTGAAATAAAAATGTTACTCATACGCCCCGGCAAAATTGCATGTTTTTTTTTGTTAATATTATACCCAGCAGTTGTACAGGAAAATTCCGGATGTTGTCTTTGAGATGCCTTTAACAGGTGCACATTTTTAGTATCCAGACACTATAGACACAATATTATTGCATACAAAATTTACATCAAATTCCTGGCCTGTATGACTAAAAAATAGTCATATTCACGAGTACCATATTTCAAGGGCAGTGAAAAACTGGAAATGATACTTCAAAATTAGCCAAATAGAGAAAATTATCGTAAGTAGATATCATATTGCAAAAAAAAATCGTCTACAACAAACTTTCAATCTATTTTACCTTTATTAAGCCTTAAAATTGGAATCGACATTGCACTGCGAATACGTTATTTACTTATATAAAACTCATGCCACTTAAAGAAGTGTCTCAATAAATTCAATTATTTTTAAATAATGATCACTATAATTATCCATTCTACATATATGTATATTCCATTACAATGACCGAAAGCAACTATACCACCCAAATATTATATTTCTGGTTTACAAACAAATTATTATAGTTAGGACTTCATTGCGTATACGTTATATGGAGGATGGGGCCATGTGGAGAAGTTCATGCAAGTGGGAGTCTCCAGAAGCGATTATTTTAAATATGGTTCAAGCAGCTCATGACTTTCGGTCTCAGACCGACCAAGTATCCTCTGGCCATTTGAAGGAGCCGAAATTTGGTGTGGGGTTTGTGATGGGAGAGAGGCTCCAACAACAACAACAAATATATCGCACATTTATATACTACATTGCGTATACGTAATCTACTTGTACCCTTTTTAATTTGCAAATTATTATAAAATTTGCCTTTTTAAATATTATCATTATTACTATTTTCAAAAAACAATTGGCATAGTTATTCATTTGACATACCGATTCCATAGCAAAATGATATTGGAGCTACGCCTACTAAAATGCCTTCCTACTAACATGATTATTTCTAAATCTCCAAGAAAACAACGGTATAAAACTGTAAAATTAAATTTCAATTGTATCAATTTTAAGAAATGAAGACTTCAGCTGCTGATTCGTCCATCCCCTAACCGAAAATAATATTTCCCGTCTCGGTGGAAATTGCATCTACCTTATTGCGAATTGTGACTTTAACTGTATTTTATTTTATATTTTATATGGTATTTTACTTGTTAGACGCACAATTTAATTCGGTCCATTTTTTGTGTTCAAAAAAGGTTTTTTAGTGAAAAAGGTAAAAAATACATCATTCAAGTTATTGTCGAATACTTTTCCCCACCTCCCTGATAACCTTCGAATACCATCTCTGTTCTCGTTGCAATCAATGAGTCAATTTGCGATTTCTTCAAAAGACTTTAACCGATGACCCCCCAAATTGCTTTGCATGCCCAGTAGTCGAAAGGAGCAAGGTCTGCAGAATACGTCGGGTGGGATAGGACCTCCAATTTCAGCGTTTCCGGGTAGTTTTTGGCGGTTACAACCGCGTGCAGCCGAGCGCTGTCATGTTGTAAAATCATCTTGTCATTGCTTTCCTCATATTAAAACATTTGGGTTGGCTAAAATCACCTCCTTTGAAGCGTCGAAATCACTCTCTGCATTACTTATCGATCGGTGCGGATTCACCATAAACTTCCACAAGCATTCGTTGGGTTTCAGCTGCCCAATTAAATGGAAAATCAACACTTCCCACAAATGTTGTTTATCTAACACAAATGCTGACCTTTTCGAAGAGGCAACAAACAATATTGTTATCAGAAACAGACGCTGATGCACAATAATTATTATTGACAGATGTGAAACCTTTCCATTGAAATGGGTAATCAAGATCGGCCACAATTTGCAGGTGGATCCATCTTTTGAGCGCGAACCGATTTAATTTGTACAATCAATAATTGCATGAAAATATTACAAGCAAAAATTATATAATTAATGTCACATGCCCTAAACGTAATTTCCATGTATTCCATTTATCATTAATTAATTTTAACTAATAATTCATCTATATAAACAAATATATATATCCAGAACTATTTCGAAAATGCGTTCTGTTAGGAATTTTAACGTAATATACATGGGTGAATCGTGCAATATGGGTAGGAAATGATTCATAATTGAATACTTTTTAATTCCAGTATATTGGTTAAAGGTTTATACGAATAAACGCGGTATTTCGCGTAAACCCACAAGAAAAAAAGTCCAACGGCCAATTCATATCGCCAAAACGAGAGATTATGCCGCCGGGAAATTTCTCTCGCAATAAAGCCGATCATTACGCTCCGAATCGACAGTGAATCGACAGTCCCGCCGTTATCGTTTTCAAAGAAGTAAGGTCCAATCATAGTGCACCTGACAGTAAGTTTTTTTTTTTTTTTGGTAATGGCCTCTTTCCAATTATTTGAGCATTCTCGGAGCCCTAAATTCGATAATTTTGCTTATTTAAGTATCCACCGAGTGAGAAATGTACCTCGTTGCTGAAGAAAATTTTGTTGGATGTAGGTGTAAGTACATGTGCAAAATACTCCATAATTTGCCTTATGAAAGTCCCGGCACAATCGAGTCTTCGGCTACACTTTCGCCTACAGCAGCGATGTTTGAGGTGGAACGAGCAAAATGAAAATGCACAGACCTTACAATATATGTAACCGATCCAGTCTCTTCAAATTTCTTAAAAATTTTACCAATCGCGTGAGTAGTTGGACGATCATGTGCATCATAATCTCCTCTTAAAGCACGAAAAGTGGCAACGTTTTAATCACCATTTTTGTAGTGGATTTCAACAATTTTAACGCGATCCATTTCCATAAATGCCTGATTTTTAGCTAAAACAAAATATATTTGGTTTGACAGAGATGTTTGACAGTGCTGCACTTTCAAAACTATTAAACGGATAACCCTTTATAATAGTTGTTATTTTCCCAGTTTTTATGATAGATTTATGTAAGTATTAATATTACTGAAATTGACGTATATGACCGTAAACAGTTTTTATTTCAAATATGTTGCCTCTTTGGCTATTTGAGGAGGAAAGTAGACCGTGATTGAAGTATAGCAAAAAGTTTTGATTTTTTTACATATTATTGAATCTAAGAATTCAAATTTGGCTAGTTTGTGTAATCTTTAGACTCCAAAAACCCAAAAATTGTAAAGACTTTTTTTTACAACAACATTTTCCAATACAGCACAGTTAACATCACAAATAATTTAAATTCATGTTTATTTAGTATTTCCTCATTAATTTAATTTATTTGTCTGAGCGTCAACACTTTACACTCTCCCTCGTGCACCGTTCCTCCCTCAAGCAGCTATGCACTTACACATTATGTATATTCACCTTCATCCACGAGTACCTACATTTGTTTGAATATTTTGCATCCGCTTACCCGTAAAACTTTTACTCGTACAATTTTCGCATTGCATCACTATTCATGCCCAAGCGTCTGACAAGTGTTAGAAAACTTATTTAAATAACCTTTCACAGTTTTCCGTAATCAATAAGCACTGAAAATAGATTCAATGACTACTTGAATGGTATGTAAATATGTATGCGTACACATATAACTATATTCCTGCCTGACTAACTAACACACTGTCTTTGCACTCAAATGCATTGAATTGCCTTGCACTTGCTGAGCCATCAACTTTGTTGGCATTGTTGGTAACTTTTGTCGCACCATTTGCATAAGTGTGTGTGTACATTTTTGTTTTTACTTGCATATTTGGCCTCCGGAACGTACTATTCAATGCTGTGATCGATTTTTTTAACGAATAATAAAAATTTAAATTGGCTTAAATGAATTGAGGTAACAACAGCAAAATTACTATTTGACGGCCAGAATTCTTTCACTGTTGTTGTTATCTCTTTTGGTATTTCTATAAGTGGAAACTTCACAACAACAACAATTTATTTGCGTATTTGTAATCGAAATATTATTGGTAATGGCTTTATTACGTTGTATAAGTCAATCGTAATAGTTGCCTCGCTTGGACTTTTATTAAAAAAAAATAAAAATAAAAATTGTTTTGTTTGTGTGTGTATATTTTTTTATTTACAAATGGTTTGTCATTATAAAAGAGTGAGATTATAGATTGAATATCTGTTGTGTTAGGTAAAAGCTTAATATGCGCATATATATGTAATAATCTCTTGAAATGTATAAGAAGATATGTATGTATAATTTATGTAATTTCCACGAGCGCATTTTATAAATTTTTGTGGATTTTACATCTGTATTGATTTTAGGTCAACTGCGAGTACTTCTATTGCAGTAGCATTTATTGACTTGAGTTGAAGCAAAATTAAACGAACTGAATTGTATCAATTGCGGTTTAAGCACAAAGGAAGGAATTATTCTGCAATATGTGCATAATTGGAAATTTATTTATTTACATAGACGTACGCTTTTGTTCAAATTTGGAGAGCAAAATTATGGAAGCTAAATGGAAACTCCAATAAATGGCCTCAGTAGATAGACCCCATGATTAGCGTACTTATTCGTAGTATAAAATTATACGACCGATTTTTTAGATTTGAAATTTCGGGTCATAAATCAGTCAAAAAAGTACCTAAGAACGTGAATTTGGTTTGCTACACATGCATATGGAACTGCATATTGGTTCCGAAAATCATCGAAATCGAACGAATATAACATATAGCTCCCATACACTGATATTTTCAGAAGTGAGGTTTTGGTCAAAAGTCGGTCAAAAAAGTATTTAGGAGCATGGAATTTGGAATTATCCACAAATATTATGAATTACATATTGGTAGTGAAAATCTTCAAAATCGGACTCCTATATAGTAAATTCAGATATGAGGACGTGGGTCAAAAATCAACTGAAAAGAGCATCTAGAAGTGTGAAATGTGGTATTCTACAGACGTGAATTCAAGTTGATGTTGGCACTGAAAATTATCAAAATCGAATTTTCTAATTTGCACTAAATTTGATATTCTCATGAAAGGTATAAGGTCTTCAGCATGGCCGAAGACGGCTCTTCTTTCTTCCTTTTTTTCGGATTTTTTATTTTTATTTTTCTTTTGTGTTCGTTGACAAATTTTATAAGTGTCACGAAGGTGGTGTGGAAATTTCCATTTCAACTCGTTAGCATAGACCAAGCATCTGAACAGGACTCGATTCTATCAATACCACTAAATTATATAGGCAATTAGTAATGACATTACAACTGAAAAATGTTGTTTGCCCATTTCTATATCTTTTAGTCATATTTTAAAATTCTTTCGCATTAGTCGAGTGGTAGGCAGTGCTTATCACCATACAGAGAGTCATATGTTCAAGCTCTGGCCAGACCAAAATTTCAAAAAATATTGTTTTTAAATTAATTTAAATAAAAAAAGAAAGAACTTTATTATTATTTATTGTATTGTTTACTCTTTTTGACGACTTTAACCTCATATCTGAAAAATCGCATGCAATATTGGCCAATATTGATTTTTATATAAGTGTGTGGAATACCGTTGTAAGCGTGATATTGCTTTTAAAAGCTTCTTTGACAGATTTTTTACCTCAAACCTCACATTTGAACAAATTGAATGTATGGAGTCTATGTGATATAGTCTTCCGATTTAATCATTTTCAGTGTCAATATATGTTTGTGTCAACCTCTAAACACCCGGTTATCGTGATGGTGCAGCAAGCAACGAAATATTACGCACTTCATATAAGAAAATGAAACTCACCCGTGGCCTGCTAGATATAAGAACAACATACGAATTGTGTTTCGATGAAAATTATTATTATTTCCGTTACTTTTGAATACCAGTACAGAGATGGAAATTATACTAACTTTTAAAATTTTTGCATATTAGCCTACCTTTTCACTGCATGGTATTCACGCTATCTGTACTAACTCATTGAATACTGTCTCATGCAAAATCCTATTGTCAAAACTCAAATGTCTGAGATTTCATTCAAATAATTTAATATCGTTTGTGACTTTCAGAAGGATTTCACTAAAAATATTATATTCAAAATATTATCGATTAATACGATAAAGACGGCCGTTTTGGCCAACGCCATTTCATGCGTAGGGTCATGGTCTCGAATCCTGGCGAGACCTACATTCAGAATTATGGAAAACTAATTTAAACCGATTGTGTTTTTGACATAACACAAAAAGCTCATCTTAAACATTCATCAGCCGTTTGGAGAGAATACCTTATTTCCAGAGTGAATCAAATCAAAGCTAGGAGAGACCACTTTATAGCCGAAACTTACCACTAAGTACTCGGGAATTTTGTTGGGTAGCAAGTTGTCGTAGAATCTCAATATAGAAAAGGGAGTGAAGAACATAACAGCGACTCTTTATACATGTAATGGGGTATATCTCACCTGCTCTGTTGTAATGAATTTACTTTGCGATCTATGAACAAAAAATCATATTAGTAGAGGCCAAAGTACGCCTTTGCACTTTCAATGATCTAGATCACTGGGGCGCTCAAAACAACATTATTTGCAGCATTTCGTGCGGTTCTGAGCATATCACCTGTTAATAGCTAAGAACAAGGCATAGGTCGGCCAGGACTGCTTTATGTAAAGATTCTATCAAAAGACTGGCTAAGAAAATGTTCACATTTATGAGATCATATGGCAATGATACAGGTAAAAACAACTAGCTAAAGTGGGTGTCCTCTTAGATTCACGACGTACTTATAGACCAACCAGTCTCTTTCAGAAGTAAATCCGAAACTTTAAAAAAAATTTACCAGCCAAAAAAAAAAAAAAGCAAGGACTCCAGGTTGCTAATAGAGCTATGAACGAGGCATTGTCTTTTGGCATTATATACCTTTAATTTAGGTCTAGCATCTTTAATATTTTTCTCATATAAGTCGTTTTCTTTTACATCTGACCTTCAAAAGAACGCTCAACTCGCTTATTATCAACTGGTTCATAATTTGAATTTAGTATACAACGCTGCTGTTTGCTGTTAAAATATAAATCAAGTTTTTTTGTGAAATATTTAAGTGAAAAGCAGAACAAATACGTTTGTTAAAATAGTTCTGAAATTTTCTCATGAAAACTTCAGATTAACCTTCTCCTAATATTCCTTTATTTGGCGTAATTTAATCGGTGGTTCTCAAGTTATAGGCGCTAATCAAAATTTGCATTCATATATATATATATATATATATATATATATATATATATATATATATATATATATATATATATATATATATATATATATATATTGATGAACTATGTGGCGATATTTTGAAACGTCACTAGATTTTGAAGTTTCACAGAAATTTCTCAACTGTTTGACTTTTAGCGAGAACTTCCTTTGTTTTTTTTTTCAGTGGCCCATTCACTTCACAGTATCACTCTCTTTATTTTGCTACACTATTAGTGAGGTCGGGTATTGCTTAAGTAAGCGATTTCAACTCAACCCGTTTAAGTTAAATCAATTCGCTTATATTGTATTGTTGGTTTCCATGTTATTCGATAATCTACCCAACGTTCTTTTGCAAGTCGGATGCAAAAGAAAACACCTACTTAGGCCTGGCTAATTTAAAGTACAAATTTTGTAAGCAATTAAAAAAATGGGGAAGCCATAAAAATTGTATTACGTGAAGGCCCTTGAAAATTTATTCAATTGCAAAAAAGCAAAAACATTAATGTAATTACAAATATTTGTCTACAACACAAAATACACAACCTTGACCAGCCAATAAATTTGCAGAAAAAAAATATTTACACAACTTTAATATTCACCAGCTCATAAAAGCACAAAACCAAAAGCAAAAAAAAATTCCCAACAAGTAGTGTCTTCTTAAAGTCACTAAGCTATTAAAACAAAATTTTAGCTATTTTCCACTTCCACACTTCATCATTACATATCCACATTTTTTTGTCAACATTACACAAACAGACATTATAATTAAAAGTACATACAACTTTGTATAAACGCACGCTAAGTTCGAGAATAAAAATTGAAAATAGCAACAACAAAAAATATTTTTAATTATAAAATATTTTTTTTTTTTATAAAATATTTTAAATATTCAAGTCACACTAACATATCTAAGTAATTTTTTAAATTCATACCTAGTTGAGTATTTGAAATTAACGCGCAGTGTAATAAATTAAATCCAACCGTATCGAGTGCATTGGAATGGCAAGGCTATGATGCGAGACTGTAAGCTGAGCCAGTCCAAGGCGCGCGGTTGACTTTATCCCTGATACCGCGGCAAACCCTGTTGCTCTGCCATCGCTACTGCCAATATTGTTGCTTTTGCGTTCGATTTGCTTTTGCGAATGGGGAAAAAGGACCGAAACCAAATCGTCTCATTGCACATGACATCAGATGATTTCGACAGAAAGTGATGATTTGTGCCGTTATGTAGCAGTAATCAATTTTCCACTTGTATGCATCTGTTGGCAATCTGCTAATTAATTGACATTTTAAATTGGCTGTTGTACGAATGAGTTCTCCTATGCCCAACTATCGCTACCCAACAACTGGCAACAGTCTGGTCTCGGGCGACCCGCGTCGACACCAATAGTCAGCCAGTACTTCTACGGACTCACACATTTTTTCCTATCCACTTGTAGTTGTTAAGGATGGAAGGAGAAAAATTGAGAGAACGAGGAAAGACGACGACAACACATAAAAATGCACACAATGTTAATCAGTACACAAATGGGCGTTTAGGACACATATTTGATGTATGAGTATTTAGTCGTCGTTTTCCTACGTTTATTTATTTATTTTAGTGTGTATATGTGTGTATATAGTATGTACATATCCATATTTGTGTGTGTACACAATTTATACATGCTGAGTCAACTCTAGAAATTATATTAACTTAATTTGCAAGTTACACCGAATACTACCCAAATGCCAAAGGTGGCAAATCAGTGGATGAGCAGGCAAGTACCGTTAGTCGTAGACCACAAATGTCAACAAGCCAAGTATGTTAAAACAACATCAATAAACATTCCGTTGACAGAGAGTTTTTCATGTCATCTTTCAATTTACTTCACTACTTCACATTATTTATTAAGTAAATGAATTGATGATGGTCGACTGGTGATAGTAAGTAGTAATTAAAATAAAGTGGTCAGGCATAAAGGCGCTATTTAATCATAAAATCAAATTAATTTATTTTCCATGATTTCCAATCAATTCAATTATTTTTATTCTCATTTAAAACACCATTCCTTCCATTTCTCCTCTTGGTTGTGCTTGGTTTTTCCATTGATTTCTTGCATTACTCGCATTTCAATTACATTCTCACTTTTACATTTACATCTCAACGGTAAATAAGTTATTTTAATTATTGCCCGAGAGCGTTGGAGTAGTGCTTGTATATATGTATTGCGTGTGCATATATATATGCTCAATGTTGTAATGAATTTGCTTTGAATTGTGTGAAAGCAGATTCACTAGTGGATTCAGCGGAAATTTCATGAATTTATCTTTATTTTTCTCTTTTTTTTATACGGCAGTAACGAAATTATCACCCACTTTGATGCGATATAAAATCCTTTAGTGGCAAATTGTTTGAATTAACTTTATTAAACAGTACACGAAACCTTCATCATTTGACCAATAAGTCCCTTACAGATTTGCCAAATTAAATATTTCTTATTTGTTCATATACATATAACACGAATAGTGAAAGTTTGACCACTGATAAGAACCAGAATTTTGGCTCCACTTAAGGGCATAGTTTTATATGAATTTTGCTTTCAATAGGAAACGAATTGAGCCAAATAATAGCATTGTACGATAATACGACTCAATCCTCATCTGGCAACAAACATTTTTGCAAACATAATCCTATATCCCGAATTAACCCGAAATCGAATAAAAAATATGTTTTTTTTAATAAAAAGTCGACTCTGGCGCCACTAGTGAAAACCCTGTTGAAATAAATATCATACGCGAAACGACCATTAAGGATTATGTGAAGATTAAACTTGAATTAAAAATTGTCTGTTTGAACGCAAACTAAACTCTCAGCTTTTGAGATATTTCAACCAAGCATGGTACGCAGATGTTTATTTTTTACTTTTATTTACATTTATATGATCATTTGTAGGCACCAGCCAGATCGGATCACTACGACCAAGATTTCAGATTAGAGTTATTGGATCATAAATCCGTCAAAAAAGAAGCGCGAAATTTGGTTTTCTAAAAAAAAATGAATGGGACCGCAATAGCCGAGGGGCTAGCATTACGTACTACCATTCAGAAGGCCAGAGTTCGAGTCTAAAATTATCGAAAATTATAAAAAATTAATTTTTCTAATTGCCGTTACAGAAAATTCCGAGCCCTCTGAGTATATTTCTACCATAAAATAAGAATAAATAATTTTGTTTTTTGTGAATAATATTTGGTGCATCACTGCGTATACGTAACTTTCTTATAATTTTGCTGCATGGATCGCTCTTATTTAGCCCTTTAGTACTGGATCGAGTGGTCTTAATGAACGGAAGTATTTAGGGCTGGCTCCTTATTTAAATTTAAAATTCTCAAAAGGCTTAAAACATTGAAATTATCCCAATAAGGGTCTGACTAGGCACGAAACAAAAAAAAAATATTTACGTAAACAAATCCATTGTAAATATTATAATAAAAGGAAAATACCTAAAAATCTCAAATTAAAGTGAAATATAAACCAGCGATGAAATGAGTGGCCAAGAGAAAATAAAGAACATCTCTTTACTTTCCATCCGCAAGTTCTCAAACAATAGCAGAAATACAAACAGCTATGTAGGCAAGCAGCGCAGCAGCCGAAGCAACACAAGTGTGAAAGGCAAATACGGAACAAGGTGAGATAGCCAAAAAGAAAGAAGGGTTGCAGACAGGCACTGATCGCTTTATTAACGTGATAAGGTGATAAACAATAAGAAGAAATAAAGTCCTTGTAAAAAACTGAGTAATGCTAAAGAGCATAATACCGTGTCCTCCATTATTGATGTTGAGGTCAATGCTTTGAAACTAAACATGTTTGCCTCTCTATGTGAAGAAGAACCTACACTTAATCCAAAGAGTGCTTACAAAGCCGCCAATACTAAGCCTTCACCAATCTTCTTGCGGGGGCGCAGCTCTAACTCACTCGTGCCAAACATAGAGAAACTAATAGGTACAAACAATTTCCACATTGTGGCTCTTAAAAAATTGGATATTGATGAGACAAAAATCCTGTAACTGCGAGTGTCGACAGACTGCTGATAAATGAACGGTGAGTGAGTGATGACGCGCCACAGCCATGTCAATTGACTTGTAAGTAAAGGGTCGTACTGAAAGTCATAGGCCTCGCATCAATCCACCTGTTTCACAGAACAGTCACAGGGTATGATGAAGTGCAACAATATCTCACAAACGGTGTTCTAGCACAGTAGCCATAAGCATCTCTTATTTGGGAACCGTTATAGCGAGTCGAAAATTTCGTCTTGCTTTTTCCTCAACTGAACCGTACGATTGTAAAATATTACATCTAACTGTGCTCATACGGAGCTACCTGACTTCTCAGTCAACCTCCGGTATTCAAAGTGGATATCGTGCTGAGGTATAGGACACTACCATTCTCGAAAAAAAAACCTTCCACCTAATACAGGGTCTCCAGCATTTCTGATACTATTGGATAGTTTGAGGTTGGGAGCTCCCGAATATATTCAGTGGCTTACTGTAGAGTTCAACACTAGTCAATTGTTTCTTACCACATTATCTTTTGCGGCCATGGAAAGGTATGTACTCCGGCTGAAATTCTGCTCAAGTATCTCTAATGATCGTACTTAATCAGCAAGACCAATAGCAGGTAGCATAGGAATGAATAAAATGTAACCAGAGAAATTAGAGTCTTGATTGACAAGAAAATACAAATCAGTTATCCATTAATATTGCTACTGGCATGCCAGAAGGGAAGAATATAAGAGACAAGTAATCGGAAGAGCACTACCTTTGCCACCTTCCATTCATTAGTAATGTTCGACATCGCTTTATCGAAGATTCTTACCTCGATTTTTGTAGATTTTTCGATTTAGCTTCAACAAATTATTAACTCCTTGAATCCTCTGCATTTCATGAAACACACTGAACGGTATGAGCACCTAAGAAGTTGATATTAAACTTTTTTAAGCGCTTAATTGTGGTATCTCAATGAACCAATAGGCTTAACAAAAGTGCGCTTAATCACACGAGGTGTGGCCTAGCAATGTCAACAATTAAGTTCCAGTTTCTAAGAGAGCCCATCTCATACAAACTTCAATAAAAGAGTATATCAACCCGAGCACTGTCTTTTACCTAATCATTTCTCTTACCAGATTTCTTTAATACATATCCTCTCAAACCTGTTCTTAATTCCCATATATGCATGTTCTTCTCATCTAGAATTGTTGATTATAAAACTTTTATACAGTTTCCGTACAAAAGTTTAAAGGAAAAAAAGTTCAACAGAAAATATGCTCGCTGATAATGGTGCCCAAGTAAAAAGCAAATAACAAAGGAAACCGTATTATTTTATGCAGCAATTATAATTGGATTTATCGTCCTTTTTCGACTTAACCCAACCTACTTGCTACATAGTGTGTGCATATTTTGTTTACAAAGCGCTATTGAAATGAAATTATACTTTAAACTTCCCCGCCACCACATGCTACAACCAGTATAAATATATGTGCGTGTGTGGGTGTATGTGTGTGAATGATTCACTGTGTATACTAATAATGTTGTTACGGTATGTATTGTGGCGGGTTCCCTGCAAATAAGGCGAGTACTCCATGCACGCGTGAAATATATAATCCACGCGGACAATAGAGTAATCCAAAACCTGTCACAACCCATACAAAAAATATGGTCCAATTAACATTATGATGTCCTAGGGCTGGACCATGTAATCCATCTCTGCATAACACCCGAGTAATCCATGGAGTACCTACAGGAAAGTAGTTTTGAAACTACTCCATAAAATTAATCCATGGAGTACTTACAGGGGATTATATTTTGGAGTATATGCGAAAAATCACATTCGAACATACTCTTTAGTTTCGAATAGCATTTTCTATGTTGAAAGTTAGTAAAATATAATATTTTTTATATAAATTTGTGTTAATATTAATAGACTATTGTTAATAAATATATAATATATATGAGTTTGCGTATTTGTTATACGTATTTTCATTCAAATAGTAATGAATTATGCACTCCTTTTGCGTACCAGCACAGCTCAACAGCGAAACGAAACTGACCCGGTTTCATTTCCACACATTTTCTGTATACGAGTGTAGAACTTATTGCGCAATTGTAACTTTGTGTAGTGCTTGCGAACACGAAGAATGGTCGTGACGCACAAAGTTAGTGTAAACACATAAGTTGGTCCAAAATTTGCCACAGTGGAGTATATTTATAGGTACTCCAATGGACCATATGGTCCATAAATATTTGCAGGGTTATTGCACTGGACACCACCCACATCATCAAATTTGCATTAATGAGCGAAGATATGGAGAGATAGAGAGTACAGGTTCGATATGAATTTTTCATTAGAAACTCAAATACAAGGGCACAGGCGTAAATACATATATAATAAAGTGGAAGCGACTTAGATAGACATGAGTAGACTCACATATACATAATGTGTGAAACAGTAAAATAAATTAGTTTAAAACTACTTCAACACTGGTGTGTTAATTATTCTAATTCAGCCAATTGTATTTGTTCAATAAAAGCAAATATTTTTTTTAATACAAAAATGTATTGCTAGCTGTAAACCATTAAATTTTTGTCAGAAATATAATTTTATGGTATAATAGTTCAAAATGAACACAATAACTACTAGTTTGATTATACCCCTTATGAACATGAAATGGTATATTAACTTTGGTCCGAAGTATTTAAGTACCAGAAGAATAAGAGATGGACCCACAAAAATGTATACCGCTCGTATCAGAATGACGAGCTGAGTTAATTTAGCCGTATCCGTTTTTCTGCCTATATATATTAGTTTGTTTATTTGTCTGTCCGTCCGTCTGTTTGAACGCAAACTAGTCTGCCAGTTTTTGAGATATTTGAATGAAACTTAGTATGTGAACGCATTTGTATAATGTTTTGATCGTTTTTGGGAACCGATCATATAGACCCTATACAAACAATTCGTTCAGATATGTGATTTTGGCTCATAAATACTCATTTAGGAACGTGAAAGTAAGTATACTGCGGACATATAATGAAGTAATCATTGGTACAGAAAATCATCGAAATCGAAAGAATATATCATATAGCTCCCATACAACCGATTCGTTTACATAGTAGATTTTGGCTTAAAACTCCATGAAAAAAAATCTCAGAGTGTGAAATTTGATATTCTACACACATATATTCTAATAAATTTGATATGCATATGAAAGGTATAAAGACTTCGGCATGGTCGAAAACATTCCTTCTTTTTTTGCTTTAAAAATTATAAAGAAATAAAATTACTTCTTTTTAAAAAAAAAATTAAATATGTACAATTAATTCGGGTCTTTTTTGTTTAAAAAAATGTTATTTAAAGTAAAAAATGCATAATTTAAAGAATTGTACGTCATAAGCGAATACTTTTTCCCAACTATTTGGCAATTTTTGAATATCATCCCTAAAATCATCACCTTTGAAACGTCGAAATCACTCTCAGCCTGTTTTATCGGCCGGCACAGATTTACCATAAACGACAAAAGACAATGTTGTTGTCAGAAACAGATGCTGATGCACACTAATTATTGGAGACATAAGAGAAACATTTCCAATATCAGTCACAACTTGGCGGTGGGTCCATTTTTAAGAATAGACCGAAATGGAATCAAATAGTTTTGAAACTTTATTTTACAAAGTTTTTCTTCTCAAATAATTTTAAAATATTTAATATTATCCGATCACTGGTATAATTTTCTAAAAACAATACAAATAGTCCGGTCAATTTAGACATTCGAAGCTACCTAAATTCCCACCAAGCTGAAAATCGGTAAGGTTGCTCAAAATATAATTAAAAAAATAAATTTTGAAAGCTTCCCGCTATTAACGCAGTTTATATGCACTGAGGATGAAGATGAAGAAGAACAAGAACAACAAGAAGAAGAACAACACGAACAAGAACAAGAAGATCAAGAAGAAGAACAAGAAGAAGAATTCGAAGAATTCGCTAATATCAATTATTTTGAACTAGTTTCAAATTAAACAGTATCACAACTGACCCGTAGAATAGACCTACTGGGGAAGTACACTACCTCATAGGTGGCGTGGAAACGTGTGCATATTATGACGATTATAACTTTCACAACTTTTTGAATCGTTATATCTTAAAAACGGCTGGTAGGAAAAAAATATCGACACATTTTTTGTAGATAATTTTATGGTCTTCAATTTTTGTTTGAGGTATTATTATGATAAAGCGAAACGAAAAACTCATTTTTTTACCTTTGACCTTGAATAAAATTTTTCCTTACAGACGAAAGATGGGGAACTTTCAAATTTTATTTTTAATTGTGTTTTAAAAAATCTTACCGATTTTCAGCTTGGTTGGAATTTATTTATGGTCAAATTATTTTGTGGTCTAATTTGAACGTACTAAAAAACAATTTCCCAAATTTTTTTTAAATTAAAAAAATTTAAGTATTTTATCATTAGTTAATATTTTTGCGTATAGTATCAATGTGGAAATTTTCGAACTAATATGATTGTGACGATAAAATTCGAACATGTAACTGGTACATTTTCGGAACAGTTGCCATATTTCACCGCATTGCGATGCGTAGCTTGTTAATAACGGTTTATGTTTCCTGGTATGTGAACCACACGCAGTACACTCACCTGGTAATTTTAATGGTGTTGGGCTTGCCATATATTCCTTGTGCGCCATTAGTAGCACAATAGCGACAATAATTAAATTCATATTTTCGAATTATGTTTGCAAATTTCCGTTTCCAATACTTCTGCGTCTGCCCTTGCTTCGGCTTTTGCTTCGCATACAGTTCAATAGCCCTCGTTGGCCGGACTGTGTGTAAATGACGGTAACGACGTTGGCGATGATGACGACGACGGAAGTTGTCTGGCAGCAGCTGCAGTATTGGGTACGTGTTGTATGCTATTGCTGGTGGTATTGTTTTTGTTTCTGTTGTTGCTATTAGTTTCGTAAGAGTTCTGCTACGTCTTTTACAATCTGATTGTTCTAAGTGTATTTGTTTCTGTTTTTGTGCTTGCTTTTGTTGCAGCTCACTTTGTTGTTCAACTCGTTGTGGTGATCGTCGTTGGTTTTGGTCTGGAACGTTAACGGGATGCGTGACCGCGTGATGCAGACTTGATAAGTTAAATGTTAACACACTCAATATGCAACCACTAACACATACGCACACTTGACCAATACAAATTTTATACTTGATTGAGGCGTGGCCGACGTCAACGGCATTGACAGTGTTTTCGTTGTTGGCGTTGTCGGCGGTAGTGTTGCTGCTGGTGCTACAGTTCCTGTTGCTGATGTTACAATTGCTGTTGCTATCACAATTGTTGCGGCTCTTGTTACTACTATTTCGGCTGTGTCTGCTTCTGTTTCTGTTCTTGGTTTTGATTCTGCTTTTGTTGATAACAGTGTTATCGTTTGGACGTTGTTCTTGCGTCGTTTGTTGGCAGTAGATTACAACGAGTTTATTTGGTAACATCACCGTTTCGAACACGCCAAGTACATGTCAAAAATGCAAAAACAAAATTATCTAACAACTTACTCTGGTTTTGAGGTTTTTCTTTTATTTGGTTCGTATCGTTTGTGAACAAGTAATTGAGAGTAAGCGAGCGAGTGTTATGTTTTAGTTGTTTGAACGCTTTTGATTTATTTGCAATATGAAATTTTCAATTTGTTTTAGGAAACAAAAATTTTACTTAAATATCACAGGAGAAATATCATAGAATATTTATACAAATATTTATACACTCTTTCTTCACATATTCACTACACCGCTACGCATATCTGAAAGAAAATAAAGAAGAAAATTAGTTTGATGTTATTATTCGTTAGTTAATCAGAAGAATTAGCTTAAGACATAAATTACACAGGTCTACAGTGGCTTTTGTTGCTATAGATATAAGATTGATTTGTATATATTTATGCTCACAACTCTTAAAGCTTTCAATGATTTTGTAAGATTTGCTCTAGTTTTTTTTATTCTTATTTCCAATTTACATTACAGCAATCTGAGCAAAAAAAAGGAAAAAGGGCTGTTTTCGGCCATGCCAAGGCCTTTGTACCTTTCATGAATCTGCAAAGTTTCTTTCAAATTTGCAATATTTCGATTTCGAAGATGTTCAGTATTTGTCTTAAATTGAATTTACGTCGAAGATTTTCAGTACCAGTATTTACTTTAATTTATTCGTGAATAATACCAAATCTTATGCTCCTAGATCCTCTTTTGCTAGATTCTGGATGCAAAAGCTAGTATATAGTAGTCCAATTTCAATGAATATCGAATTTCATGTTCTTGCCATAAGTATTTATGACCCAAAGTCATACATCTGAAGAAATCGGCTCTCTTTCTCTCTATGTCAAGAGGAATTTAAAAGAATTTCAACCTGTTGGAGACTATGACACCAGAGGATTTAGGGCACCATCTAACTACCATTTGTTTCGATCTCTACAAAACTTTATTGATGAAAAAAAATGGGCACCGCAGAACCACAGATGATGGGTCTTTAGAAAAGTGCTTCGTATGAAAATTTGAGCATTGGAGGTCTATATAGAGAACTTTACTAGCACTCTCATATTACGAGTGTGGTATGATATGCCGGTAACGGCTCAAAAACGATTCAAAAAAATCCACTAAGGAACGTAGCAAATTTAACATGAACATTGCCTCGTATAGCCCACAGTGAAGCTTAGAGCTTAGAGTCTCTCCTAAGAAACAGGACAATTTTTTCAGCGCCAGTATAACCAGATACATAACATGAGGCACCACTTAGACGGAGTTTTATCGCCACTGCTGTGGTGTCTCACGGTAAATACGCAGACTCAAAGTCATTCGCTCTAAAATGCCCTTTATGTAGTAGGAAACTGGTGCAAGGACAGCAGCACTGCTAACTCTCCTCCATATTCTTCCTCTCAACCTTGGAAAAATGTGTAGTATAGGGCATGCAGAAATGCCAAAGAAACTGGGTTACACCACCTACAATATTTGCTTCGACAATTTCTTTTCCACAAGAATCGCATACAAGACCGAATGCGAAAACACGAACGCCCTGGACAAGGGAGTCAATAACTATCTTTACAGACGGCTCCAAACTCGATGGAAAAGTGGACTGTGAAGTCCACCTTTCGATGCTCTAAATAAATATGAGCATGAGACTATCAGACCAATGCAGCGTCTTCCAAGCAGAACTTATTGCAATCATGGAAGCTGATGCGTAGTTGGATGCCCGAACACAGGGACATGTCAGGCACGGCAGTCAAACTTTCGAGAAAAGGAACACTTCCAACCACAATAATCCTTTCACACGATGCAGCTGCACCTGTATTCAAAAGCAAAAACTAGTTGGCCGAAAGAGATCACTTATAACGTGTCCGATTACACAGTTGTGGACCAAATCAGACGCAGAAAGATCAAGACATCCTATCCTCCTTGACTGGTTCACCATTAGCATAACTACAGGTGTAATAACAGGTCACTGCATAATGGGGCGTCACGGAAAAAATATGGATTACCATCCTAATGAATTTTGTCTCAACTGTAGCAATGAAAAACAGGAAGGGTCTATTGAACACAACCCCTGTCACTGTCCATCCTTGACAACTGCATAGCACAAACTCTTCGGGAAACATTTCTTTGACTGCCTCGCGGAGCTAACTTCAGCAAAAATTAATAATCTAGTAGCTCATACGGCGGCCGCAATAGCCGAGTGGTTAGCATTGCGTACTACAAGCATACAAAATTATAGAAAATTAATTTTTCTAATTGCGGTCGCCTCTCGGCAGGGAATGTCAAGCCCTCCGAGTGTATTTCTGGCATGAAATAAAAGCTCCTCATAAAAATCCATCGGCCGTTCGGAGGGGATTTAGAATAAACTGTAGGTCCCTCCATTTGTTAGTAAAAACATCAAGACGCAAACCTACAAATTGGAGACCACAAATTGGCCGAAAATCGCTTCAGCGATTACAAAGCGCAATATATATATATATATATATAGTAGCTGATATTCGTATAAAGCACTCCAAATTGTTCGCACATTTGAGAAGGTGAAGGTGATAAAAGCCGCACAGCTGTGATGTAGACCTATAGGCCTAAGTGTGTTGGTCACTGACCACCAGCCGCATTAACTGAACTCCACTCAACTCCTAAACCTTTTCTGGTTAAAAAAAATTCTTATAAGTAGAATTCATGACGATCACTGAATAGTTAAATCCTAATTACACATTGACTGTATAGGTGTTTCAAGATGAGCGAATCTAACAAAAGTTGTTCGGGCACGAAGCACTTCCAAGCAAGTAGTTTCCTGTGTATTTGAACATGTATCTACCTTACCACTAGAACAACGCAGAATAGTAAATTCTGAGTGGTACACAGTCATTCGTTTGCCAGAAATCGGGAAAACTAACCGCCGAAGACAGATCACTCTTTACCACGACATGCTTACAGATCGACTGAAACAACTGCATTTTTGAGCACTCGAAACATCGATTTAAAGAATCATCCACCGTATAGTTCTGACATGGCAACGAATTACTTCTTTTTATTCCCGTACTTAAGAAATAAACTAAGAGGCCAACGTTTTTCGGACACCTGTAGAGGCGATTGATGCGTTCAGAACACATGTTTTGGAGATACCTCAATCAGAGTGGCAAAAGTGTTTCGACAATTGGTTCAAACGCAAGCAAAAATGTATGGATCTTAATGGAAAATATTTTGAAACACAATAAAAATGATTTTCAATTATTAATATTTGTTTTTTGTTCTCTAATCCCGAAATATAAACGGTAAACCTCTCGTAGGTGTTGCGAGCCAACCACTTGTAAACACATTCTTTATCCCTCTAGCCCGAGAGTATGGGGTGTTATCATTAATTTTACAAAAATACTAAAATAATTCGCAACTTGCTCTTAGTCACTTCATTTATGGCTTTGCCACTAAGTAACGTAGTTAAATTTTAGTTGTGGCTAAAAGGCAATTACATAAGCAGATATTCTCATCCCTAATAAATATGACTAATTGGTGAGGTGTTAATATAGTACCTGCAAATAAATATGTATGTAATGAAATAAAACTTTCGAAAAGTATGCATATTAACGACTTAGGCACACTAATTAACCCACTCAAGCGTGAGTGACCACCTTAACAGCAACAACACAACACCATCACTGTACACACGGCAGAAAAATTAGTTGGACATACGGAATGTGAATAAAGAGGACTCAGGCAAAGGCAGAGAAATATGTATAAAAATATGTAATGAAAATAAAAGTAAATGATTACATTTAAAGATGCATAAGGAGAAGTGGAAGTAGAATTCGAGTATAAGTAATAACTGTCACATTGCAACAATTAATCCATTACAGTTAACTACTTTGGCCAAGTCTTAGCATCAGCCAACAACCAGTCAAGTCAAGCCGTCGAGCTATTCACTAGATAAATATGTAGGCATATATATGTAGGTATGTATGTAAAAAAGAGAACATACGTTCATATACTGAAATAAACATATGTTGCACAAGATATTTAGCGAATATGCTCATCCGTTCGTCCATCCATTGAATATACAAATGGATGTATATGTAAAATGCAGGTATATACTTATACAACGATATGTGTTTGGTTAGCCACTCGTGAAGCGTAGATAGACGCGTAATTCCCGTATAATTGAGTACAAGAATAACCAAACTTATCCAACGGATACACAGTTCCCCGCATAAAAACAGCGCAACCACACACACAGGCAGAATTAGACATGAGTACGAGTACATACGAGTATTTTACACACATATACTTGTACTCGTATAATTAAGTAAGTACAAAGAAACTTAGAATGGCCGAGTTGTTGTGCGACTGCCAATGGGTGCTGCTGCTAGCATCGCAGCTGGTGGAACGTTGATAAAGTACTCGCATATACATACCTATATACTTTTGGGATTGTTGGGATAGCGCGTGGAGGAAGAGAGCTGAGAGAGAGAGAGAAACCCATCTAACAAGTTTGAATCCAACAATCAAAACAAAAACAAAGAAAAAAACCATCATCAAATCATCGTGCCAACCAAATAGCTAACAAACAGGGAAGAGCTGAACACAGTCAGTGGGATGCACGGGCGGTTGGTTGGTTCGTTCTTTCGTTGCTTACTAGCACATACATATATAGTATCCACGTACATTGCACACGTAACCAAATATAGACAGCCTGATAGACAGATAAAACCCGCAATCATACATTACTCCAAAGGCGAGCCAAATACGGGCTGTGAGCCAGCAGGAATGCATTGAATATGGAATCGAAAAGCCATACACTAAATACTTATGGAAGTGTACTACTGAGTAGTAGGAATAAAATTACATATATATATGTTATATACGTATATTTACGTACGGAAGTGTAGTTTTCAAATCTAAAACCCTGCATACGAGTATATACCCAACAAACAACGAAAAAATTAATATTCAATATTTTTCCAAATTTCCAAGTTTTAAATATTTATTTTTTAAACTAATTCCGCGAATTCTCGTAAACGAAAGTTGTTCATATAAGTATATTAACCGATGCAGTAGTAGCCTTGTGGTAAGCAGTACGCACTGACATTCGAAAGGCCAGGTTTCAAGTCCTGGTACGGCCAACATCCAAAAATTATAGAAAATAAATTTTTCTAATAGCGATCGCCCCTTGGCAGGGATTGTCCGATGTGTGTTTTCGTGAAAAAAGCTTCTCATAAGAATCCATCGATCGTTCGAAGACGGCTTAGAATGATTTACAGGTCCCTCCTTTTGTTCGAAAAACATCAAAGGCGCAAACCACAAATTGGAGGAGGAGCTCGGTCGCAAAGCGCTTCAGCGGCTAAAAACCGCCAACTATTATTATGTTAACCATGGAAAAGAGCTATCTATATTCGAAATATTAAAAAAGTCGAACCGAAATCATCAGTACCTGGTCTACTTTCCGAAAAGAATAGTTTTCCACATATTAACCTCGTTAAAAAGCTATCAATGTATTTTTCAAATATCAGTCAAATCGAACTGGGTAGAATTTCGAAAAATCTTTTTTAATCGGTTCCGTTATACAAAGAATACAGCCTTCTTTAGGTCTCTAAATTTTAGTAATAAACCAATTTATTTTCTAATTTTGATAAATTCATAGTTATCAAGTTAATTTCCGTTGTTTTCTAGTCGTAAAAAATATTTCATATATATTTTATTTACTTTTTCAAGTAGATTTCCAACGCTCATCCCAATTTCTTAGTCTTCGAATCGTTTTGATAAATATATAGTTCTCAAGTTGTTATCCAATATCCATATCATATAAATTCCAAACAGTAAACAGATTTTCAAAAATTTATTGTTCTAAAGTTTTAATGCAGAGAAATTTGTAGTAAACAATAAAATTTTGAAAATTTTTTGGATGCTAAATTTTTTATAGAAGTTTTAATAAATTTATCGTTATGGGGTTTTTTATGTTAAGAAATGCATAGTTTCCAAATGGATATGCAATATTGTTTCCGATTTGTTTCTAACCCAAAAAGGAACCAATGTGATGACTCTTTATGATCCTACGCGTACATTTTAAATTTATCTAAAATTTTGTACCATTTTAGGGATACTAAGATTTCTCATGTTTTTAAGAATCTTCCTATGGAAAAGTTCTGATATTTTTATGTTCAAACAGAACTCTACTTAATATTCTAATATAGATGAAATGTCCTGCTCAAATGAAAATATACGCTATCATTTCCTTGATTCATTACTTGGGAAATAGATATGAATGCCTATGAAGGCAGTTCGGATGCAATTAATGAGAAAAAATTATAAATACTTTCACTCTCAATTACAAAAGGAATTATTTTTAGCTACGTTAGACTAGGCATATCTGGAAAGATCAAGTCATTATTCACTAACTTCCAGGTAATGAATTAGAAAAGTGAACTATTACAAAAAAAAACTTAGTGGACATTTTATATCTGATTTTTTTAGAAACGAAAACGAATTTCTCATTAAAAATCACTCTTGAGGTATATAACAGGTCAATTTAAGAGACCCCGGCCTGCAATAGGAAACAATTTTTTTTGGCATAATTCAGTTTTTATTCAACATAGTTGTGATAAACTGATTATATAAACCCTCCAACAACGATCATCTCTTCATTCTATGAAAATTTCTTCCCAGCGAGCATTCTTTTAGGATCTGAGAACAGGTGATAGGCGAGGGAGTCCAGATCTGGACAATACGGTGGATGCGAAAGCAATTCGAAGCCCAATTCATGGATTTTTGCCATCGATTTCACTGACCTGTGATACGGTGCATTGTCTTGGTGAAGCAGCACTTTATTTTTATTTAAATGCGGTCGTTTTTCGGCGACTTCATGCTTCAAACTGTCCAATATCGCTATATGAATAGTGACTATATCATGACCATGGTCAATGAATATTTTTCCATGCGCATCCCAAAATACAGACGCCATAACCTTAGCAGCCGACTGTTGTGTTTTTCCACGCTTTGGAGCGGGTCCATCGCGTGCAGTTCACGCATATGACTGTCGATTCGGAGTAAATTATGGATCCATGTTTCATCCATTGTCACATGTCAAAGCAAAAACCCGGGTTTATTACGCTTGAACATCTCCAAACACTGCTTCGAAGAATCAATTCGTCGTTGTTTTTGGTCAAAAGTGAGCTCGCACGGCACCCGCTTTGCATAGAGCTTTCTCATATCCAAATATTTGTGAACATGTACATCATATTCAGTTGATATCTTTAGAGTGCCTACTATTTGATTAAATTTCACTTTATGGTAGTTCAAAATCGTTTTGTGGATTTTTTTGATGTTTTGCTTTTGGGCGTCCACTGCATTCATCGTCCTCCGTGATCATTTTACCACGTCTAAACTTGATATACCAATACTTGATGGCTGAGTTTCCTATAGCAGTATCCGGAAACTCGTCATCAAGCCAAGTTTTTACTTCAACTGTATTTTTCCCTTCAAAAAGCGGTATTATATCGTCACCCGAAATTCCTTAATTATCCAAAATTTCACAATAACAAAAATTGCCACACTCAAAATACTATATTCTCAGACTAATGATCCGACAGCTGTCAAATATATACACGAGTCTTTTGAAGGTTAGGGCTAACTAAAAATCATATGGATTTAATTCTAGTAGTGCCATCTATGTGTCAGGCCGGGGACTTTTCAATTGACCTGTTACAACTGAACATACATCCATTATTTATAGCTTTGTGTTATTATCTAAGTGATTCCTAGGGAAGCCAGTTTGGAATGCATATTTCATTAATAATAAATTAGTGTCAGTTGGAAGTTGGTTAACTCAAATGAGCTGTCAATCACTTCCAATCTCTATACCAAAAGACATTATTTTAGGACACATGAGCATTTCCTTAGAAATAAAGCTTGTATAAAAAATTCATTTTCGGAGAATCGAGAAAATTCTTTTAACAAATTTTAAGAAGCAAAAGGCAGAGCAGTGAGATTCTTATTTCCAAATTGAAGAAGCACAGAAGAGAGTTTCAGAGTGCTAATAAACTGCAAAGTTATGACCTCATCAGGGAAAGCGTCGATGGTCTGAAGGAGAAATAGATTTTTGAAGCTTCCATCCAGATTTTATAAAATTTAATGAATACTCTGCATGAATTGTAGAATGTCTGAAGTACTCAAAAATCTTATTAGGTCAATAAAAGATTTGGAAAATTTTTTGTAACGGTCTTGAGCCTCCAATCCCATTGAGCTGTATTTTTCCTTCTCCTCTAATTATTTTATCAACGATTTCCACTAGAAACGATTAATTTGATTGTACAAAATGCTCTTCGAATATGTATGGACATATAAATGTATAGCCGTAAAATCTAAAACTAAGTACCAGTCTGTGCTTTTCCATACATTTTCCAAAATAGAAGACGAAGAAGAAAAAGGTGTTTGTCTGTCTGTCTATAGGTGTATATATATATATTTGTGTATTCATTCGTATAGAATGAAAGAGAAGCGCGCAAACATGAAAATAAATTTCATAAAGGCAACCAACTTCACTAACGACTCGCAAAATATGTACAATACGTACTCGTACGTATATACATATGTATGTATGCGAAAGCAACAATAGCAATAAATAAAAAACATTTTTCAAGCAAGAGCAATTCTCAATAAAAACGCTAACTACCACGGCACTTCAACTATACAGTATATTTGTTGGTAAGTATATACATGTATATGTATGTAAGTTTACACTCACTGAAATACAACTTTTGGAGCTTAGAGCGTAGAGCCATCACGGAGTAGCATGGAGCGTATAAAAGAGCGCGAACGCAGTGTAATGTAAGCGCGAAAGCCTGCGCAATACTTAGTCACTAACATACTGATTTGGCGATTTATATTCGCTTACAGACATACATATATATGAGATGATGGAGTTATTTTTGTTTGGTGGGTTGGTGGGTTGCCAGTATGCTTTTTGTTTGCTCTGAGGTTAGCTCTAAGCACATACATACCTACATATAACATATACATACATACTCGTAGTTACAAATCCACAAAGTCCGTTGGTAGACAATACAACAAAGTTGGGAGTTCATGGCAACTGACGCTTCATACTGTTGGAGCTAAATATATATATGTACATAAGTACAATCGCATGTATGTATGAATGTATTTAGATGGGTATGCAGAGATGTTTGTGTTTATTTGGAGAGTTGCCGAGTTTTAAGTTGATTAAGAAAGCATTGCAAATACTGATGATTATAGCGTATTATTAATGATATGTTTGTTTGTATGTATATATGCATGTGTGTGTATGTGTGAGTACTTTGCAGGCTTATGTAAATCTATGGTAGTGCTATTGTGATTCTTAATAATATTTATATTTACTTACTTCTTAGCAAATATTAAAATATACTCCTTTATACATAAATTTAAGTACTCAGATATGGACTAACATATTTATGTACAAATAAATGAAAATATATTGAAATATTTATATACTTGTATATTTAAATAATAATATGCAAATGGAATTTCGTATTTTTTAATTTTCGAGGTAAAAAAGGAAATTTCAATAGAAATTTTGCTTTCATCAAAGTTTTTATTTAAAATGAATTGCAAAATAGATTGAAATAAATAAAAGTTAAGTAATTTGCGTTAAAAATTATTTAAATTTTGGTATGCCAGAGCCACCCGCTGAAAGTCTTTAATTTGAATTTTCATATCCGTTTGTCTGGGCGTATGAGTAACGTTGTCAAAACCCTTCCTCAACCAAAAAAAATGTATTAATTAACATAATTTTATTATAATTATGATTATTATTTGATTTTTATTTAAAATACCTCTTCACCTCTTCGTGAAATAATTTCTAAAAAATAAATTAAATAAAAATAAAAAAGTAAATTTTTTACTTGAAAATTATTTTATTTCACTTAGAGCCTAAATGTAGGCAACATTAGTACATCAGAAATACAACGCTTTCAAAAATAGATACTTTTCTCATTACGAGAGTTACTTAAGAAACAAATTTTCTCATCACGCTACCTTATGTTTAGCTATTCTAAAATAACTTTATTTCTTACTAGTAGTAACGAGTAGGCCGCAATAGGCGAGTGGTTAGCATTGCGTAATACAATTCGGAAGGCCTGGGTTCGAGCCAGGTTTGAGCAACATCCAAAATTATAGAAAATTAATTTTTCTAATTGCAGTCGCTCCTCGGCAGGGAATGTCAAGCCCACCGAGTGTATTTTTAACATGAAATGAAAGCCCGTCATAAAAAATTAATCGACGGTTCGGAGGCGGCTTAGAACAAACTGTAGGTCCCTCTATTTGTTAGTGAAAACATTAAGACGAAAAATCAAAAATTGGATAAGGAGCTCGGCCAAAAATCTTATCAAATGAACTTTAATACTTCGTTTACTTCATATATACTGTTAATTTTTATTATTACAATACAATTATCGGTAAAATGTTAGTAAAGTTGAGCGCCTAATTGTAGGCAACGTTTTATAAATGTAATATTATTGAATAAAAAATCCTTTTCAACCATCAAATTCATTCATGAATATTATTTTAGTATAGTTATAGCTATTACCTAATTATTCTACATAATGTCTCTTAATTTTTTTTGGAAAATAATTTCTTCGTATTTTGAAAAAATTTAATTTTCCAAATAAAATAATTTTGTTTCAGGCAGAGCCTAAATGTAGGTAACATTTCTACATTTTATACTTATTCATACGGCAGGAACAGAACGCTTCCAAAAAATAAATATATATTTTTCTTTGCTATAGTTTGCTTATGCAATAAATATACTCATTTCACCACATTATTTTTAAACTTTACTAAAATAACTATTTTTTTTTAACTATAAAAGATATTTGGAAAAGATTAGTATAACAATAAACTTTTAGATTAGAGGTAGGAACAAAATATTAGGATAAAATTTAATTTTTATTTCGTTAAAGCTAAAACGATGCATAACATTTAGTGTTTATTTGTATTTCCTCTGTCTTCCTGCTTTGGAAATAACTTTTGAAATCATGGACAGCCTTCGGGTTGATAACGCTGTATCTCTATTTGGTTCTAGTTCCTATAACTTTGCGAAAGCTAACTTAAAAAATTTAAATCAGGAAAGGTCCAAATTGATTTGGCCAGACTATAAAGGTAATGTCGAGGAAAGTCTTTTTCATTTTAATAATATATAATTAAAATTAATTTAAATTTTGTACCAAAACGTGCTTGTGCTTTAATTAAATGTACCAATTTATGGTTCTTCATAAGAAAACTAACTTGCCTTTAGACTATATGATATACTCAAAGCTGCGTCGAAAATACTTCGAACATAACGAGAAATGTTACAACCGTAATCCTAAGATTTTTTATGATTTCGTTAACTCCAAACGCAGAGTGTCTTTGTTTTCATCCGCCATTACATGCAAATCTACTACATCAAGTGACTTTCCGTCAAGAGAATTTTTACCCTCAAATCTCAATTAAAACCCCAGTTATTTCTGCCGAAGATGTGTAATGCCAGTTAAAAGCTTTAAATAGCTCTTTTAGTAACAATCCTGATGTGATTCTAACATGCTCTCTCAAATATTGTGCTGAATATTTGTACCGGCCTTTGACAAATCTACCGAATACATCCCTAAAGCAAGGCATTTTCTGTAATAGACCACAAAGAGTATTATTTAAAGATACCTTTTCTGACATAACTGATGTAACATCTCGTGTTCCGCAGGGTAGGCGGTTGGAACCGATTATGCTCTTGTTATTTATTAACGATTTGTCTTCAGTTATAAAATATTCAATCATATACCTCAATTAACAAAAGGTGTTTCTTACAAGCCGATTTAAATAACTTGGTAGCTTGATGTAATAACAATTATATGACTCTTAACCTTAACAAATAAAAAATCATGTCATTTACACGAAAATATATTCAATCACCATATTATACAATAAACAACTATAGTCTAGAGCAATTATGTAATTTTGTGGATTTGGGTGTAACAATAGATATTAAACATAATTTCAATCTTCATATTAATACCACTGTATTGAAAACTAGCCGTTGTTAAGCGATGATCTAAAGAATTCAGAGACCCTTATATTACGAAAACGCTTTTGACGTCTTTGGTAAGACCAATATTGTAACATGTTGTGTGAAACCCTAATTATAAACTACATTCTGATGGAATTAAGTCCGTTCAAAAACAGTTTTGGTTTATCGCTTTGCGTCATTCGCAATGGGATTACGGCCAAAATCTTCCTCCGTATACTAGTCGCTTAAAACTTATAAATCTACACACACTTTCTAGCCGTAGAGAAATGTTAGGAATAATTTTTTTGGTCAAGCTTCTAAATGGGCTGATTTGCAGTTCATTTTTCTTAGATGAAGTAAATTTTAATGGCTCCATCCGCTTATTACGACATTTTACAACAAAAATCTTGTGAAACAAATTTTGAACTATATGAACCGTTTCGCCGTTTATGTCAAGATTTCAATTGTTATTCCACCATATTCGATTTGTCAGACTCACTTTTGGTAACATAAAATACTGTAATAACTTCTCTTTAGAAGTAACTCAATAATTTTCTATGATAGATTAAATAATCTTATATTTCAGCTGATGAATTTGTTTTCTTGCTTACATGACTCGGCAAATTCCGTACGTTATGCGGATGGCGCCCCTCGTGTCGGTTGAGCGGGAGAAGGGAAACCGTTGGGCTTAATTAATTAATTAATTGATTTCATAAAATTTTAATGATCATTTTTCCAATCATAGAAAATGTTTTATTTTATAATTTCTTTGCTATTTTGTATCTAAAAGTGAATTTTTTACTGATTTGAAAGTTTTTAGTACATTAAAGTAGAAACGTTGCCTACATTTAGGATGTACAAGGACTACTCAAATTTAGTAATATATTTAAATACATCTTCCCATATTACGATAACAAATTTTACGATTTTCTTTAACTAAAGTAAGTTTTCATAAAGAAATTATTTTGTTAAAATTAAAATTTTAAGCGAAATGTGTTTCGAAATTGTTTTAGTGGCATCTCTTCTAATAGTCTGGCGGGTAGATTACTGAATATTCATTCAGCTTTGCGCTGACTCTACATTAAAAAGAAAAAAATTGTTTTCCTTTTCGAAAAAAAATCGTTGAGACGAATTTACCAAATTGATGAAGAAACTCGGTCAAAAAAGTAATCATATTGATAAATAAATTTTTTGATATTTTCTAAAACTTTTACACATGCTTGTTCTTTAGGCATAGAAATCGCAAGAAAGAGTAAATATTTAAATAAAATTCATATGAAAAAAAAAATCAAATAAATATATTTTCTGACTAACCGTAAATGTTGAGGGCTTTTTAATTACGAAAATAAAATAAAAATTTTAACGCACTTTTCCCCCCATTCAGTCATAAAAATAAACGATAACAAATGAATAATGATGACGGAAAATCAAGAAATAATGTTAAGTGCAAAAAAAAACTGAATTCTTTGAAAATTTTAAATTTAAATTTGTCTTCCTCTTCATAACTACAATTGAAGGTTACTTTTTAATTAACTTAACAGCATTTTTTCTTTACCTCTAAATAATCAAAACACTTATTATATATGGTACGTACATACAAACATATGTACACGAATATATACAATATGTGCTTCAATGTCCACTAGTCAGTACAACAACATGGCTAACATTCATTTCAACGAATTTCAAAGAATACATTTTAAAAAGTATGAGGAGAACAAGAAAAAGGCAAAGAGATAAAATAACGTACTTTGACTTGATGATCTCATAAAATTACGAATATTCTTCATTTGTTTTTTTCGGACTGGCCCTATTTCATATATTTTTAGTATTTGGTTAAAATTATTGTTTTATTAACTGGCAATACCATAACAAGAATGTTTAAATATATACATACATATGTATAACAGATAATCATAAAATCATGTAAATAAATTTATATGTCGGCGAAATATGGGTCATACGAGATTTGAATATTCAATCTATTTATTTCTTTTAGGTTAGTATCTTTCATCGCTGAGATGATCAGGGCAGATGAATTCTTAGATATTTGAATCATTTGTAAAAAAAAAAATATATAATAAATTAAACAGAACCGAGTTTTTTATTTTGCGTATTTTTTTCAATAGTCATAGACCATTATTTAAACTTTATATATTCATGAAAATGAACTTTGGTCCGAAGTATGTAAGTACCAGAAGGAACAGAGATAAACCCACCTAAATTTATACCGATTGTATCAGAATGACGAGCTGAGCTGATTTAGCGTCCGTCTGTCGTCTCTTTGAACGCAAACTAGTCTCTCAAATTTTTTAGATATTTCAACCAAACTTCTTTATCTTCTTTTACATTTTAACTTTTGTCGAAACCGTCCAGATCAGACCACTTTAACATACAAACGACCGATTTTTCAAGATTTGAAGTTTAAAATCATAAATTCGTCATACGTAATGAATTCCACATTGATTACAAGATCTTGTGCATAGGGGATTCAGTTCAAACTACCGCGCCATGCGCAGGGTGTTTCAGACCAAGATATGTATTACTTAACTAACTCATGTGGGTTTGGAAATTAAAAAAATCTATTTTTTTGCCTTATTAAATTGTAAATTATGTTTAAAATATTTTCCTAAAATTTCAAATCGATCGAAGTAAAATTCTAAGAGATGGACCCTTTGGATGTTTCGCCCATCAGGCCATATCTGTGTCAATTTGAAACTTTAAACGTGTTTATCTCAAAACTCTATTTTTTTAATCGATGTACACGATTTCTCAAACAGTTATAAAGCGATTTTTTTTAAATTTTGCACACATCTTTGTAAAAACATTATCTAGTCACTGAACGAAGGATTTTTTTTATTACAACTAATTTTTTCGAGCCTGGCGAAAGTTTTATCAAAAAATGTGTTTTTTTGTTCAAAGCCTGGCAAAAATTCAAATTTTAATTTTTTGTTTTCTCCTTCTTGCTATAACGAGATTTATCCATGTACTACTGAAATATTTTTGGTTTTTTGATTTTAGATTAACCAATAAATAGTTATGCCGTCCACGGTGAAAGCATTTTCTTTTGAGATGTCAAGGGAGATGAGGTACCAACGGCTATATTTTCGGAATTTTTGAAAAAATATTTAAAAAAATACTGTTTAAATATGTATATGTATATAAAAAAAAATTAGTGAAAATTCCTTCTTTTAACTTCTGCAACCCACCTAACACGTTAACACATTAGTATCAGTCTTTCAGAAAAATATATTTTTATTTTCCAAAAATATAGACAGAGAGCAATAAAATCTCTAGGCCACCGACATTCTCTAAAATTGTGCTCACTTGTAACAAATTTCTTATTTATTTTCTCGAATTTTAGAGTATGCAAGGCATTTCAGATCAAACTCTTTCATAAATACATTTTGCTTCGTGGAAAGTGCTCCTAAAGGAATTTATGTTTAGATAAGCTCAGCTGCGGTGAGCCCAAAGCTTGACTTATCGCAAACTTAGCCTAGTTGATACCTATAGAAGGCACATATTGCATACTCTCTGAAAAGAAATATCTACATTTATAGGAGTCATAACAGGCCAGTGCCTGTTGAGAGGGCATGCTAGGAGCTCTCCTCCGAGTATCTTGTAGGAAGTGTAAGAATCATAACGCAGAGCCAATACCTCATATACATATATACTATGTGAATATACTAAACTGAGTAAAAGTAGGATTCGTAATCGCAGAGTTTTTTTCCTGGATGATCTTTTAATTATATAGAGATTATAGGAGAATCCTGGTCGATAAATAACGAATCATAAGGTTAGAAACTGTTCGGGTAATGCACGGACCTATTGTGGTCCAAATATGAAAGTCACCGCAGCCTGGGAAACAGTACTGTGAACTAATTCATGACATGCGGATGAATGAGGGTTTTTGGTGCATTTGCCGCCAGTGGAACAAGGGGAAGTGAAGATATTCAATACGTTGAAAAGATCAGATTGAGATAGATTTGGCTTCACTTGGTGTCTACAATTGACGCTGAATAGCTAAGAGAGGAAACGACGAACACGGTATTGTTTATTAGGCGGTAATTAAGTGGAAGAAAGTGTAAGAGATCCCAGGAAAAGATGGAATTCATTAATTAGAATTTGAAGTATTGTCATATATCATGCCAAAACTGGGTCATAACCTCCTCGCGTCTTTGACTGGGAAGATTTCAAAACCAATTTGCAAAATATGAGGTACTACTTAAGTGCTTAATTGATGTTGTAAAATTTACATTAAAAAAAAGCTATTTATCACCTCAAGTATGTAATGAACTCAATAAGTCAATCAGCAGGCGAAGAAAAGTTTCATAATTTCGACTTGTTTACCAAGAAGTAACTTGCAAAAAGTCTAATTTGTAGCTACTCACACGTAATAACATTAACTTGAGTATCATGTATGTATGTTATTTATGTGCTTATGTGCTTAGGTGTGTATATATGTAAGAAAATGTGCAAATGATTTAAATGTTTACAACTTCACTTATTAGAGCCAGTCCCAGTGCAGTATTTAAATTTCTGCCGCCTTTGGGCACTGAAAAAAATGCCGCCCCATCACTGATATTCTACTCAAAATTATATAGTTTTGATATCTGATTTTTTGAAAATCGAAATATTGAGTGTATTACAAATGATGTATTATATACATATTTCAACAGGAGATTTCTGTGTCTGTGTAAATGACTAAATCATGGTCAATTATATTCTTAGTATTCAACCTTTACTTAAGGATTAACGTACATTTTTTATTATGTTTGGAGTTTTTTTTTTTTGCCATTAAATTAACAGTCTCTGGCACAAATAAGCTAAGCTGCACAACAGATCCTTTAATAATGGAGTAATAATGAGTCATGGGTGTGGAACTTTTTCACCATTAATAAGTTTTCTAATAGTGATTCTGACAGCTTTCGTATAGATTCAGTTTTTACCAAAGAAATACGAATTTTTATTTTGCTGATGATGGAATCGTTTATAATCCATTTTTCTGGATCGCTTAATACAATGTCACCAGTGCTCATCATTTTCTATATTATCATCACCTGTGAAAATTTACTATAATTTTGATGATTTGATAAGTTGGTGACTTTTTGAATAAAATATTTATTTTTTTCGGCAAATAAGTGTTTAATTTCTCACAATAGTGTCACTTTAGCTCTATACATTTAGTCCAGCATATTTCCAATTTTTGTTTTCCTTCCAAATATAGGTTTTTTCGATGTCTTCAAAATAGTCGCTTGTTTCTGTGATAGTTTCTTCATTCGACCGGAATCTCTTACCGCCCAGTCATTTCTTAAGGTTTCGAACCAACAAATAGTCGCAGGGGGCTGAATCTTGAGAATATGCTGGATGGGGTAACATTTCGTAGCCCAATTTATGAATTTTTGAAATGGTAACTACACAAGTGTGCACCAGTGCATTGCCCTAATGGAACAACACTCCTTTTTACGTCAAATGCGGTCATTTCTGCTTCCAATCAATATCGAATCTGTCCAAGAGCTCTGAATAATATACGCCGGCGATCATTTTACCCTTTTCAAGGTAATCGATGTGAATGACACCACGTAGATCAAAAAATACTGCGGCCATGACCCGTGCATGTTCATCCGGTGGAACCAACTGTCTTGATTGTTTTTTTGTATCTGGTGTGGTGTGGTCGAACACTCCTTTGAAGTGGTTACTCGGTTGTGCTTATGGTCGTGTGTGAGCATTCGATCTACCCAACGCGCGAATAGCTTTTTCCTGTCCAAGTATTCAGTAAAATGTGATGTACCCACTCAGTTGAGATGCCTATAGCCTCAACCATCTCACACGTACTTTTATTTCCCGATTGTCCAATATCTACTCATGTATTTTCGGCCTTGCTTGTACTGGTTCGACCCCAGCGGAACACAGTAAACTACTTTTTAACCACTGAAATTGTTGTTGCAGAGTCCCCATAGTATTTATCAAGTCTTTCCTCGGTTTCGGTGATGGGTTTTTTAAGCAAAGAGCAATGCTTAATCATCACATGAAACTCACTTTTTCCATATCATTAAAATTCACGAAGTCTTCTACTTTTAATGGCTGTCAAACACAAAAGAAATGGAGCATTTTGCTTAAAATTTTACAGCATGTTATTAATCGATAACAGTTGACGGTAGCAGTGTTGTATTTACAGCAACTGCGCGACAAATTCAAAAAGTCATTGCCTTATGAGACAGCTCTATTAACTATATCGAAGGAACCTAGATATATAAGAGGAATGTTCAAAGGAATAAGTGAAGGTTTCGCTCACTATTTTCTTTGATCACAATGGTGTAGTGCATAATGAGTTCCTGTCAAAAGGTCGCACAGTTAATACAGAATAATACAAGGAAGTTATGCAACGTTTGCGTGAAGCAATACGGCTCAAACCATCGGAATTGTGGAAAAACAAATCGTGAATTCTGCATCACGATAATGCACTAGCTCACACATCAATGCTTCTTCGCGATTTTTTGGCTAAAAACAAAACCGTAATAATGCCTCAACCACTGTATTCACCAGATTTGGCTCCCTGCGATTTTTTTCTATTCCCAAAACTTTAGAAACTAATGAAAAAAAAGTGTTTGGTGGCAAAAAAAAAATTGATGAGATCAAGTCAGAATCGAAGAAAGAGCTGATGGCCATACCGAAAAGCGCATTTCAGAAGTGCTTCGAGGATTGAAAAAAGCGTTGGCACAAGTGTATTATATCCGAGGGGCATTACTTTGAAGCGACAAAGTTGATATTGATAAATAAATAAGCACTTTTCAAAAAAAATTAAAATTCACCTTTTATTTTGCACACCTCGTATGTAAAACAGACTGCACAGTTGGATTGGTTTAAAAGGTATAAAGTTTTCTTTTTTTTAATTCAAAATAGTAAGTGTAGTCGACAAGTTATTCTTCTTTTAAGAAATTCATTGATAAGTTAAGGTTTATTTTTAATGCAGAAATAACTCAAAAACATTTTTAATTTTTCCAAAAAAAAAGGTTAATTAAATTTTTTGATTTTAAAATTAAAAGATTAAAAAATTTCTGTTGAGAAATTTTGCTAACCGACCTGGGCACTAGCCCCGAATGCGCCTGGTATAAATCCAGCACTAACCGTTCCAACTATCACGAATAGCTTCATTTAGATGTGTGTATAAGTACGTGTATGTACATATATATATATATATATATATGTATATACTGCCTACTTCACGTACATACTTATGTACATATTTCACGTGGAAATGAGGCAAAAGAGACACAGTCAAAGGACTGCACTAATAATATTATTATTATTCACAGCGCTTTTCACTACACTTTTTCACGCTACTGAATTGGACGTTATGCATGTACAAGTATACATACATAGATATGTTTGTGTGTAAGTCAGTTTAATAGCATGCCGACACTCAATGAATTTGTTTGTATTTCCTATTTTTCTTCTCATCTAGTCCAAGCATTACCCAACCTTTTTATCATAGTTAAACAATGAATATAAAATGTGCGCGTCGCGGGCAGAAGTAGCCTGAGACGGCAACGAGTGAACCTACTACCGCTGGTAGCGCTGCTACTGACGCTTTTAAAACGTAAAACAGCCATTTACATTGTTGTAGGCGAATTTGTTTGCTGTAATGGGGAGTCAGCCATAAAATGCTCATAAAATTCTTTGAAAGTAATAAATTTTACTGATTTCTTATAGTCTCTGCCTATTGCGCTTGCAACTACGTACCTATTACCCACGACTCCGGGAACAATATGTAGCGAGTAGACAGAAGACTATAACGATGACGACGACGGCAAGCAGCAGCTGTAAAAATTACAGAAGTAGATGCAAGTGCGAGTCGAGTAAGAAATAGAAGTAAAGAGAAGTATTTTTACTAGAATAGGTGACAAAAGTGATAAGGGTATGATGAAAACGCCTTCCTGGCACAACTACATAAACCCTACGCTCATCATTGATTTTCTGTAGCATATAAATAAAAGTTTACTTGAGTTATTAATTAATAAAATGGCAAACAATGCAACAACAACACATACACACAGTACAGTAGTGATGATAACTTGATAAGTTGAATTAGGACAAACTGCTGGTAGCACAAAAGCAAATACAATAAGACGCTGTGGCAACGAGGTGAAGAAAACAAGTACTTATTGTAGTTATGAATTGTTTTATGTATGAGTAGGACGCTCACGATGCTGGTTGAGTTGACGTTGTCAAAGTGTGCAATCATCGCGAGATTTTTGCAAAGTTTTCTTTGTTTATTTGCACCGGTGATTGGCTACCAGCCGGTGTATACAAGGGACGTTATACACACGCATATAAAGGGTGTTTTTTATAGAGGTATAGAACTTTAAGTTGGCATTACTTTTCAAGATGGCGACCGATTTAACAGCTGTCAAGTGATTTATTCTCAGTTTGGTTTGCAATTCATCATGAATAGACTCACGCCTGAACAACGCTTGCAAATAGTGCAATTTTATTTCAAAAATAATGGTTCTGTGCGGAAAACCTATCGCGCACTACGTCTATTTAGCGATGAAGCGCACTTCCGGTTGAATGGCTACGTCAACAAACAAAACTGCCGCATTTGGAGTGAAGGTAATCCTCAAGTGTATGTTGAAACACCGTTACATCCAGAAAAACTGACTGTTTGGTGCGCTTTATGGGCTGGTGGAATCATTGGTCCGTACTTTTTCAAAAACGATGGTGGCCAGAACGTTACCGTCAATGGTGATCGGTATAGAGCCATGATTACCAACTTTTTCATTCCTGAATTGAATAACCATGATGTCCAGGAGATGTGGTTTCAACAAGACGGCGCAACATGTCACACAGCTCGTGCCACAATAGTTTTATTGAAAGACACGTTTGCTGACCGCCTAATTTCACGTTTTGGACCTGTGAATTGGCCTCCAAGATCTTGTGATTTAACACCGCTAGACTACTTTCTGTGGGGCTATGTAAAGTCATTGGTCTATGCGGATAAGCCACAAACGCTTGACCATTTGGACGACAACATTCGCCGTGTTATTGCCGATATACGGCCACAAAAGTTGGAAAAAGTCATCGAAAATTGGACGTCCAGATTGGACTACATCCTCGCCAGCCGTGGCGGTCATATGCCAGAAATCATATTTAAAATGTAATTCCACAAGATTATCTTTCGGATAAATAAAATTCATGTCAATAGAATAATCCATCGTTGTTTTATTGCAACTTAAAGTTCTATACCTCTATAAAAACACCCTTTATATGTACATACAATGCACGTACAGAAATATACCTTGTCCAATCTTAGTTAAGAGTTCGCAAAACAAATAAATGCTGAGGTAGCCGATCCAAGGCGAATGAAACTCTTAAAGGCAGTACTCTTTAAGTACTCTTAAGAAGTTAACAGTCAATAGTTTCAATAGTGATTTTGGTGCTTAGAAGCTCTAATACTTTTTTAATTTGGTGAAAATAGCGTAAAGGAAACGTTTTTTTATGACCATAAGAATTTAATAAGCGTTCTTTTTGTTTTAAAACCTTTTTGCCCCTGTTCAATTAAAAAATTTTATAATATAATTTTACTATGTTAATTATATTATTAAATTTTTTAATTGAACAGGGGCAAAAAGATTTACAACAAAAAGAACGTTTCCTTTACGCTATTTTCACGAAAAACGTGTAGTAGGACAATCAAGTTTGATTCCTTCGGCCTTGCTATGGGATTTTTCGGGAAATATGAAGAAAATGTTGCCCATTTTTATCTATCCACTTAACACACAGTTTCATTAAACATAGTTTTTGCAAAAGGTGGGCTTGTTATATTCTGGTTTCCTATTTCTAACATCTCATCTATAAGCCTATCTTGTTTTGTCCAGTGTTGTTTCGCACGACTTTCCAGCAAAGAAAGCATGTGTATTTGGTGTATTTGTTGTCCTAGTAGGAAGTTAACCATCTTTAGATCTACACAAAATCTTCTCTGCAAATTATTGTAAGTCCAGACAAATGTTTTTTTTAACATTAACAATAGAAAATCGACCAACTGTTTCCAATATCCATAGCACATTTTGAAAACAACTTGAGGCTACAATTTACTACTAAAAAAAAAAACGAAAAACAAGCACTTTTTAAGAAATCTGCTATGGGATTTTCTACTGTGTATTCCCGACAAACGTAACAAAACAACTTCTTTGCAATGAAGACATGATATCAAAATCTATCCATTTATAGAAAGGTTCTAATAGACTTGAAATCGTGCACCCGAGTGTACTAGATATAAGTAGTTTAATTGAGAATACTAAATGCTTTGAACATAATAATGAAACGTGATAGCAGATATACTTCGGATCTAACGATAGTGCATCAAAATGACTCTCCCAGCGCCAATTGGTACCGGAGTTAGACCCTTCGGCTAGCATTCCCACCTACCCTCCTACCGTTTCATACAAGATCCTTTCGTGTTCACTAATATTGAAACCGATCTCTTCAACTGCAGTTGTTCAAAATCAGATTGAATTGCTTAAGGGGTTAGGTGGGTTTGAAAATTAAAAAACAAAAAAAAAATTGGTTTTTATTGTCTTATTAAAATATACAAAAAATATTCTCCTAAAATTTCAAATCGATCGGAGTAAAATTCTAAGAGATAGAACCTTTGGAAGTTCCGCCCATCAGGCCATGTCCGTATTAATTTGAAACTTTAAACACGTTTATCTCAAAACTCTATTTTTTAAGGCGGTGGACATGATTTCTCAAAAAGTTATAAAGTGATATTGTTCAAATTTTGCACAGCTCTTTGTAATAACATTATTTAGTCACTGAACGAAGGATTTTTTTATTACAACTAATTTTTTCAAGCCGATGCTTGGCGAAAATTTGATCAAAAAATGTGTTTTTTTTTTGTCAAAGTCTGTCAAAAATTAAAATTTCAATTGTTTTCTTTTCCTTCGTCCCATAACGAGATTCATCCATGTACCAACGAAATATTTTTGATTTTTTGATTTTAAATGAATCAATAATGAGTTATGCTGTCCATGGCAAGAGCATTTTCTTTTGAGACGTCAAGGGTGATGAGGTACCAACGGATGAGTTTTCGGAATCTTTAAATAAAAATTTCACAAAATACTATTTAAATATATATCTTTGATATGGTAAATTGTTTGAATAAAATACATGATTGTATATACCCCCTAATCGTCTACAATAACTCGGAAAATAGAATATTTCACTTAATATATCAAATTGGTAACTCTTTACTTTGCATTAAAAATTTATACAAAAAAATTTAGCTATGAACACCAAGGTTTATAGAATAGAAAGTTACGGCAACTGCTGACGTCAGCGAACCATTTTTGTCATATTTATAGTGGGCGTGTCTTCATATATATTTATATTATTAGATTAACTAGATTACTACTTTTTCTACAAAATCACATCTTTCGTTCTAATATTCCAGAATACGTTAATATTTATAAATTACTCTTGCAATTTTTTTTCAAATTTTTTTACATAATAACCCACTGTACACTTTTTCATCGCTTCGAATTTTTAAACACGGTTTTGTAACAAGATATAGATAAACCAAAGCCCTAAGACTTTGTATCTCTAGATGCCTGTATATCGAGCAGTTCGAGTACTCGATCATTGCTGAACTTCTCAGGAAGAACAAAAATTTTCCAATTTTGTCTGGCGTTTCAATAATTTTTATACTTTGCATACATAAATTTATAATTACTAATAAAAATTTCTGGGAAAAGGGGCAAATTTTTTGTCAAAACACTAAAAAGAAAAATTTTGAGTAATGAGCGGTGGGTAAGTGTGTGAGGGCTCGTTGCACTACTTTGATATATGCTTGTGTACAATAAGATTGGACGACTAAAAGTAGATCGCAACCATAAAGTTCGGTATGCACCTCTAGCGAAAAAAAAAACTCTTATATTTCGTGAATGGAAAAATATAGTAAGCACGAAAATTTGACAGACGATTTTCTATTTTGAACAGCTCTTTACAAAGGAAGAAGATATGCAAACGTAAATAAACAAAACGAAAAAGATGAGTAGAGCGCGGTAAATATTTATCCCTTATTATGTATTCTTACCTTTTCCATGGATAAAAATAAATAAAAGATAGGGAATTTGATGAAAAAACTAAAAACATTACATAAATTGCTTTATTAGCTTGCTTTAATACATTTGAAAATTAGTCTTCCTTTTGTTTCTCGCGAAATATATATAAGACTATTTATTTCCCTAGGAAACCTGTGTTGCCGGGCTTTCGTATTTGTTTAAAAACTTTAAAAATAGGCAGTAGAAAATGAAATTTTTTTCGATCATCGTTTTTTGCACTTTCTTTTATATGGAGTTTTTGGTTTTCGTAAAAGCTGCATACCGAACTTAAGAATGTAATGGAGTCGTAAAACTCGACTGCATACTAACATTAGACAGCGAGCTACGAATGATCTATCATTTTTAAAATCATTTCAAATTAAGCTAATATCGATCTGTTGGTTCGAGATACCTTTCCCTGAGAAAAGTATAGTATATGTTAATCTAGACAAAAAAAAAATCTACTTACTAAATTTCAAGCAAATCGAACTTGCTCCCTAATCAATTAACCGCATTCGTTTGCTTCAACCAAATCGAACCATAAAATTATTTGTCTCAATAAAATCGATATTTGGCCTACTTCCTGAAAAGAAATATTAATTTCAAGTGGATTGAGCCATAAGCTCGATTTTTTTAAACGATTCTAGATACATTTCTCGGAAGAAACAGTGTTGATTTAGGCAAAAAGTTACTCTTGCATCAAATTTCAAGTAAATCGAACAACAAGTAAGATTTTTTTTTAGTATTTACGAGGGTTGCATTATATATTTCAGGATTTGAGAACAAAAATAAATATTAATACTCGAAAATCGCTTTATTGTTTTTCAAAATATTCTCCATTAAGATCTATATACTTTTATATTCGCTTGAACCAATTGCTGAAGCACTTTTGCCACTCTGATTGAGATATCTCCGAAACATGCGTTTTGAACGCATCAACCGCAACTTCAGATGTCTGAAAAACATTGTTCTCTCAGTTTGTTTTCTACGTACGGGAATAAAAAGAAGTTATTCGACGCCAAGTTAGGACTATACGGTGGATGACTCATCAAATCGGTGTTTTGAGTGCTGAAAAATTCAGTTGTTTCAGTCGAAATTTGAGAGCTCCCATTGTCGTGGTGAAGAGTGATCCGTCTTTGGCGGTTGGTTTTCAAGATTTCTTGATTTCAGGCGCGTAAATACACTATTTATCACCAGTTACCATGATATAGTTGCGTTTCGAAGTACCACATCGTATTTTTTTTACATTTCGCTTGACCAATGGATGCTAGGCTTTTTTTAGCGATTGGCAAATTGTGTTCTTGCAATACTGAATGTATGTTAGATTTCACTAATGCTTAGGTCACCTTAGGTTGCATGACGATTTTGTAATATCAGTTTGCGCACAGCATCAATAGCTTCCACAAGACCAACTGTTTTTGGACGACTCTTACGAAAATCGTCTAAGATCGGTCTACAACCTCGATGGAATGAACCATACCATCGGTAAACACTGGACATTGATGAAGCTTCATCATCAAAAAAAGAATACAGAAGTTCATTGATGCACTATATCCACGTCGAAAGTTATAAAAAATAATCGCGCGAAAATGTTGGCGACTTAATTCCTTCTATGGCGGAAATGAATATTTCAAGTTACCGTAAACGACACAAATAGCGCTCGTATGTCAAAATATTCTAAGTATGCATAACACCAAAAATGTCAAACTTTACGATAAAGTTATCAGATTCCAGATTGCAACACTAGGGTTGCCAAATCGCGAAATACAAAATGCAACCTTCGTGTCGGTCACAAGGCCACTTCCCAGAAGATAAAGTGGTTCTCAACTTAATTTACGCAAAAATCTATGTACCTTTGCGCCGAATTTCAAATAAATCGAACAATATTTAAGATTTTTTGAAATAGAAAACTTCACATTAGCACAGGCTGAGTGGTTTCGGATTCTATAAGCGTTATATATGTAAACATATCCACATACAACCTCTTTTATATACATATGTAGATTTTCAAGCAAAACTGAGCTGACAGTAGCTGCTTATTGATTGTTAAATAAAATTTCCATGTAAATGGGCACGTGCAAGTTCATTTAACCAAATACAGTTTGAAAAGTAGGAAAAAGAAACGGTCCAGAAATCTTCTAGTTAATCATTAGCAAACAGAATACATACTTTCTTATATCCCAGATTTACAAACAAACGTACAAAGTACGTATGGCTATGTGGCAGTGAATGCTCATGCATTTGCTTAAGAGCGAACAGACAAGACAAAGCCGTCCGTCAGTTCGTCAACCAAGTAGAAACGGTAATTACCAGCATCAATTTCATTTAATAACAGATTCTTTTCTTATTCTCATTTCCCATTTTCTGTGTTGGTTGGATGGTTGGCACTGTGTTGTCGTGTGCTAGCATTTTTACTTACTTACATACGCATGTACATACAAACATACAAATATATATATATAAATATATAGAAGTAAATATTTCTTTTGCCAACTGACTTTAGAATTTGAGACGGTGTGGATTCCCCATGTTGGAAAAAATGCGTTTCTTATTTGGTATACTCGTATGCATATACTACATATACATATGTATGTACTACATACATAAAAGGTCAACTGGAAAGTCCCCGGCCTGATGCATAGATGGCGCTACAAGAATTAAATCCATATGATTTTTAGTTAGCCCTAACCTTCAAAAGACTCGTGTATATATTTGACAGCTGTCAGATCATTAGTCTGTGAATATAGTATTTTGAGTGTGGCAATTTTTGTTATTGTGAAATTTTGGATAATTAAGGAATTTCGGGTGACGATATAATACCGCTTTTTGAAGGGAAAAATACAGTTGAAGCAAATACTTGGCTTGATGACTAGTTTCCGGACACTGCCCCAGGAAAATCAACCATCAAGAATTGGAATGCTAAGTTTAGACATGGGGAAATGAGCACCAAAGACGGTGAACGAAGTGGGCGCCCAAGAGCGGTTGTTACCAACGAAAACATCAAAAAATCCACAAAATGATTTTGAATGTCCGTAAATTGAAATTGAATCAAATAGTAGACACTCTAAAAATATCAACTGAACATGATGTACACATTCATGAATATTTGGATATGAGAAAGCTCTATGCAAAGCGGGTACCGTGCGAGCTCACTTTTAACCAAAACCAACGACGAGTTGATGATTGATAAGTAACAATGGATGAAACATAAGTTTCAGCTGAAGTCCAATCGACAGTCATCCGAGTGGACTGCACACGATGAATCCGCTCCAAAGCGTGAAATAACACAACAGTCGGCTGGCAAGGTTATGACGTCTATATTTTGAGATGCACATGGAATAATTTTCATTGACTACCATGAAAAAATAAGGACCATCAACAGCGGCTATTATATAGCGTTACTGGACCGTTGGAAGAAAAACGGCCGCATTTGAAGAAAAAGAAACTGATGTTTCACCGAGACAATTCACCGTGTCTCAAGTCAGTGAAATCGATGACAAAAATCCATGAATTGGACTTCGAATTGCTTCCGCATCCACCGTTTCCTCGAGATCTGGTTTCCGACGACTATTTCTTGTCCTCAGATTTCAAAAGAATGCTCGTTGGGAAGAAATTTTCGTCGAATAAAGAGGTGATCGCCGAAACTGAGGCCTATTTTGAAGCAAAGGACAAAACATATTACAAAAATGGTATCGAATAATTAGAGAGTCGCTATAATCAGTGTATCATTCTTGAAGAGAACTATGTTAAACAAACAAAAAATTTATTTTTCCAAAAAGAAACTGTGTTTTACTATGGTAGGCTGGGAACTTTTCAATTGACCTGTTATACATCTATGTATGTATGTTTATTTACATTGGAACCGCTTGTTGTTCTTGTTTTAGTAAATCACTATTGTTGGCGCTCCTCTATTAATTCCATCTTAACACCGCTGTTTCCGTCAACCAATCTTGGCCTACGCTTTTGCATATTTTTTCTTTTGAAACTCCATACACACGTAAAAATGAAATGAAAGACAGCATAAACAGCAGCACAGAGTAATGTGTAATAATAATGGCGAAACGGTTGACGTTACTGCATTGCTATTTAGTTTTACAACAACAACAAAAGAAAAATAACAGCGGGCAACAAGCAAAATCAGCTTAAGCTTCGGCCGCAGTTATGAAGGTGAACCACCAACACTTTAACAATTTATTTAGTAAAGTTGTTGCTATAGTTTTTATATTTTTATTTCTGGTTTTTTTGCGTTTTTTTCTAACTAAACAAATAAGGTAGTGCAGCTTAGCTAGCCAGCCGCGTACACATAAATAGAAACGCATAATTTTGCCATTTAAAATAGGTAATAAACAGCCACGCGCACCCGTGCATGCCGACAAACAGACGCAAGCGCATATATTTTTAAGTACATGCATTTGTATATTTTAATGCATGAAACTTACATACGCACAAATGTGTAAATGAAAATATGTAATTAGGTATATGTGAAATGTAATTTTAGGAGTCACTGTTGTATATTTGTTTGTATGTTTGCTGAATATTTAGCTAAATGTGATATGCGCTCTAAGGTAAGTAAGTTATTATTAATAAAAAAATACATACATATATGTCGTGATATGTGCATTTAGACACATACATATGCTATGTATGTATGTTAATAACTGGAATTGCTTGAGTAAAAGAAAAAAACAAATAACAAAAATAAATAAAATAGACTATACAAAACGATTTGAAAACAAATAATGCACTTGGATTTATTTTTCATTGCCAAACAGTTTGTAAATACTTATTTTCATTATTTTTAACTCTGATGCCGTAGACATACGGATTTTCTTACAGCATACATATTTATTCAGTTTTAATGCTAATGTAATATTCTAAGTACATCTGTTGAGCATTTCAATCACAAATATTAGCGTAAAATAAAAAGCTGTCTTCGACCATGCCGAAGTCTTTATACCTTTCATGTGTCAATATTGAGTTAAGTTCATTTCTGTAGAACACAAAATTTCATGCTTTTAAATGCTTTTTTGTCGGATTTTTGGCCCACAAATTTCAAATCAGAAAAATCGGTCGTACATATGTGATAGTGGATCGATCTGGACGGTTCCGACAAATGTTGTTTCAACGTGTACGTGCATTTGCCTACCAAGTTTGATTGAAATATCTCAACAATTGAGGGGCTAGTTTACATTCAAACAGACAGACGGACAGACAGACATATCTAAATCAACTTAATTCGTGATTATGATACGATCGGTATAAAATTTGGTGGATCTATCTTTTCTCCTTCTGGTAAAGTCTACCATTATTTTCGAAATAAACTTGCATTATTTGCAAGCGTTGTTCAGGCGTGAGTATATTCATGATGAATTGCCAAACCAAACTGAGAATAAATCACTTGACAGCTGTTAAATCGGTCGCCATCTTGAAAAGTAATGCCAACTTAAAGTTCTATACCTCTATAAAAAAACACCCTATATTTTCCGTATATAATTTAGATACGTAAGTAAAATTTAGCAATAAAAATTAATTTGGACGAATCTTTTAAAATGAGGTTTAGATAAATATAATTTCATTTGAATCTTTTAAGAAGAATTTTAACATGGCTTCATTCCAAGTGTAACGACTCACTGTATCTTTTTCTATGCTGATCAATGTGCTGAAACAAACATTGTGACTCTTCGAGGCACGAAAAAAAAGTTCTGAAATTTTGAAACAAGTGCGTTGGATATTAATTGAAGCAAGACTTTTCAAACTATCTCCCTTCGTTGTAAAACTCAAGTAGGATTTTAAGCGACGAGGCGTGTTAACGGGCAAAATCGTTATGATTCGAAGAATTTGGTGGGCATTGGGGAAGGCATCCTTTTGGCAATTATCTAGGGTTTCAAGCGGACTTTGAATATCTGTATCTTCAATTCTTCCCCTTTAATTTTGAACTTCATTTATCCATGTTTCCGGAAAGATACCTTGCAAAATTGGAACATACGATTGGAAAAGAGCTTTAGAAGACGTTTTAATGAAATATGGTATTATTTTGAGGAAAATGCAAACGAAATTTGCCTCTCATGTCCCAATGCTCGAAAAATCGATCCAACAGATACATAGTGAACTAAAATTGTTTGAAGAGAGTTCGATGTTGCAATGATTTGCATCTTCTCGTTGTATTATTGTATAAAGTTGGCATTTGCTGCATGAATCTGCTTTTACCAATGTTTAACAAAAACACAGGAATAATAACAATAACCACAATTCCCAGGCACAAAAATTTATTCATACAGTTTGCAATACTGTAATGAATAATCCTTATACTATTAAGCACACTTTATTAGAAACTAGCGACATTTGGGGCACTGCTGAATCCATTAATATTCAAATTATGCTAAAACACAAAAGTTTTGTACAAAATATTTAAAAAAAAATAATTTTTCATAAGAAAAAATTTCAATGCAGGACAAAACTAATTCGCATTTGTCCACGGAGAGGATTTCGACCTTCAACGTTTGAACCTTGGAACAAATCACTATTAAGAATACATAAGATTTTCTATCAATGAAACATATCTCTAGTTTATTGTTTTGTATTTAGAGAATAAATAGGGTGTAACTGCCATAATTGGATACTTTTCTGAGATAAGGTTCTATAATTTAACTATAAACCTTTTGTTAGTAGGGAATGATATGAAAAACCGATGGAAATTTTTTGCCAAAATCATAAACTATATCGAAAGCTTGAGCCACATCAAGAGATATTGCTTAGCAATACTCTTTCAAATTAAACTCTTCCCACACTTTTGGAAAATATGCAGGTTTAAAGATGGCATTAATGAGTTGAGACAAGAAACTTAGAGCAATATTTGATAGTTCTGTTAGCATTTGTGGTGTTATATGGTCGCAACCCGGCGACTTTTACATAATCAACAGATAAAGTTGTACTAACTTCGGCTATGGTCCTTAAGGCATAGTGAGATAAAGATGGAATGGAGAAATTAGTCATTGCTGCATTAGGTTAGAATACTTCACTTAGGTGATTTTCAAAATATTTTTCGTTTACTTCTCCGGAACGGATCCAAATACCGGTTCTCTGTCTGAGCGGTCTCTCAATTTCTACTGAAGGCTGAAATTTTTTTTCGGCCTTCTATTGAGAAGAGTTCGACGTCAAATTAAAATTAAATCATTTTAAGTGCGTCTCTTTTCCACATCTTAAAGCTTATCTCAGTTTATGTCTACGTTTTTTGACTATAAAGTGCTGAGTTTGACTATTGGTGTTTCGTATTGTACTTTGGTGACTCTCTGAGGATTTTGATGTTGCTGCAGTGTCCGATATTAAGAACAAATAGTTGAATAATTTAATATTGTTCTCTAATCCTCATTAACCCACAAAAGACGCAGTTTTTTCTCTTAAGAAACGAGACTGCATATCACTGAATCTGCAAAATACTTGAGACTCATTTTGGACAATAAATTAAGATTACCAGAGAACTTGGAGCAACGGATACGAAAAGCATTTATTGCTCTTTATATAAGTAGTATATTAAGAAAGTTTCGTCTACCAGAAAGGACGGATTACAGCATAACTTTCACTGACTTTACGAACGACTACAAGGTGGTTATGGTGGATAGGAACCAATGAGACAAGGTTATTTCAGCATATAAAAACTCTACCCACTAAGCAATAGGGACAAAAGGGGAATCTAGTAAAGGAAACTTGGGACTAGTACGTCCTTTCGGCTACCGGATCACTTTAATGTAGATATTTCAAGCGGAACTTGCGGCCATACATGAGGCTGTTAGTCGTCTATATCTAATGGTACTCTCGATGAATTGTATCTTTATCTTCAGGCAACACCAAGAGCACTGGAAACGGTCTCAATAAAATCAGAAACGATAAAGAAGTAGGCTAAGCACTTCTCTCTGAGCCTGGTATGGTTGGCAGGACACAGTAACATACCAATTAACAAGACGGCGGACGAGCCTGCGAGGAAGAGCACTTCCCTTCCACTTGCGCCGTCATGGAAGATTCTAAGCATGCCGCTCTTCACTTGTAATCTCACTATAAGGAGCGAATTCATCGCATATGCCAACTAAAAATTGAAGAGTTTCAATTGTTGCAATATTTTTAGGCTAATGTTGCCAACAAGGAAACAAAAAGATCGACAGAGCTTATCTCGCTAAAAAGAAATGATATGTCTAACATGCATTATGAATTCAATGATTTTGATTTACTTTTATACTTTATTTGTATATAACAGAATTTTTCTCAAAGTCAAAAAAAAAATTTTTTTATAAAAATTATTCTTGAGACGACTTCTTGTCCATATCCATACATAATATTTTCAAACGATAAATATGGGGTAGCAGAGTCATAGAATTAAACCGATTCGATTCATAAAGCTGGCTTGGTCGTATATACTAAGCCCCCTAACTCATATTATCAATTACTGCAGCACCACATCATGTTTCCCAAGCCCTGTCGCCAAGAATAAACGGGCATGTTCTCCCTGTGATTTTCGTCCGATTAGTGTTTTACCTGCTTAATCAAAAATATTTGAGTCCCCAATATTTGAGCAAATTACCCATCATATATATAAAAAAAAATATTTACTTCCCTCTTTCCAATCAGGCTTTAGATGACTTACAAATTTCCTATGATAAAGGTGATTTATCTCTACTGCGATTATTGTTCTTTTCCAAAGCATTTGACTCCGTTGATCACACAGTGCTCTGTTCAAAGCTCACATTCTATTTTGGTTTTGGCAAAAATCATATATCCCTTATGAAAAGTTATTTATCATACAGAGTCCAGCGTGTGAAAATTGGATCAGTAGCCTCACTGGCATAGACCCTGACCCGTGATGTTCGTCAAGGATCCATCTATCTTTCTATCCTAACTTCTGTCTCGCGATGGACCACTAATAACGGCTTCTGTTATTGTTATTAACACTACCCTAACCTCGATCACAGTAACTCCGTCATGGACAAAGTATATAGTACCCTAAGATATTTAAAGCAGTCCGCACCACTTACCCTATCTCTTATCAAACAAATGCTTGCACGCCAATTAATCTTAGCTATTTCCACCTATGCTGAGTTGGTATACAGCAAGTTCGACTCCTCTTCTCATAAAATTGATCTCCCATTTCAAAATATTACGCGCTATTTTTACGGAATTTGGAAATTTGACTATATATCTGGTTGGACGTCTAGTTTAGTAGGTTGTGAAATTTCTGATTACTTAAAAGTCAGAAACTGTATCTTTGTTTTTAAACTATTGAGCTCAAAAGAGCCAGATTACGTCTATGATAAACTGATATTTCTAAAATCTGAGTGTTCTTATGATCTAATTGTGACTGTCTTTAAATTTGCCAACTCCATAAGACTGTTTTTCGTCAATACTATTCGAATTTGAAATTCTATACCTACTACCCTTAGAAGCAAAATCAACAAAAGGAAATTCAAAGCTGCTACTCATAGTTATTTCTCTAAAAATTGATGAACCATCTATATGTTTTATGTATTATCTCTGTTTAATTTAATGTACTATATGCGTTTATATATATTTTTGTTATGCTGATTTTAGTATATAGATAAATATTATCTTTAACGTTATTTTACTATAAAAGACTAAATTTCATTGTACTAATGAAAACCCGAAATAATTGAGAAATTAAATTTTTTATATATTATTTTAGCTGCCTTTTACTCATATTTTCACTCCGAAATGTAGACTATATTTTTTTCCATTTTTGCAAATAATTGCGTGTATGCATAACTGTTGCCTACAATTAGCCACTAGATTGAATAAAATGATGCCTCGCCAATTAAAATGTTATAGCGTAGACTAGATTTTACTCGGAACTTCGCATAGAATTGAAAAATTATTTAAATTTTTTAACGATATTTTTTTATTATCAGATCTAAATTATTATGTTAAAAAAATCTGAAAAATCCTTTCTTATCGAATGCCTAGGTTAAACGTCATCCAATTCTGAGGAAAATTTAAACGCACATTAACCTCGGGGGAAAAACAAACCCAAAGAAGAAGACATTGAACGCTAAAATTCACTTCAAGAAAGAAGTAAACCTTATAGCCTACATTAGAAATGGCTTATACAAATGTGTGTAGAGAACTAAAGAGGCGAACTTGTGTCAAGAGCGGAATAGCTTTTGAATTATAAGCAATTTACCCGTCAAATGTTTCTTATTTCATAACTTTTTTTCAAAATTGCAATCAACTTCTTTGATGACACAAAATTTAGTTGAAAAGCCGACACACAAAAATCATTGCTAAGAACTTGGTCAAAAGCAAAGTAAGTAAAGGAAGGAAGCCACTACATATCTCCTTAAATTCTTATGGCATCTAAGCCATTTAGGAAATTTCTTTGTAACTTTGAGGATTTTTCGTTTGCCTACTATTCATTCGTAAACCCTCCTTTAATTAACTTATCAATAGTACGGATTCCTACATAGTAATATAATAGTAGTACTGTAGTTGTTGTACGGCATTCGGTATTAAACTTTGACTCACCTCAATTTTATTTTACTACAAAACGAATGCTGGTCTTTCTCAGCTGCTGCTGTGAATTTTACAGATTTAAAAAAAAATTTTTTTTGTTATTGTTGTTATAAGCTCGCACAGCTTTTCGTATTCTCAATTCGTTGATTTGTTTGATGCTGTTACTGCTAGTTGCTGTTGCCGCTGTTGTTATTACTATTGCTTTTGCTGTTACCACTTTAATATATGTATAGATGTATGTATGTATGCGGTTTATGTATGTTAGTACGACCGAAAGCTACCGCAACTAAGAAACCTGTTTTTCACAATTCTTCTTCTATTCACTTTTCGCATACACTCACTCAAGCTTACATATGCACACACGTACACACTTATTTTAAACACAATTTGTATACACACTTGCACACACACATACACACACGCGCGCGGCACACACAAATTTCGCACTTTTTCTTACTGCTTCTACCAGTGATATTTTTGCTTCTCCTTATTCTCACTTCAATTTGACTTCTTACAATTTTCAAGATTCCAATTGAATTCAAAGAATTGAATCTTTTGCGTTATTTTTCCGTTTTTCTGTTTCGTGATTGTACGTTTTCTTATTTCACGTTTTTTTTATTTTTGTTGGCTCAACCCGAAAAAAAAACACCACCATAAAAATATCTTTGATTTTCTTATACACTCACATATACATATATGTATGTAGTTACATATAGAGCCTTTTCCTACGAGTACTATCGTAAAATTTTTTCACACGCACATATCGACTACGGATTGGCTTGGCAAATCCAATATGAACAAAAGCGGTCTCTTGCTCTATGAGTTTGAATTTACTTGGCTTTTAAATAAATTTTTCACTTTTTAGTATTTTATTTTTATTGATACAACTACAATAAAAAATTGTATACTTATTTCAAATGGAACAAATAGTGATTATAATTCGTGAACGTCACGTTCCCCCCGTTAATAATTAACAAACACCAAACGACCGTTCCACGTCGAGTCTATCCGATGACTACTGGTATCCAACTCAAACAGACTGTCCGTTGTACAAACACAAGCTTTGTAAAGGCCAAAAGATACAATATAAATGTTTCTAAAGTTTCATCTCATCAAAGCCTGCGCGCTCACTCATTTACTTACATATGTACATACATACTATGTATGCACGCTCTCGCACTCTCTCATAACACCAAATAGTTATAATATTGTTAAATATTCGCCAAGGTGGTTGAGAACGAAAGCCAAAGCATAGAAAAACCGTAAACAACTTTTGGCCAAGAGTAGCTTACACTCATGACTAATTTTAATATGGCGAGAAGACACAAACAAACCATACCATAAAGTAGTTAGTAGTAATTGTGAATAAAAAAGTTGTCCTTATATTTATGTTATTAACGGTTTTAATTATTACATTCAAGAGCGCAGATTTTACTATTTAATAATTTATTAATATTTATTTGATAACTCACACATTACTTTCATTTATTGTCACATATAGCATATACACATATCCTTTGTATTTGAATGTATGTATATTTAGTTATCTTATTTAACAACAATTGAAGTTTCAAGTGGCTCTAGCACCAGTTGCACCACTACATACCCACCCACGCCACCAAACATAAAAGTCATTGATTCGGCCGGTAACAGCTGGTTAGTATGTAATGTTCGTTTATTTCATTTCCGATTGTATACTTTTCAATTGTGAATGGTGCATGATTGTTGCCATTTTAATAATTATGTTAGCAGGGTTGCTGCGGTAAGAAATATATTTGTAACGGCTTTACGTGGTGTTAATACGTAGGGTATTTTCTAATTTGTTAGGTTTTTCAAAGTCCGATTAACATAACCGTCAGCACACTCTACATAAACTTCAAAAATGTCTTAATATGCATTTGCAAAGGGAAATTTTTGCAGGTAAATTAATTACAAAAAGACAACTAGAGTAGGTATGCTAGTGAACGGGCGCCACCTAATAACCGACAGTTGCTAAAGTTTTTTTTTATAAAAATACGAAAACTTAACAATTTTATATCAAAAATAAATACCGTCGAAGCAGAAATTCATTTTTTGTTTGTTTAAATGAATGCAAAATCTGAAATATATTTTTTTAAGGGAAGAAAAAATTTTAAATAAAGATTTATGTTTATTATCCTTAGAAATAGATCCGATAGTGCTTATTTTGATCGAGAACTAAAGTGTACTTAATTCAGAATTTCTGTAAAAAATATGTCTTTTTTATAAATTCAACTGCCCGTTTAATGAAATAAAAATAAAGCTGATTTTCAATGCACGGTAACTGAAAATGCACATGAAAAATATTTCTTTCGCTTGGTACGTTGTTTCATAATTCGGTACGTTATATTTAATTTAAATTTATATTAAAACGATTCAAAAATAAGGTAGCGCAAAAAATAAAATTCTTAGGAGTTCAAAATAACACAAGATGGTTTAGAGAAAATATATCAAAGTTTTCTTGTAAGTTGAGTCCAAAATCATAAACACTGTAAAACAGGGTTATTCATTTTGAGGTTTCCAAAATAAACGTTAATGAAATGCATTTAAAATAATTTTTTTCATAAAATTTCTCTTTTTATAAATTTGTTTTTTGGCATTATATTTGAAAACAGTACATTATTCTAATGACCGCCTCATGAATCTTTGCAAACTTCGATCCGTTTGAGAAAATTTTCGAACACCTTTTGGCACATTTTGGGCGGCATCTCCCATACCTTGGCGAATGTTGGTTTTCGATTGCTCAAGAGTTAAAGGTTTATCTGCATAAATACAGTCTTTCGCGTAGCCTCACAAAAAAACTCCAACGGTGTCAACGGTGTGGCTCCATCTTGTTGGCACCAAATATTGTCCAAATCGTGTTCTTTAATTGCAGGTCAAAAAAATCGCTTATTATACGACCATAACGCTCCAAATCGACAGTGACAGTCTCGTCGTTATCATTTTCAAAGAAGTAATGTCCAATCATACCTCCGGACCAAAGAGCGCACCAGACAGTAAGTTTTTTTTTCGGTGTAATGGCCTCTCTTCAATTATTTGAGGATTCTCTGAACCCCAAATGTGACAATTTTGCTTATTTAAGTATCCATCGAATGATAAATGTTCCCCGTCGCTGAAGAATATTTCGTTGGAAAAACCACGGCTCACTGCTTGTTGCCCAAGCACACAATCGATACAACTACGGCGTTGTAAATGGTCAGCTGGCTTCAGTTGTTGTATGAGCTGGATTTTCTATGGATGCAGGTGTAAATCCGAATGAAAAATACGCCATAATGTGCCGTAAGAAAGTCCCAGCTCTTGAATGTCACGAATTATACACATTCGGGCCTTCGGTAATATTTTCGCTTACAGCAGTGACATTTAAGGTGAAACGAGCAAAACGAAAGTGCACAGACCTTACAATATCTGCAACCGACCCACTCGCTTCAAATTTCTTTAAAATTTTAGCAATTGCTTGAGTAGTTGGACGATTACGTGCACCATAATCTCATCTTAAAGCACGAATCACCATTTTTATAGTAGGTTCCAACAATTTTAGCGTATTCTGCGGTTGTTAAGCGATCCATTTTCATAAATTACTGACTTTTAACTAAAACAGAACATGTTTTGTTAGACAGTTAATTTCGACAGACGCCAAAATACAGCGTGGAATAACCGTTAGTAGACTGCTAACCCGATTGGTAGCTTACATACAAATATCTGAGGTACTACTTCCTATTTTAGGAAAAAGAAAAAGCTAAGTGGCTACTTCTCCTCTATTGTACATTAGATAAGGTATTTAGAAGCGGAGAAGAACTCTCTCTGGGAAGATCGTGGGAAGATGCTACTCTCCGCCTATACGAATATATTATTTTGGCGAAAATTCGAAACAAATGTCAGATGAAAGAGAGAGAGAGAGAGACTGATAACTAGCATGTTCTATAGCATCATAATCGATAATGTCCATTTCGATCTTTTCAGGCGTTAATACGAAAAATCTGTGCGAAGCAAACACTGCTGCCAAGATATAACAATAGGCCGCAGCAGCATAATTATAAAAAATAAATATCTAAATGCAATCTCAGCAAGCCTGTCAATGCCCCTCGAGGAGATATATTCCTGACATGAAAACAAAAGCCCCTGATTAAAATTCATCAACCGAGCATTGCTTCAGCGGTTATGGTCGTATGATATATTTATGTATATATATATATATATATATATATATATATATATATATATATATATATTGTAAGGTTTTTCGTGGCTACCCTCGATGATTTCCCAAATCCTTCTTGTCTGATCATTGGATTGCTAAATAAAACTCCCGAGATTTGTTCGTTTGGCCTCTTAATCGTCAGGAATTTACTCAACGTTTATTTAGTATTCAATAATTACAATTCTTTTCTATACCCAATGACTTATTTTACAATTCTTTATGACACACAATCATTCTCTGCTTCACATAGCTTATCCGTTTCTAAAACACACAGCAATGTTAACTCCACTGCGTCTTCTACTAGTCTCTTCTTGTGATATCGGCTGCCACTCTTTTTATACCTGAAGATGATTCAAACATTCTGTCGCGCTCAAGAATAGGTTGATTATTCGTTTCCCTGCGGTAGGTGCAGCCGCTCCGTTAATCGTTAACGACGTTTGTTTGTCCTTGGTACGGGTAATTTGTATCGTACTGCCGCTTCTTTTGTCTGCCCTTTCTACGGAGAAATTTTAAGTTAGCCGACCCTGCATTGACTAAATCTTGTGATAGAGGGTGTTTCCTTATAATTACAAAAATCGAATGTGAAATACGGTTGATTTCTCTCTAGAATTACATAAAGAAGCCTATATCAATCACCTTGGATGTCACTTTTCTAATTGTTGAATAACATAAATCAATATATGTATTTTGTGCATAAATAATGCTTAAACCCATAGGCACATCACGATTCATTTATTTGGAACTCCTCTACAGTGCGAAGAGTCATGCAGCCTAATTTGGAAAGTGGAAACCATAACATTTTTTTTCAACTTTGTAATCAATTGCAACTCATTTATTAAATAATTGCTATCACGAATTTATTTGTATTTGTCGTTCTCCTTTCTGGTTTTCGCATTTTGTTTCATTTTTTATTAAGCTGTGCTGCCACCTTTTCTCCATATTAATAAAAAGGAAACGTCAGCCAACAACAATCGTTATAATTGAGTTACAGAATCACCCAACCGTTTGTGCAAGCGACAAAATTCGTTAGTTAACAACTCGATAAATCGTATCGATAAAAATTAATGAATTCACTTAATTGTCAAGCAGCGTTACTGAAAAGTAGAGTATTGAAAATGCGTAAGCATTGTTATACATTTTTTGTTTATTTTATTTTTAAGTCTTTTAGACCTACATATAATCGATTAAATATGATCTGAAGAGATTTGTAAAATGAATTAATTTAGTTACCTAAGTTTAAAATAATTAAATTAGGCACTAAATGTGTGTAACAATGTTGGCATCAGCAATTCTTAAAAATGTGTATGTAAACTATCACAGTTTGCTATTAGCGATGGTAACTCATTCTACATTTTTAAACCTTTTTCAAACAGATTTTGTTTAAAATTTTATTTTTGACAAAATGATAGCTTAATATTATGTATGTATTTATTTATATCTTATAACAGGAGACTAACTACACGTCCTTTTCATGAAACTAATTTTTATTCATGGAAATTATCATATAATTTATTTATTTTTTCTTTTGGTCCTTTCGCATTTTTTTATTTTAATTTTTCATCACGGACCAACAGACGGATATTACCGAATTCTATTGCTGTTTTAATATCGTTTAAGGGGACTACAGACGGGTAAACAAATATATGTATGCAATCTGCTTAAATTTAAACGGATTGCTACATCTGTATGGCCGCTTATAAACACATTGCAATTATTGCCATCGGTTTTGTGTGTGTAGCGATGTTCGTGTATTTTTGAAATTTCATTTTTTGTTGTTGTTGTAGCCGCAGAAAATTCTCCAAATGTGGCTTCGGGGAATATTGCGGGAGTGACAGTCCTTGGCCGGATAAAAATCCGGGTCGTTCCCGTATAAAGACCCGACCGTCGCGGGAACTATGGATTTTAGTGGCTCTTACGACAGCCATGCCTTACCGCGGGTAAATTCTTGAACCCCTAACCCGCAGGGGATTAATTTCGTCGAGTTAATGTCGGCGGAAAAGTTATAACCACTGAAAACTTCGAAAAAGTTTTGTTGGTTGTGAGTTTTTAAAATTTTTTTCACTCTTCTCGAATTCCTTATTTTAGTTTCCAATTAAATAAAAAAAATTAAATAAATTATTTCCGTCAGAAACAAAAAAAATATAATAATAATAATTTTAAATATACAATCTTAAAATTAAACAATTATTCATACGAAAAAAAAAATGGATTTATAACGCAGCCATTTTGCATTTCCAATAAAAAATTTCATTTCTTTATTTTTAGTTTTGATATTATTTGGCATTTCTTCTAATGTAAGCAAACGACAAAGAAACTAACCTTAAACGGATTGGATCAGTGGTTGTACTTTATGAATAATTTTATCTTGCCCCTATCAACCAGCAAAGCATTCATAAAACAGCTTTTTCGATAGTACGTCGTTAATCGTCAAACGATATATAGATATTGAAAAGCATCGGGGACAGCACTGAGCCTTGTAGAGGTCCGTTATTAAGGGATATATCATCTGGTACGGCTTCAGCTATTTTTGTTCCTATCCGTTGTTGAGCACTTAAACCAATTTAGCTCAACATCTTTTGCGCTGATCAGCTTTGAATTCATTAATCGTGAGTTTCCGCTCCGTTGTTTCAAACGCTCTTTTAAGGGCTATGAAAAATGACAAGGAATAACCCTATTGATGGCAGTTTCACAGGAATGTTTTGATCGAGACTCTGATTGTTCTCTAGTTACTATGTTGTTAGATTGCATTTACATTGTCAGTTGATTTTTTCCATACTCGAAACCATATTATTTGTTCGAAGTTCTTCCGCCTCGGTTGTGTTTTTTTTACTTATATAGTGGTATTCACGACTTGATAAACTTTATAAGTTTTTTTTTCGCTTCGCGTTACGTGACAGGTTGACTTTGAAGTCTAGGGTGAATACTTTGTGAAATTACCCTCCTTAGCAACGTTGGCGAAACCGCAACGCAAATATTGTCCATCTCTCATATTTTTGTGCGAGTTGACCTTTTTGTTGATTTTAATTCTCTTATTTTCGATAATTCTGAAGCAGATTGTAAAAAATTATAAATTAAAACTTCAAAACAAGGTCAATAATTACTAAGTATAAAAGATTTTTTTAGCTTTTTGAAAGAAAAGTAATTAAATAGAAAAATGTTATTTGTGCCATATTTTAAGTATTTTTTGCTTTGCTGGCAAAATTAGAAAAGTCACGCAACGCCGTAAAGTCCCTCCTGTCATCGTCTTTACTGTATCGCTGCCTGATAACGTGTATTCTGTCTTTCTAACCAAGTGAAATGTCAGCAACTCAGCGTTTAATGTAAATTCTGAAACAAATTCTAGCTTCACTTAAAATGTAGAGTATTTATGATAAATATTTATAAAAAATACATCGCTATGTGTATATGACTAAATTTCTATGCTGAGAAAATTTTGAACTATTAAATATTGTGTTAAAGCTTTTTAAACTGCCTCAAGATACCTTCTGATAAATCTGATATAACTGGACTTATTACAGAGAACATTTTAAATAAGTTACATAATCTAATAGGAAATATTATATAAATACTAAAATTATTTGACGGTGAAAAATAATTGTTTTCTCCAAAATCGGCACAGAGTAGTGTCCTACCCTACCATACGCTTTCCAAACAAGCAATTTAATTTCTAATTAGCGTCAACACCCTGTACACCACATCTATTGGCTCACTCTTGCATGCAGTTTGTGGTAGTTGTTGCGTACATCGCTTATCTCTATCATGTGGCATTATATTGCAAAATAACAACAAAGCACAATAATCGGAAGCAGAAGCAGCGAATAGGCGAAAAAGGTCGGAACAATTATTAACAGAACGTCGTGCTTCAGCAATAAAAATGAAATAATAAATATCAAAACAGAATTTAAAAGTATCAAAAAACAAATATTTAAATTCGTTTTTGTTTAGTTCAAGTAAATTCATTAGCAAGAAACAGTAGCACTTCCTTGATAGAGGCTGTGAAAAATTGCAAAACAAGCGTCGATCCGATCGTCGGTAAGAAGAGGAAGAATTGTTCAAAGACTGCTAAAAGCAGAAGAAGCGAGCAGCTGCGGCTCATCGTTGTGTGAAAACTATGGAGCGCGCTCGTAGCGCCTACGTTGCTTTGCATTGGCGCGGCTATGATTGCTGACAATTTTTCTTTTTTTCTTTTATCGTATGCTTTGTATCAGCGAAATTTCGTTTACGAATTATATGTACATATATTTATTTTTACTTTTTTCTCTTAGTTATTTAATCCAACCAAAAATTTTGTGGTGATCGTATAAGTGCTTGGAACGATTTCGGAAATAATTATTCTATTTAATTGGGGGAGATAATGGTGCGACGTCGCGCTATCAAAGCTTCAGCGCTTACTGGCGGTGGTGCGCGAAGTGGAAACCATAATTTGTTAGAAAATGGAGAGCTAAAGCCTACAATTGGCTGTACACATTTGGAAGAACAGTACTTTGCAAGTCCCAAGCGTAAAGACTGTAAGATTGATAACTGCTCAGGGGAAATGTTGTCCGCAAGGGAACAAAAAGTCGAAAAAGAAGAAAAAACACATGGGAAAACAAAAACGTCTTCGTCGTCGTCTGGTGCTGGCAAAGCAAAAAGCGAAAGAGGCGGTATCGCGGGCCGCACGATTGGTAAGTATTTTAGCGCGCTTTTCTACCTATATTATATAACTTGGTTTATTATAGTTAAACAAATTTTATTCATATAATTCAATGAAACTTCTTTAAATGATTTTTCATTTTGCAGGTGTGCCTTTGGCCACGCGTTCACAAACACGCACAATAGAAAGTTACTTCAAAGCTAAAATTGTTGCCAATAATGTTAAACTACAGGAAAGTTCCGAAGGCAAAATTAACACAACATGCGTCAACTCGGAGGAAACACTACCCTACGAAGACTTGTCTAATAATCAAATTGAGCAACCACCAACACCAGATACGTCATCTAACATTGACGATGACTCCAATGATAGTGAATACTCTACACAGTTGGCACATCAGACAGTTTTTGGTAGCGATTTTTTAACACACCGCTCACAATTACGTGACAGTCACTCATCAACTGGCAGTGCCTGTACAAATATCAGCAATACAGAAAATATTTTCTTGCAAGAGCCTGTACTGACATTAAATGTAGATAAAACACCAAACCAAGCGACATCTATTAAAATTAATACGTCACTACAAGTTGAGCCCATATTTTCATCACCACCAGCACTTACCTCTGTACTGAATGGTCGCTTCAATCAAATTGTCTCACTCAACATTTCACCATGCAAACGCGAGCCATTCTTCTATGAGAAACCAAATACGGCTATGGTAGCTGTACATGAGGCCGATTTGATTGAAGGGTTATTACCTGAACAAGAAAATGATAATGATAATAGTTCATGCGATAGTGGTGTTGCTTTCAACACCACAAATCTAGATAATATGCGGTCAGAATACAATGATAAAATTCACCCAGCTGCATCTGCTGAACACACACGTCGACGTAAACCCGCAACACCCCATCGTATTGTATGCCCATCGCCAATTAAAACTCTGCCACCCATGATTTCACCAGTGCGAGCAGCTATGACAAACGATAGAATCTTGTCACCATCGGGACGTAAACTTAATAAAGAACCATTGTCGCCTCGAAAGTCACCACGACAAATGGTAAATGTACATACTAAAACACGAAGAAGACTTAATCCTGAAAAGGAGTACGGCGCATTAAGCAATGCTGAAGATGTAGCAAAGTTGCAAACTGATGAATGCACTGAAGCAATGGTGAGTGTTTGAGTTTTCTTTGTCGTCGAAATAGTATATGGTCTATTTGACTTACATAACCTAGCATTCCAAATTTTTAGTTAAAAATAATTTATTTTAACAAAAAAATTGGTTGAAGTTTCGGTACTTCGATTTGAATAAAAAATTTCATTATAACAAAAGAATAGTTGTAAATTACTGTAAAAAAATGTTCAAGTCTGCGGATATAAAAGTGAGGTTTGATAAGGCGTTATAGGAGAAGAAGAGTTTCCTAATTTAAACAAAAAAGTCATCAGTATTTTTTTAAAATTATTTTAACGTATTGAAAACTCGGACTGCTTTCTTTCCAAACACCGTTCTATGATTATTTAAGTTGACAATGAAGTTACAGTTTTCGCTGACCAAGCTCACAAGCTCTAAGTGGCTTTGAAATTTTAATAATTAAATTGCAAGCCGAATGCGGCCCCTTATTGGTAAGGCAACATTGCCAAAACCAGCTGAAAGGACAATAAGTTGTTTTCAGTTCAGTTGCCCATTACCTTTTTCATAACAAGTACTATTTTGAAAATGTAGAAACGCGTAAAATTCGTTTTCGACGCTCTGCTTAGATTTTTACTTTATGCTTACATATGTTACCAATATACAAGCAAAGTTAATTATTAAAATGAATTTTTTTCCTTACCAGAATGACGAAATTGTAGCTAAGACTGTGTACGATGAGCCGTTCAGTTATGGAAATCAAAAGGCGGTTCTTACAGAACAGGAGAAAAAGTGTATGTCGTTGGTGGTTAATTCAAAACAATTACAAAAACCATTTGCTCCAAGATCCCATATGGTCAAAGCTCCCAAATCGAAATTAAAAAATGGCTTACCTCTTGCCACAACAGACAATAATCATAAGATTAAAGAATGCTTCCCTGTGCGCCGGAGTGTACGCAAAACGAAAACTGCCGTTAAAGAAGAAAAGATGCGTAATCTGGAAAGAGCTATACTCGAGGAGCAGTCAGATGGTTTGAAGGTGGCATACTTTGAGGGTAAGGGACGTGGTGTTGTAGTCGATCGACACTTCCAACGTGGCGAATTTGTTGTGGAATATATTGGCGATCTTATATCGATGAATGAAGCAAGTGAACGCGAGAAGCGTTATGCATTGGACGAGAATGCAGGTTGTTATATGTACTACTTCAAACACGAAAATCAACAATATTGCATCGATGCCACTGAGGATACTGGAAAGTTTGGTCGTCTTGTCAATCATTCACGCAATGGCAATCTGGTTACCAAAGTTGTGGTTATCAAGCAAAGGCCACATCTGATACTGATAGCAAAAGAAGATATCGAACCCGGCGAGGAATTGACCTACGATTATGGTGATCGTTCAAAGGAATCTTTGTTACATCATCCTTGGCTGGCTTTCTAGAGACGTGCCAACATATGGCGACAGGTGGAGGCTAAAACATATTTAGCATGACACATGATGCAACAAATAAGTGCTCAATGACGAAGCGAAAATCGTCGTCGGTGGCGTAAAAGTAGTTAACTGTCGAAAAAAGGCTAGTTAAAATTAATATTAATTAAAAATTAATTATTTTTTGACGTGAACACATACATGCTATGTGTGTTTGTGCGTGCGTGTGCGTGGGCTGTTCGTTAGCACGACCTTTTATGGCTCAATTGCAGCCTAGTTGCATAGACAAATTAATATATTCTAATGAAAATACCGTTGAAAGAAAAAGCTATTACATATTTAATAATGATAATAATAATAACAACACAATTTATAATAACATTAATATTTTATAGACTTATTTCGTAATTGTTAATGCTTTATTAGTGATAAGTCCAAAGAAGAAAAAAGAAAATTAAAACAAGATGGCGTGTGCACAGTGTAGCAGTCAGCGTGTGGTGGAACATACATATGTCTAAAAGAGAAGAAAATTGATTTGATTTCGAGAATATATTTGCAAATGTCGAAGGAATATTAAATTAAAAGAGAAATTTCTCAGAAAGGGAAAATAATTAAAATTAATCGAGTAAAAATGTTAAACTTAAGTTCTATTTATATACTTATATTGTATTATAAGAATTAAAAAAAAAAAAAAATACTCCACCCTCAATGTTACACTGTGCCATTCTTGTTTTTCTTTCCTATATCATTCTACAACTGAATTGTGTTCAAATAGCATTGACAGCCGCGATAAATGGCTTCGGTGCATGCGGCATGTTAAACCACAAAATCCGTTTAGATAAATTCATAACATTCAAAATTTTGTTTAAAAAAAAGTGCCACAAATCAAAAATAAAATTTCTGTATGGATCTGCAACCAATAAAAACGAAAGTTCCAATTTACTTTAAAAAATAATATTAAAAACAAAAAACGTATACAGTTCAATTAACGTGTAACCACGCCTTCTGCGAACAAAACCATATGCAATTTGGTCGTACTTATTTGTATATCCAGAAACAAACATATTAAGTACACAAAAAGAAAAAATCATGAAATTTTTAGAAAATTTAATTATTTTAAGAAAACATAAGATATTTTAATAAGGAAAAAGAAATTTGTTAAAACACCATTAAGTTTAATTTGCAAATATAAAATATGAAACATGAAAAAATACATTAAACAAATACACCACTGCATGACTAATATAAAAAAAAATTGATTCTACATACAAACATATAAGTAGCATGTGTAAGCGCGACACTTCAAGGTAAATGTAGTTGACAATTTATAAGTGACCAAGAGAGTCGAAAGCAGCAAAAACAAAAATTAAAATGAAATAACTAAATATACTGATCTTAAAATCTTCATGGGCAATGTAAAGTTGTTAAAGAATGCTTGAATAAAATTATTATTATAAAAGATAAATGAATGCCCATCGAATTGGTTTTAAAAAGCACGCTGCTGAATATATTACTTTAGCATAAAAGATAAGCATTATTTTTTTGTAATTAATAAGTGCACATTTTCACGTTACGTTCATAAGTCATAACATTTTTTCATAGCAAACTAATTTTCCACAAAGTCACTAATGAGAATAAAATTAAATAAATTATACATAAAAAATACAACACAAAAAATAATCATTGTTAGATTCACAACACAAACCACAAAGCATGACATACATACGAATAAAATTTACAAAAGTTAAGTCACCCTTTAATAATAATAAAAAAATATATCTCAGTGTAGCGTCTATATCTAAATAAAATTACATACCTGCCTAAGCTCTAAATGAAGGTTTAAAATATTAAACCAATAAAATAACTTTAATATAACGTTTACTAGTAGCGTATTCATAAGAAAATGTGCCTCTGCATGACACGTTGGTTAATGGTGCGCATGCTGCAAGTAATTTAATGCTAATTGCATTAGATATTCTCTTATTAAATTAAATACGCCTGAAGTAGGTTGCATTAACTCTTTTCTTATACTGAATGCGTAATCTAAAAGTATTTAATTTTACTTTGTGGAGTACACTAACACAAGCTACGCTAAACAACTCTATTAAGTGTTGATAAAGAATAATAATAATCTACATTCTACAAAATCCAGACCTAATTTTTAAAATTCATAAATTATACCTAAACTTACCTCAATTTAATATTTATAGAATTTTCAATCTTTTCAAAACCTCACATCAAACCTACTTCGTGCTAAACAAATAAATAAAGGTTTCAACAACAACTTACCATGCATTAACTGTAGACATACAATTACTTATCGCATGCCAAGACATCAATTTGAAAAGAAAAAAATATATATATTTAAATGTATAAAAATTAATAACAAAATGCAATAGATGATCGCTTAAAAATATTTAGTACTGAGTCCTGCGCTGACATAACCAAAATAATGGAAATTATTTCAACCCTTTCTGGAATTTTTTGTATATAAAAATACAACATCTCATTTAATATTGTTTTTTCTCTCCTCAGAAAGAAGTTTTTAGTAAAAAATAGTAAAACTCTCTTTTTTTGTATGAGAGCAATATATTTTTAAGAACTAAAGATAAATTACATGTTTAAATATTGACTTTTGCGTGTGTGTGTTGGTTAGACCCTATTTAGACATAATTTCATTAAAAAAAAAAAAAAAATTACTGCTCCCATGAAGTTTGGTGCATGAAAGGGTTAAGCAATAATCAGAAAATCAGCTTTATTTGCCCTAACATCTTCAAAATACAATTTACCACATTTTTTCCTTTGACTATTATTAAATGTAGGCACGCAAATGAGAAAATTTTTTTGCGTTTGGCACATTTTTTTCTTAACACTTCATTGCAACACTTTCGTTATTGACTGAGACAAAACAATTTTTGTGTGAAAAGAATACATTTTCTTTTCTTTAACCCTCATTTAAGGCTATTTCGTATAAATTATTGCATATTCACAGGCGCATGACATATATCCTGTTAACATATTGATTTGTTGGAAGCAGCAAAACTATTGTAGAAAGTTTAAAGCTTGCTTGCAGTATTGAAAATTCCACGTACATATATATGTGTAAACATTTGGCAAAACAACCTCTTTCAAAAAAAAGCAAATTTTTCAGGAGAGCAAAAAACATGTTAAATGCTTTCAACGAAGTAAGGTCCTTGCAATGAAAACATAGTCAGTTAAAACTGAACACTGATTATTAATTAATTGTCTTTCAATCAATTTTTTTCAATTTGTTATTCTACCTATGTAAATAAATATTTTATCATCGACTTACCTCGTATAGTCCATTTTCATTAATTTTTTATTTAACCTTTTTCATTTATTTATTTTTCTTATATCTTTTTTAATCTTTTTTCATTTTTATTTAATTGTAATTTTTTTTATTTTAATTTTTTTAAATATATTTTTTAATTTAATTTTTAAGTTTTTAGTTTTTTGAGTATATATATTTCGACTTTATACATATATATGAATTTTAAAACAGAACTTCAATCGCAGAAGTAAATCGTAAAAACTGCTCTAACGATAAATAATACCAGTTCCTTTCAAAAAATTTCGTTTCAACTTGTCTGTTTGAATTTTTTTTTTCAACTTAAGACTTTTTTGTTACTTGGAATTTCGAAAAAGTGAAAAAAGATGTATGAAACTGGATGTAAGACGCATTAAAAATTCATATATATGATTGCAATCATGGAGAATTGTCTTATCTCGAGGGGAGAAAATGTTTTGCCAAATGTCCACAGATATGTATGTATTTGGCTTTATATTTCAATTTTTTAGTAAAACTCCAGTCAATTTTTTTTTCGAAAATCTGTCAACTGGTTAGAAAACTGGAAATTCGCTCCTGCGCCTAGAAATAGTATATAATCTTAAAGCAAGCTTTAAATTGAATGTTTCAGGTTGTTGTGGTGCTGATGGGAAACTAAGCATTATTTGTATTTATGTTTTTTTTTTGTTGCAACTAAAATAGTTTAAGTTTAGTTACATACATATGTAAGTATGTCAAATTTGAAAAAAAAAAAACAAATTTAAATTTTATATGCGACACTTGACTTTCAAAAATATCCAAATACGGATGTGCAAGTTGCTACTTCAAATTATATTTAATATTGTGCACTTTTGCAAATACATATGTACGAGTGTGTACATACATATATGCCTGCGTACATTATGCTTATCTTTTAAGAACTAACCACTGAGAAATGTAAAGCATATCTAACAATTAAGCACTAAAAAAACGTACTCTCTGCATTAGCTTAAAACACAAAAATTGTAAATTTTAACGCTTCTTCGTTGGAACTTTAAACAAACTTCGAATATTCGACACGCTGTAGGGAATGGACTTAATTAATTACATATATATATTTAAATTAAAAAAAAAAAAAAACTAAGTTGATTTCCTATGCACGCTTCACTTAATTTAATTAATTAATATAATGGATAAGGCTCATGCATACAAACATACATGCATGCATACAAACATACATACATACATAAATTCATAAATACATATATATACTTAGAAAATATCAATAACAAATGTAAGCGCATAAAAACATATATTTAATTTATTTGAAGGCGAAAAAAATTTATTTTAAAGTGCAGCGAAATATTATAAAAGAATACGAACACCAAGAGAGTACACTGAAAAGCAAGCATTAAACATTTAACAAAAACATATTGGGCACATTATTTTGCAAAAAGCCAAACACTTAATTTTAACAGCCAATTTTTTCTTTTTTTGTAAAAAAAAAGCTAAAATACTTTTAGAAAACAAGAAAAAAATGTAAATTTACAACAACAAAATTTACTTCATGCCATAAAAGACCAGCTGAAAAGTTATATTAAAATGTATTTAAACCAAAATATCTGTTCTACATTTCAATACAATAAAAAAAAATCTGAAAATATTAGCGACAATAAATTGCCACAAATGTCAAAAACGTAACAGTAATCCAAAAACACCAATAATTGCTTATGAAAATCAATTTTTTTCCTACAAAATTTTAACTTATTGATTGCACTTAGTACTAATTTAGTTAATGTTTTGTTTTCATTTCAAAAGTATTTACATTAATTAAACGCGTATTATCGCAAATTCATTCATAATTAATGCGAAATTATAACTAGTTATTTAATATATAAGTACATAAATATATTTCATTTTTAGATTTTTAAGCAATAAGATAAAGCATAATTAAAACAAAACATATATACATACCCCTACACTTAAGTGAAAAAACAAAAAGATTTAGCAAAATAATCAGTTTGTATTTAACTACATTGTATTAAGTACATATATGCACTGATATTCACAAAAAATATTATTAATAATAATAAAAAAAAACATTCATTAAATAAACAAACAAAAAATTTATAAAATATTTGTAGAGCACGCTTCAGTTGGGTGTGAAATTCATTAAATAACTTATTTTATTACTAATCTCAACTCGAAAGCATTCAAATTGGATATTTGATGCCGCAAAATATGACCAAATAGTATAGAAGACAAGGTTTTTTAGTAAAAGCAGTATTTCCAAAGAACAAAAAGAAAGTGCGACTCTATTCACAAACGCTGTAATAAAACTACGCTATTCTGTTCTTTAATTGCGGAGCCGTAAATTTTTTTACTGAACTTGTGTTCGTTGAGGCAAAAAGTGATTCGTTAATCACGCTTAGGATCAGGTAGATCCAGTCTTAGTCATCGATGTCAGAGGGAGAGAAGTCGGGTTGAATGGACATGCTAAGAGGTGGTTAGTCTCGTGGGGGGATTCGTTGCATGTGCGAAATACGTTGAGTATCTCCACTTGATCCTTCCAACGGATTGGAGATCTTCCTCTTCCTGTGGAGTGTTCTCATCCAATCGGATGACATGACCTAGCCAACATCGACTCTCACGATAGCCGGCTCTACGTACCGAAGTCGACCCGGATTTTATCCGGCCAAGGTCTGTCACCCTTTCGACGGATTATTTCTGCTGCGTGTGCCAAAGACGATTCCACCATTCCTCCATCTCGGTTAGATGCAACCAGTACAATGGCTGGACTCATCTTAAGACCTGTTCAGGCCTTAATACCTACACGTTACGTGGCATGCTGCCAGCGCCCAGCTACGCCTAAACCCTTCACGTCAGTGCCTTCAGCATAATTACCCACTTTGGGTAAATTCCCCCAGGACTCCCCGACCCAACGGAGTTCCCCACAGCATTACTTCCAACCATCTGGTCCGGCTCCACGGAATTTAGTGAGAACACCTTCAGTGTTCTCCCCTCTCCCACCAACGTCACCCAAGGATAAAAGACATTATGCAAAATTGTCGTGTCTGCTGCCGCCCGCTTTATAACAGCTGGCCAAATAGCGAAAGTCTGCCCACATTTCCCCACCGAAGCGGCGGTTTTCGCGACAAGGCGCGACAGAATAAGCCCAGCCGATCCCGGAGTAACCGCATTAGGGAACTCAACACGGAGATTCGCAGATGCTTAACACTCACAAACGGAACTAGTGGGAGGGAACTCAACACGAAGATTCGCAGATGGTGAACACTTACAAGCGGAACTAGTAGGAGGAGCACTTAAGGTGCTGCAATCTCTCCTCTGGGGTAACCAAGCTCTGGTGATGATCGGGTGGAAATTTCATGCGCGTACGCTAGCTATTTTTGAAGTCACCCGCCGGCTGCGCAAACTGCCAAACACCAGCGCGACGTTTGATTTTTCCAGGGAAGAGGTTCAGGGGTTATCGGGAAGGCAAAAGCCTTCAAACCCATCGACCCCGACGGAATAAGCATGTTGATGTTAAAACATTTGGGCCCAGCGGGAGCAGACTGTCTCGGCAAGATTCTCAATTTGTCTTTGACCACTCTATAACTGATATGGGGAAACTGGGTAGAGTGGTCCTGCTACTAAAGCCGGGGAAACCTGCAAATAAAGCAGAATTTTATCGGCCGATATCTCTTCTCTCCCCAGTAGCAAAGACAATTGAGCCTTTCTGCTCCCGTCTCTTACACACCATCTGTGCCCAGCTACACATCAGCATGGTTTCCGAAAAGTGCAAAGCACCACAGCAGCACTTAACGCCATAAACACCCAGAAAAATCAGGGCCTTAACCAAAATCGACCCTGTGCGCGAACTGTAGCACTGGACCTGTCGAAAGCTTTCGACACGGTTAATCACGCAGTGCTACTATCGGACATTGAAGATTCCTCACTATTGCCAAGGTTGAAGAGGTGGATCATGAATTACCCGAGTGGTCGACAATCATCAGTTGACTTTAGAGGTAAAACTTCAAAGCTACGGAAAATTAATCAGGGTGGTGTCCTCTCCCCGATGCTGTTTAATTTCTATATGTCGAGGTTTCCTGTACCACCAGATGGGGATGTTTCGTCGTGAAGGCTGAATTTGTGAAATTCTCGGCTGCCCTCTTCGCTAGCTAAGGAGTATCGGCTCGAACTGAATGTCAATTATGACGCACTCCGTCATCCTGCACATGACTGCGATTGCCAACAAAGTGCAGAGCCGAAATTAAGCTAGAATTACCTAATGACCTAAATGGAGTTAGGTAGCGGAAAGGATGACAGCTCTCGGCCATATTTAATCCGGGTCAACTTCGCTGGATAGCACCGGCTATAATGAGAGTTGAAACAAAATCCTCAAATCGAACTTACGGCAGTACCAGTGAGAAAAATAAAGAAATGCTGCTCTCAGCTTACAAAGACAATCGCCTGGTCAATCATTAATTACGCTGCATCGAATTGGAAACCAAGGACTATAGAGATGCAGATGAAGAAGCTACAAGCCTGCCAAAACACTGATCTGAAGACTGTAAAGGAAAGCCTACTGATGCTGCCTAAACACCACCTACACAGTGAAACATGAACATACTTCCTCCAGTTAAGAAGTATAATGTTATGTTGTGCCAGGATGTTACTGTAGGGAGGAAGCTCTACACTTAAAGAGTTCCATTCAGCACCGCAGAGCAGAACCGCAGGACAGAAGAATATAACGAGAGGGCCCAAACGCCATTCAAAGAGAGCTCGTCGAAACCTTCATAAATTCTGCTCCCCTGAATGGCTCGCTCCGAAGCCAAAAACCACCTATAGCACACGAAGTCCTTGAGCTGTCTGCTGAGTCCTGCTAAATATTAGATTTGAATATTGTAACGAACTAGCTTTTCCAGACTCGACCTTAACATATAGAACGTATATCCCGCATGTAAAGCGTCTCCTCATGGCCCTAAACCAACTCACCTTACAGCCTCTACTTTCAGTCTTTTCTTAGCTTGAAAAAGAAAGTGATTCCATCAGGATGGCTTCGGTATACCACTGAGAGAGATTAATGTGGAAGAAGATCGACGAGAGCCAGATTAAATACAAATATAAATTTTTTTATATAATATTAAGTCATCTGTATAAATATACAAATAAAGCAATCTGGTCACCCTATATGCTATCCGTGTTGTTTTGTGTCGCTGAAATGTGCGATTGAGTATATAGACAAGTATGTAGGTGTAATAAGGACTTTGAAGTACTTATTACCTTGAATCAAAGATTAATAGGCACTGCATGCACACAAAAGTTGAAGAATGTGACCTAATGAATCAACCCCCGCTGGGTTGGGATGCTGTGGGATACAAAATAATACGCGTTTCTGTTGTTGTGCTTTAGTAGAAATAACTGTTGAGTAAAAAAATGGTAATAGTTTGGAGCGCATGAATTCCATTTAAACTCAGTTTTTTAAATGTTGTACTTTTTTTTATTAACAAGTTTAATATGCCCAATTACAGTAAAGAACTGTAGTGTTTTCTATTTAATATTTTGTATTTAACACAAATATATCGATTTTTTGTAAACTTAATTCTTATTTAAATTATTTAAATAAATAAAAAATGCTATTTGAAAAAAATAGTAGATAAATAACAGTAAAGAGTATAAACAAATACTTAAGTATTTAATTCTTGTTTTACGGGAAAATATTTTTTTAACAATTTGTGCCTAATGTGCGATCAAGCATGCATTTTTAATTAATTATTTGACTAAATATTTTAATTTTTGTTTTACATTCACAAGCATTTGCACTAAAAGAGAATACACCGTTATCTAATTGTACATACATGTATATTTGCAAATACAATAGTATTTATTTATGCATACCTATATATATATGTATGTATGTATACTAATAGGAATGTCAGTTACTGATAGCCTTTACATTTAATGCATAACATTTTAAAAGTACAATTCGTGGAATAACGATATATGCGTATACATACATATATTTATGGCATTCGAAGTAATAATAACAATTCACACATGCATCTTATAGTTGCCACCAACAACGGATTTGAGCTAATTTTTTTTTATAAAAATCATGATTTCTTTGATTTCCATTAAATTTCAAATCTTTTTATAGCGGACGAGATATATATTTTTGGCAAATATTTGTGGTGGTTAGCATTGTTATCGGTAATAACAATAAAAAAAAAAACATTTTCTATGGCTTACATTGTATTTTTATGTACTGTCATTGCAGCTAAGCGACTGTAAATATTTTCAAAAATTGTTTTTTTTTTTAATATACAACAACATACAATGCATTCTGCATGCGCAATTATAGTTTTATACTTATAACTAATATGTACATCTGTGTACAAAGACCATGAACTAACTGACACTTATTGCATTTTGTCCAATGTAAAATAGTGTATATGCTTGCAGAATATATGCATCTAGTACACTAAACATCAATATTCGCTTATAATGCATTTTTAGTTTAATTTCTTTTTGCTATACATTTGTTGAGTTAATTTGTTTTTGGTTTCTTTTTTTTTTTTTGCTTATGCTTAGCAGCAATGTGATGTATCGAACTATGCATGTACATGTGTGTGCGCGTCCATTTCATTTATTGTGTGTTTTATTGTGCAACTACCACAGGAGCCTCTACTTTTGGCAAAACGCCAAAATTCAAACGTAATTGTTCCAAGAACACGAATGTAATAATTGTTTGTGGACCTAAACGTACAAACGCCGGTATGTAGCCTTTGAAGAAACCAAGTGGTCCCAAACGTGCTGTATACTTGACAATATCCCATAATCCTTTAAATTCACCCGGTTTAGCGTTCATTGAACGTGTCTTCAATACGTCCAATGGTTGAGTCAAAGTGGTCGCAATGGCACCAGCGGCCAAAGAAGCGGTGAAATGCGTTGCTAAATCATCACCGAAGTAGGGTGTTGAGACCAACATTGTCTTGATCTGCAGAAAATTTTAGACATAAAAATGTAAATTCAAAACTTTAATGAATATTTACACTATCTCACTTACTTGATCGTAAAATGCTATTTGGCCAATTGTCATTAAAACTCCTCTGCCAGTGGCAGTGGTGGCGCCAGAAAACAAACGTTTGAAACCTTCATGACGGTATACTTTGATCAAACCATCGAAAGCATTTTTGTAGCTAAAATTTATAAAAACGGAAAATCAATAATTTGTATATATATACATATATATGTATGTATATATTACAGAGAATATGCATAGTAAAAATTCGACATGAGAATTACTTAATTTTGCATATTCTGAACGTTATACACAAGAATAAAATTCAGTTTCTAATAAAAATTAATTACTCACTCAGTCTTATCATTAAAAATAATAATAAAAGTTCGCTTATACTCACTTTCTGCGCTGAGCTGCCGGCAATTTGACATCGTTTTGCATACGCACATTCACCATATCCGCCGGTGTACCAACAATACCACCTGCGGTGCCAGCCAAACCAGCAAGTGTAATTTTCCCGAGGAATGTATCGGTGTTGATTTGTTTCTTACCAACCTCATAAATACCGAATCGCGTCATTGAGTACGTCATCTGACGTAGGACGGAAGCAGACAAACCATTGTACAGTGCCAAAACGCCTGTAATTAATTATTTGATTTAAAAAAATATTTACATACATATGCATAAATTACGCAATAAAGGTAGCATAGTTTCTTCACTCACCCTGCTCGCGTACAACTTTTACTGTTAATTGTAGTACAGATAATTTGCCTTGTTGTGTCTGCAGCGTCACCTTAATTAAGTCCAGTGGATGTGTACAGCAGGCGGCACCGGCACTGGCAATACCACCAAAATACCAGCGACCTTGACGTTGTGTGTTTATAGTGGACATTTTTATTCAATTAAAATATAACGTTACGTGTAAAGATCGGAGCGCAGGACAGTTTGCGGGTGGGTTGGATGGTAGTATTAAGCTGAAATTAAAAAGTGTGTCATTAGTATTTATAGATAAAACCATATATAAGATTGAAGTACTCAGTACATAAGAGTAAAATCATGAATATAAAATTACTCAAGGTTTCCACTTTCATTACATTTATTGTAATATGGTTTTGAACAAATATCTATCTGCAAAGTAGCACCTGTAGCGGATGACCTTGTCGCAACCCACCCATTTAATTACAAACCAACTACTTCCGTTTTAGCTCACTTCCTTTTTTACCTCTTTTAAACGGAAGGAATGTTGTACTTTTGATGAGTATTTTCTTTTTTACTTCCATACTCTGGCTGTCTTATAAAAACGTCATATTTGTATTTTGTTTTGTAGAATTTGTCCAGTAAATATATCGCCAACAACTAAAATGCCTAATCTAATCTCATGAAAACGACTGTGTTTCTTTTCTCCATGCTGTACAATGATGTTGATGCTGGTGCTGTCTGCTTACGAACAGTAGGTAGTACCGATTTAAAAGCGACTTTTAGGTACATAAGCAAGCGATAACTTAGCAAGCATATACAATTCTGAAGCTTGGCTCATAATATTTGTAAGTACATTGTAAGTATGATGAAATTATTATTACTATTTTATCATGCATTGTGAGTAGGTCTCCATTATTGTAAAAATGAATGAAAATTAAAGCTGTTTTATTTATAAAAATAACAGGCTTTTATTTTAAAGAAATTGAAAGTGATCGGCTTTATATTTCAAAGCTTTCGAATCATCCTGTGAAGCCACCCGATTTTGACATTTAGTTTTGACAGCAGTTGTTCTCTATAACCATGTTGCCACTATCCTTTAAAATTGCAAAAGTATGCGTTTTCATCATATTTGGTAAACCATAAATTGTGCTTTTCATAAATTTAGGTCATTTCACTGTAGTTTTTATGTAATTTTTGAAATATTTTGTGTATATAGATTAAGTAATGTTAAAAAATTTAAAAGAATTAAATATAGCTTATCTAGTTCAACATTATATCAACACCCAATATTTTATATAAAATGACGAACTGCAGTTGTCTCAACTCTTGGCAACACTGATCTTAGTAATTTGCAAATTTCCTATTTCTTCTCCCAGTTATCTTTTTTTATAATAAAATAATCGTATTATTTAACAAACATTTAAATCTCAAACAAATTAACTGTAAATTTAATCTACAAAAATTGAAAGCGCTTCACTGCAAAGCGTATTTGTTACATTTTGTTTAATTTTTGTTGATAAGTGTCCTATGACGGCCGGTGTGTAGGTTCGTGGAGATATTTAAGTCCAGGTGAGTTACATACTAAGCCATTACGTTATGTACATATATTTATAAAATCGTATTACAACTTACAAATATGTTATGTAAGAAAACAAATGTTACTCAAATAAAATACAATTAGTCTAAATCTTGCGCGCAATATTGAGTGCTAAGCTTCTTGAATGTCACGAGCAAATGAAACCGGAGCAGAATGTAGAAAAACAGCCATACACCTGCGGGATGGGCGTTCAAGAATTTACCAGCGGTAAAGCATTCCCATCGTAAGAGGGGACTAAATCCAACAGCACACCCGACCGGAGATCTTTTATTTCGGAACCACCCGAATTTTTATATTCAAAAACTCCATTTATTAGAAATAGAAAATGAAGTACATTTATATTGATGAAAATTATAGCCACATAATGATTTTTTTAATAAAAATCTGTGACCGCTTAACTGTAGGTTCCATAAAAATAAGATTTAGATATGAAAAACTGTTAAAATTGCTGTTTCAAATTTTAAGAACAGACATACATATGTATGTGCATAAATAACAAATAACTTAAACCAACAGCAAAATGTGATGTGAGTAATGACCTACATATATATTTCCATATAATGCAAATATTATTCTCTAAAACTGCTAATTAAATTTAAATGTCTCCTCTAAAAATATTATTTTCTCAATAATAAATATTTATGCAGAAAATTTTCAGTTTTATCATAAAATATAATGAGTCTATGCATTTGTAAAAATCAGAAATAAAATACAAAGTCATGCTATTTCCACAATTTAATTTCATACACTTGTTTAATATGCATATCTGCCAGTATGTACCTACATACATATATACCAGATAATTTTATACTATGTACCTGCCACTGCTTATTTTTCTCAATATAATTTTTGTTTAAATATTTCCGGTTTTTGCATTGGAAAAGTCATCATTTGAATGTCATTTAGTTCAAAGTCAAGAATCTCAAAAACGCTAAGTAAAGTTGGCAAACATATATGCATCCATACATATGTATGCTAGCATGAGACACTCCCACTTTTTATGTGGTATAGTTTTGGCAAAATTGTTAAGCATTTATTAGGAATGTAGGTACATATGCAGATAAGTATGTACATACGTATTTGAAAATGTATTTGAACAAATATACACGTACATATATGTAGACACTTGTTATTTTTCTGTACATTTTTATGACACTATTTGCTAAATGGCGTGTGACTCTTGTTTATCTATGGTTTATATTCTAATGGCTTTTTGTATTTTAAGCATACTTATTCATTTATGTACATATGTACATATGTATGTACATATGTATATATTTCTTCATTATTGATAAGTCAGTGTTGAGTGATAGATAGTGTGGTACAATATTCAACATTAATTTCTTGGCCTTGAGTTATTGCTGAAACATGTATGGATATTACATAATCGTCAGCGGATTTGAATATGATCATTACTATGCCAAATTTCCTTCTACACAATGTATGTATGTTGGTATATAAGTAAATTAATGTGAACAAACGTTTCTAACTGATTGCACATATCGCATACGGGCATTAATCTTGAAAGTGCACAAAGGAGACTATTTAATAATGACGCGAATAAATGTCATCCAAATGTGCTAAATGTGTGTTTGTATTTCGTTATCGTATCATATAAATTTGCGGTGATTTTGAGATTTGCGAACGTATTTACATATATACTTATACATACCTACATATGTACCTACATATTTCCTAGGTACCTACTAATGCACACTTCGAAATAAATATGTATATTTTTGTAATTGCACTTACTGAGGTAATTTGCTTTGCTTCCCATAAGCTATTTAATTATATTAAATTTTACATTATTAGTGACAAAATCTAAAAAAAAATCTAGTTATCTTACTCTAATAAGTTTTGGTCACCGAGAATTCAGAATCGATTCCAATCTTTCTTCATAAAAACCAAGAAAGAAGTGCGGTCTTCTGCCATGCCGAATTATTTATACCTTTCTTCTTTGGATTATTACTCAAAACCTCATATCTGAACAAATCGGTTGCTTAGGCACTATATGTTATAGTCGACAGATCATGCCGATTCCGACAAATGATCAATACATTACAAAAATACACTCGTATATTACTAGACTAATATGGTAACCTATTCCATTAGCGAGTATTGTCCATGTGCATACATACATATGTATATATATAACATTCATAATGTATCTGTTTTAGCACTTTATCTACTATAAATAGAAATTTTTACATATATCAGCTAATTTATAATCTAAACTATTTTAATTATTTACTTTTTCTATTTAATAAAATGCACACTTATGAACACACACATATTACATACATAGTATGTATGCATGACTTTAAAATGCTGAATATAAAACGCATTATAAGGTTTTTGCTGTTATTGTGGCGGCTTGATCAACAGGGAGCAATTAAAGTTAGTCTATGTCGTCAACGGGTTCAGATCAGAGAGAAAGGGCCGTTAGATAAGTAGGTGGATAGTGTCGTACGGGACTCAAGCATGCAAGACATACGTGAAGTATGCCGGGGTCCCGTCTGGATAGGTAAGAATTGAGCTTACCACAATATCCTTTTCGCCGGAACCCGAAATAATACTCTCTGTAGTACTAGATTCCAACACACGAAAATTTATAAACCAAATCGATCATGCTGTGATTGACCGAAGACATGTATCCATGACATGTATGTTCGGCGTCGAAAAGTTGCAATCACAAAAGACAATCAGGGGTGGGGTGTAGCTGACGACTCCCACGACAGCCGGTTCTACGCATCGGAGTTGACCCGGATTTTATCCGCTTAAGGGCTGTCACCTTTTCGGCGACCTAACCCCCTTTAAGTCATCAGGTAATTTTGGTTTTTTTTTTACATCTACAACCCCCAAAATCCTCTGCCACCCTCTTCACCAGCTGGACGAAGGAGTACAGGCTTGAACTCAATGTGAAGGTCGATGGCGTAAAAATTCCGACCACGAACAACCCAAAGTTACTGGGAGTCACATTTGATGTTGTTGTTGTTGTTGTAGGGGCAAGCCCAGTCCCGTTTAGGGTCAGGCAAGTTCAGCTTTAGTCATCGAGGTCATCTAACGGGAGGCCCAGGAAACGTGCTGTTTCGACGGGGTCGGACCAAAGGGAGAGGGGTGTTAGATGAGTCGGGTTAAGTGGGCATGCAAAGAGGTGGTTAGTGTCGTGCGGGGATTATTTGCATGCGGGACATGTGTTAGGTATGTCAGGGTCGAGTCTGGATAGGCAGGAGTTAAGCCTACTGCAGTATCCAGATCTTAATTGTGCCAAGGTTACGCGGGTCTCACGAGGCAACTCGAGCTCTTGTAGTCACATTTGATAGCCTGCACTGCTTCACTCCGCATTGCCACCAAAGTACAAAGCAGCAACAAAATCCTCAAATCGCTAGTCGGTAGCACCTGGGGGAAAGACAAAGAAACGCTGCTGGCAACGTACAAGGCAATTGATCGGCCGGTCGTAAACTGTGTTTCGTCAATTTGGGCGCCGCGGACTAGCGAGAAGTAGTTGAAGAAGCTCTAGACTTGCCAGAACACCGCCCTTAGGACTGTGACGGGAAACCTCCTGATGGCGCCGGAGCACCACTTACATAGTGAAACATCTATGCTCCCAGTTAAGGAGCATAATGTTATGCTGTGTAAGCAATATCTGCTGGGATGCTACCCTAGGGATTATCCCAAAAGACACTTATTGGAAGCCGAACCACCACCTAGGCACATCAGGAAGTACTTGACTACCGGGACGATGTACAGCAATACAGACAAGACCCGCTGGACAGGACGGCGTACAGACGGGACATAAACACCATTCACCGAGAGTCCATTAACACCTTCGTGAACTCTCTTCCCGTGAATGGTGTTCTCGGAGCCCAATAACCACCCATTGCATTGGATATTGTAGCAGGCTTAACTCCTACCTATCCAGATTCGACCCTGACATACCCAACACATGTCCTACATGCAACTAATCCTCGCACGACACCTCTTTGCATGCTCACTTAACCCGACTCATCTAACACCCCTATCCCTCTGGTCCGAATCTGTCGAAACAGCACGTTTCGATGACTGAAACTAAACTTGCCTGGCCCTAGACGGGGCTGGCGTATAGTCGCTACAACAACAACAACAACAACAATCAGAGGTGAGGTAGATACCGAAAGTTGAAGAGAGGGAGAGCGAAGCGCATTAGCAGACAAAAAAGAAAGAGATCGAAATGTGAGAGTACGAAGAGTTTGAGAAGCTGGCCGACAAGGGTAATGCTCGAAACTTCTATGAAAAGACGCAGCGACTTACAGAAGATTTCAAAACCGGAGCATACTCATGTGGGGCCAATCGATGATGACTATGTAGCATGCATCAGCTTCTTTACAGAATTTGGTAATGGAACCCAAAAAAAGGGGGGATCCTGTAGTCTGCGTCAATAATCGCTGAATAGACCTCATTAACATAGCATTTAAGGTCCTATCTAGCGTATTATGTTATAGAATAAAGCCCAACGTCAACAAACTGATTAGACCTTATCAATGTGGCGTTAGACCTGGTAAATTGAACATTGACCAGATATTCAACATGCGAAAAACCTTTTAATCAGGTTTAAAGCTGCATTCGACAGTGCGATAAAGAGCTGCCTCTACAACACGCAGTCAGAATTGGGAAGGACCCCTCAGAGCCGTTTGATGCCAACCGAGGTTTCATTCGGCTCTGTACTTTGGTGGCAGTAATTTAGGGTTGTTTATTGTTGAAATTTTGTCCTCGTACACTCTCTCATTTCATTCGGGCCGGTACTCCTTCAAACAGCTTGTGATGAGGTAGGTCTCAATTTTGTTTGGACCATGGATAATACATGGGTGTTTATGATGTTAAGTGTAGCTGTGGTACTGTGGACTGTGCGGAAGCCATGCTGATATGCGGCTGGGTTCAGGTGGTGAGTGAATGACGAGGACAGAAGGTCTCAAATATCTTCGCTATGGAAGAAATGAGAGATATCGGCTGATTTGATTCCCCTGTGTTGGTAGGTTTCGCCGGATTTAGTAGCGGGGCCAATCTACTCTGATGTGACAACATTGGGTATTATAAGAGGGGTCAGATACACGTTGCGGACTCTTGGTGCGGGTGAGGAATTCTGCTCCCGCTGGACGCCAATGTTTTAGCATATTATTCCGGTAGGCCCGATATATTATGCGGCATTTGTCTTCTAAAGCTTCCCTCTGTATACATCTAGCGCAGACTGTGAGACTCTTGTCGCTTCAATTTGTCAACTAAAGGGTGGCTGTGCAGTAAAAGCCAGCTAAAATGGCTCGCTCAATTTTGTGGGTTCAGCAAAGCGCGCTCACCGAATCAACTTTCCAACCCCCCACAGCGGATTTGACAATAATTTGGCGATGGCCCAAAGTTTGGTTGCGCCAGAGGCGAGTTTTTATCCCACTGGTTCCGCTTATATCGATTGTTTGGTGTAGATAGTGGCGCTTTAATGCAAGATCTGTCGTAACACGCACATCTGCTCATTGCTCATTGCTCGAGAATTTTCGAACCGAGCACGAGCATTTCGAGTATTTTGACAAACACTCAGATTTTTTTGTAAAATCATCTTTTTAATAATTTTAAATTTATTTATGCAAAGTGTAAATATCATTGAAACGCCAAAGAAATTTTGACAAACAAAATTGAAACTTTTTTGTTCTGCTGAGCAGTCGAGTAATGAGCGAGTATCGAGCGAGCATCGAGCTGCTAGCACTGCTCGATATTCGGCTACCTGGAGCTCTAATATGTCCTTGGCGCTTTGTAATCGCTGAAGGGATTTTCGGCCGAGCTCCTTCACCAATTTGTGGCTTTGTGTCTTGGTGTTTTTACCAACAACTGGAAGGACTTACAGTTTATTCTAAGATGGATTTTTATGAGGAGCTTTTTATTTCATGCAGGAAATACACTCGGAGGGCTTGACATTCTTTGCTGAGGGGCGACCGCAATTAGAAAAATTTATTTTCTATAATTTTGGATATTGCTCGAACCTGGGCTGGAACCTTGGCTTTCCGAATGACAAAACGCAATGCTAATCACTCTGCTATTGCGGTCGTGGAGAGCTGGTTACAGAAGGGAAATTTTGTCATTTACAGGCTCGGTAGTTAACGAAATAGGAAGTGGTAGGCGGTCAGAACTCCCGTGGATTCCTAAAGGATGGGTAGGGGGTTAGGCATGCATTTCAATCACAAAATAATTGATAAAATACAGCTTTGAAAATATGTAATCCAAACAGAAATATTATAAAAAAAGGTACGAAATTGTCAGTAGTGTAGGTAAAAGTTTTAAAGCCGTCAGAAAGTGTACGAGGTTTGTTCAAAGGAAAATTTAAGGTTTTGCTCACTGTTTTCTTTGATTACAATGGTATGGTACATCATACAGTTATAGTTAAATGTACAGTAGTACAGCTAATAAGGAATACTACAAGGAAGTTATGCCCCGTTTGCGTGAAGCAATACGGCTCAAACGATCGGAATTGTGGAAAAACAAATCACGATAATGCACCAGCTCACAAAGAAATGCTTATTCGTGATTTTTTGGCTAAAAACAAAACCGTAATCATGCCTCAACCAATATATTCACGTCGCTAAAATGGACGTAGTGCGCGATACGTTTTCTGCACAGAACCATTATTTTCGAAATAAAATTGCACTATTTGCAAGCGTTGTTCAGGCGTGACTCTATTCATGATGAATTGCCAAACCAAACTGAGAATAAATCCCTTCACAGCTGTTAAATCGGTCGCCATCTTGAAAAGTAATGCCAACTTAAAGTTCTATACCTCTATAAAAAACACCCTATACTATTCCAAAAACTAAAGAAACTAATGAAAGGATAGCGGTTTGCCACACCGAAAAGCTCATTTTAGAAGTGCTTCGAGGATTGGAAAAAGCGTTGGAACAAGTATATTATATCCCAGGGGGATTACTTTGAAGAGGACAAAATAGATATTGATGAATAAATAAGAACTTTTCAAAAAAATTCAAAATTCACTTTTTCCTTTGAACACACCTCGTACACATGCGTGCAAAAAAACACGGCTATTAATACAGTTTCTCCAGTTAATTGTTTGATTTTATTACACTTAGAAACTGACTAGAAAAATACATATGTTTTTGAACTGCTATCTATTTCGTGCTAAACCAAATTATGATAATGTTTAAAAATAATTTTCTGTCTCTAAAAATTAAATTTAAGTTTGTAAAATCAACTGCATGATATAATTATATTATTTGCGTGTTTTGTTGTTGTTGTTGTTTTTTCGCTTGAAACAAGTTTTAATAGCAACAAATGATATCTCACAGATTTATTCACCATGCACGCTGCTTCCAGCTGATTGCTATGTCCCCTAACCTAACACTAATTGAACATTTATTATTTGTCATACAAACAATTCATGTATGTACATATGTATATATGCACATATATATTTCTTATTTACATGTGCTTGTACTTTTTAGATTGAATTGATAATGAGCTGCGCTATCAAAAGAAATAACAACAAACTAAATGCATTAACCATGCCATGCATGGCACAGAAGCAAAAAAAAAAATTTAGAAAATAAAAAAACTATGTATGTATATAAATAAATTTTTTAACGCCCGCCGTAGCTTTGATATATATTCGTATAGGCTCAATGCATTTTTTCACCTCGCTGTTAGCCTCCAGCGCTGGATTTGTTTAGTTTTCTCATTTAAGCAACTAAAAGTGTTTTTCATATTGTTTGTTTTTTTGTACGTATGTATTAATTTACACCACAAATGGCCACTCACAACTTTTGTTTAATGCAGATACATTTAATTTGTTGTATTTATTTTTTTAATTTTGCACACGATCACGCATACATCACCTTTGCCACTGTGCACACTAACACAAAATAAATCAATTTATTTAATTTAATTTTTCATAGATGTTATTACCAATTGCTTTTTTTTGTTGAGAATTTCGAATTTAATGAAATTCTATACTAATCTCCTCTAAAGCGTTTCAGCCAGCAATGCGATCGATGCGTTCGAGTAACCGTCTTCAACTAATTGTACTGACGGCGGCTACCGGCTGTTCGGCCAGTCGTCAGCAGCTAACATACACCAGCGGCTGTTAAAGTTCTTTCCAAAAACACACCGAAAAGAAAATAAAGCAAGGAAAAATAAGAGAATAAAAGTTTTTATACCTTTCCTGAACGTATTAAATTTATTGCTTTGCATTTTACGATTAACAATTAATTCTCATAACTGAACAAATCGGTTGTTTGGGGGCTGTATGATATAGTTCCGAATTCAATAATTTTCAGTGTCAATATTTATTTCTTAAATACTGGAAACTAATATTTTGTGAAATTTCAAGCTCTTAGATGCTTTTTTGACCGATATTTGACCCAAAATTTCATATGTGTCTGAACAAATCGGTTATATAGGAATTATATGTTATAGTCTTCCGATTTTCATGATTTTCGGTGTCATTATTATTTTCAAATACATGTAACGAAACAAAACAAAAACGAAACGAAACGTTCTTAGATATTTTTATAACAGATTTTCGAAAATGTTTTAAAATTTGATAACTGAACAAATCGGTTTTATGGTATGGTTGTATACTTTATCCTCGAAATCGGTGGATTTTCTGTTTATTTTACGTGCACAGAATACCAATTTTCACGCTCTTCGATGCTTTTTTTGACGTATTTTTTACCCAAAATTTCATATGTGTCTAAACAAATCGGTTATATAGCGCCTATATGATATAGTCTTCCGATTTTCATGATTTTCGGTGTTATTATTTTTTCAAATACATTTATAGAAACGATACAAAATTTAGAGTTTGCTAAATTCCAAGCTCTTAGTTGCATTTTATACGAATTTTCGACCCAAAATTTCATATATGAACAAATCAGTTGTTATAGTGGTCCGATCTGGTCGGTTCCGACAAATAATCATTTAAATGGAAAATTTCATTCTACATGCCAAGTTTGGTTGAAATAACTCAAAAACTGAGAAATTACACACAGAGAGACGGATATGGATGGTGTGTTGGGTCTCTCTGTTCATTCTGGTACTTACAATACTTCGGACCAAAACGAATATATCATTGCATGCTCATGAAAGGTATAAAAGAAAAGCAAAGAAAAGAAACAAAAAACACAAATATAAAATATACCATAAAATACGCTCGCTCACCTACCCAACTTCCTACCCCCCCAAACAGCTGTGGGTTTGCTGCCAACCAAAACGCTTTAACTTTTAGTTGGCATGCCAGCTCAATCAGCCATTCAGGCAAACAACTAGCAACTTAAGTGCTTTGAAGCTTTTTACTGCTTGTTTTAGATACCAGGCACATACACTTATGTACATACGAGTACATATACTCGTATGTATGTATGCGCATCACCACGCTAACTTTGAATGAATTGTTGTTATATATGGTCAGTTGACGTTCCGTTGTAGTACTCTCGTGATCGTCGGCGGTACGGTTTTGTTTCTGGACGCGCGCTCATTTCGATTAATGCCAAAGCTTTAGATTTTGGAATTTGTAATAAATTGTAACAGAAAAAGTATAAACAAAATAAAAAGTTATTTAATTTATTTTTTTATATCAATAATTTATTTTTTCTACCTCCTTTTCCTCTGCAAGTTTTAGCGCAAAAGTTCGGTTCCTCGGATTTGGTGTATTTTCTTATCTTTTGTGTGCTTATAAGTAAAAAGCGTAAGTTTATGGCGCTCTCTTATACAGACATTTATTACTATGTAGCTTATGTTTGCCGGCTCTTTGTAGAGCTTGTAAGTTTTTTTCTTCTTCTGTTTTTGTGCTTGTTCGTTGTGAGCAACTTTATGTTTATTTATATTAAAAGGAAAAAACGCAAAACGCACGTCACACATTATGCGTTGGATTTGATTTTTGGCAGGCACATTGCGCAGAGTTGTGGTTCGAGGAAGAAAATAAAATAAAAATTTTAATTAAAAAAAAATTAATTTTTTGTGCTAGTTGCTTGACCTTAACCATGAAAATTTTATTTTTTGTGATTTAAAAGATTAATGAGGTGGAAGTGTGCTGAAAAAAAAAAATAAATAAATAAAAATCAATGTGACTATGAATGTCTGGCGCATTTTGCAATTCACACAACAACTGAAGCCAGACGGCTATACACAACGTCATAGTTGCGTCGATTGGGTGCTTGAACAGCAAGCAGTGGACAGCGATTTTTCCTGCAAAATTTTTTTCAGCGGCAAGGCATATTTCTCGCTCGATGGATCCGTAAATAAGCATACTTTTCGCATTTGGGGCTCCGAGAATCCCCAAATAATTGAAGAGAGGCCATTAGACACAAAACAACTTACTGTCTGATGCGCTATTTGGTCCGGAGGTGTGATTGGATCCTAATTCTTTGAAAACGGTAACGGCGAGACTGTCATTGTCAATGCGGAGCATTATGATCGTATGATAATCGACTTTTTTTGGCCTGTAATTGAAGAACACAACTTGGACAATATGTGGTCCTAATTTTTGCCAGTGTTATCTTTTCCGTAAAGAAAGTACTATTTATGTTTCGAGCAAATTTTAGTTATTTGCCTGGTCCATCCATGGTCCATTTCCGGGTAAAAAAATTATTCCATTTAGACTATCATCCAAAGTTTTAACCTAATCGAAGCAAAAATAATATATTTTTTAATTAGATCCTGCAAATCATCCTTTACGTAATCGAACCATAAATAAAATTTCGAATAGTTCGGTCCCTGGTCCACTTTCTGGAAGAAAAATTATTGTCTATGTTAAAATAGGCGTAAAGCCATTTATCTATATGCCAAATTTCAAGAAAATCGAACAAGAAATAAGATTTTTTCAATTAGGTCACGGTCTCTGGTCCATTCCCTTGTGTTTCTAACCGTTTAAACTTTCTCTGAATTACCACAAGTATTTATTAGAAGATAAAATGTGGGTAACCGTCATGATTTTTAAATCAACTTGCATGAACATGAATTTGTTACTTTACTTTGGTTCTAAGTAAGTAAGTACCAGAAGAGATATACCCATCAGAATGTATACCGATATGCTCAGAATGACGACCTGAATTGATCTAGCAATGTCTGCTTAGTTGGTCTAACCATGTTTGCCTGTTTGAACGCTATCTAGTCGCCCAGTTCGTAAGAGATTTTCAAACGGAGTTTTGTGTGCAGATTAATTCTTGAGTTCTATTAATTATTTGTCGGAAACTGTTCTATCGGATGGCTACATCATATAAATTCTTCACAATTGATCGCTCAGATTTGTGACGTCGTATAAAAATGACCACTACGAGTATTAATTACCTAAGAACATGTTTTTTTGGTATTCTGCGCACCGGTGATTGAAATTTCAGGTATAAATGGCAGATAATTAGAAAAGTACGATTTTTGTATATTTCTGAACGAAATTTTTCTTTATTGAAAATTAATTTTAATTAAGTACGTATTGACCATTATTATCTACGATCTTTTGTCATTTCTCGGGTAGCTTTATAATTCCATCAGTTTAGAACTTTTGTGCTTTATCGTTGAAGAGCTTGATTAAATGATTTTTCGTGGATCTTCGGTTTAGCGGCTCTTTTTTACCATCAGAGAAGCTTTACAGAGACCGAAAAAATGCACGGTTCCGGCTATACAGTGGGAGCATCAAAACTTCCCAACCAAAGGTGATCCATTTCGAAATTTCTTATTAAAAAAAAAAAAAAATTTAATGGGAAATGTTTATTATCATTCGAAAGAATATTCTTTGGCATTTATTTTTTGAAGATTATCAATTTCAAATGTTGGCCGCGGCTACGTCTCAGATGATCCATCCTTTGGGTCCAATTTTCGATGACTCGTTCGACCATTTCAACTGGTAACTGGCGAATGAGACGCGTGATATTTTGTTCCAAGGCCTGAATCGAAGCGGGATTGTCCGCATAGACTTTAGACGTTACATATCCCCACAGGAAAAAGGCTAGCGGTGCGATATCACACGATCTTGGTGGTCAATCGACCGGCCCAAAACTGCTCGCCGAATTGTTATCTCAATAAATCCATTGATTGATGCGACGTGTGGGAAGTTGCGCTGTATTGTTGAAGCCAAATGTCGCGGAGATCACGAGCTTCAATTTCACGTATCAAATAGTCGGTTATCATGGCTATATATGGCGATAACGGTCGCCATTAACGGTTACGTTCTCATCGGCATCATTTTTGAAGAAATATGAACAGATGATTCCACCGGACCACATACACACCAAACCATTGTTTTTTCCGTATGAAATGACAGCTTTGGAATTGCTTCAGGTTGCTCTTCGTCCCAAATGCGGCAATTTTGCTTGTATACGCACCCATTGAGTCAGAAATGAGCCTCCTCGCTGAAAAAAATTTTGCTCGTAAACATTGGATTTTCTTGGAACTTTTCAAGAGCCCATAGAGCGAAGGGATGTCGCTTGGAAGGGTCGAGCGGCTTTAGTTCCTGCACAAGCTGTATTTGCTGTATTTTGTACGCTTTCAATTTAAGATCTCGACGTAAAATGCTCCAAGATGTTCCATATGTCAGTCCGAGTTGCTGCGAACGATGCCGAATCGACTCCCCCAGGGTCTTCGCTATATTTTCTTCACTGCGTGCTGGACGTAGTCCATTCGGGCGAATATTATCCAATAATGAATGCGGGGTCCCAAGATGGGTGATGGTGTTGCGAATAGTACGCTCAGTAGGCCGATTATGTTGACCATAAGTTGAGCAAATCGCGCGAAATATACATTCTTTACAAAACGTGAATTTTCTTAATAAAGTTGAATGATTTGTAAACGTTGTTCAGGCGTAAGTATTTTCATGATGAAATGACAAACAGTACTTAAAAAAAATAACATGACAGCTTGAAACGACCACGCGTGATCTGTCAAAAAAAGGCTATTGAAAAAAGTACCTCTACTTGGATCACTCTTTAATTCCAATCTGCCATGTAAGTGATACCTAATGCGCACTCCGTTATCTCCTGACAGCATGCATGCCGGTCTTCCTGCACCAGTTACAGAATTTCGAGCAAACCACCCTTGGATCTGGCGTTAACTTACAGCATTCTCGTCGTAAACCATACAATTTTTTGTGGCAAATTTTCGCAGTCTTTTACCTTTTATAGTTATAGAAATTTCACTCATTTTGAAATCAAAATACCTTTTTACACAAATGACGATTTACAGAACTATTTTTATGAAAAATATTGCTTGAGCCATCATATTATGTCATTTTATTGCGATGAAAGTGACATAAATAACAATGATAGTCCTTCGATAACGAAAGAAATTAAAGAATGTAGCTTCATTATCTTGTATTTCAATAGAGTAATGATTGATTTGAATTTGAAATTTCAATAAGTACATACATATGTCCGTCACACATCTTATTTGTTAAGGATTGACAACAAATTCTTAAGTTCATGACAATTTTGTAAGAAGAATCCTAAAAAAATTTTACACTAGGTATTTCAAAAGCTCCTAATATATATACATATGTATATTAATTCATTGAATAAAATATTTGTTTTCATGAAATTAATTTTCCCTTAATGTCATACTTGCTTATAAATTTGAAATGCAAGTCATTGAGGTCCAGCAGATGTGTTCACATACGTTAATAAATTATAATTTTTTTTATTAAAAAATTTAATTGCATGCAATGACATATTTATGCATATGGTGTTACTTGCTAATAATTAAATTCATTACATTCAATACAGTGGCAGGCAAAAGTATTCATTCATAACCAGTGTTGAAAGTAGTTGAAAATTTTTAGGTTAATAATTATATATTTTTTTCATTAATACCTTGATAACAGCATTTTAACTAACAGGCCAATTGAAAATTCCCCTTCAAAATACGCGTTTAAAATTTTTACAGCTGTCGGATCTTTAGTTAGTTTGTAGCATTTTGAGTGAAGCAACTTTTGTTATCGTGAAAAAGGATGAAAAGGAATTTCGCGTGTTGATAAAATATTAATTTTTGAAGGGGGAAAATACAGTTGAAGTAAAAACTTGGCTTGATGACGAGTTTCCGGACACTTTCCGAGTAAAATCAACCATCAAGGATACCAGTCCTTAAGCTAAGTTTAGACTTGGTGAAATGAGCACCGAAGAAGGTGAACGCAGCGGACGCCCAAAGGAGGTTGTTACCGAAAAAAAAAAACGATCAAAAATCCATAAAATGATTTTGAGTGACCATAAATTGAAATTAAATGAAATAGTAGGCACTCTAGAGATATTAACTGAACATATACATCATATCATTCACAAAAATTTGGGTACGAGAAAGCTCTGTGCAAAGTGAGTGCCGCGCCAGCTCACTTTTGACCAAAAAAAACAACGAGTTGATGATTCGGAGCAGTGTTTGGAGATGATCAAGCATGATAAACCCGAGTTTTTGCGTCCACAAGTGGCAATGGATGAAAGATGGTTCCATCATTTCACTCCAAAGTCCAATCGACAGTCATCCGAGTGGACTGTTTACGATAACCCCGCTCCAAAGCGTGGAAAAACTCAACAGTCGGCTGGTAAGATGATCGCCGAAATTGAGGCCTCTGTTGAAGCAAAGGACGCTATAATCACTGTATCATCCTTGAAGGGAACTATGTTGAATAAAAAACATGAAGGTTGCCAAAAAAATGTATTTTACTATGGTAGTCCGGGGACATTGTCCTGTTATGTATATACGAGTGGAGAATGACTTGCGACTAGGTCTATTCATTTCTGAAGCGACTACACATTACGGGAGTTGAAAAATGTGTTTAATATGAAAATAAGAACCGAAGAAATCTTGCGCAAAGGCCGGTGATACGCCACAAATGACTTCAATTCCGCAAAAGTATATTTATTATTATTCTCTTACATTTATTTTATTTAGAGTAATTAAATACTGATGGCAAACAAGGTGGTGCTGGGTCTTGATTAAAAGTAATTTTCAATAAAATTGTTTATAAATACATATGTGAAAAAAATGTGCAATTGTAAAATTTTGAAGTTACTAAATCTGGGCGGGTATCGCTTGTGTCTCCAGCCAAGAGATGTGCTATATATGTTCCTTCACAATTTTTTTTAGAAAAATAAAATTGTTTGCAGCAAAATGTTACACTTTTGAATAGATTTTCTGTTATCGTTTGATTGCTAAGTCAGATGTTGAGAGTTTAACGGCCACAGTGTTTCAGGTATTACTAACGTTAAGCTCGCGTTCTAAAGAGCGTCAGTTCCTTCTACGAAACGTGTACCCAAAATTTATTAAAAGCGCTTACAAAATATTTTCCACATTATGCTGGGAACTTTAGACAGTTCAAAAGTTTGAACATTTATTTATTCTTTTATTTATTCGAAAATACATTAGTTTAATACCGAAAATAAGAATTTCCTTTTTATATAGCCTAAAATTAGGAAATATCACGAATGATACTGCTTTTCCAAAAATAAACTTATTGAAGCTATGCCAAAGAAGCTAAATACATCATAATGACAATGCTTTAAAGCCCGTAAAAATATTTTGTAGAGAGGAAGCTTCTAAAAAATAGATATTTGTATGCATTTACATATGTATACGTTCATACAAAAGCTTTTGTGGGGAAAACAGTATAATAAATATTTTTATTTTAAATAAAACAACATATATTTTCAAAATCTATGAACCTGCCGTGCATAAACATTTGAGTAAATTATTTTAAAATTTAAATTAAATAATGTAATATGAACGTTTCTCAAACACTGTATATATATATATATTAACGTATCTACTTATCACAAAATGCTTTCAGAAATGTCAATTTCAGTAGTTGAAACATTCAACAATTACAATTACCAATAAAAATGTTAAATAAATGAGAAACGCAATGGCCGTGGCCACTTAACACAATACAAATTGTGGTTAACATTGTAATTTTAATATGTTTAACCAAAATACAGCTTTTCAGCTGCTACACATTTGTTGAGGGTGTATGTGGTTAACATTGTAATTTTAATATGTTTAACCAAAATACAGCTTTTCAGCTGCTACACATTTGTTGAGGGTGTATGTTAGGTATGCGTGTGTGTGTGTATTTTGTGGCTTCTCGCACACTTTACGTTTGCTGCTTGCTTAGATATGTTTAAACAACCGTTACAGGCTTTCAAATTTATGCAAGGACAATTTGTGTTCTACAAAAATTGAATCAAAAAAATTATTTAATAATAAAGCAATTCATACAATTGCGCTCTCTATGCACTTGAGATATTTTAATTAATTTTATTTCATTATTTTCCCATAAATTTATTTACTAAGAACAAAAAAAAATTGCATATACTTGATGTCAAAATTGTGGATAATCGTGGTGCTTTATTAAAAGCTGACTACTTTACAACACTTATAAGCAATTCATTGGTTGTTTGGTTGGTTGGCTGGCTGATTGGTAAGCTTTGTGAAAGTCGAAAAGCTGAATGGAGCTTGACATTTGCATTGATATTCCAAGTGTAGCAAATATATTGTACAAATTTATATACATACATAAAAGTAAGCTTCTTGGTATATATATTTATATACATATCTATGTGTTTGTATGTATGCTGCTTAAAAATATTTTCAATGCCATCCGAAAGTGTTCTGTAACACAGACCTCCGTTTCATGTGCTCCTATTCTTTTAACTTTTTGCAAGCTAAAGACGTGTACTTTTTTTATTTCTTTCTATTGCGCTTAAAAAATAATTTCATCAACGACAAAGCTGTCAGAACTTTTCTGTTGGACCAAGCAAGTCGAAGCTCTTAATTAATGCAGCTGAAATGAAAAGTTAGACAAATTATTGTGTGTTGTTTGCTGAAGATGATATTCGAGAAGTGAAATATTAAAATGAAAGAAATCGAAATCGAACAAAAAGCTACAAAATAGCTTTTTCCATTAAGTTCAAAAATTAGGTTTATTCATGCTAAAGCTGCAAACTAAAGTAAAAAAAAGCGTAGAATGTATATTTCTACTATCTAATATTCTACAATTTTTTTTCGAAAACTTTATCTGTATTAGAAATATATTAAATAACGTTTTCCAACTGTGCAGGAATCGTTAGCAAAGTTCTGTGGCGAAAGCTGTTGAGAAAAAACTTTTTGCTTTACTGAAAATATTTTATATTGCAATTTTGTTATGTGAAATGATTTTTGTTGTTGTTGTAGCAAAGTAACCTATGAATACTTTGCTGTAAATACATTAAAAAAACTGATTTTCTATTCAACATTGTCAAATCTTATATACATTTTTGACCATCTGCTCAAGCTGGACAAAAAACAACATTTGAATTTGTTGTTGTTGTTGTTGTTGTTGTTGTTGTTGTTGTTGTTGTTGTTGTTGTTGTTGTTGTTGTTGTTGTTGTTGTTATTATTGTTGTTGTTGTTGTTATTGTTGTTGTTGTTATTGTTATTGTTGTTGTCGATGATGATGTTATAGTTGTTGATGTTATAGTTGTTGTTGTAACCGTAGAAAAATTCCCTAAATTGGGCTTGGGGGAATATTGCGCGAGTGACAGTCCTTGGACGGGTAAAAATGCGGGTCGTTCCGGTATAAAGACGCGACTGTCGCGGGAACTATTGGATTTTAGTCGCCTCTTGCGACAGGTATGCCTTACCGTGGGTAAATTCTTGAACGCCTAACCAGTAGGGGATGTTGCGTTATTACTGCTCCTTAGTAGTGAAGTTGCCTTCATAAGTGTGCCAATTTAGGAAAAAATTAAAAAGTTTTTTTTATCTTTCTTTATTTTTTCACATATAAATTTTTTTAATTTTTTCAAAGTTAACAAAACAAAAAAAAAATACGCAGAAAGGAAGTGAAACAAAATTTTCGTTTTATGTTTTTGCCAAAAGTTTCTTTCTTTTTTGTTGTGCCACGAAAAATTTTGGGTCTTTTTTTAATAAATTGTTAAAAACTCAGAAATAAGTGCTGTCTTCGGTCATGTCGAAGTTTTTAAACCTTTCAAAAACCTATAACATTTATTGCAAAATGCAAAATTCGATTTGGATGATTATCCGTGTCGATATTTATTTGAATTGACGTGTGGAGAATACCAAATTTCAAGCTATTAGATGCCTTGTTTTAACAGATTTTTGATCCAAAAATAACACATCTTAACTATTCAATTGTATTGTGGTTATGTGATACAGTCTTCTGATTTCGATGATTTTCGGTAAAAATATTGAAGTGTAGAATACATATTTTCATGTCCTTAGATACTTTATTAAAGTATTTATGACCAATAATCACAAATTTGAACAAAATGGTTGTTCCTATATGATATAGTCGACTGATCTAGCCGACTCAGACAACAATTGTAAAAGCACTTTTGTTACTCTGAGTTATATTCAAAACATGCGTTCTGAACGCATCAACCTCCTCTTCAAGTTTATTTTCTACGTACAGGAATAAAAAGAAGTCATTCGACGCCAAGTCAGGACTATACGTTGGATTACTCATCAAATGGATGTTTTGAGTGCTCAAAAATGCAGATGTTTCAGTCGATGTGTGAGAGCTCGCATTGTCGTGGGGAAGAGTGGTCCATTTTCGGAAGTTGGCAAACAAATGGCTGCATACCATTAAAAATTTACTTTCTGCGTTGTTCTAGTTTTACGGTTGTGTCATGTCCAGTTTTCCCAACACACAGGAAACCATTTGCCTGGAAGTACTTTGTGCGCGAACAACCTTTTTTGGATTCGGCTCATCTTCAAACACCCAAATAGTCGACTGGCATTTACTTTCGGGCTCATACGTGTAAATCCGCAGTTTATCATCTACCACGATTTCATGACGTGTTTTAAAGCACTGCTATCGTATTATTAACATTTTTATTTATTTATTTATTTATTTATTTATTTATTTTATTATTTTAAAATTTCTCTCGACCAATTGCCAAGAGCCTTTTTATTTTTGTTTTCTTTTTTACAATAAATGTTCATGCAATATTGAATGTAAACTGGTCCCACTAATGCCAATAAAAGTAGCTGTCTCAATCTCACGATAGGTCACATAACGATCTTGCGCACTGCATTATTAGTTTACCGAACAACAACTGTTTGTGGACGAGAGATCTACGATCTCATTGAATTCACCATACCATCGAGAAACACTGGTCATTGATGAAACTCCGTAACCAAAATTTGTATTATTCATCGATGCACTGTTGCTGAGTTAATCCACGTCAAAAGTGGTAAAAAATAATCGCGCTAATCTGTCAAAACGTTATGAGTATTGTTACGATCTTGCTGATTAACCTCGATGATTTCCTTAATCTTTCGGGTACGACCTCTGGATTGTTAAATAAAATCGCCAACTTAATTTGCAGTCTCTTTATTTATAAAGACTTTAATTAATGTCCTTTTAATTATTCGGTAATTCACGATTCAATAACAATTTACGTTACTATTTACAATCACTTGTATACAACTTTCACAATGTACTGTTTTTATTACTTTACTGTAATGTAATCTTCACGAGTTTAATTCACAACTGATTGCTTTTGCTGCCGTACGTCGCCCTTATATACTTGTTTGCTGCTTGAAAACGAAACCCCCGGAATAATCTCGTCCATACGATAATCCTCTCGGTTACGATAATCGTTTCGGTTACGATAATCGTCTCGTACGCTCTAGAAGATGTCAGTTGTCGGCTTCTCTCTTTCATCTGTCATTCGCTTCGCATTTTCGCCACACTGCCCTCCACCTAAGTCTGATCGTCCCGATCAGACACATTCGCTGTTCCAAACGCAGCAAGCCTCTCTAGGTGGACCACTTTCATCTTGTTTCTTGGCCTCCCTACAGTTTGAATTCGATACACTACGTCGTTTAGTCGTTTGATTATCTTGTATGGACCTTCCCAATTGCATTGAAGTTTTGGGGACAAACCTCTCTTTCGTTGTGGATTGTACAGCAACACCAAATCTCCATTTTGGAAGCCTTCGGAGTTCATCGCCTTGTCATACCGAGCCTTCATTTTGTCACTCATAATTTGAGTTCGCTGCCTCACAAGAGCGTGTATCTCTCTTAACTCTTCTTCGAGAACAGTAGACGCTTCCTTCCCAATTCTTCTCGCATCACCAGTTATTCCAAATTTTAAATCGCTGGGCAACCGAAGTTCACTACCAAACAGTATCCTGGCAGGTGTTTGACCTGTTTTTTCATGCACTGCGGACCGATATCCCATCAGGAAAAGCGGTATGTGTACATCCCAATCATCTTGATTCTTGTCCACCACTTTCCGCAAGTGCTCTTCCAGGGTCCGGTTGAATCGCTCTACCATGCCATCTGATTGAGGATGCAGGGCTGTCGTTCGGGTTTTGTGAATACCAATTATCTGGCACATCTCCTGGAACACCGCCGATTCAAAGTTTCTTCCTTGGTCTGAGTGCAATTCTATAGGTGCACCGTATCTGGTAACCCAATTGTGAGTGAATGCATCCGCAACTGTTTTCGCTTCCTGGTTTGGAATTGGGTAGACCTCAGGCCATTTACTAAAGTAGTCCATAACCACAAGAACGTATTTGTTTCCTTGTCTGCTCATAGGGAATGGACCGGCTACATCCATGGCAACCCGCTCAAGTGGTGCACCTGAGTTATACTGCTTCATCTGCCCCTGACTTCGTGACTTTGGCCCTTTAGCTGCTATGCACTCCGTGCAATTAGCAATCCACTCAGCGACCGATTGACGACAGCCAACCCAATAGAACCGCTGCTTGATCTTCTCCAGCGTTTTTGTAATGCTAGGTGCGCTCCACTAGGACCATTATGGAATTCCTTAAGAACATCCGGAATTCTTGACCTCGGAACTACTATTAGCTTTCGAGAGCACTGGCCATCTTCACTTTCCCATACTCTATGCAAACAGCCAGATATCAATTCTAAACTGTTCCATTGTGCCCAGTATGCTTTCGCGATGGGACTTTCCGCTGCCATTTGTTCTTTACTTGGCCGTCTGTTCACCTCCAATCCGTGCATTACCAATTCCAAGTCCGGATCTTCTTGCTGACATTTCCTTAAGAGACTTGCCTCCCACTCTTCCGCTGATGTAACTGTCATTAGCCGGACGTCTATTATGTCTTCCTTACCCTCTGCTTTTGAGCAATGCTTACATTCCAAACTACATGGTCGACGGGACATAGCATCAGCATTTCCGTGCGTATTACCCTTGCGGTGCTCGATGGTGAAGTCATAACTTTGCAGCCTCTCAATCCACCGTGCAAGCTGCCCTTCGGGATTCTTGAACTGTAGTAGCCACTTCAGCGCTGCATGATCCGTTCTAACGCGGAAATGTTGACCATACAGATATTTGTGGAAGTGTTTAATGCAATCCACCAACGCTAATAGTTCTCTCCGCGTTACGCAGTAGTTCCGCTCTGGTTTCCCAATAGACCGGCTATAGTAGGCAACTATCTTCTCCTGCCCATCAATCACTTGCGAAAGTACACCTCCTATGCCATAACCACTAGCATCTGTGTCCAGAATAAATGTTGCACCTGGAACCGGGTACGCTAGCATAGGTGCAGTACATAGCCGTTCTTTTAAAGGTTGGAAAGCCTCCTCTTGTTCAGTTTTTCACTCGAAAGATTTATTTTTCCTTGTGAGTTCATGGAGACTATGAGCTACGCTGGCGAAATTCGGAACAAAGCGACGATAGTAAGTACACAGCCCAAGGAAACTTCTTAATTCATGCAAATTTCTGGGTCTCGGCCAATCCTTCACTGCTTCTATTTTTTCCTTCGCAGTACACACGCCCTTCGTGGTTACTTGATGACCTAAGTAATTCACCTCCTTCTTGAATAAAGAGCACTTCTTAGGACTTAGTTTAAGACCAGCGCCAGATATTCTCTGGAAAACTTCTTCCAAATTACTCAGATGTTCGTCGAAGTTCTTTCCCAATACGATTATGTCATCCAGATACACCAAACAGGTCTTCCAGTGTAGTCCTTTGAGCACATGGTCCATTAATCTTTCAAAAGTGGCAGGAGCGTTGCATAACCCAAATGGCATTACCGTAAATTGCCATAGACCGTTGCCGGCACTAAACGCTGTCTTCTCTTTATCTTCTTCACTCACTTCTACTTGCCAATACCCGCTCTTAAGGTCAAGTGTTGAGAACCATTCTGTGCCAGTTAAGGAGTCTAGTGTATCATCGATCCTGGGCAAAGGATAGCTGTCTTTCTTTGTGACATCGTTTAATCTCCGATAGTCCACGCAGAACCGCAACTGGCCATCTTTCTTCTTCACGAGTACCACCGGAGAGCTCCATGGACTTGCTGATGGTTCGATAACATCGCTTTCACTCATTTCCCTAATTATTTGGCCAACAGCGTCACGTTTGGCTAGTGGAACGCTTCGAGGAGCTTGACGAATTGGTCTTGCGTCACCAGTATCAATGCTATGCTTCACTACGTTGGTCCTGCCTGGTTTGTTGCCATCCTTGTCGAATATGTTGGAGTATTTGCGGATCATCTGACTGGCCTGGTGCTTGTACTTGTCTTCCAACCCTTGCGTCCATGCATTGATATCTTCCTCCATCTTCTTGCTGCCAATAGAGTCGATTCCAGATGAATCATTGCTGTTAATAATGGCTTCTACCTCTTGACATTGCCCTAATACAGTTCCACTAGGAATTTTTACTGATGATCTGAAGTCATTCAATACTCTCACTGGAATGCGTCCATTCTTTCGTGTCTTAGCCAGGGTTTTTCCAATAAGTAAGTCCAGTGTAGAATTTTGTGCTGCTTCGACAACCCACAATTTGTTTGTCCCACAATCTCCATTAATTTTCGCCCAAACAACTGCTTCTGACTTCGGTGGAATCAGTTCACTGCCTTCTAAGACCACTTGTTTGCTGCTGTATGTGGAATCGTAGCCAATGCTTAGTGGTACTTCCATGTTCTTATACTCCATAACCTTGTTATTCAAGTCGATCTTGATACCTTGCTCCATCAAGAAGTCCACTCCTATGATTACCTCATCTACGATCTGCGCGACTATAAAGCTGTGTAACACCGTCACATTCCCTATTGAGACCTCACATGTTACTTCTCCCACCACTTGTGCGTCCTCACCAGTCGCCGTTTTCAATATTGCTCCAGGTAATGGTCTCACTTCTTTAGCGATCAGGTCAGTTCGAATGATGGAGTGTGATGCGCCCGTATCCACTGTTAATTTTCGCGCTCGTCCATCCACATATCCACCAATAGTAATGTTGCTCGTATTCCTACCAATTTGCGAGACGGAGATTATGGGGCATTCAATTGCAGGAGCCAGCATACGCCCTTTTAGACTGGCTCGTTTTAGTTTAACGACTGAGAAGTTGATGGTTTATCCTCCGTCAGCCTTCCGTTTGCGCTGTCCTTCCTGTATGCTGGAACCCGTTTTGCATTCGCGTGCGAAGTGACCAGGCTTTCCACATTTAAAGCATTTTCCAGCCTGATTCTTGCCACCAGAACGATTCATTCCTTCCAACGACTTCAGAGTTCTCAATATTTCGGTCATCACATCTGCTGTTTCAACCTCCACTTTATTGACTTTGTACGCTGGTCTGCTTATGAGTGCCGCCGTTTCACGTGTTTGAGCGTACGCCACTGTTTCAGCGAATGTTAACTTTGGATTCGCATATGTCTCTCGCTTGGTGTAAACGTCTTTTATGCCGCTGATGAATTTTTGTATTTTCACCCTTTCGAGATGCTCACCCGATGCGTCTCCGATGGCTAAATGAGCCAATCTCTCAATTTCCGAAGCATATTCCTGTAGAGATTCGTTGGGTTTCTGGTCGCGCTTTTCTAGCTCCATCTGGTAAATTTGTCTTCTGTGTTCGCTACCATAGCGTCTTTCCAGGGCTCGCATCAATCCGTCGTAATCATTTCTCTCATAATCAGGTACAGTTTGCAAAAGTTCTGCCGCAGGTCCTTCCAACGCAACGAATAGTGCAGCAGATTTTTCCTCCATGCTCCATTTATTGGTTTCAGCCGTCTTCTCAAACTGGAGCTTGAAGACTTGGAAGGGAATTTTTCCGTCAAACGATGGTGTTTTTACCTTGGGAGCGTTCACTGAAGTGGTTGGACGATTTAACTGCAAATCCCGGAAACGACCTTCCAATGTGTTGACTTTGGCTTCAATTAGATCCTGTCTTTCCTTAAGTTCTGCATTGTCTTTCTCCAGATTTTCCTGTATTTGCGCGATTGTTCCTTCTAATCCATCAAACTTTGCATCCATCTTTTGTGATATGCTGGCATCGATTTGTGAAATGTTTTGTGACATGTTGGCATTGATTTGTGAAATGTTTTGTGACATGTTGGCATTGATTTGTGAAATTGCAGCCAGCAACATGTTCATGTCCATACCTGTAGGTGAGCCAGGAGCATTTTCTTGAATCTTACCTGATGGCTGCTCCAACCCCTTCGCAGAATCAATAGCCTCTTCTTTGTCAATGTCCTTCAAGGATACATCTTCATCCTCGCGACGGAATTCGTACTGGTTCAAGTCGATACCTTCGACTTCCATTGCTTCTCGCAGTCTCGATTGCAGCTCTGCCTTATTTCCTGTTGTAGACAATTCTCGCTTGGCCAACTCCTTCTTGAGAAGAGGTATCGTCAAATCCTGAATCTTCACCATTTTTTTAATTATTATCGTCTGGAATTTATTTAACAATCCCACTTCTGACACCAATTGTTACGATCTTGCTGATTAACCTCGATGATTTCCTTAATCTTTCGGGTACGACCTCTGGATTGTTAAATAAAATCGCCAACTTAATTTGCAGTCTCTTTATTTATAAAGACTTTAATTAATGTCCTTTTAATTATTCGGTAATTCACGATTCAATAACAATTTACGTTACTATTTACAATCACTTGTATAAAACTTTCACAATGTACTGTTTTTATTACTTTACTGTAATGTAATCTCCACGAGTTTAATTCACAACTGATTGCTTTTGCTGCCGTACGTCGCCCTTATATACTTGTTTGCTGCTTGAAAACGAAACCCCCGGAATAATCTCGTCCATACGATAATCCTCTCGGTTACGATAATCGTTTCGGTTACGATAATCGTCTCGTACGCTCTAGAAGATGTCAGTTGTCGGCTCCTCTCTTTCATCTGTCATTCGCTTCGCATTTTCGCCACAGTATGTATAAAATAAAAAATTTAAAACTTTACTACAAAATTTTAAGTTGCCAGATTGCAACCCTAGGGTTGCCAAATCCCGATATAGATAAGGCATGACCCGTATTTTGCCTGAATAAGCCGCGTAATTTTCTTGCAGTCACGATTGAAGAAGACTCAACATTTTGGAAATAAGTTTTTATTAATTTACAACTTTATTTAAGAGTAAACTTAACTACTTTATAAACCCTCAAACCTCGTACTAAATATTTGGCATATCAGGAATGTTATGGAAAATGTTAAAGCTCAAAAGAGCTGTAGTTCAAAAAGAAAACGGTAGATGACCCGACCTATAAATGAAAATGGTTCAAAGTGGCAAAATTTGTAAATATGCTGTCTGATATTTTAACATTTTAGTATTTTTAAAAAAGGCGAAATAAAATTATTACACAAAAAAGTTAATATTTTGCTATGAGACCGCGGAAATATATACATGCATATGTATATAGTTATATATAGTGGCGGACAAAAGTTTACATACACCCCCAATTTTCGTTGAATTGAAAGTCTAAAAAGTTTATTGGGAAATTTAACGACACAGTTTATTTCAACTATTTGCCCTTATAAAAAACAAAAAACAAAAATAATTTGTTAATATAAAAGAGTAAAGCTATCAAAAAAAAATTAAATCCAACATAGAAAAAGTCTACATACATAACATACATACAGTACATACATAACATATCTTAGCGCAAAAACTTTGGTTAATATCAGGTAACGTGATCTTTTTAGTATTTAGTTGGTCCGCCGTTCGCCCTTTGTTCAATAACAGCTTGAAGCCATCGTGGCTTCGAATTTACTATATTTTTTGATTCTGAGGAAGTAATACTGTCCTAAGCTTCAATAAAACATTCTTTGAGTAATGCTGAGCTGGAAATCTGATTTTTTCTAATTTCTTCGCTCTAAAATCTCTCAGACATGTTCAATAACATTCAAATCTGGGCTTTCAGGTGGTGTGTGTAGTTGCTTGGAGCATGATAAAGCAACCAATCCTTAACAATATGGGTCGTGTGCTTTGGAGCGTTATCCTGTTGGAAGATCCAGCCTGCGCCAACCTCCAAACTGTCAACCGAGGGCTACAGATTATCTTCCAACAATGACTTATATATGAACAGAACCATATTATCTTTAATAAATCAAGCTTTCCAACTCCAGATGCCGCAACCGCTCCCCAAAACCATTACGTTGCCGCCGCCTTGCTTCACTGTTGGTACTATATTTTTGGAGTTAAGTGCAGTGTTTTCTATTCGCCAATGAATATTTGTTTTCACGAAGCCATTGAAAGATGCTAATGTGTCTAAATCACAATTAAATTCAATACTAGCAAATTAGAAAACATAATTAAAAAAAATTTAAAAAAAAATAGTACCCAAACGCCATTACAACACAGCATATCGACATACCTGCTAGTAAACCCGTGGTGTATGTAGACTTTTGGCAAGGAAATTTTTGCGTTTTTTCACCATAATTTTTTTATTTTATGTTAGAGAATCGATTTGTTTTAATACAGGTGATTAGAAAAGGATTCAAAATAAAACTGTATACCTACATTTTTCAGCAAAGTGATAATACTTTCTACACCACGAATACAGGCGGTGTATGTAGACTTTTGTCCGCCACTGTATATATGCATAGCCCCAAACAGATTGATTTTCTTTTTCTGCTAATATATATAATTTTGTTTTAAATATTAATTTTTTCGCTCAACGGTCACCATACTTTAATATAAAATTTATTGCCTTTCATAATTTCTCTTATAATCTTTGTTATTGAATTTGGACCTTTTTTTTTTTTGTCTCTTTGTTTAACACCAGTGTACCCATGTGTGTGCGTGCTTTATTATTATCAACTCTTTATGATCGCTGAGGTGTTCTGTAGTATCATTTTTTGCTCAATTATGCATATGTTGTATATATGTACTTACTGGCACAGTTCTATTCTTTTTTCTTCTCTTGTGCTGTGTATCTGCCAGCCTATTAACAGCTGGCCCATTAGCTCAGTTGGTTAGAGCGTCGTGCTAATAACGCGAAGGTCGCGGGTTCGATCCCCTCATGGGCCACTACTATTTAATTTTTTATTTTTATCATTTTTTTTATTCCTAAAATTTATTATCTTTTTAATAATTACTCGTTTATTATATCACTCAAAAATAAACATTAGTTTCAATATGTTAGTTGAAATTTTGTTTGGCTTTATCAATATGAAATGAAAGTAGATTATTTTATTTTGATTTATTTTACTTTGTTTTATTTTACTTTATTTTATTATTTATTTACTTATTTTTGTATTTATTATATTTGACTTTTTATGTTATTTTATTGAATTTAATTTTAGCTCATTTCTCTTCATTTCTTTTATTTTATTATAATTTATCCTAGTTTATTTAATTTAATTTTAGTTAATTTCTTTCCATTTCATTTCTTTTTATTGTATTTATCTCTTTTAAATTCATTTTGTTTTATTTTATTACGTTAACCTCATCTTATTTCTTTTTATTTTATTTCTTTTCACTTCGTTTCATTTTATTTTTCAGTAGTTGTACGATTATGTGCATTATAATATCCCCTTTAAGCACGAAACGTGCCCATGCTTGAATCACTTTTTTTGTAGAAGGTTTCAACAATTTTAACATATTGTGTTGTTGTCCGACTAGATTTGCTACATATGGATTGATATATGTACATGTATGTACATATGTATATGTATGTGTGCATGAATGGAAAAAAAGCAAACTATGGAATACGGTTATTAAATTTAATGATGGCAACATTTTTTTTAACTTTTAAGTAAATAAAATTCGCTATACATTTTATTCAATTGACAACAGTTTAAATTAAATTTGATAACCATAACGTTTTCAGTTGGTGATTCTTTGCGTTTTACTTCTCATTTAGCACTAATAGTTGTAGAATTTTAACAATAACTAAATTAGCATTTTTTTCTTTGCTTTCAGTAATTACTTTTCAAGAACAACAACAACACCGCTATGGCTGCATCTGTACTCTTTGCTTGTGGCTTGAATGAACAAAAACTGCCAAAGTTTGTACACATCAGCGAGGAGGCGAATGTCGATGGCAGCTTCCTCTTCAGCTGTATACTCGGCCAAAGGCTGCGCATCTCTAACGCCGGCACTGTGCTGGTCTGTCTACAGCAAAATTATCAACATTACTTCCATGCCGGCATGCGTCTCGGCTATAATGCAAATATTTTCCTTGACAAAACTCTCAGCGTGATCGATCCACTAACAGATATGGCACGGCTGGGACTGAAATCAAAATGGCTGAGAGATGAACGTCTCGTCACCACCTACATATTGGACGACATATGCAAGTATGTATCCACATCCGCCGAGCAACGTGTCAGCACCACTATATTGGTAGATAATTTGTCGATTTTATTGAATTTGGGCGCTACCAAAGAGGAAATACTCCAGTTATGCTATGAACTCGCCGAATTGCCAAAACAATATGAGAATTTGACAGTAATCACAAAAATCAGCAATTGTGATTTAAATGAGGCGATCGATAATAATGTTGCTAAGTTGGGCACACTGCGCATACGCGCCGCACAATTGAAGAGCGGCGCATCCCGAGATGTGGACGGTAAATTACTGATAGAGCGTGAGGTGTTAAACAATGGCGTGAAGCAGGAGGATAGTAATGAGGAAACAGCGCAGCAGAATGGTGGCTATGAACTCGAGCAGGTGCGCAAGGAAGTTCTCTACAAAGTCAACGAAAGGAGTATAAAGATTATAAGCCCCGGTGAATTGGGTGTCAAAGTTTGAGAAACAGCTGAGGTTTACAAGAAAAGTGCTATATTTGTTTAACATCTTGCTTTTAAAATAATTTAATTTTTTTATAATTATACCAAATAATTTGTATATTACGAAAGATTTAATTTCATAATTAATAAAATTAAAATGTATTATAATAAAAATTAGAAAATATTGCTTACTTGATATTGAAATAGTTTTATGAAATATAAATTGGCGCTTTATGAGTGCTGAAGCGATTCTCGGCCGAAGTACTTTCAATGCCCATAAATTATGTGCTCTGGTTGTGCAGAAATGTAAAGAATTAAAGCAATTTAAAGTAAACAGTTAATAATAAATTTTTTTTTTACAAAATTCAATAGTTTATTAACCTTAGTTTTCGCTCTAAAATTTGTGTTAAATAGTTTAATGCCTGTATAAAACTCTTGAAATAGATACTGAGAGCTGAATAGAGAAGCGAGACAAAACAGAAAGAGGCGAGAATGCGTGAGTATGAAGATCTTGCGAAATTAGTCGAAAAGGGTAATGCTCAAAAATTCTATGAGAAGATGCGCCGACTTACAGAATTTTCCAGACCAGAGCAAGCTCATGCAGGGACCAAGTAGGTAATCTGGTGACAGATGTCCAGAGCATACTTAGTTTATGGTGGGAATACTTCTTCAACCTGCTCAATTGCAGTGAAAGTGAAAACCACGGAGATTGCGAACCCGAAACCACAATTGATGACGCTGGTATATACGTTTCATCACCCGACTATGAAGAAGTTCGCATAGCGATTGGAAAATACCCGAGAGAAAATAATCTATATACACCACCGTTTCATCGATTTTAAAGGCTATGTCAACTGACCCTGGGTACTACCAGAATCGCAGTCAGAATTGGGAACGACTTCACCGAGCCGTCGATACGAAACGAGGTTTCAGACAGGGTGACTCTTTATCGAATGATTTCTTCAATTTAATGCTGTAGAAAATAATACGAGCTCAAGGGCTAAAGAGACCCGGTAAAATCTTCTACAAGGATGTACAATTCTTGGCGTAAGTTCTGCGTTCTCCTGGTTAGACGAAATATCTACTGTCATCAAATAAACAGTCATCACATTTACGACTTGGCTCACACGTCACTGTAGATAGTAACAACTTTGAAATTGTAAATAATTTCTACTATCTGGAAACCAACATTAACAACACCAACAATATCAGAATTGAAATCCAACATAGAACTCTCTTGCTAACAGGTGCTACTTTGGACTGCGTAAGCAATTGAAACGTAAAGTCCTCTCTCACAAACCAAAACCAAACTCTACAAATCGCTCATTACTCCCGTCCTGACATATGGCGCAAAAGCCTGGACGATGACGACATCCGATGACTCGGCTTTAGGAGTTTTCGAGAGAAAAGTGTTGAGGAAGATTTATGGTCCTTTGAGCGTTGGCAACGCCGAATACCACTGACAATGAAACGATGAGCTATCGAGCTATACGACGACATTGATATAGTTCAAAGAATCAAGAGACAGCGGCTACGGTGGTTAGTTCATGTCGTCCGAATAGATGAAAGCGCCCTTGCTTTGAAAGTATTCGATGGGGTACATGCTGTTGGGGAGAGCCACCTCGTTTCACTTGGTATTTCTAACTGGCGTCAAACAGCAAAGAGACGGAACGAGCGGCGCGCTATTGTTTATGCGGCTATAATCGCGTAAGCAGTGCCTACGCCAAAGAAAAAAAGAAAGCTCTTTAAAACCATGTAAGTAATCTATCGTTCAATAAAAATGTTTTTAAATTTAATTATATTAAACTCTATTATACGAAAGTAATATATTTCTGCGCGTGCCAAGTTTTATCTTTAAAATTCATATATAATTTATCTATGCCGCTCCGCGGTGTAGTATACTCATAGTATAGCTAAAAGTAGATTAAATATTCGTAATGGATTTCTTAATAATCCCTTAAACGCCAATAAAAACGAAAATGTTGAATTTATCGTTAACAAGCGTTGATACAAATTTTATTTTATTTGATTTTTATCCAAATTTTCAAATAAAATTTTTTCAATCTTTTTCAGCTGCTTTCAACAGAGGTCGATGATATGCAGGCGCCAAGCCATTCCGACGACAGGCCAGTTGTTTTACGGTGCAAATGTGATAAATTGTGCAACCCAACAAGCATAGAAGAGAGGCATACAACTCTGAAACTCACTTGGTATCATCTAAAGGTGCTGTCTGACGTAGTAATTATTCAATTTCAAATTAGATGTCAAAATCTGAAATTTTGAAATGTAATTTCAAAAACCGTCTCTGGCAACATGCAAAAATTTCATGAAATTAAATTTCACTTACTGGAAATTTGTCTGAATTGCCATTTTGTGAAGTTAAATTTCTCTAGGAAAACTTAAAGCACATTTGACAGCACTTTCATGAAAATAAAAATTTCTAGTACAGCACCAGCCATTGGAATTTTAATTACAGAGACCAAGATAAATGAGTGCAGCCACACACACACGTAATTAAATGGAATTAATCAATGCCCACTAACAGATATGATACGGCCGGGTCTGAAATTCAACTGGCTGACAGATGAACGTCTCGTCACGAGTTATATATTGGATGACATATGTATATGTATATGCAAATATGTATCGACATTCGCGGAGCAACGTGTTGGCACCACCACATTGGTGGGTAAATTGGCGATTTTATTGAATTAGAGCCTCACCAAAGAGGAAGTACTCCAGTTACAACCTCAACTCGCCGAATAGTCGAAACAATACGGGAATTTGTCAGTGATCATAAAGATTAGCAACTGTGTATGTTGCGAGCAACGTTAATTTCTCTTTTACGTCATATTCATGGACTTTCACATCAAGTGCGAACCGTTACTCCTTCGTCCAATTTGGGAAAAGGGATGGACGAGAAATTCGCTGGCTGTAATGTTGTTCAGTAAAGAAGTGGGAAAGTTCGGCGAGATGAAAGTTCATTTTTGAAAAAAGGTTATCAATATACTGGCTAGACGCCAAAATCAAACAGTCAACGGCATATGAGATCAAGGAAACGTCCTCTGGTGATGTACGGAGCTTCGAGATGTAAAAATTAAACAAAGTCAACCGTCATGATCTCCACCTCTTCATACACTGAGTGGTTGACCATGCCAAAAGCTTTTGACTGGTTCAGTGTTATTAAGGCAGTTCATGCGAACCCGTCCAAACAGCTCTTTTCCGGGATCGCCCGTTAGATAACCTCGGTGACTTAGACTAGTCTCGCCTGATTCTAGGCGGGGTTTAGCTAGCTGCTACAATAACAGCAACTACAACTATGATTTGATTGAAAGTATAGCAAAAATGTATTAAATTTGAATTTCATAATTAATAAAATGTAATTTGTTGTACAGAAAAATGAAGCAAATTTAATTTAATTAATATTAAAATACTTAGGCTTAACAAAAATTTGAAATTTTTTTATTTTTGGGCAAATGATTTATTGAACAATATTTTAATTTTAAATTGCGCTAAAAAAATATTTGCGTTTAGAAAAAACACCCATGTTGTGCGCACGTTTTTTTTCTGTTTTAAATTTAATTTATTTTAAGTGTCCCGAATTTATTTTATAATAAAATTTTGTATTTCAAATTTGCTTCATGTTGAAAATAACAATGTTTCAAGAATTTTAAAAATTTAGTTTGGACATTTTGATTTTCTGTGTTGACTTTATTAAATATTTAAGTTACTTCTGCGCGTGATCCATTCAATTTTGTGTACATATGTCTGCGTGTACTATGAATGGCTTTATCGTGGGTGTACAGACGCTGATGCGTTGTTGGCTGGACTGTCTGCCGGTCATAAAGATAACTAATAGCCATCGATAAAGGCTGTGATTGACAGCGAAATTATTGCAAAAGTTTTCGGTAGTTAGGGAATGTTTTACGATATGGTGCAATTATCAATTTTTTTTATTTATAAAAATTGAGCTCCCGAATTTAAAAAATGGGCTGCTAACGTGTTATACAAAATAAAGTGTGGTAGTGTATTAATAGATAATAGATAATTGTTGGTATGATATGGCGGGGAAGAGAAATAGACTGTTTAGCTGGGCCATTTAGTTTGTGTTTGACAGCCATTGAAAGCATATGACCTCGTCAGCATTATTTTTTGCATAGAAATAGAAGAAGAAGTGGTTTACTGAGTTCCTTTGTGGTAATACCAGTATAAGTGACGCCGAACGTTTAGGTAGCCCAAAAGAGATCGTCAAGCCAGAAATTGTTAATAAAATCCATGGAACGATATTAGACGATCGGAAAATAAAAGTGCGTGGGATGGTTGGGGCGGTAGGCATCCCAGCGGAGCGGGTACATCACATTTTACATCAATATTTGGACAAGAAAAACCTACCCGCTTGATGGGTGCCCACACGCCCATAGGTGCAACCGTTTAACTACTTCAAAAGAGCGATTGGCCATGTTCAACCGTAATCCAAAAAATTTTTTGCGTCGTTACGTTACCGTAGATAAAACATGGATTCACCACACCACAACAGAGTCCAAAGAACAATCAACAACAATCAACAATAATCAAGGGTTCGTCAGGGTGAACGTGCCAAGGTTGGTCTGTCGGTCAGCAAGACCATGGACGCAGTTTTTTGGGATACATGAGGTGTCATTCACATCAATTACCCTGAAAAGGCTAAAACAATCACCGGCGAATATTATTCAGTACTTTTGGACAGATATTGATTTGAAGCAGATATGGCCGCTTTTAGCGATTTCATCAGGATAATGCAGGGATGCCCACGTATGTAGTCACCATAGAAAAAATTCATAAATTGGGCTACGAACTCATCTACTTCATCTAGCATATTCTCCAGATTTTACTCACTGCTACCATGTCTTGTTTCCAAACCTTAAGAGGGAAAGAGATCCGGGTTGAATGGAGAGATCATCACAGAAACAAACGCCTTAAAAACTCACATATTTGGAAGGAATCCAAAAATTGGGAAAACTAAAATGGACTAAATGTATAGAGCTAAAAGAGGACTCTGTTGAGAAATAAAATGCTTATTTTCCGAAAAAAATATATTTTAATAAAACAGTCACTGAATTATCGTAATTTCAGAGTTTGAGCTTATTAATTCAAAATCTATTCTACTTGAATCGCCAGAAAAAATTTCCGTTTCCGCCTTTTATCATTTAAAGCTAATATTACTGGAAGTTTCAAGGCTATACACAATTCCTATTCTAGCTCTTTCCTTGCACACCTGTGAAATGTGAGCAACCCTTGAGCAAGATGCGGTAACTAACATGTGTGGGGTCTTGTGGTCACGACTAAAAGAAATAGAGTTTTAGTAGAGCCACTCGGACATATTCAGTTTAAGGGCTTACAGAAGTCTTATTGCAGTGTCTGTATACTGGAGGTGTGACTTTGGCACATTGTTCGCTATATAAAGGTATAACTACACACGTAGCGATATTATGCGCCGGGTTTAGGACTCGCCTCCTAGAAACCTCCTACAATTAGCCAAAACACAATATCGGATGATAGACAAACATACAAAGTATAATAATTAGAGTGCATGCACTTCGAATGTTCCGTCTCTCAATTAAAGGTGCTATTGCCCAGCTGGTTGATGCACCTACACGACTAAAGGCTGACCTTACCGGTGTTCAACAAGTGCGGTGAACAGAACGAGGGCGGAAGAAGGTATATTCTCGTGAAATTTACTACCACGAACATATCAAGGTGTTGGCACTTCGAGGGATGAACGGCTCACCACAATCCGCACCCAAGACAAGTTTTTTGAAAATATCGCTATACACTCATCGATGGTACAGAATGACGAGGTATTTAAAGATACCTTCAATGAAAGCCTTAAACGCTCATATGGGCATTTGCTCCCACCATGATATCAAAATCGTGCTGGCGATTTTAACGACAGAGGGACAAAGAGAGCATAAGAGAATTCATTAAGCTAAGTGGCTATTTCCGGGCGTTGTGATAGATGGACGACATGTCTCCATTTGTCTAGACGTACTTACGTTCCGAGGCCCAATTATCGAATCATACCATATAGCCAAGATACGCACCTGCCTCTATGTAGTTAAGAACGCCCGTCAACGAAGACAAGGAGGGTTAGACCTCGAGAATATGCAATCCTGCTCTCGGAGAGAACTCATCAGCATCTCGATATAGGGGAACTGTGGGACGCTATTTCAAGCTCTTAACATACAGCTGCCAAAGAAGTTGTTAGTTTTCGACAATGTCGAAAGAAGAACTGATTCGAGGAGAATTGTCGTACCGCAATGGAGAGAAAAAACTGCCTACCTCACAACGTTCGTATCGGTGCTGAATGACAGAGAAAATGGAATATATAATGAATATCAATTGATCGCCTAAAGGCCAACAAAGGGGCGAGGCCTGCATCAGCCTTTGTAGAATATAGTCTTACGAGAACATGGCTGACGATTGGAACCTATGTGTGCCCAATCTGCCCAATCCACAAAAAAAATGGAATAAGTTGGATTCCGTTTGGTTGGCTAAAGCGGCAATCGGGCATCACCTCAATTAGGCCATCAAACGGAACTATTCCACTGAGGATTCTATTAACTTAATCCTCTAAAGTGCGGTCCATTCGCAAAGAAAGTTATGAATTCAGGTTCTTGCTCCTTTCTACAATATCTGCAGAAGTCGTTTGATGGCACGCTCAGCCTTTCTGCGTGTCTACCGGAAAGAAGATGTCCCATAAGAAGATCAATTTTCATAGATATGTTTTTTCGTTTTTTTTAAGCAAACGAAAGTATATTTAAATTTATCTATGAACGTGGATTGCAAATTTCATACACGAACACTATTACATACATATGTATATACAAGTACATAAACATTTTTCTCCAACCGGATGGGTAAAAAAGCTTTTCTTTGAATAAAACTTCGAAGGTAATGGTAAATATTGACACGCTTAAGCGTCTATGACAGCTTAATGTCAGCTGGTAGGCCAGTGAATATCCTCGCGGTCATAATTTCTATCCGATAAGTGAAAAGCCAGTGACAATTTGGCTCCCACAACTACCGTCTTCCATACAATAAACTTGAAACAGGGAAAATGCCAGCAAAAGCTTAAAAAGAAATATATCTATATATGTATGTATAAAACGTAGATGAAACTCAGTTGGCACGCCGCGTAACACTACCGAGTTTCCTTCCTGCTTTTTCCTCTTTTTCCTGTGTCTGTTTATCTACATATCTGCGAGGCTTCCTAGCAACAAATTTGTTGTTAATCCAACCTACCCGTCTGGTGTATGCCAATGTTATCTGTGGCGGCGATTATTTGTCAGACCTATTGACGTGGCGTAAACAAAAAAGTCACAGCGACTCAATGAGCGTACTTATATACCGCGGAATGTCGTTAGCATCTGTAAGACATCTCTACAAATGTATATAAAGGGTGTTTTTTTTATAGAGGTATAGAACTTTAAGTTGCAATAAAACAACGATGGATTATTCGATTGACATGAATTTTATTTATCCGAAAGATAATCTTGTGGCATTACATTTTAAATATGATTTCTGGCATATGACCGCCACGGCTGGCGCGGATGTAGTCCAATCTCTACGTCCAATTTTCGATGACTTTTTCCAACATTTGTGGCCGTATATATAATACGGCAATAACACGGCAATAACACGGCGAATGTTGTCTTCCAAATGGTCAAGCGTTTGTGGCTTATCCGCATAGGCCAATGACTTTACATAGCCCCACAGAAAGTAGTCTAGCGGTGTTAAATCACAAGATCGTGGAGGCCAATTCACAGGTCCAAAACGTGAAATTAGGCGGTCACCAAACGTGTCTTTCAATAAATCTATTATGGCAAGAGCTGTGTGACATGTTGCGCCGTCCTGTTGAAACCACATCTCCTGGACATCATGGTTATTCAATTCAGGAATGAAAAAGTTAGTAATCATGGGTCTATACCGATCACCATAGACTGTAATGTTCTGGCCACCATCGTTTTTGAAAAAGTACGGACCAATGATTCCACCAGCCCATAAAGCGCACCAAACAGTCAGTTTTTCTGGATGTAACGGTGTTTCAACATACACTTGAGGATTACCTTCACTCCAAATGCGGCAGTTTTGTTTGTTGACGTAGCCATTCAACCAGAAGTGCGCTTCATCGCTAAACATCGCTAAAATGGACGTAGTGCGCGATAGGTTTTCCGCACAGAACCATTATTTTTGAAATGAAATTGCACTATTTGCAAGCGTTGTTCAGGCGTGAGTCTATTCATGCTGAATTGCCAAACCAAACTGAGAATAAATCACTTGACAGCTGTTAAATCGGTCGCCATCTTGAAAAGTAATGCCAACTTAAAGTTCTATACCTCTATAAAAAACACCCTTTATAAGTACATAAATATACTCATAAACTCGATGTGGGTTTTTGGTATTGTGAAAAATCCTTTCTCCTCTCCTCCTTTTTGCATTACATTTTTCTGTCGTCCTTTCGCCGCTTTTAGGGGTTTGAATGGAAATTGGGGTAACCTCTTCATCGCTGCGCGCTTTATTCACCCTAAGAAGCATTTTGAATCATCAGTGGAATTCAGTAACTTTTACCGATAAAAAAACTTGAAAACATGCAAAACTCGCATGACGAAAACAAGTAAGTTCGTGGATTACAAAATTTACCTGTCAAAAACTTGTTATGGTTTCCACTTTCCAAACTATGTTGGTCATGACCGCTAAATTCTTGAGATTAAGATCCCATATCTACTAATGTAAGAGTATATACAAAATGCAAAATTTAAATAACATTTAGCTGGTCTTAAATCAAGTATTCTCTGGATAGCCAACAAGCATCTGTTTGGAGGCGAGCTAAAGTGATGAAATGAGTAGGCGGGAAATATCGCATGGAAATGCTGTCTTAATAACAAAACAAGAAAATGACTCGGATTTCAAAGACGTGTTTAGAGATATCAACCCCAGGTTGGTTAAAGAAGATAATATCCCCCAACGGGCTGAGGGTGGTCGACTACGCCGGGGTACGAAATGTGGTTATCTGTAGTACCTTTCCTTCGAAACAAAAAACGCGCAACTCGATCATGTTGTGATAGGCGAAAAAAATGTATCCAGTGTTGTAGTCGTGCCTACATTTCGAAGGCCAAATATCGACTCGAATCTTATCTTTTTGCAGCGAAAAAAAGTACCCGCTTCTTTGCAGCAAAGAAAGTCCATTAACAAACACAAGGAAGGCTCGACGCCGAAAACCTGCATTCACAACAGTCAGCCAGCTGGTTTTCTACTTGACTTACACACCTGCTCTCTAAGAGCACTCATCAGCAACTCACTTTCTGAGATATGCGGAGCGGTGAAGAAAGAAATGGACTGACTACTTTTCAATGTTGAGGTCGGCCACGACACGGGGCGGGATATATACCGAAAGCTGAAGAGGGAAGCGAGACGCATTTGCAGACAAAAAATGAAACATATGTGAGTATGAAGAGCTTGAGAAGCTGGTCAGCTCGAAAATTCTATGAAAAGATGCAGCGACTCACAGATGGTTTCCAAACCGAAGCATACTCATGTAGGACCAATCGCCGACGATCATAAGTTAGAACCTTTAAAAATTGGATAACACTTCAATATTGCATTATTTACCTACCTATGACCGATATTCTCCTGCCTTTTAGTTGGCTATCAAGTTGAGAAATAATTTCTTCAAACTAAAACTGCGGTTGTATATACTAGGCGCTTTGTAACCGCTGAAGCGATTTTCGGCCATACTCCTCCTCCAATTTGCGGTTTTGCATGTCAATGTTTTTACCAACAAATAGAGGGACCTAAAGTTTATTCTAAGCCGCCTCTGAACGGCCGATGAATTTTGATGAGAAGCTTTTTTTTTTATTTCATATCAGAAATACACTCAGAGGGCTTGAAATTCCCTGCCGAGAGGAAACCGCAATTAGAAAAATAAATTTTCTATAATTTTGGATGTTGTTTAAACCTGGGCTCGAACTCAGCCCTTCCGAATGGTAATAGGCAAAGCTAACCACTCGGCTATTGCAGCCGAATCGCTCGATTATATCATATACATACATAGCTTCCATACCGCAAATTCGTTCAGATATGAAGTTTTGGGTGAAAAATCCGCTAAAATAAATTCTAAAAATTTTCAGTTCATCTTAATTTTTTCGCCAAATTGAATTTTGAAAATTTTTCTCTGAATTTGATATGTTGCTGAAAGGTATAAAAACGCTTCGGTTTGGCTGAAGACAGCACTTTTTCTTAATTTATTTTTATTATTATTTTTGTTTCCCGATTTTTAATTTATTTTAACTTATATTTTATTTATTTTAACCTAAATAAAGTAGCAAATCTTGTTTTGATGGCGCTTACAACTACAAAGTATTCTTGGTTAAATTGGCAATTTATCGATTAGTCAACGACCTCAACTGATCAAGCGCTAGCGAATAGCGTTAAAATAAAGGGTTTTGCAATATTGATGATATGATTTCTAAGTGTCGTTTTGGCCATTTTTAATATGTCATAATCTGTAATTTTTTCATTGTATTCAGTAGTGTTTACAATTTCATCCATGAACCACCATATACGTCGTGAATTTGATTTTGCTTTGGAACAACTTGAAAACGATAATGATTGTTTTAGAAAATCATCTTCTCCGATGAGACTCACTTTCATCTGAGTGGTGCGGTAAATAAGTAAAACTTTTGATTCTGCTGGAAGAAAATCCACAAATTATTCATGAACAACCATTACATTAACCTAAATTGACAGTTCGGTGTGGTTTTCGGTCTGTTGGAATCTTCGGTCCGTATTTATTTCGAAATGAAGCTGGTAGCATCGTTACTGTCAACGGAGAGCGGTATAGATCGATGATAACCAACTTTTTATGGCCACAATCGGAAGAAGTTAATCTTAACAACTTATGGTTCCAACAAGACGAGGCTACGTTTCACACTGCATGTGCAACAACCGAATTATTGCGAGAAAGGTTTGGAAATTCGATTATTTCAAAAAATTGTGACATTGAATGGCCTCCAAGAAGTTGTGATTTAACACCATTAGACTACTTCTTGTGGCGTTATTTGAAGTCGTTAGTCTTTAGCAATAAACCAGACTCTCTTCAAGCTTTAAAAGTCAATATTGATCGGGCTATTCATGACATACTACTTGGTTTAGTGGAAAAAGTGCTCAAGAATTGGTTTCATCGAATTCGTTCCTGCAAAGTAAGTCGTGGAGGCCATTTGAATGATGTCATATTCAGAATTTAAGTGTATCGATTATACTTCACATTAAATAAAAACATTTGAATTTCCCTAACAATTTTTTTTAAAGAAATCATATCACTCTTTTTGGAAAACCCTATATGTATAGGGAATAGCCAATTCGTTATAATTACCTTTAGGTTTTTTTAACGATTCAAAAATCGTTAAAATAGAATGTGAATCCCACCACCGGCTGTAGAGTGTAAATATGTGCGTAAATATGTTTGTTGGCATTTAGCCCGAAAACATAGTAAACTTCTGCGCAGCGAATTTAATAGTGATTACAGCGAAAATAAAAAGTTTGAAAGCTTTGCGTGCTTTTCGGTAATTTTAGAATTGATGGCGACGTTTGATAATTGATTTACGGAGTTCTTCGTTCTTTTTTCAGCACACTTTTTACAGTTCCAGGTGTTTAATGAGCTGGTTAAACTTCTTAAAGCATAGCTTTGCTCACATTCATCTTCTTTTTGCATTTTCATTTTCTTGGATAAATGAGTCTTATCGATTCGGTGAGATGGTACAATATGCAGGACCAATATTAATATAAGCATTAAAGTAGTGCATGGAACTGCACTGTTTCTGAATTTATGAAATGTTCAAATGAGAATGCCGAATCACAAGAACTCATTTAGTTAATAAACTCGTTAGTGAAAAACTTTCATGGCTGTGAAAGCTGACGTTGAACATCATCAAACATAATTATTTCAGGTTGGGTAGGGTTTCTTCAAACGGTTTGGTACGACCTGCGGAGATAAATCGAGAACGCATACTTGATCTGGTAGCGAATAACAATGAAGAAAAATTTCTCCAATCCTCTCCTCCACGATTAGCTTGCCATTGTTAATTCGACTATAACCATGTAGTAAGTTGCGCTCACACTAATTAAACAGAAGGATACGAGAATGACCGTGAAAAATATCTTAAACTCTTTCTCTCGAAAATTCTCGATTCATCAGATGTCGCCACCGTCCAAGCTTTATTGAGTTGGAAGGGAATGAATAGCAACTTTTGGGGCCTTGTCTTAAGTCGTCGGAAAAAGAATTTACATTTCATTTGGCGACACAATCCAAAGAGCACATGTAGGCAAGAGTGATTCCCGAGGAGACCGATGATATCAATATCGCTTGAATACACCAGCAGTTGTATACTCCTTTAGAAGATCCATACGACCGGATGATGAATGAAACGATGTTAGCGGCTAAACTGGTTAAGTCATGTCATCTGTGTCGACATGAAGGGTCGCAGAGGTTGCGGACGCATACATTAGAGTAAGCTGCTTTTCTGGGCACCTCTTTTTGTCAGCAACTCAGTTGAAGGAATTCCCTTGTAAAGAAGGTTCACTTGCAAAAATTTAACATAGGAAGTTTTGACCTTTTTGGATACACATATCAGTATCCAAAGGGTCTTCATCCGAATTTCGAGGAATTATTAAAAGTGGTTAAAAACCTTTAATCAAGGTGGAGGGCCTGAAAAAGCTTGCCTCCAATAGAGCAGCTTGCTAGTCAATGTTAGTCAATGTACCACCAATCGACATTGCAATGGAAAGCTTTGCATTGGTCTTCGCAGATGAAAAAGCTAGCAACACTGGTAACCCCATAAAAACATTGCGTCATAAAATCTCAGGGAAGCAGTTGCCTATTTACTTGGTTCCAGGTCACAAGGGCATTGTAGGGAATGAAATAGTTTATGAGATTTTTAAAAGTGACATCCGCCTGGCTACCGCACAGGTACAGGAGATACGAAAATCGCTAAAACTGCTGTACAATGAAATTTCCGAATGGGCTGGAAGACAAATTATACTAAGATAGAATAACTTAACGACATTCAACGAAGTAAAACACACATAGCTTTTGCTTCCGCGGTCTCGAAAGGACTGCAGAACCGTTGTTGGCATATTGACAGGTTACAATTTACTAGCTTAGTTTACACACGAGAGGAATGGGCATCATATACAGTGGCACATGTAGGAAGTGCGGAAGGCAGCAGTGAGACGTTGAAACACCTATATGTTAGTCTGATTTATTTAATAGTGCTATGATGCTGGCTCAATATTAAAGGCTCCTGTAACCCCTGTGCAAGCTGCTTTGTGTATTATTTTTAATTTCCTGATATTATATTGTTTCTGTAATGTTGGCCACCACACCAACATTCTTAGGATTGGTCTTATAACGAGCGTATTCATTCACATAACTATGTTTGGTTTGAGACCCCAGTTCCTGCTTATTATTCTGTTGCAGGTCACATGTTCCTTCTTTATTCGTTTTTCAACTTCCAGCTTCATTTAATATCAATATCAACCGCTCAGATTGTTTGAAGGAAGCTGAAAATGAGGTATGGGTAAGGTTTTCTCAAGTGGGCCTCGAATTTACTAAGTTGATATTTTGTTTGTGATATTCTGTGTACACTCTCTTTGCTCTATCTCAGTAATGTGGTAACTTTTGTTTCAAAACACCTGATTCAAAATCAAAAATTGTCACTCCACCTCCGTTAAGTTTGAATAGAATTGCGTTAAGTGTCACCACCCGTAGAAACGGGGAAGGCATAATATAATTTAACCAAAATCGGCTTTAACTCATCACCTACGGAAAGTTCGGTTGTTTCTAAAAGTGCTCGAAAAAATTTCAAGCGCTTATGGAGACAAAATATGTAGGAAGTCCTTACAAAAAACAACAAGAACAATAACGGGATAGAAAAATGCCTACCGCATCATCATTGTGTCGTCACAGCAATGGCATGTGTCACTTGCAGATCCCTAAAAAACTAAAAACTTTCCTCTGAGGAACCGTCACCCACCCTGGAACCGCTTTTGCATTACTTCATGCTGGCATTCCATATTTATCTTCTCAAGACTTACTTACCTGCGTCCCGGTACCGGGTTTTAACCGGAGTACGCTTTCTATATAGTTTTTCTTATTCCAGTTTTCCTCGTTTCGAAGCTGACAGTTATAATGTTGTCAGCATTAAGGTGACCTACTAAAGTTTGCAGCCTATTTCTGTGGTATAATAATTCACTTCTCCATGTTTCCTGCTGGACCACTCTCTTATATTTTTGATTAGCCTTGCCATCCACCTATCATGATGTCTGCTCTCAACGAGTTTGCCATTGTTTCAAGGTATCGTTCTTTACTTTTGTGGTGGTGACAATTGTCCCTTGTCTCTTCAACATCCACATTCTATTTTTTTCAAATGCTAATAAGTTGATAGGGGTGCTTCCGCCTCAAACCATTTTGTATGTTGAAACTACTCTCAGAGTAGCTGTGCGATAAACTTTTCCCAGGGATTTACGTCGATTATTCTTCCTTAGCAAATCTGCCCATATCTCCGTAGAGCAAGTCATTCAGTGTTGTCGTCATCAAATGCTTCCGTTTCTCCTATATCGGTCCCACTGTTTTTGATATCAGTCCGCTGAGTTGGTGTGTTATCTCAGACGCCTTTTTCGCGGCATGTTGGACTTGCGACCAGTAAGTAACCCTAGGGTCCAGTCTAACAGTCTGTTTTGAGGTTAATTAAAATTGCTTCACCTAAAAATTATTTGTATTTTATAAAATCTGTAAAATTTAAAATTTACTTCTTGTCTTACTTACGCTCTGTGAACACGACGAGCGCTTCTATAGTTTGGTAAGCAAATATTAAAATGTAAAACCTTAGAAAAAGAAGGAGTAAAATTTTCGTATTTTCACCATAAACCGCAGCACTAGGCACTTGACAGCTTTAGCCAACTATAATCGTTCGAATTAAATTAAAACTTGAAAATTTTCCAGGCTTTCTTGCTTGAATAGTTGCATAAATTGCAAACCTCACCAGCCTCACTTGCACCTGTTGGTTATGCCACAAAAGTGCAATTACGGCAGCTGGAAGACAGGGCGTATGTACTTTCACATGTACATGTGTGAGTAAAACAGTTCGACATGTGAATGTGTGGTAAGCCCACTAAGGCAAACACTCCTCTAAGTACATAAACTTTTAAATTTTGTGCTACTTAGTATTTGTAGAAACGTTCATATGTTTGCATTCAAAAGCCGAAAGAGTAACTTTTAGTTTCTATATACATGTACTAACTAACGCCCGACACTATGATTTTGTACGAAAAACAATTTAAATGCTGAAAACTTACAAAAATCAGCACGTAAAACAACCGTAAACACAAATATGTTTATATATGTAAATATATTGCTTAGGTGATTGGAATATTGCGGGCTGAGTGTACCACACGTGCATCCTTTTGTTGCTTGCGCTGTCAGACTATTACTTTTTAAAGAAATAATTTTCCGCTGCAAGTATGTTCAAAGGAAAAGGTGAAGGTTTAGCTCACTGCTTTCTTTGATTACAATGGTATGGTGCATCATGAGTTCCTGACAAAAGGTGGTACAGTCAATAAGGAATACTACAAGGAAGTTATGCAACGTTTTGCGTGAAGAAATACGGTTAAAACGATATGAATTGTGGAAAAACAAATCGTGGATTCTGCATCACGATAGTGTACCAACTCATACATCAATGCTTATTCGTGATTTTTTTGGCCAAAAACAAAACCGTAATCATGCCCCAACAACCTTATTAACCAGATTTGTCTCCCTGCTACTCTTTCCTATTCCCAAACTAAACGAATCAATGAAAGGAAAGCGTTTTGCCACAGCTGATGCCCATACCGAAAAGCGCATTTCAGTAGTACTTCGAGGATTGGAAAAAACGCTGGGACAAGTATGTTACATCCGAATGGGATTACTTTGAAGGGGGCAAAATATAGGGTGTTTTTTTTTATAGAGGTATAGAACTTTAAGTTGACATTACTTTTCAAGATGGCGACCGATTTAACAGCTGTCAAGTGATTTATTCTTAGTTTGGTTTGCCAATTCATCATGAATAGACTCACGCCTGAACAACGCTTGCAAATAGTGCAATTTTATTTCGAAAATAATGGTTCTGTGCGGAAAACGTATCGCGCACTACGTCCAATGATACGGACCAATGATTCCACCAGCCCATAAAGCGCACCAAACAGTCAGTTTTTCTGGATGTAACGGTGTTTCAACATACACTTGAGGATTACCTTCACTCCAAATGCGGCAGTTTTGTTTGTTGACGTAGCCATTCAACCAGAAGTGCGCTTCATCGCTAAAAATCTCTAAAATGGACGTAGTGCGCGATAGGTTTTCCGCACAGAACCATTATTTTTGAAATGAAATTGCACTATTTGCAAGCGTTGTTCAGGCGTGAGTCTATTCATGATGAATTGCCAAACCAAACTGAGAATAAATCACTTGACAGCTGTTAAAAAGTTCCAGATTGTATGTATGTGCAAGTTATGGAAATTATTAAAATAAACCGTCAGTGTGAAATTTAAGAGCTGTGCCAACTATAATAATTAAGGGGTTAGGTGGGTTTGAAAATTAAAAAAAGAAAATTCATTTTTTACCTTATTACATTCTAATCTATGTTTAAAATATTCTCCTAAAATTTCAAATCGATCGCAGTAAAATTCTAAGAGATAGGCCCTTTGAAAGTTCTGCCCATTAGGTCAATTTGAAACTTTTAACGCGTTTATCTCAGAACTCAATTTTTTAAATCGGTGGACACGATTTATCGAATATTTATAAAGCGATTTTGTTCAATCTTGGCACACATATTTGCAATAGCATTATCTAGTCATTGAACAAAGGATTTTTTTTATTACAACTAATTTTTCGAGCGAAAATTTGATCAAAATTCAAATTTAAATTTTTTGTTTTTTCCTTCGTTCAATAACGAGATCTATCAATGTACTAATGAAATATTTTTGGTCCCACGGCGGGACCATTTTCTTTTGAGATGAAGTACCAAGGGCTGAGTTCACGGAATTTTTGAGTAAAAATTTCACAAAGTACTATTTAAATACGAATCTTGAATTGTATGAATAAAATATATGATTATACATATATAAAAATAGTGAAAATTCCTTTTTTTAAATCTATGAAACCCACCCCTTAAGGGTCCCGGCCGCACGTATTGTAGCTTTCTGTAATTGGTTCAGTTCAGAGGACTGATGAAGCTTCTACTAATGCCAGCAATCAAATGTTATATTATTTTATTGATCTATCGACATATTTGCACACATTTTAACCAAATCGAGCCATATATAAAATTATGTTAAAAAGATCATGTCCACTTCCTTGAAAGAAAATAATTCTAGTAAATGGAACCATAAGTAAGATTTTTTCGAATTTGTCGGCTTCTGGTCCGGAAAAAAAGTGTCTAACAAAATTGAAGAAAATATAACTAAATTTAAATATTTTTGAATAGGTCGGCTCCTGCTGCACTTCCCGCATGTTTCTAACCGTTTAAATATACTTAAACTTAGGAACCGTTCATCATTATACAACATATATAGGTGGCCACACAAAATCTCTATCTCAAATACCTTCTAACACATTTTTTTACATAGGTACATATTTATATGAATTTAATTTTTCTGTAAGGCAGCAAAAACATTCTTCGGTTTTCAGTTGACCAACTCTCGATGTTCACACATCTTTCGAACATATCAAATTTATTGCAAACTGCGAAACTCGATTACGATGGTTTTCAGTGTCAATTATAACTTGAGTTCATGTCTGCAAAATATCAAATTTCACGCTCTTAGATACATTTTTGGTAGATGCTTGATCGAAAACTCAGCTCATGATTCTGATAAAACCGATATCAATTCTGATGGGTCTATTTCTTCTTCTTTTGGTACTTACATACTTTGAAACAAAGCTAATATACCACAATCCTCAGAACGAAATATACTATGCTTAAGAGAAACCGGAAATTAGAGAATAATTAATTAAAAAAACAATTATTTTTGTTACTGTTCAAATATATCGCCTTTGAATTATTTTCCTTATTTGGTGGTCGCCATCATCCACAGCACCCTCAGGTATAATGAGTGACTTGTAGAGTTTCATTTTGGCTCGTCGAGAGAGGACTCTACTTTTTAATTTGCTACTTAGTCTAAGTGTTGGCAAAAGTCATTCTGCGTTAAATTTCAAAGCTGACATTCCTGGTGTTGTTGATGCTAGTTCCATGATAGGTGAAATTATCTAAAACTTCAAAGTTAAGACTGTTTGTTGTTCGCCTTGTTATCGTTCACTACCAAACCCAATCGTTTCACCCTTTTGTCTAATCTGAAGAAAGCTGAAATTACGGTGCGGTTGTTATGACCATTGAAAGCGAAATCATCGAAACCCTGTCTAAAATGAATTCTGACTGTGCTTTTGGTATTTTCCAGTATCAGTTTACATAGTCGTATGAGCTTTTTTTATAATTCAAATTTATTTGCAATCTATCTAACATAAAGACATTCAGCAAATGAAATCTTATAAAATAATGGCAGCGGTAGATTTGCAAGCGTGCAATGCTACATAAAATTAATTACAAAGTTTGTTATCTATACATTTAGCTATTAAATTATTAAATTTAACAAGTACTTCAAAGGTGCTTAGCTTATCTTATTATCTTAACTTAATAACTTAGGGTTTATTTACTTTACTTAAACTAAGGTTCACAATATTAGAGGAATGGCAAGTCTAAGATATGAGTGCGCTTTAACCGTATAGGTTCGTAGGTTGTGTCTAATAGACAAATAGCAATTGGATTTATATGATAGGATAGGCGTGCAAGATATCTATTACTAAAGTTTGGGATTTCAGTCTTTACAAATGGAATACGTAGGTCCTTGTGAATACCTTCATTGGCTACAAACCAGATCGAAGTGTTTTTGATTGGTAACGTTGCAGGATCTCCACATTGGACTTGCTAGCCGTACCCCAAAGCTGTATGCCGTAGGTCCATATGGGCTTAATAATAGCTTTGTATAACCTTATTTTGTTTTCTAGACTAAGTTGAGAAGTGCGACCAAGCAGCCAGTACATCCGTTTTGTTTTGGTTTTTAGCTGCTGTTGCTTAGCCTTAATGTGGTTTTTCCAAGTAAGGCGTCGATCCAGATGCATTCCGAGATACTTGACCTTGTCACTCGTGGGAATCTGATTATTATTTAAGAATACAGCAGGACATTGCTCTCTTCTCAATGTAAAGGTGACATGGGTAGACTTTTCAGGGTTAACATTAATTCTCCATTTATTAAGCCAAGATTCCAGAACGATGAGTTGATTTTGTAGCAAAGTGGAAGCTTCTACAGGAGACTCACTAGAAGTGATAAAGGCTGTATCATCAGCAAAGAACTTCTTCTATTGTGGGCATGTCAGATGTAAATATAGTATATAGGACGGGGCCTAAGATGCTACCCTGGGGTACACCAGCGTTAATACTATAAATTTCTGATGAGGCATCCTGGTGCCTTACAAAGAAGTGCCTGTCACTCAGATATGACTTAAGTACTAGATAGATATGTGCTGGCAAGAGCCTTTTTATTTTGAAAAGGAATCCCGAGTACCATACTCTGTCAAATGCTTGTTGCACGTCTAGAAAGGCTGCAGAACAGTATTTTTTTCTTTCTAGCGCATCTGTGATTACATTTGCGACCCTATGGCATTGCTTTGGTGTGCCATGCCTTATTCTAAACCCAAACTGATGTTCAGGTATGATGTTATGATCCTCAATTACTGGCAACATTCTTCGCAAAAATATTCGTTCGAATATTTTCGAGAATGTTACCAGCAAACTAATAGGACGGTAGGACTTGACACAGTTTTCGGGTTTATTTGGTTTTAGAACCATGACTACAACAGCACACTTCCATTGGGTAGGGTAGTGGTTTGTATTGAGAATAGCATTGAATATTAATGTTAAAAATTGGATAGCTTTCTCAGGTAGAGCCTTAACAACTTTGCTATCAGTACAATCATATCCGGGCGATTTGCAGTTACTTAGTCTAAGTACTTCTTCAGAAACTTCACTATTTGATATCCGGCTGATTGAAAAGTCCATTTGACATGGGGATTCAAGAAAATTTAGTATCTCCGTGTCATCACTGTCACTGTCCGAGGGATTGGGCTGAAAGGTCTGATGGGGATGTTTTGCAAATGCCTATGTTTTGGTTTCGTCACTCCTACACCATACTCCATCAGAATTCCTTACGGCGACGTTACGTTTGATTGGTCGCTTCAGGCACTTGGTAGCTCTCCAGAGCCTGTGCTCGTCGTACTTGGTGGGTTCAAGGTTTTTGATGAACCTACTGAAGGACTGATTTTTAAAATCTGATAGCTTTGATTTTAATTGTCTCGTTGCTTTATTTAGTGCTCTTTTATCAGCCGGATATCTGTTTTCCTGCCAGGTTTTTCTTAATCTTCTTTTGGTATTAATAAGCAGCAATATTTCAGCTGGGACTTGCATCTGGTCATTAGGAGCGGGCTGCTCTCTTGTCGGACTAGACAGATATGCGGCCTCATGAATAAGATTTGTAAATGATTCTAGGGCTGCGTCTAATTCGATGCCCGTTTATAACGACACATTTAAGTCAATTTGTTTATCAATCCAATATTGAAAAGATGCGAGGTCAGTTTTTGTGGTGAGGATCTTATATTTCTTGGAAGTATGTTGAACATTGTCATTGTATATTACAATTAAAGGCGAGTGATCGGAACTAAGGTCATTACTGTTCTGTATGCTTAACTTACGACTGGGTATACCAGAATATACCACAAAGTCAAGAAGATCCGGTATTTTTCTTGGATCGCTTGGCCAATATGCTGGTGTGCCTGTCGATAAAATGGAGAATTTTCTTTGGGAGATGCATCTTTGGAGCTCTTTACCTTTCGGGTTTGTAAGCCTAGAGCCCCACCAGGGGTGTTTTGCATTGAAGTCCCCTCCTACAAAAAATTTGGAACCGAATTGTTCAAAAATCTCAACATATTGGTCAGTTTTTATACTAAATCGCGGAGGAAAGTATACTGAGTATATTGGTAACTCATGGGCGTTACATTTAATTTTAACCCCAGCTGCTTATAAGTATTGCTCTCTGACTTCTTCTAAACGTTCATGTTTAATTCTGGATCTAATCAAGACGGCAGAGCCCCCATGGGCTTTGTTGTACGGATGGTTAGCATAGATAAGAGCATAACCGATAATTCTAAAGTACGATATACTCGTGAAATGGGTTTCGGATACTAACAGAATGTCAATATTGTTTAAATTGAGGAACATTTTTACTTCCTCGGTGTGATTGTTCAGGCCATTGGCATTCCAAACCGCTATTCGCAGATTCACTTGCATAGTTTTTCTAATAAAGTGGTCATCATTTTAATCAAACTTTGGGTAAACTCAAATTGTTTGGCGAGTAGGTTTTCAATTTTTTGGAGAACATTATTATCTTGATTTAGATTACTTTGGACACATTGAACATAGGATATATTTGGATTAACAGATAAGTTTTCTCTTTGTGAGGAATTATTTAATTGGTGGAAATTTTGAGTCGAGTGAGAATAAGATGGGAAAGTGTGTCTTTTATCTGACATATTTGGTTTTTTGACAAGGCTTTGATACACCTTGCATCGCTTGTAGTTCGCTGGGCGGCTTTGTAGGCAATTAATGCATCTGGCAGGGGTATCTTTGCATTTTACACATTCAGCAGTTGCGTGATCCAAACCACCTATAAGGTTTTGTGTAATACGATTTGGTGTGCTCAAACTCTGGGCACCGATGGCATTGTACAACATCAGCTACCTTTTTGGGAGGGTCAACCTTTACAACAGCGTTGCCTAAATATTTTAACATAAATATATTTTTACTGTTATTGTTCGGTTCAAGGTCAACAAAATGCATACAAAGAGGCATATTAGTAGACCTACTTCGTATATTGCTGATGTTCCTTACTTGGAAGCCCATAACTTCTATTTCTTTTTTTATTTCATCTACTGGAGTAGAGAAGTGTAGATTTTTTAAAACAATTCTATATGTGCGCTCCTGTTTTAGTTGATATGTATGGAAGTTGATTTTTTTTCTCTTTCATGGCAGTTATCAAGGTTCTATGTGAATCTATAGTCTTGATCATTACTCGAATTTGACCTTCTCACAGAGATTTATAACTAAAATCGGATTTATTGATAATACTTTCAAAATACTTAACCATACCGCTAATGTCGCTAATGTTTGGTATAATAATTAATGGTGGTTTGGTGTTGTATTTTCGTTATTATGCTGTGTTGCGTTGTTACTGTCCGATTCATATCGCAAGCCGGCAAACATGTTTGTACAATTACTGCTGTTGTCGTTGTTGTTGATGTTGTTGTTGTTGTTGTTGTTTGTAGTAGTGCTATTAGTTTCTACTCAGTTAACATTGATGTCTGGCTTTGAGCGCTTGTGATTACAATTACTAGTGGGAGAGCCTAATTGACGTCGTTTGTTTGTCACAGTTTGCCATTCCACTTTGTTATCACTTTCGTTACTCATATTAAGATCATCAATATCAGTAGCAGAAATAGCGTTCTGCTCTCTCAGTGTTGTCATATTGATTGAGTTATCTTGTACCACAGCATTTAGATTTGTGGTTTGTGCTGAGTATTGACTAGTCAGAGAACTTAGCTCATTAATACTTATAATGTCTACTGCTCTCAGAAATGAGTGACCTTGCTCTAAAGGTGACCGCTGGTCACTCATTTATTCACGTGTAGTTTTATTTATAGAACTTCACTTGGAAATAATAAAATATGGAAACTGTAATTAGTCCAATAATTTGTTTGTTGTTATATATATATATTTGATGTTGCACTTTATAACTCCTTTTTATAATTCTTATTTTGCGTTTTCTCTTTAACTGCGATACGTGGGTAAGGACTAGAAAACGCTCTGAAGGCTATAGCATGACTGTGTCGTATGAGCTTGCAGGGATATCAAATTCAGACATAGCGCCATAAAGTGGTGTGTATCGATTCTTTTTTCAGATGTATTTACCAAGACTGAGCGCATTATGAATATCTGGTCAATAATGGATTTACCATGTCCAAAGCCGTACTGATCAGTTTGTTGACGGTGGCCTATTATCTTTCACGCAATACAGTGGATAAGACCTTATATGGGATGCTGAGGAGGCATAATACACGATAATTGGCGTAGACTGTGGGGCCCTCTTTTTTTTGGATTGAGAAGAGAACACTGTGGTTCCATTCGTCGGGCACGCTTTTGTCCGCCGTATTTGAATAGCTCGACCAGTGGGCCAGCGCTCACCCATTTTGTTATTTGTTAAGCATGCAATCGCTATTTGTAGTTCGTCATAGTCATGAATTGGAATGTCTATTCCTTCATCTTCAATTGGGGATTCGGGTGTCACATTTTCATGCCGTTCAGTAGTTGAAGAAGTGTTTCCTTCATAAACTCAGTATCCCCTGGGCATTCTTTATTTCTACGTGAGAATGCCTCGGTCTGGAAACTTTCTGTAAGTTTCCGCATCTTAGAATTCATAGAATTTTCGAGTATTACGCATGTCGGCCAAATTCTCAAGCTCTTCATTTTTCGTCTGCAAATGCGTCTAGCTACCCTCTTCAGCTCTCGGTATGTATACCACCCCGCACGTGTTGTGGACAATCGGAAAGTTGCGAGGCAGGCAGTCTGCTTGGCCTTGTCGAAATCCAATTGTTTCTACAGCAGTATACGTATGAAGTTTAAGATGCCATTACACAGTTTCGCTATATGGAGATGATGATAAGTGCTCTCAGAGAGCAGGGGTGCAACTACAGTAGATAAGTGCAGCCTGTTGTGATTGCAAATTTGCGACGTCGAACCTTCCTTGTGTTTGTTGACGCGGTTCTTTGCTACATAGAGGAAGGTGCATACCTTCGCTGCAACAAGATGGTGTTCCGAGTCGATATTTGGCTGTTGGATGTATGCATATCTACAACACTAAATACATGTTTTCCTTCTATCACAACATGAATAATTTGGTTACGCGTTTTTCGAGCCGGAGACCCCCATATGAAGCTTCATGCATTTTCTTGTGCCGTAATTTGGTTTTACAGTCAATCATTTTTCGGGCCCCGGCGTTTCATCATGGAGGTAGAATCTTCCGACCATTGTGCCAAAGATATCTTACTTACTCATCCTAGCATTGAAATCTACAAGGGCTAGTGTACAAGGATTTTAATAAATGAGGAAAATATATTAAATTTTAATTCTGCGCAAAAAAATAGAAAAAATTAATTAGTAAAGTCATGGCGAAAGTTTTACGACTCCCGCTCCTAATCTAATTGCAGGTCTCTCCTAAGGACCTTATCTAATTGCAGTCGGCCCTCGGCAGGAAATGTTCTCTCAAATTGTATTTCTAGAGTGAAAAGCTCCACATAAAAATTCATCAGCTCCTCACTGACGGCTTATAAAAAACTGTAGGATCCTCCCGCACTATCAACCTAATCTAACTTTTTGCTTCTAAAAATTCGTTTTTTTTTCTATACATAAAAGCAATTACTCATGTGCGAAACGCCACTAGGCAATTGCGTGGATTTTCATATATTTGCTGACGATTATATTTATTAACAACCGTACTCGTATGAACTTATTTTTCTGATAACTTCAACTGGTGTTGCTCGAGGTATCCTTGCACTGTTCAAACGCATTTATATTTCATGTTTCTGTTAGTGACAGAGTAACGTGTGCACGTGTTAAAGCATATCATTCGCCTGTAACATTATATAAAGCAACACCTCCAAGGCATCTGTGTTATACCCTTGGAAATAAGGCACCTCAATCATTTTTCCTGCCAAATATTCTTCTCTTATGTTTATGTTTGTATTTATGTATATATTATGTATATACCTATGCTTCTATTTTATATATGCATTTGCTTGTAAAATTCAATGACACTCGATAACATTCCATAAACATTAAAAATACATTATACAGAAATAATATTTTTTTTATTGAAATACAAACAGTTATTGTCGGTTCGTAAATAACTTCAATACTATTTATATGCTTCACACATTTGACATATAGATGAATTATAAACCATAGTGTCTGGCTATAAAATCAACATTTGTACGAAAAAAAAATAATATAATTTTCTAACCCGATGATTAGAAAGCGCTAAGGTCAAATAAGCAATGACCATTAGAAGTATATAAGTTTGAACTCCCTCTCTCTTATAAATTACTGCTTTATCCTTCTACTTCTGACAGTTTGCTTGCTTAACTGAGCGCTGACTTTAATTTTAGTGTTATCCCTGCTGCTCAAGGCTAAAAATCCTCTCTCCAATTCGCGGCCGCATGTGATTGAACCATTCATATTTGTATTAATTCTATTTGAGTTACAATATATATTATTATTGAAAAAAATAACTCTTGGAAAAAGATAGCGAGGATGAGATGAGAGTATGAAAACGAGTAAAGCAAACCCAAAAAAGTTAGCCTCAAAGCTTATAAATTTTAATTTTTAATTTTGAAGTTTAATTTTTAATTTTTAATTTTTAATATTTAAAAATAATTTTTTTTAAAATTTTTAATTTTTAATTATTAATTTTTAATTTTGAATTATTATTTTTAATTTTCAGTTTTTAATTTTTAATTTTTAATTTTTAATTTTTAATTTTTAATTTTTAATATTTAATATTTAATTTTTAATTTTTTATTTAATTTTTAATTTTTAATTTTTAATTTTTAATTTTTAATTTTTAATTTTTAATTATTAATTTTAAATATGAGATGAGAGTATGAAAACGAGTAAAGCAAACCCAAAAAAGTTAGCCTCAAAGCTTATAAATTTTAATTTTTAATTTTGAAGTTTAATTTTTAATTTTTAATTTTTAATTTTTAATTTTTAAAATTTAATATTTAATTTTTAATTTTTAATTTTTAATTTTTAATTTTTAATTTTAAACTTTTAATTTTTAATTTTTAATTTTTAATTTTTAATTTTTAATTTTTAATATTTAAATTTTAATTGTTACTTTTTACTTTTTAATTTTTAAGTTTTAATTTTTAATTTTAAACTTTTAATTTTTAATTTTTAATTTTAGCTTTTAATTTTTTATTTTTACTTTTTAATATTTAAATTTTAATTGTTAATTTTTAAATAAAATTTTAATTTTTAATTTTTAATTTTTAATTTTTAATTTTTAATTTTAATTTTTAATTTTTAATTTTTAATTTTTAATTTTTAATTTTTAAGTTTTAATTTTCAATTTTTAATTTTGGATTTTTAATTATAATTTTTAATTTTTAATTAAAATTTTTAATTTTTAATTTTTAATTTTTAATTTTTAATTTTTAATTATTAATTTTAAATAAATAAATTTAATTTCTAATTTTTAATTTTTAATTTTTAATTTTTTATTTTTAACTTTTAATTTTTAATTTTTAATTCTTAATTTTCAATTTTTAATTTTTTATTTTTAATTTTTAATTTTTTATTTTTAATTTTTCATTTTTAATTTATAATTTTAATTTTTAATTTTTAATTTTTAATTTTTAATTTTTATTTTTTAATTTTTACTTTTTTAATTTTGATTTTTAATTTTTAATTTTTAATTTTTAATTTTTAATTTTTAATTTTTAATTTTTAATTTTTAATTATTAATTTTAAATAAATAAATTTAATTTTTAATTTTTAATTTTTAATTTTTAATTTTTAATTTTTAAGTTTTAATATTTAATTTTTAATTTTTAATTTTTAATTTTTAACTTTTAATTTTTAATTTTTAATTTTTAATTTTTAATATTTAATATTTAATATTTAATTTTTAATTTTTAATTTTTAATTTATAATTTTTAATTTTTAAATTTTAATTTTTAATTTTTAATTTTTAATTTTTAATTTTCAATTTTTAATTTTTAATTTTTAATTATTAGTTTTAAAAAATAAATTTAATTTTTAATTTTTAATTTTTAACTTTTAATATTTAATTTTTAATTTTTAATTTTTAATTATTAATTTTTAATTTCAAATTTTAAATTTTTAAATATTATTTTGAATTTTGAATTTTGAATTTTATTTTTAACTTTTAATTTTTAATTATTAATTTTTAATTTTTAATATTTAATTTTTAATTTTTAATTATTAATTTTTAATTTTTAATTTTTAATTTTTAATTTTTAATTTTTATTTTTTAATTTTTAATTTTTAATTTTTAATTTTTAATTTTTAATTTTTAATTTTTGATTTTTAATTTTTAATTTTTAATTTTCAATTAAAATTTTTAATTTTTAATTTACTTTATTATTACTACTCTTAGATTTCTCCCTTTTTTCAATACGCGGCATATTGTTTTACTATGGGTAAACAAACTGATAGAGCTTATCAACGCGCATTTTTAATAGGGCACTTTTTAAAATATACATACATATATACGTACGTATACGCGTACGTAATGTATTTATTTTAAATTATGCTAATAAATAGTTATTTCATAAAAAAATTTCTTTTTGAATTGCTAAAATATATTTACATATATATTATTCTTAGCTCTCCGTGCGCATACCTCTACTTAGTAGATTGAGCACTTGAATTCTGGATCCATTGGCGCGTCTTGACTACACTTAAACACCCATGAGAATTCTTGGAAATTCGACAAGGCGCCAATTACACGATACATACCCGGCGCATGTGAATCGGTAACGACAAGAGCAGTGCGGAAAAGGGACTGCACATCATCGCACCACAGCTGTGCGTAGCTGATAAAGAATAACTGTTCATTATTAAAATGTAACTGAGTAAATATTTCACTATTATCAATATCCGTTTCATTGGCATCACGTTGTGTACGCAGCCAGCGCTGGTAGGCTTTATAGGCTAGTTTCACGCCAGCATTATCTGCAATATTTTCCGCTTGTGAAACATCATTCGGCAACTGATGACCATCATAATGATAATTATGATATTGTGCTTGAAAGCATTTACGACGCTCCTCAAAATTATATGTCGACTTTGCGTCCCACCAGTTTCGCAGATTGCCCGACTTATCATAGTTACGACCATCGTCGTCGAAGCCATGTATCATTTCGTGGGCTATGAGATAACCGAGTGTAGCATATTTAAGTGCTTGTGGATAGTGTGGGCCCCAGAAATGGCGTGGTTGTAGTAGTGAGACAGGTATTTTAATGCTATTTTCTACTACATTGTAGACAGGTGTAAAGGTCAACACTTCGGGCGCTTCAAGTGGGGTGACGGGTCCGTTTTGACGACGCAACTTCTTATGACTTTCCATTTTTAGGATTTGTTGTACATTTTCAACATAATTATTACGTGTGATCTGCACATCCGCATACTCGGCGGTGAAATTGTCCGACTCATACGAATTGATGTACAGCCGCATGGCATCGAGCTTTTCCAACGCATAAGCACGTGTCGAGTTCTCAATCCAATCAAGTTTATTGCCACGCAGTTCATCACGAAAAGCTGTACGCACTTCTTCCCAAACACCGTTGATGTCTTGCTCTACAGATGGATCCTTATAACGCTGATATACCATGTAGTCAACATATTTACCAAAATATTTTTTAGTACGCTCGACGCACCACTTGGCCACATTGCCTTTCTCCACATCGACAATGTATGCTTGCAACATTTGCCACAGAACATAATTCGCAACCACATGCGGTGGTGTTTTTGCGATAATCTCTACCACGTTGCTCAGGTATTTCTCATCAAAAATGTAGACCGTCTCTGGGACCTGATCAACGCCCAAAGCTAGTTCCAAGAAGTGCTGTAAATCCAAACTTTCGTTATATGTTTCGCTTAATTCTTTGACGGTCTTAAGCGACAGTAAATCGTGCAATGTGAGCCCTTTTCGCGGATCGGTGCCGCCATGCATCAATGAGTGTTCAAAGGCTATTAGTTCTCTAGTTACCGCTTTAGCTTTTGTCTCCTCCATACCAAAGAGTCGCTTCATATGCTCGACGGTGTTTAACTCCTGCAACACTTGCATTATTTTCGTGCCACTTGAAATGGAGAAATCCGGCGGTCCGATGTAAACTTTATTCCCTGTGTTATTAACCATATCAGCCATAATATTGACAGCGAGTATAACTGATTTGCCATATTTATGTTGTATATTCGCTACTGTCCGCCACCAATTGAATTCCTCTGCTTTCCAATCCTCACCGTCTAACATAGGTAATTTGCCAAACTCTTGATAGGCATGCTGCAGTGTCAGCTTATAGCGCACATCATCATTTTTCACCAACTCACAGGCATTATAGAAGTTTTTCACCTTCGTATCGAGCTCATTGTCATCGCGTGGCTCGCGTAGCACCTGCAGCACACGACGATCGAAGGCTTTTGCGATCAACTGGAAGCGATCGGTCATTATGTGATTGAAAAGTTGCGCGGGATGATGTCGATGCCAATTACCGCAAGCATATCGATAGAAATCTACACATGGTTCCACTTTCGTATTGAGCATTGCATTTATCTCTGCGGCTTTGGCTTGGCGTGAAATTTGTTTGGCCCACTCGGTGGTTAAATCATCATTTATTGGCACTGTGGTAGTGTTCTCTACTGGCGCGGATTTGACACCAATATGTTGTAATGAAAATATGAATAATACTTGTATTACAAAACTTACTATAAGACACATTGTATTTGCTTTGTTTCGAAACATTTATTTTTTGTTTTGTGCGATTTGCAGCTCAGCAGCCACATTCAACCAACAGCAGTGTATGTTAAATCGAGACTAAGGCCGAATTCGTTGTATGTAAATAAATCGGCGCTTTCTTTCAGAATACTCGCTGAGTTTTATCTCGTTGCTTGTTGATTGTCTGTGGGTAGGTCAGCTCTGTTATCGGTAGCGCCTCTGGGATGAGTTGATATGTAGGATTATATAGTTTTGAAGAGAGCATTGTCTCGCAAAGAGTTTGTTATTATATATTTTTATATTGCCTTATTTGCTCACAAAGGGTGATCCAAGTAGAGGTACTTTTATCAATAGCCTTTTTTTGACAGATCACGCGGTGTCCAGCTGTTGTGTATACGAAGACTGCGGAGAGTTTATTCGGTGCCGTTCGCAGCAACTCTTTATTGAGAGAATACTTCGGTGAGCAGATAATTTCACGTCTTGCTCCGGTCGATTGTCCACCAAGATCGTATGATATCACACCGTTAGACTTTTTCCTGTAGGGATATGTAAAGTATAAAGTCTATGAATACAATTCCACTTCGATTGAGGCCTTGGAGCAAAACATCACGCGTGTCATTAGCCAGTTACCAGTCGAAATGGTTCAACGAGTCATCGAAAATTGGACTCAACGGATGAACCATTTGAGACGTAGCCGCGGCCAACATTTGAGAGAGATAATCTTCAAAAAATAAATGCCAAATAATGTTCTTTTGAATTCCCCATTAAATTTGAATTTTCAGTGTTTTTTCTTTAAAAAAGTAGGTAACCTTGAAATGGATCACCCTTTGTATGTAGCTGAGTTTTGCGATAAGTGATTTATACCTTAAGCCTTCAAATAGCGGGTTTCTCGTTGTGGCGGTTTATCGCAATAAAAATAAAACTAATTGAGAATAAGCTCAGCCAAAGTGGAAGACGCTAGAAGATGAGTTTTTTTTATTCGCCTTATGTTAACTGATAATGAAAATATTTGTTTACAAAATTCACTTTTGCTAGTCAAATTGTTTCTTCAAAAGCGTCTTTAGTTTTTCAATTTTTTTATTTTTTTATTTATTTTTTCTACTCTTAATGCGCTCCTTAAATTATCGATTTCTAGCCAGCCGAATAAGTATCATATCAAAATAGTTGCCGCGCTCTTCCTGAAGGATGTAAAAACAGTGGGCAAGAAATGGCACCAGACATAATGGCTGGAGAACTTAAGCGAATATATGACAAAAGCAAGAGTGTAGGCAGGAAGCTAAAAAATTAGTTTTTTCATATAAAATGACCAATACTAATAAAACTATAATTATAAAAATAAAATGAACATTCAAATGCAATTACTCATTAAGCACTATATCGAAAGCAAAGCAAATGAGAGGAACAACTCATTATATGACACCTCAAATACTCGTAACGATATAACATTGTAATCGCTATGGCGCCCACTTCAGTGCTGATTGCATTCCCTTAGCTCAGATGGAAATATGTGTAAACAGCATGGTTTAAAGTGATAAGCGGCGATGCACCACTACATTTCTAGGAGGAAGGAATGCAGTATGACATAGTATTAATATAAGTAATAATAATAATTACCACCGACAGTACCTCATATGCACACTAGGAGTACAATGCAGTGAAATACCAGTTCGATCACTAACATATGAAAAAATTTCATTACCAACTGTACTTTCATCACAGTAATTACATTGGTAACATTTGATGCCACAGTTAAGAAGAGAGAATAAATTCAATAGGAATTTAATAATTTCTTGCTTATGATATTTATGAATATTCCATATTAACCCTTTACCATCAACTTTTGAATTGCTGAAAATAAATTTTAATTTTGTACAATATTAAATCTATTATTCTGTTTTCCGGGAAATTTTGAACAGTATCCTAGTTAAGTTGTTTCCTCTTTACATCTTGCTTGTCAATCGCAATGAATTGAGCAGTTTCAACTATTCAAATGCATCTTTCGATTCGATCGCTTCAAAACCTTTAAAACCTTCCTAAGTTCACTTCCCGGAGGAAAATGTAGTGTTCGTGTTAAACCTCCGTAACCAATGTAAAGTATATCGAACCAAAAATACGATTTTTTCGAATAGACTTTCTTAAGTCATAAGCATAGTAACTATTATCACTTTATTTTATATATATTTATTGCATTTTCTAATAAATAAGAAGATGTATAAAAAATCGTGATTTCCGACTGTAGGGTGTCAGTACAAGGACCAGTAAATATGAAAATTTCTGTAGCGTCCAATTATCTAAAAAATTCATATCAACTGTCCAAATTTGAAGGAATATCTTTTACTGTAATACAGAATTTATAGCGGCTGCAATAATTGAATAAATAATTGTTAATAAAAAGGCAGCCAAGGAAAGGTTGTGGCAATTACTTTAGATTACACTTATTTACTATAAAACGGGACTTCATATAGTTATAAGCGCAAGTGGCTTCTTCACGCAAATTTAATTTTCAACATGCAAATAAATACTTCATGCAGTGATTCCATCTGAAGTCTTTTAGAGAATTTTAATTAATTTTCATAGAACTTGAGTAATATTTCTTCACTCTAAGTGGATTTTTGTTGTTGTCAAAAACTAGTTGTGTGTAATTTTCGAGAAACTATCGAGCCAACGTTAGATACATCTTAAGGCGCAGCATCCCTCACAATAATGATAAAAATGTTACTCATACGCCCCTGTCATATTTGTAAGTGACCTGTTAGAGGAAGAGAGAAAGAAAGAGAGAGAGAGATGAATGGATATAAATTCCAGATTTGATAATTGTTAATTTCTCTCTGTACTTGAATTAATATTGGTATGCAGGGTTTTCCTTTAATATTGACCTAATTGCCCAAAAATAAGTTCATTTTATCGTTATTTATACTTCCAATAACCATTATTTACATCTATGACTAAAAGTTAACTGCCGCTTCTTTTGCTGTCGTTGGTAGGTGCTGTACTTGCTGGTCCATAAATACTATGGTGACGTTGATACTGAACTCCCAAAATAAATTTGTCATTTTTAGCGCTTTTAAATTCGACTTAACCATGTTCTTGAGAAAATAACGGTTATAAATCTAGCACAAGTATACATATTCATTTTCTCTCATGCTCCAAAAACATTGTATTAGTGATTAAATTCACAGGCATTTTAATGTGTCGGATACATCAGCATCGGGGAGGCTGAAGACAAGCGACTGGTAGGCAATGACAGCCACAAGCTATTCACTGTCAGCTCTTGTGTATGATAAATGATATCGACGATTTGAGCTTCGTGAGGAAATGCGGCTGCCGTACGGCTGTTTGTGTCCCTTCTATTTTCGACAGCGCGTTATACATTTATTAAGCTATCATTTAAAAGCAGCGACATGAAAAATGTTCAGCTCATCTGAGCTCAAATGGTAGCGGCCAAATCACCAGCAATAACCATAAAAACATTGAAACAAGGCTGAATCTAATATTTCTGTGATGACTTTAATAACGTTGTCACGTTGTACCATTCTTTAGCTGCACCGCCATCGAACACTTTTGTTTAGCCAATAGTTCATTGCACTCTTGGTAAATTCAGGAGTATTTAAATGACACTCATGCTTGTGTTAAAACTCATCAAACTTTTTTTCGAAAATTAAATAGAGAAAAAACTTACAATTTTCCACATTTCGGTCACCCATTGGTAGGAAATTTCAATCCTTCCAATTGTATTTCTGACATGAAATAGGGGTTGAAATAATTTTAAATGAATAATTCATTAGAGGGCATACTTTTATCTATACAGCATCATCTTTACGCTTATATTTGGTTGAATACAGTTGGATGTGGTAATTATGTTTAGTAATAATATCACCCAATTTCAGAATGTTTTTCTTGATTCATGTCCTATTCCTTGTTCAAAATATATCCTCACATTATTTATAAAAAAAAATTTAATTTATGTCAAATACACTACCCTACACACAAAATGATCAGCTCGTTCTCTAGATGAATTTCCATACATTCATTTTTAGTTTGTATAATCTTAATCAATGTAGCCATGCGCCAAGTGTAGCTGAAGATATTTAATGATATTGTTTTTGTTTTTGCTGTCGTTCCACGACCCAAAAGGAAAGCATTTATGTGCTTGATGTGCGACAGATTTCTCAAACAAACAACAAATACAACGAGTTGGTCGCACAGTGACAACTGGCAGATGATTGAGTTGAATAAATTGTAGCCTTTTGAGTTCATACTGCTTGTGAAAATGTAGTTTAGATGAGACATAATAAATATGTAAGCATAAGTGCCAATTTGTTGTAGTGAGCAAATTGTGCACTTGATTTATTGTTAAATTAGTATTTTCCGGCCTGCAGTGAAGAGAAAACGGGATCTCGCAACGTCGCAGTCGACCACAATACGTGCAGGGTGGGTTAGATATGAAGGGGTGAATGGGAAAGGGAAACGAATTTGTAGCCAAAAGAAGAAGCTGGTCGGCATGGCTGATTTTCGAAAATTCTATAAAAAAAATGCGGTGACTCTCAGAAGGTTTCTAGAATGAAGCCTACAATTATACTAATACCCAGGGCGCCTTTGACAGCTCGGTACTCCCTCTACTTCGCTATGTCTGAATTCGATATCCCCAAAAAACTCATACGATTATGTAAACTAATCCTGGACAATACCAGATGCGAAGGCAGAAATGAGAATGACCTTTCCAAACCGTTCATTACCAAAAAGCGTTTTAGACAGGTTGACTCTTTATCGTGTGCTTTATTCAATTTGATGCTGGCGCAAATCATACGAGCTGTAGAGCTAAATAGACAAATACACAATCTTGTAAACGAGTAATTGTAAACTCAGACGTATGCCCATGATATTGATATAATTAGACTTAACCCCCGCACCGTAAGTTTTCTTTCTCCAGGTCACTGTATACAGTAATAACTTTGAAATTGTAAATAATTTCTACTATCTGGAAACCAACATTAAGAACACCAATAATGTCATCCTTGAAATCCAATGCAGGTGCTATTTCGGACTGAGTAGGCAATTGAAAAGTAAAGTCCTCTCTCGACGAAATAAATCCAAACTCTACAAGCCGCTCATCATTCGCGTCCTGGCATATGGTGCAGAAGCTGGAATGAGGTCGACATCCGATGAGTTGGTTTTGGGCTTTTGCGTGTAGGCAACGGCGAATACCGCTGACGATGGAACAATGAGCTAAGCGAGTTATACGACGATATTGAAATAGTTGAACGAATCAAGAAACAGCGGCTATGCCGGCTAGATCATGTCGGCCGCACTGATAAAAACATTCCATTTTTGTATTTGCTGTATTTGATGGAGTACCCGTAGATGGAATCAGATAAAGAGGAATACCTCTACTTTGTGGATAGCGACCTGGTTTCACTTGGTACTTTCAACTGGCGTCAAACATCGAAGAGAAGGAACAAGTGGCGCGCTATTACTGTTTAGTCTATAATCACGCAAGCGCTAAGATTATAGCGCTATGAAGCGCGCAAATGAAGTAGTAGTAGAAACATCTTTGTCTATGCGGGAATTACTATCTATACGAACGGATTCAAATTATATAGTCATCAAATAGGAAGCGGTACCTTTCCGGGAAAATTAGATACCGCCAAAATTCACCACAGTATTATTAAAGTAAATATTTATATATACACAGACAGAAAAGCGGCTCTGCAATCACAAAAACCATTTAGGATCACTTCAAAGGTAGAGAAAGATCTTTGCTCTGTGAGCAAGACAACACGATAAATTGCAATAGGTTTCAGGACAAAAAGATATCCAGGGTAACTGCGAGACAGATTAAATTATGTGATTTGGCATAACTTTACAATTAATTCCAAATAAAGGAGATAATATATATACCCCTGGCTTCTTGTATATATAATCGGGTTAACATATCAAGAAAACAGCTGAATCCCGCTGGAAAAAATCACCGACTTTCTCAATAAGCAGACAAACGTAGCAAAGATTGAGTGTGAGTCGCACATACCGATTATTGAAATGTAAAAGCAACCACGTAAGAACTCTAAAATGAGTGGTAATAGGTCACTGTCTTATTATTGGACTAGGAATACTATATAACGAATACTGTAGAAGTTGGGAGGAGGTAGAATAACATGTTAAGCATTACAAAGGCAAAGTTTCGCAACTATTCGTTTCGGGTTTCTTGACGATATGCCGGAAGTTGTTCATATTAAATTATTTTCTCTAATTAGCTTCATTAAGATGACATAATGATCCAGAGCAGACACTTTAGTGTGAGAGAATTTCAGTACCAGTGGTATTACCATGGACTTCCTCAAGACCTTCGTGCGTCGCAAGACATCCCCTCACCTATCTACCTACCTAGCAACAGGAGGAGCTAAGATTATTTGGCCATGTCCGTCTGTCCATTCGTCTGTTTGAAAGCAAAGTAATTTCTCAGTTTTTGAGAAAATGTGCTCGAATGTACACTATATTATGAAGAGGTCAATAAATGAGCGAAAAAAATATAAAAAAGTAAATAGTAAGATGCATAAAAACCTTTGTTTACACGGTTTAAGCAACAACCAATAAATCAAATCAAAATATGTATTATGAATTATACAATAAGTATCGCAATCTATAAATTATCTCGTTTGCCAGACACCAACAACAAAAATGTATAAATATGTAAAAGTTAATGGACTAAAATAAAACATAAATATGTATAGGTTGTTTTTTATAGAGGTAAAGAATTTTAAGTTGGCATTACTTTTCAAGATGGCGACCGATTTAACAGCTGTCAAGTGACTTATTCTCAGTTTGGTTTGGCAATTCCTCATGAATAGACTCACCCCTGAACAACGCTTGCAAATAGTGCAATTTTATTTCGAAAATAATGGTTCTGTGCGGAAAACATATCGCGCACTACGTCCATTTTATTCTTCTCCTTCTTCTGGTTGAATGGCTACGTCAACAAACAAAACTGCGGCATTTGGAGTTAAGGTAATCCTCAAGTGTATGTTGAAACTGACTGAAAAACTGACTGTTTGGTGCACTTTATGGGCTGGTGGAATCATTGGTCCGTACTTTTTCAAAAACGATGGTGGCCAGAAAGTTACAGTCAATGGTGATCGGTATAGAGCCATGATTACTAACTTTTTCATTCCGGAATTGAATAACCATGATGTCCAGGAGATGTGGTTTCAACAAGACGGCCCAACATGTCACACAGCTCGTGCCACAATAGATTTATTGAAAGACACTTTTGATGACCGCCTAATTTCACGTTTTGGACCTGTGAATTGGCCTCCAAGATCTTGTGATTTAACACCGCTAGAATACTTTCTGTGGGGCTATCTAAAGTCATTGATCTATGCTGATAAGCCACAAACGCTTGACCATTTGGAAGCCAACATTCGCCGTGTTATTGCCGATATACGGCCCCAAATGTTAGAAAAAGTCATCGAAAATTGGACGTCCCGATTGGACTATATCCGCGCCAGTCGTGGCGGTCATATGCCAGAAATCATATTTAAAATATAATGCCACAAGATTGTCTCTCGGATAAATAAAATTCATGTCAATCGAATAATCCATCGTTGTTTTATTGCAACTTAAAGTTCTATACCTCTATAAAAACACCCTTTAGTACAACACTGAAAAGGAATTTAAGGAAAATGCATTTACCAAGGAGACCGTCAGCTCACTAAATTCACCTTACAATTCTCTGCTAAACTGTTTCTGGTGCTACTTATATAACAGGTCAATTGGAAAGTCCCTGGCCTAACCTATAGATGGCGCCACTATACTCATTTAATTTATGATTTTTAGTTAGCCTTAACCTTCAAAAGACGCGTGTATAAAACTGTGCAAGGAACTCGATCAAATAATTTTCAGCGGTTCTTCTAAATTTTTACCATCAAGAGAATTTTCCGGAGACCGAAACAAATAGTAGTAGTCAGATAGTGCAATGGCTGCGCTATGTGGTGGATGTGTTGAAACTTCCCAACGAAGTTCCCTACATTTTGGTTTGGTTGTCAAACAACAGTACTTTTTCTATTGATAAATTTTATACGTTTAGTTTTGAAGAGCTTATTGTATGCTACGTAATTGTGAACAGTAGAGCTTAGAGTTCATCATTTTGAAGCAGCTGAAATTCCCTTCCAATCGCACCATATATTCCGCATCACCTTGTTTGCCGTTTATTAAGTAATTGAGTAATTTTCGGAGGGTCACCAGCCTGGGTTAATTAATTTTTCCATTTTCTTTTCTGGAATTAAATTAACTTTTGATCACCGTGATGGCTCAATTTTATGGCGTTTTAGAAGCGTTTCACTGATGGTAAGTCGGCTGATCATATTTTTTTGCCTTGATTCATGTAACACCCAAATATAGAGCTTCTTTGAGTAGCCAATTTTTTTTAAATGATTCCAAGCTCCCACCTGAGTGAAGATGCCAAATGCCTTCGTACTATACTGTCAGCTTGCTTGCCCCCTAAAGCGAGGTTAATTTTTGACATCAAAATTTCTGGAATGGTATCGAGTAAACCACTACTGGTTCTGGTATTCACTTGCAGCATTCAAGGTACACAAATTGTTCGGCACGTTTTGGCAGCACTTTTACCTTTCTATAGTATAACGCATTTCTACGGAAACTTTATTCAATTTCAAACTAAAAAAGCTTCTCACAAGAATGATGTTTTACAGAACTATATTCATGAAGAATATTGCCTGTAATATCAGCTGTTAAAACTCGTGTCGGTTGGACCCTATTGGACTTATTGCTCAACTGCTCAGAAGAACAAAAAAAATCATTTTTGTTTGTCAAAGTTTCTTTGGCATCTTAACATCTTTACATTTGCATAAATAAAGTTAAAAAAAAAATTTTCTTTGAGAAAAATGTCAAAGAGGTTGTCAAAGTACTCGAAATGAACAATGAGCAGGTGTGCTCGAAAATGTTTGAGCAAAATATAGAGCTCTGTAACATAATACTGACTTTCAAAATCCAGAGAGTACATAATCCAGACACTACATGTAACACACATATCGATATCCCAATCAGACAACGAAATCTTGAGTAGACAAAATACCGACAATATAAAACCCCGACAACTATTTATCCTGATAGCACGAAATAAGTTACTTTTCTATCTTATTCAAATTTTTCCATCAATTTATTGAAAAAAATAATATATGTTTTCAATTTTCATCAAATAGGTCATTTTGTTCATATATTCGTATATATGTATAATATTATTGTCTCTTTATAATTTTAAAAAAGTCTTCTAATTTTACAAAGAAATTAAAAAAAAAATTATCGTTCTAAAAGTTTTAAACTTTGGCACTGAAAAAATGTTTTATGTGGCAAACCATCCTAGTTTAGTTTGTTAACACATTCACTATACATTTTTACCTATCTTTTGTACATAATTTTTGAGTGGAAAGCAACTCCTGATGAAAAACCCAGACAAAGTATAAAAATAATTACAAAACTGCGAGATTGTCGAAATTTTTTGTCTGGATTGTGTAGAGTATGGATTGTGTCTTGTCTGGTTTATATTTTGTCGGGATTTGATCGTGTCTTGACTGGATTTTGTCGTTTCTGGAATAAGTGGTTCGGGATCTTGGATTTCGGGATTTTGTGTGTTGGTATTTCTTTATAGACCCAATAAGTGTATCAACACCATCTTTTTACAAAAATGGCGGAGGCATCCAATATGAAGGGTGATCCAAGTAGAGGTATCTTTTTCAATAGCCTTTTTTTAACAGCCGCGTCAAGCTGTAATGTTATTTTTGTTCAGTATTGTTTGGCATTTCATCCTGGAAAGACTTACGCCTCGGCCTACCGAGCTCACTATTCGCAACACCATCACCAATCTTGAGACCCAGCATTCATTATTGGATAATATTCGACCGAATAGACCACGTCCAGCACGCAGTGAAGAAAATATAGCGGCCGTAGCTGAGAGTGTACGCGAAAACGGTGGAGAGTCGAATCGGCGCCGTTCGCAGCAACTCGGACTGACGTATGGAACGACTTGGCGCATTTTATGTCGAGATCTTAAATTGAGAGCGTACAAAATACAGCTTGTGCAAGAACTGAAACCGCTCGACCTTACTGAGTGACATCGCTTCGCACTATGGGCTCTTGTAAAGTTCCAAGGGGATCCATCGTTTTCAAGCCGAATTGTGTTCAACAGTTCGGACGAAGAGCCACCTGAAGAAATTCAAGATCTGTAATTTCATCCAGAAAAAAAAACGGTTTGGTGTGGTTTGTGGGCCGGTGGAATCATCGATCCATATTTCTTCAAAAATGATGCCGGTGAGAACGTAACCGTCAATGGCGACCATTATCGCCATATATAGGCATGATAACCGACTATTTGATGCCTGATATTGAAGTTCGTTATCTCCGCGGCATTTCGTTTCACCAAGATAGCGCCACTTCCCACACATCGCATCAATCAAAGGATTTATTGAGAAAGCACTTCGGTGAGCAAATAATTTCAAGTTTTGGGCCGGTCGATTGACCACCAAGATCATGTGATATCACACAGTTACACTTTTTCCTCTGTGGATATGTAAAGTCTGAAGTCTATTCCCGCTTCGAGTCAGGCCTTGAAGCATAACATCACGCGTGTCATTCGCCAGTTACCAGTCGAAATACTCGAACGATTCATCGAAAATTGGACTCCACGGTCAACATTTGAAAGAGATAATATTCAAAAAATAAATACTACAGAATGTTCTTTCGAATGATAATGAGCATTCCCCATTAAATTTGAATTGTCTATGTTTTTTCTTTAAAAAAGTAGGGAATCTCGAAATGGATCACCATTTATTTGATAGATATCATAAATATCATTGTACAATATATTATCTAAAGCATACACACATGTATGTATGTACAAGTATATGTAAATGTAACCCATGCCAACCAGCACTGGGTAAAAAACTAGATAATTTGAACAAGCATTTTCTGAATAGTGGTTAAAAAACTGGGGAACAGCATAGGCATTTTATTAAAGAGAGTGCAGATTTTACCCACTTTTTCCGTGTACATGTGATCTTGCTGTCCTGTTTCACCCATTCAGTTTAGCCCATAAAGAAAGCATATAACTGTCCTTTTCTAATTTCTCTCGTCAGATGGACACAGGGTTGCATTTTATAAAAATCCGAATTCATACTTACATGTAATTCGCTTCCATATTTAAAATTAAAAAATATTTATAAAAAAAATTATTTATAAATTTATTTATTTTAAAAATATGATTACATATATTTAAATATCTAATTAACAATTATATATTTTAATCGATTTATATCTAAAATTTTAAAACTTATTATTATAACTAATTATTTGTATTAAAAAATTACAATATCGAAATTTTAAATTAACTTAAATTCTAAATTCCGCAAACATGAGCTGGAAATATAAAAAATAAGATATTAGAAAATAATGTAACATTAAAAATTCATAAAATAATAATAATGGAAATTAAAAATTTAGTTACAGCGTAAAATTTGGTTATAGGAATTTGAAAACTGAAAAATTTTTTAAGAAAAAGGTTTTACAATTTTACAATTTCATAACCAAAAGAAAGATAATCGTATTACCTTTATTTATTAATTGATGTGTATTTCATTGATAGTTGCTGTGCTTTAAAAAAAAATGGCTCTGGGCCAGACCAACACCGATTTTGACTTGCATAGTATATTCACGCAACACTTTTTATTTATATAATTTGCTTGCATATTTATTGTTATTCTATAGATTATTTCACGAAGCACGATAAAGCCTAGCATTTGTAGTTTGTTTGTTGGCAATATACAGGAGGACTCCCTGTACATATGTATGAAAAAGTACAACTTTAAATATTAATAACTTTTCAACTATTTAAACTATTTTGAAAAAAATACACATCATATTATTTAAACAAAATCCACTGTTCTCATTATCACCGTCACATAATAATAATTTTTAAAAACAACTATTCACTGTATATGCGTAATTGAAAATCCTCGAATTCTGCGGTAAACAAATCTGCAATGAAAGAAAAATTGCATATGAGCATAAATTATTGCCATTAAAATCACAGTTTTTATAATAATACTTACTTTTGTTGGCTTCTCTATAAATTTCGAACGCCTGGGAAATCTGTTGTGAAAATGATATTAATAATTTAAATAATTTTAATAATTTCGTTGAATTTCTTACCGCTTACTTCAGCACAGCATAATGGTATGTATTCGTTTGAAGATGACTCATCCAATCGGCAAATATTAGATTGGAAGTGCTTCGGGCGCGAATAATTTCTGTTCGGCTCATCTTGAAACACCCATACAGTCGAATGCTGATTACTTTCGGCTCATACGCGTAAATATACAATTTATCACCTGTCACGATGTCATAGTTGTGTTTTGAAACATCGTTCTCGTATTTTTTTTTTTTAACATTTCAAATTATTTAGGATCCAACATGGACAAATTCTTTTTACAATCAAATGTTTAAGCAATATTGAATGTATGCTGTTACCACTAATGCCTATCGTTGTCCCAACCTCACGATAGGTCACATAACTATCTTGCGATATCAGTTTGTGCGCAGCATCAATATTTTCCGGAGCAACATCTTTTTTTGGACAAACTTTACGAAATTCTTCTTGGAGTGTTTTACGATCCCGATTGAATTCAACATAGCACGATAAACAACGGTCATTGATGAAGCTTCAACACCAAAAATATGTTTAAGTTAATCGATGCTATAATGCTATAATGTTAATTAAAATTGTCAAACGATTAGCTTAGTTTAGTTGCTAGTTTCCAGATCGAATCACTAGGGTTGCCAAATCCCCAATCATAAAGGACAACGTATATAAATTTGACGCCTTGTAACCGCTGGAGCGATTTTCGGCCGAGGTCTTAATTTTTGGTGTGTGTTTTCCGAGATGCCGATGGTTTTTATGAGGAACAATTATTTTATGCCAGAAAAATACTCTGAGGACCTGACTTTCCCTGCCGAGGTGCGAGCACATTTAGAAAAATTAATTTTCATGATTGTGGATGTTAGTCGGACCAGTGCTCGAACCAAGACATACCGAATGGCAGTACGCACTGCAAAGCACTCGGCAATTGCTGCCGTTTTACACCCTTGGTTAAAAACTACTTAACTGTTAGTAAAACGTAACGGAAGCCCTGTGGCAAAATATTCTCCCACATTTGTATACATTAATATATGCATATTTGAAATTAATTATGCAAGAAGTGGCTAATATATTTTATAATACGGACATATCTCTATTTGTATTTTCGTAAGTATTCACTCATATCATGTAGAATTTGTTTGTATTAAAGAAAGTAATATCGATGAATTGCTCCAAATTGAAGTGACCTATGATTAAGTGAACTAATTAAGAATAAATTGTCAATTGCATGACAACTAACATACTGACGTTCATAGTAGTTGTTGTCAATCGTTCAAATTTATATACCTTCAGGGTTAACCACCTTGCGATTTCCAAAATAAACGTAAATAAAATAAATTTAAAATAATTTTTTTTTTCATGAAATTCCTTTTACTTATATATGATAAAGTTTGAATATTGGCATTATATTGTGAAATATTACATTATTCAAATGACCGCCTTATGAATTTTTGCAAACTTCGATCCATTTGAGATAAATTTCGAACACTTTTTTAGCGCTTATTGGGCGATGTTTCAGCCATAACTTGACGAGTGTTGGGTTTCGAGTGTTCAAGAGTTAAAGGTTTATCCGAACATCAAATCACACGACCTCAGTGGCAAATTGACATCGCCAAGACGAGAGATCACGCCGCCGGGAAATTTATCTCACAATAAGACTATATTCGCCCGTGTTGTGTGGCATGTCATACCGTCTTGTTGGAACCACATATTATCCAAGTCGTGTTCTTCAATTGCGTGCCAAACGTTCTGTATTTATAGTGCCAGTTTTGTGCGTAGGTTTTTACGTTTTTTTTTTTTTTTTTTTTTTTGGGAGCAATGACCTCTTATCAATTACTTGAGGATCCTCGAAGCCACAAATAAGACAATTTCGACGAGAGAGAAATGTGCGTCATCGCTGAAAAAACATAGCCACGTTTGAATCAACAATTTTAACCCGTTGTGCGGTTGTTAAGCGATAGATTTTCATAAATGCCTGATTCTTAACTAAAACAAAACATGTTTGGTTTGAGAGTTATGTCTGACAGATGTCAAAATACAGCGCTGCACTTTCGAAACCATTAAATGAGTAACCCGTTTGAACTGAATACTAAGTTTACGGACTACATTTATGAAATTATTATGCGACTGTTTTTGATATACTTAATATTATTATTGACATGCCTGAAAATATCTATTTAAAAGCGCATATAAAACTCGTATTTGTGTACATAGAAATGTTATTAAGGTTCGAATTAAAAAAGGAGTTTTTTAAAGGGTTAAGCCAGACCCATTTTTTGGTCAAACAAACATCTGTTTACAAATTTTGAATGATCAAGAATTAAAAAAAGTACAAAGTAGCAAAGTTATACGTTTTGCCTTCATATATATATATATATATATATGGGAAATTAAAGGAATTAGTAATGTTTAATGGAACACTAAACTAAACCTGAATTAAAATGAAATGAATTCAAAAAAATGAAAATTCATTCAAACTGATATTTACTATCCACATAATTCATTGTCTTCTTCTTCTTCTTGTGCCACCACAAACGTATGATTATGAAAAAAAAATAATAATAAATGTGCTGAATAAACGACAAAGCATACACAGATATAAATATTATCATGATATATGAACTGTCATAACTAAAAATATGATTCAACTTTGTATGCATAATTGGAGGCTAAATGATTTACTTGTATTAAAATGCAAATAATAGTTTTCAACTAAGCGCAGTTTGTGGAGAAACAAGAAATAGCGGCTGTACTTGGCCATGACGAAGTCTTTATACCTTTCATGAACATAACATGTTTATTGCAAATTGCAAAATTCTATTTTGATCATTTTTATTGTCAATATGAACTTGAATTCACGTCTGTAGAGTACCAATTTCACGCTCTTAGATGCTCTTTTGACTGAGGTGTGACCAAAATCTCACATCTGAAAATATCGGCGTATGGGAGCTATTTGTATGTTGTATTCCTTCGGTTTCGATAATTTTCAGAACCAATATGCAGTTTATTATGTGTGTGAAGTATACTACCTTTCGACGGATTTAAGGGTCAAAATTTCAAAACTGAAAATCCGGTCGTATGTATACAATAGTGGTCCGATCAGACTGATTCCATCAAATGATCGTTTAAACGTATATGTGCATCTTCCTAACAACTTTGATTTAAATATCTCAAAATCGGACGGACTAGTTTGCTTTCAAACACACAGACTGATATGATTGGTATTTAATTAAATTTCGGTGGGTCTATCTCTTCTCCTTCTGGTAAAAGTAAATATACCATTTTAGGTATATGAAAGGTAAACAAAGAAAAGAAATAGATAAATTAAAAAGAGTGAAAAATATTTCTATAAAAAGTCTAAAGTCTAGACATGACTTAGTGATACGAGTATCAGAGTGTGATTTAATAGTTCCACATAGACATATATGTATATATTAAATTTTTTTTCTTTTCTTATTTTCTTTGACCATGAACGTTGTGCTGCTATCGCAACTCATTATATTTAATTTTACTGCAAGACTTGCCATTTTCAATTTGTTTTGCGGTAGGTAAGTTATAATTGACAATAACTTTAAGATTTCGCAACTGAGAATTCAAGTCCAGCCTTTTTTTTTTCTGGCAAGCAGTTGTCAAGTATATATAATCGGCTGTGTATATTATATATGTATGTATTTGTGCTGATATGGTAATGACTGCGTGCGTGGTTTGAAAATTCCAAGTGATAATGCTGGTTGTATACGCCGTTCATTTATATATTATATTATTTTATTATTTTCATGCAGTAATTTCGCTTTTACCGCATTTTTCGTATTTGTATACGTTTCTCCGTCCTACTTTCATTGCATATCTTCCGTATATTATGAAATTTCTACCATCATTGTTGTCATACTAAGTAAAGAAAAATTGTTAAAAATATACACTAAAATGAGTAAAATATTAACTAAATTAAATGCAAAAATCTATTCATTGGTAATACGCCTTTTGTTCTTGTTACATTACTGCCCATTGCAATTAATCGCTTTGGCCGTCAATGTGCGCATACATTTGATCGCAAAATATAGTAGTAGTAGTAGTCTAAGCCGTGAATAATGGTAAATTTGTTGTTGTTGGTCACAAAAGTAATTTCCCAAAAGTTTTTTTTTTAATAGAACAATAGAACTGAAGGAAATTTGCAACCACTACGCTTAGTTACTTGAGTTCAATATCTAGAAACAGCAAAAAAAGTAGTAGTCGCCACACTCCTATGGGTTTGTGCGCCACTTTGATGTGGGTTAGATGGATGGAAAGATAGAAACAATCCAATGGAATATCCTGAAAAAGGAGAGCAGTCCTTAATTATCCGCTGACCTAGACATCGTAAATTGCAGCAATTTTGCAAATTGATTAAGGGTTTAGCAGTAACAGCAACAGCGCCATTACCAAAGGGAAAAAAGACAATGAAAGCGGACTAGCAAGCAAAAAAGTGTTTATGATTAGGCGTAGAAGTAATTAAAAGCTGCACATAGGCAGGAAGAACACCAAAATCAAACTACAAGTTGCTTATTATTTCCACCTCTATATGGTGCAGAAGCGTGGAACATATCGACATTCAATTAGGCGGTACTAGGCCTTTTAGAGGAAAAGGTTTGGCGAAAATTTGATGGACCTTTTAGTTTTGGCAACGGCGAATATCGCAGACGATGGAAGGGTGACAACATTGACATATTTCACCGAAAAAAGCGATTATGCTCACTAAGTCATGTCATCCGAAGGACGAAAGCGTTGCATATTTGAAAGTTTTCGATTCAGTAACCGCACATGGAAGCAGAGGAGGACACTTGCACACTGAGCAAGATTTAATGAAACAACTTGTGAAGACATTAGTTAAAAAAGAGCACTGGTCTCATTACAAAATGAGAAAATTACTAAGTCTATGCATAGATAGGCTGGAATAGTATTGAATACGGTTGGGTTGTGTCAAATTTTAATTATAAATTACATTATGATAAAATTACATTGTGATAAAATTACATTATGATAAAATTTACTCCGTATGAAAAAGGTTTTTTTTTTAAGTTTTTTTGACGCAATGGGATTCCCGCCAAAATCTTTTTCCGTATACTAGTCGTTTAAAAGTTATTGATTTACCCACAATTTCTAGCCGTAGAGAAATGTCAGGAAGGAGGCTTTCTATAGTTGAGCAGTATAAAAATTCGACACTTAACAAAGTCTTGCGTTTCATAATTCGACAAAATTTAGTACTTCATGCGGATGGCGCCGCTCGTGCCGATGTGGATGAGGAAGGTAGCCGTTCCGTAACCGTTCCGTAAAGGTAACAGTGATTCTTAGTCAGTGGCAGTCGTGGAAAGTGTCTTTTGAAAAAATGAAATAAAATCATATCTGTTTAAAAAGTTGGAAAAATTTACTTAATAACGATTTGATAAATTTAAAACTATGTATGTATATAAATATAAAACTGTATGGTGACAAAAATATATGAATTTTGAAGTCCATAAATCTCCTTTTCCTCTTTAATCATAATCATTTAAACACATGAAAATCGCATTGATTGAATTTTCAAATACTTTACCTAAACTACAAGAGTCATTACTTATAGTACAATTTATATCAGCATCAATCATCAGCCGTATCAATACGCTTACATCAATATGCTTCTTTTGCTGAGCCAACCAATTTGTTCGCTTTTTCAAGTGTTCGAATGAATGAATTATATTCCAAGTAAATGAGTTGGTATGTTGTTAATCAAATAACTTTGCACTTAATGAAATGTGAAATTATTTATTAGTCAGAGTGGAATTTCGCTTTGAAATAATACGAAATGTAATTTTTGTAATTATGAAGATGCAGATGTTAAAATCAAATATACTAGGCATCAGAGAGTAAATATTTGTGTAGGAATATAAGTTTTCTTCACACTTGTTGCCTGCATTTGGATGTTATCGAACTTTTGTGAAAATTTGGAGTGAAAGATAATTATTGAATCCGAGAATTAATTTAGTTTACAATTATATGGGTATAAATATAGGGGTTTCCAATTATAGTATTATGATTCATTAAAAAAAAAAACACTAATTGTTAAGGAAATTTAAATGTTTTTATTTAATGTGAAGTACCATCGATACAATTAACATCATTCAAATGGCCTCCACGAGTTCTTCTGCAGAAACGAATTCGATGAACCCAACTTCTCCTTCTTGTGGCCATAGAAAGTTGGTTATCATCGATCTACATAGCTCTACATTGACAGTAGCGGTGCTACCAGCTTCATTACGAAAGAATTACGTGCCGATGATTCCACCAGACCAAGAACCACACCAAACTGTCAATTTAGGTGAATGTAATGGTTGTTCATGAATAATTTGTGGATTTTCTTCGCACTGGAATCGACAGTGAGCCTCATCAGAGAAGAATACTCTTAAAAAACATCGTTATCATTTTCAAGTTGTTCTAACAAAACATCAGCAAAGTTGTTCTTGCCTATATCTTGCCACGATAAAATTGTAAACATTACTGAATGCAATGAAAAAAGAGACAGATCATGACATATGAAAAATGGCAAAAACAACACTTAGAAATCATATCATACCTATTGGGATATCCTTTATTTCGCTTTACAAGTTCGTGCTATCATTTTTACAAATGAATCAATTAGTAATGCACCTAATTGTAGGCAACGTTTCCCCAATTTTTTTTCAATACTATTTCCATAAGTAAGCATGAAACGCTGCCTACATTCAGGCGTAGCTTTCCCATAATATTCGTTTTTCATAAATTTTGAGTAGTCAATCTTGTTAATAGTCTACTTTAATGTTGAGTCAAATGGATTTTTTTATTGATCAATGGGCTTGTGTTCTTTGAAACAGTTTGGTACTTTGTTATGCATACGATATGTATACGATTTGTTGTAAGCTTTTGTGGCAAGTGGAAACAATATTGATGCATGTGCTATAATAGGTTACAATCCGAGCTAAAATTACGATTTAAGTGTACTGTTTTGACTATTGTAGCAACCATGTCTGCCTAGTATAAAATTATTCCCATTAAAACAACAAAAAACCATGTAAATGTATATATATCTCATGTAAAAAAGAAATATTTGTTTATTTTTTTTTAAATATTAGATTTTATTTTTATTAATGATATTAAAGAAAAAATTTTAATTTTCTTTAAGTTTAATTTTTTTTTTGTAGATTATGAAATACCATGTTTTGTAAGCCTCCTCTAAAATTATTTTATTAACTGGCATCCTCAATTCGCATTAGAATATTTCTCCAAAACAAATTTTATGGCTTAAGAATTTTTTAATGATAAAATTATTTAAATTGCTAAAACTAATTTATAAAATTGTTAAAAATATTTTCAAGCTTTCACTTCAATATGTTATACGTGCTCTACTTTCCGGAAAAACAGGACTGCAATTTATGTTAATGTGGACAACAATTTTACAATATGATGTGTTTATGCATAATTATACAATAAGATTTTCTAAAGCTTTCACAGTAACAGTATCACTAATGTCCATCGCAGATAGCTAAAATTTTCATAAATAAATATTAAGCTATACAAATCTTAAATTTAATATATGGTAATGCATCAAAAAATTTCAACGATGAATAGTAAAAGCAAATAAATACTGTTTGGACCTCCTTAGAATGTTTTAAGAATGTAAAATTAGAGCATTAAATAAATATTTATTATGTCCAAGAATATATTTTCATTTGCATAATCAAATACTTAGGCTGAAATTTAAGTGTTGGGGCACGTACTTCTGTGTTTTTCACAAAGAAAAGAAGATGCACAAGAAAAACAGAGAAGTAATGACACGTAATGTTAGTAAAATTAAGGCGTAGAAGCAATATATCATGATATTACGCGACAAATTGAAGCGGTAATACTTTATATAAGTCCTACATCAGAGTTTAGTACGTATTACGGATAGAATGGCTATGCCAGCAGTAATGCCTTTCCAGCATTTATTACTATTGTTGCTTTATGCATAATTTGTAGGTAATTAAAATGAGTGCTGTATGAGATAGTCATATTTCAATTTTTTCCAAGCATTTATTTTAATTGAACTTTGAAGATTCTTTATTACTAAGGAAACCGATCGAATCCGAATCTGAACTGCACTGATCTTAATCGCATTGATCTTCACTTAACTGCACATAATTTAGCTCAACTGAACTAAACGTAAAACTTAAAAACAACATTGAATTAACCCGGCACACACGTATCCTAATAGTTTAACCATTGGCTTATGCTCTGGGCATCTCAAGTTCGGATCCAATTAGAACAAGGGTGTATGGAGAGAATTCTGATGAGGAAACGTGGTGGTTTCCTAAATAGCTATAACCTCTACCGCTCAAACTGTTCTTGTAATTTTTTCTCTTTCCCCAAAAACAAAATATGGTCTGATACAGCTCGAGAAAGTAATTAATGAACCAAACTTAATTTTACCAAACTTAACTTAATATAACTTAACTTAACATAACATAATTCTACTTTAAATAATAAATCTTAACTGCACCTGTCTTAACTTTACAAAGCGTAACTTAATTTGACTTAACTTAACATATGTACTGTCGTACATGTATTTCAAATCATATGAATATAACAACAGCTAGGTTCTTATCACCCGTACTAATATACATATGTATATCTTTGTTATTTTTTTTCTCAAGTTTATTCCGCCTGAACAACCTTTAGCGCCACCTAAATGTGAGTGACGAGCATTAGATAAATATTAATAAAACAGAAAAACTTCAAGAAATTATAAATTACTTACAAACAATTGAAAATATTATTTGTAATACATATTTTTTTATCTTTAGTTTTTTTATAATTAAATTAAGACAAAACAACTAAAAGCTAGTTCTTCTTATAATCCTTATGGTATACCATAAACTCTACATTCTGGAATTTTAAAATGTAGTAAAATTGACAGGGATGATTGAAAAAGTTAATCTTAGTCGCTCATGAGGTGTATAATATTTCCGCTTCCCAAAGTTCTTTTTTTTGGATTGGAGCTGTTGAACGAGGAAGATGTGGACTTAACAAGTATTTTCATGCTACTACTACTGCGAATTAACTTAAGTTAATTAAAGCTCATAAAAAAAGTCGTGTTTGATCAATTTTACAAAACAAAAGAAAAATTTCATTAATCAAAGCAAATTTAAAAGTAATCTAATAAAAAAATAAATAACTAAATAAGTTTTTTTTTGGAAACCTGGATACCTGGGAACATCACCAGTATTCCCTAAACACCAGTAGCATTTGGCTGAAACTAACTCCTGCCCCAGCGAAGTTGTAAGTTTTATCCGGAGATCAGGAAAAATGAGAAGATTGATTAGTCAGCGGAGCAAGTGTATTGTGTGAAGAAGTACCTTTTTAAAAATTATCAAATACAGAAAGTATCAGCAAAGACAATTTCATAATGTAAAAATTACATTTTAAATTGATTTTTTTATATAATGAAGAATAATTAAGTAAATAATTAGTTATTTAGCACTTCTAAATACTTAAATAATGATACATTCATATCATTAAAAGCGGTGCTTTTACAAATTTTAGTTCTTTTCTTTTTCCTATTCGTATATATGCATAATAAGTGTATATACACATAATTTTAAATAGTTTCGAATGCATGTTCTAAAAACAGCAAATAAAACAACAAAAACACTGCATGCAGTGGTCGCTGATGATAATTACCACAGCATCCCACACTCAGCTTAGTCAGCGGCTCTCCGAAGAAGAACAAGATTAACTGAGCGAGGGATACACACTTTATTAGTTTAGCTTGTTATTAGGCATCGAAAACATAAGTTAAAGTTTTGTTTTATATATAATGTAATAAATATTATTTTATGCAATTGATAATTGAGAAAAATATATATTTATTAGAATTGTTTGAAAAAGAGTAAACGGAAATTTAAAAAGTATAAAAAAACACTATAGCAATTTACTTTTTTTCTTGGCGAAAAATGTAAATGTAGCAACAACAAGTGTAAAAAGAGAATATTATTTGATTTACGTAAAAAAAAAAAATATAAAGTAAAATGTAAAGAAAGTGTGTGAAACGGTGAAGATACTAAACTTGAATGCGAAAAAAGAAGTACTTGGAAATAAATATGGGATGGTAAAATAAAAATAAAAATTAAAATATAAATAGTGAAAACTATTCTATTGTTGCTTTTACATTTAATAATATTTCCTAAAGTTACCATATCAGCGTAAGCATATATACAGCGAAACACATCGAAGGCCTTCGACGGAGCATCAAAGTATATATATGTAAGTACAAAAAAAAAAAAATTATGTTTTATTTGAGGTTGAGTTTATTATTTTTATTTTACTTTGCCATAAAAACCTCGTCGAATTTATTTGGTTATAAATTAGTACCATATTAAACGCGTTTCTTTTCATTTCCATGTATAAGTAATTTCAGTTGCTTGATTCACAGATCCTTTTTACACAACTTTTTTGTAGTTAGCTACAGATTTGAATTAATTAAACTAAAATTGTATCTTATTATAAAAGAAAGTTGATTGTTAAAATTAAATTGATCAAATTATGTAATTCTTTCTTTTTATTCAAACAAAAATACCATGTTTAAATATAAAATGAATATTGCTTGAATTTTGTCAATAAAATATTATTATGAATTATTAAATCTTAAAATAGTGGTCTGAAATCGGATGTTTTGTTGGTAGGTTTATAAGGGGTTTCTATAACAACAACGAAACCAATGGTAGGGTGGGCATGGAGCAGCTGAAACAGCATCAGTGGCTGCTAATACATTGATTTAGAATAAAGATTCTCTAGGAAATCTAGGAGGCACGGAAGGACAGTGCGTCGGTTCACTAGTTTCTTTTTTTGTTCCTGTGTGCAATTAATTTTTCTTTATCTTGTTAGTTCTTTTCGATGCCTATTTTTCTGGTTTACTCCTGAATGCCAGTAAAAGCCGAACTCCCCCCATGACTGAAGCAGCTGGAAAGCTAGTGCACACAACTGGTTCTAAGGAGGTTAGCGGAACCGGAAGCCAACTTTAAAATTCTATACGTGTAGGTTGGTTGAGATGTCGAAAGTTCATAACACATATTATAAGCAAGCTGAACATATTTTTAAATAGCTAAACATAACTGCACCTAACTTAACATAATATAAACTAACTTAGCTTAACTTAGCTCAGCTTAACTAAATCGGACTTTAGCCACAAAGCTTAGGAATAATTTTCTCTAAGTCCTATAAGTTAATGCATGAAAAATAAATGAACTTTTATTTTAAGAGAGATTCCTCATTCCTTACTTTTGATGTATGCAATACTACTAAACGTGAAACCTTCCCGAACGCTAGAACACTTTTCCCTCAGTGAATCGTTAGTGCATGTCACAAATCTACAAATTCGCCTGCTGTCAACGTCTGTTAACTCTTCTTCCTTCTTTGATCTTCCACGATTCACTTTAGGCCAGAAGAATATTTCAACCGCGCATGATGAGGTGTTAGCTCACCGCACGCTGTGTTGGTTTGATACCTACCAAAAAACATTCCTTCAAAATTGTGGATTTAACCACGAGTGAGCTTAAAGCCGTAATAGCCGATTGACTAACTCAAAACAGTGTGTCCATCGCCTGCTTGATTACAGCTGCTTTCTTATGAAAAGAGCTACAATAGTCTGGAATCCATAACCCGTCCGTCAAGCCTCGAATCATCCGTGAAGAAGTTAAGTAAACCTTTCCTTCAGTGACTCCTTCACCTCCAATCCTCGTGTTAGGGGATTATGATGCAGAAGGAGTCACTTGGCGCCAGCTCAGAGATACAGGAATGCAGGCGTATTTGGATGAAATCGAGCCCATCAAGAGCGGCGCAGTGACCCATGCTTGATAAAACTAATGACCCAGACTCTCTGAGTCTTACGGCGACTTTTGTATCAGTAGAATTACCAGCAGTAACCACAAGCACAATATCACACAAGCGTTGAGCGTCAAGGTTCGAGTAGTTCATAATGTACTAAAATGCTGATGAGAGCAGCGCAATGAACGGTTTCCAGCTGCTTAGCATATGTTTCCAGAAAACATATTCCCACCATACGAAATCTGCAGAAAATAAGAAAGGTTTAACTATGGTTGTATAGACTTTCGGAGAGAGGCCCCATTAGACCATACAAGTTATTTAGGAATTTGCACCTGACAACTAGACCTACATCATCTGCGTAGGAGACTCCCTACTAGCCATCACTTTTCAGCTTTTTACGAAAGTAGTTGACAACCAAGATCCATAGAAGAGGGGACAGAACATCGCCTTACGGGGTGCCAAGGAGCCTTCAATACCGATAAAAGCTTATAATTAAGAGCTTTCTATTACCATGTAACAATAGTATGCAAAGCGGTGACCACCAACTAACCTTCGCAGTACGCATGCTGCGCTCTCAAAAGAGAATTGTGAGAGAAGGATACTCGTTATAAGTAAGTAAGACTTTCTAGGGTTTTTAATAGAAAGGAGGATAAACTAATTGGCCTAAAGTAATGAGGTGGTACATGCGAACATTTACCGTGCTTCGGAATGAAAACTACCTCGACTCGCGAGTAAGACCTAGGGATGTACACAGTTCGTGAAGATAGCAGTAAGCTGCATTATACAGCTCAGAGCTTTTTAAAGCTGCGCTGGTACTATGATATAAGGTTCCAAGGACTTGAAGCGTTTAAACGAGTGAATCGCCCAGATCAAGCGGCGGTCACTCAGAAGAGAAATGAAAGTCGCGCCATTCATGTCATTTTCCACTACAGAGATTTCTGCAGGAGAGATATTGTAGGAGAAAAGGAGCACTCTCAGAGACTCATAGTACAGTTTCCTATATCATCCATTGCATATCCCTTAGGAGTTGGATTTATGTATATAAATCGACTAAATTAGAGTACTCGTAACATCCTTCTACGCTTCCACAGAAGGTACCCCATGACGATCTTATTGCTTTCCTAATGTCGGCTAATATAAATTGTCAGTCCTACTTTGACGAGTGCCATGTGAAATTTCTTATAGTATATCTGCAGTCTGTACCAAACACCTCGGAAGATGCCAGGATAAGATCGAGAACCTCACCCCTGGCGGCAGTAATAAAGATAGGAAATTTTACCTATTGCAGATATGATGATCCTCGCTTAAAATAAAGTTGAAAAGTGACTAACCTCTTACGCTTATGTTTGATCTTACCCAGAGGTACTGCTGCGAGCTTGCATCGCATCCGATATTTACCCTAGCTCCATTCTTCTTCAAGGCTTCTCTCAGAATCGTCGTGCAGCATGTGGGTCGAGAACAGCCAAAAATGTCCGGCATCGCTCTCTAACCTGATCTTTACAGCGTCGATCTTCATTCTCCAGGAGTCTCTCCACAAGTAATCGTTCCGCGCTCCTATCTTCTCCTTCGGCTCTCCCCAGTAGTCGATCGGACTCCGCGACCGTGCTCACAACATTTTAAAGGCCGGAGTCGACATTTTTGACGAAAAAACAGAGTTCGGAATAGTTTAGAGAAGCAAATTTCCGATAGAAATTTAAATTGTTGATTATTGATGTAGTGGAACGCATAAATTTCTGAAAGTTATTTCCAAATGAAAGATGATATAAAGAAAAAAGGCGACAAAAAAGGAAGAAACTATAAACAGGTTAAATTCATTCATATTCCTAGAAAACCAGCCAAACGCCACGATTTATTCAAGGCGAAACGAGCTGAGTGAGTGAAGCAGCAGTCTCTACCGTAAAAAAGGAGTGAGTGCGTGGCGAGAACTAACCTGCTTTCTGGAATATTCCCCTCATACAAACACCGAATGAACATCGTCAAATAAAACCGAATGACGAATTAAAGAAATGAAAAAGTAAAAAAAAATAAAAATTAAAAAAAAATAAAATAAAATGAAGAGGAATCATAACAATATATAATAGAAAAAAGGCGGCAAAGCAAAGAAAGAAAGATGAGGAGACGTGGTGGGTTCCGAAATAGCTATAACTTCTTTTTTCTACCGCTCAGACTGTTAATGTGGTTTTTTCACTTTTCCCAAAAATTAAATGTGGTCTAATACAGCTCGAGAAACTAATCAATGAAAATTTTTAATATTTTACAAACTGAGAAATTCTATCTTTTAAAATTCATATAATTAAAATTTCTTAAGTACTTTTCTTTTTGGGTATAGTAAACGTATAATTTTTGATAATATATATATATATGTATATATATATATATATATATTGATTATATATAATATTTAATTCGTGTAACTCGCACTCAAATGCAGAATTTCCTTGATAAAATATTAAAGTACTCAACACTTTTGATATCGAACAGATTAAAGCTGTTGTATAATTTGTTTTTTATTCTAATACAAAAATGTACCTGAATTTTAGCTTATTCTTCATACTGATTTCCTTGGTGTCTAATGCGTTAAATTAATTTAAATATATTTATTCTTAGTATTTTTCCTGATAATTTTCCTGACAGAGAGATTATTTTTGAAGAAATGCTTAAATTTTCAAACTCTTACTTTTACTATTGAACTTCAAGCTCAAACAAAAATACAATAAAATATGATAATAATAATAATAATAATATGACATCAATTTTTGCCATTTACATTTAATCCAGTGCCAGATTGCTACACTGACATACATTGGTAATAAAATAAAAAAGCGATGAGGAAAAGGCACCACTAAATACAATAAAATGGTAGCACAAGCGCGAGGTGATGTCTGTAATGGTAGTCATAACATAAAAAAAGAAAAAAGAAAAAGGAAAAAAATAGAATATCAATATTAAGTAATATCAAAAATAATCTAAGAAAGTAGAGTTCAAGCAAAAATGTCTGACATGAAATATGATACTAATGCATATAAATCTCTCAAGGGTAAAATATTGTTTTTTGATATCAGGATATTGTGTTTTGATATTAAGTCCTATAATACTTTTTATAGTTATCTTTATCTTCATCCTCTCTCTAATGGAAATTTTGAAATATAACTTATCAGTTCCATGTCTGAAGATTGATTTCCATTTGATTAAAAAGTCGTACAGACAAACTGGAGATGTATTTAAAAATTATTATTTGCTATGTAGATCAAAACTGTACGTATCCGTTGTGACTCCAGTAGATTTGTTTGCTAGGATGAATGCTCTTTCAAGTAAGGATTTCTCTTGACCTCACAACTATCTAACTAACTTCGCTAGTTAAGATTTTTTAAGAGCTTCGTGCTAATGCTTGAAAAGTGTATGGCCACATAAAGCTCATTATTGAACGAGAAGACCTAGTTGTTGGCAGATAAGTCTATTGTAACATTAAAAAAATAGTAACTTCTAGACCAAAAGATATTTATCATCTTTTATCATTAAACAAAATATATTTAAATCACTTATGGGTATTTTCATAGAATGGTCTACTGGGACTATATACTAACTTGTTAATAAACAAGTAATTTCCGCTAATTTGTATTTACCAAAAATTCATACATTTGTATAGTTTAATGCATTTAGGAATTATCTCAATTACTGTTAACAAAATATTCACTTGAAACATAAATATATGATGAATATTTCAAACTCAAGGTTGCCCAAGTAGCTTATTAATTAAAAAGTTACATTTTTAAATTTCTCCAATTACTAATTTTTTAAAACTTTATTTACAAATATTATGTTAATAAAATTCACAAAAAATTTGTATTGGTTGTTACTATTAATTATTTCTACAAAAGTCTTATAAAAAATGTTGCGAGGTAGATGCCACATGCTAAATTCGTCAGTAAGCCAAAAAAAAATTTAAAGTGAATGCAAATATTTAAACATGGCAACCACTATTGGAAAGGCAAATTAATCCACTTTTGTTTAAAATTAACCATTTAAACTATTTATAATACGTTTCGCAGATTTTTGTGTATATTTATAAATACAGTCAAAAACGGGTTCCATTTTCTGTCGCGTTTTTAATCTCATGTTTTCTGCTATAATTCTGGAAATAAAAAATTAGACAGAATCTACTTTTTACATAAGGCTCTATCGAAACAATAAAAAAATCAACTTATAATTGAAAGTAACTTTAATTTTTTGTACACGACGTTCTTGAACATGGAAATGGACATATTTATTTTTCTTGAATTTTTATTTTTATTTCCTTTTTTATTTATTTTTATTAAAATTTTAATTTGAAGTTTTGTTTTTATAATTTTTTTAATCTCTATTATTTTTTTTTAATGTTTATATTTATTTTTTCTTTTCATTATTTAATTATTTTTGTTTCATTTTTATTTTTTATTTAATTTTTTATTTCTATTTATATATTTCTTTCCTATTTCTTTTTATATATATTTATTATTATTTTTATTTTAAAATTATTTTTTTTAAATTTTATTTTCATGTTTTCATTATCTTTATTTTTGTAAACTGTTGTAGATTTTCAAAACTCTTTAAGAATTTTTTTTTTTTATAAAAATAAAAGAGTTGCGAGAGGGACGTCTTAAATATCTGTAAGTCTGATGAGGGCATTCTCAAGAAATAAGGGAGAGAGAAAATACTGTAGTCAAATGAATAGCCAAAACATTAGTCAATGGCAGTGAAAGCAGTCAACTTGTTTAAGCACACAAACGAAAACAAGAAAGAAGTGCTGTCTTCGGTCATGCCGAGGCCTTTATACCTTTCATGAATATGTCAAACTTATTGCAAAATAAAATATTTGACGATTTTCAGTGTTAATATTTATTTGAATTTATGTGAGTAGTATACCAAATTTCACACTATTAGATGCTTTATTGACGGAGTTCCGACAAATAATTCTTTAAATATCAAATATCTCAAAAGCTGAGGGACTAGCTTGCGATCAACCAGACAGGCAAGCAGGTGGACAGACAGACAGACGGACTGGTAGACATGACTAAATCAACTCAGCTCGTCATTCTGATACGATCGGTTCACATTTTGGTGGGTCTATCTCTTTGCCATTTGGTAATTACATACTTCGCATCAAAAATAGTATACCATTGTAAAATGGTATGTACATTAAAGGTATAAAAATAAGACTTATTAGCCTACGTAAAATAAGAAAAGAGACAAAAAACTATTAGGCATACATTGGGCAACATAAAAATATATATATATCTATATGTGTTCTTTGGCGCAATATTCAAAGTGCGCAAAACAATTGATAAAGGAAAAGTATTAAAAAAATATTCTCAGTAAGCCTGTAAGAGCCAAAAGCTGAATAAACACTGAATAAAAGGATATATTTAACTAAAATGTGCCACCAGGTTCCAAAAAAAAAAAAAAACAACATCTTACTGTTAAACTTTCTTGTATTCACTCACGCGAATGCGTGGAATTCTCAATGTGTACCAAAGGCAATTGGAATTTCATCCGTAAGGTAGTATATTTGTGTAGTAGGTATGTCTCATTAGTGAGCAATCATCTATAGACTATTTAAATATATTTGGGAGTTTGTGAACTTCGAAGTACATTCCCAAATATTTCTGTAAATTATTGCCACAGAATATATCACTTCCGCAAGTGCCTTTAAAATCCACAAAGTATTTTGACGTTTAATTAAATTCACCAAGACTTTCAATAATTTTCATTTCGAAGTATATATGTCTCTTTATTTGCTCGTAAATGACCAATGTCAAAGGAACATGAAATTTGGTATGACATTTAGTTGACATATTTCACTCCGCAGCATACTAATGTTGACATTGCAACAAAGCGATCCAAGAAATTCTCCAATTCCAAATATTTAGTTATGCATGTGAGGGCTTTGTGTCTAAAGATGTGTGTGAGTGTTTGTGTGAGTGTGTGTCTTTAGCATAGCGATTCTGTTTATACTGTGCATACTTGATAATCTTAATCTAATCAATGTCAATGAATGATAATTTTGTGGCTATAATAACCATTTGACCAACAGAGTACAACAAACATGTTAGAATGTATGTAAATGTATATAGTTATTAGCACTGATTTTGCTTATTTCTTATATATATATTTTTTGTTTTTGGTATATTTTTCTAGGTTCTTCTAGGTTCTCTGACTTTCGGATAAATATAAGTCGATAATAAGTTGGCTAATGAGGCCACATAAGGTCATATATAATAAATAAAAATTAATTATATGTAAAAATATGTCAAATGAAAAGTCCTCGGCCTACCATAGTAAAACTTTTCTTTTTTTGCAAAATTCATTTTTTTTATTCAACATAGTTACCCTCATGAATTATTCACTGATTACATCGACCCTCCAAACTTTCGAAACCATTTTTGTAGTATGATTTGTCCTTTGCTTCAAAATAGGCTTTTTTCTCAACGAGCATACTTTTAAGATCTGAGAACATGAAATAATCGCTGGGGGCGAAATATGGAGAATATGGTGGATGCGGAAGCAATTCGAAGTCCAATTCATGGATTTTTGCTATTGATTTTACTGACTTGTGACATGTCGCATTGCCTTGGTGAAACAGAACTTTATTTTTCTTCAAATGCGGCGATTTCGTCCTTCAAACCTTCCAATAACGTTGTCGATGATCATTTATTTTTCAAGGTAATCAATGAAAATTATCCATGCGTATTCCAAAATAACCATAACCTTGACAGCCGACTGTTGCGTTTTTCCACGCTTTGGACTGTTGCTGAATGTTTGTGCAGTCTACTCGGATGGACTTCCACTCTCTTTAAAAGGCAATATTTTATCAACACATTTTATAAACGCATGTTTTGAGAGTTGGGTATAACTAATAATCATAATTATAATTTAATATTTGTAGCGTTACCTATTTTTTTGGGCGGGATCTTTTCAATTTACCTGTTAAAGCTTTTTGTTTGTATCGCTAAAACTTGAGAACAGCAGTACCGATTTGGCTAATTTTGATTTGGAGATAGTTGCAGAAGTTCAGGGAAGACTATAAACAGCCAGAAAGTGGCTCAAGCAAATTTATTTATATTTCCATTTACTTGAAATTTGGTACTTAGCATCACTTTAAGCTTAACATAAACATCACTTTTTCTACAGGTAAATGATCAAACTATTAAAAAAAATTGGATTAATGGTCCGTTTTTCTTGACATTATTTTCTTTACAGGAAGTGGATCAGATACCCATCTTTTTGAAAAAAAAAAAATTAAAAACCAAACATTGTAATAGTTTATGGTTAGATTTGGATGAAAAATGCGGGAGACAATTTTAACAGCTCACCTTATCATTGTATTCTTAGTCACTCACAATCACAATCACAGCAATTTCATTATTGTTTCACTGAAGTAATTTTCACAAATGAATGAATGTTTGTAAAAAATATGTTATTGACCTTTGAAGAAAGAAGATCGTTTATGGTAATGCGAGGTCTGTTTGACAAGTCAATGACCTTATTTTGCGCATAGTTACTGACAGCCATTAAGCAAAGGCGATAAACATTCCCCATTAAATTTGAATTTTCTGTGTTTTTTTCTTTAAAAAAATAAGTGAATATGTATGCATATAACATGATCTCTTCATAAATTGGTTTGGGCATAAGCAAATATCTCTGTCTGTGGGGAATATTTAATTGTGTGCATAAATTATCAATACAATGCATACATATGTTTCTAAAAAAAAATTTATATAAATCATGGCTACAGACTAAACAAAATTTTATTAATAAGAGTTATATTCATAATGAGAATCTCGTAAAATTGTCAGGTTTCGAAATAAATAAATTCATGTAAGAAATTTGTTTTAAAATAAAAATTCTACTGCTTCCAGCTGGCGCCATTAATTTACATTACGGGTATTCCCTTTGTCTAGGAAATGCATAATATGCAAATATCTATTAGCTACATAGCTTTGAGTATGTTTCTAGAAATTAACGAGAGCTCTTCTCCACTGTTGAGTAGTTCCTCTAATTTTTTGATTGAAAATATTCGTGTAATAAAAATTAATTTCAACATTTTGCAGTGAGATCTCCTTCTCACTGTTCAATACTAATTTTTTAGCGCATTTGGGGGAGGGGGCATTTGAATTGCCTTTTCTTGATTTTTTTTGGGTTTAAAATTCATAACCTAAAAATAAAACTACATCTAGAAGACATTGACTGAATCATAAAATAAAATATATGTAATTGAAGCATAAGAATCACACTTATGATAAGTAATCTATGGTAAATCTTAAGTATTTTAAATTTTTAATCGAAAATTAAAAAACTATTTTTTTAAGAATTGCAATTTGTTAATATAAACAATATTTTTTGCAAAAAAATACATAGCTTAAGTAATTTTTTAAAAGTTATCGGAGATAATACATCGGTATTCATAAATATCACTAAACCACATAAGTCAAAAAGTGTACTGTCGTACATGTATTTCAAATCATATGAATATAACAACAGCTAGGTTCTTAACACCCGTACTAATATACATATGTATATCTTTGTTATTTTTTTCTCAAGTTTATTCCGCCTGAACAATCTTTAGCGCCACCTAAATGTGAGTGACGAGCATTAGATAAATATTAATAAAACAGAAAAACTTCAAGAAATTATAAATTACTTGCATACAATTGAAAATATTATTTGCAGTACATTTTTTTTATCTTTACCTTTTTATAATTAAATTAAGACAAAACAACTAAGAGTTAGTTCTTCTTATAAGTCTTATGGTATACCATAAACTATACATTCTGGAATTTTAAAATGTAGTAAAATTGACAGGGATGATTGAAAAAGTTAATCTTAGTCGCTCATGAGGTGTATAATATTTCCGCTTCCCAAAGTTCTTTCTTTTGGATTGGAGCTGTTGAACGAGGAAGATGTGGACTTAACAAGTATTTTCACGCACCTACTACTGCGAATTAACTAAACTAATTAAAGCTCATATAAAAAAGGGTCGTGTTTGATCAATTTTACAAAACAAAAGAAAAATTTTATGAAACAAAACAAATTTAAAAGTAATTTAATAAAAAAATGAATAAATAAATAAGTTTTTTTGGAAACCTGGATACCTGGGACCATCACCAGTATTCCCTAAACACCAGTAGCATTTGGCTAAAACTAACTCCTGCCCCAGCGAAGTTGTAAGTTTTATCCGGAGATCAGGAAAAATGAGAAGATTGATTAGTCAGCGGAGCAAGTGCATTGTGTGAAGAAGTACCTTTTTAAAAATTATCAAATACAGAAAGTATCAGCAAAGACAATTTCATAATGTAAAAATTACATTTTAAATTGATTTTTTTTATATAATGAAGAATAATTAAGTAAATAATTAGTTATTTAGCACTTCTAAATACTTAAATAATGATACATTCATATCATTAAAAGCGGTGCTTTTACAAATTTTAGTTCTTTTCTTTTTCCTATTCGTATATATGCATAATAAGTGTATATACACATAATTTTAAATAGTTTCGAATGCATGTTCTAAAAACAGCAAATAAAACAACAAAAACACTGCATGCAGTGGTCGCTGATGATAATTACCACAGCATCCCACACTCAGCTTAGTCAGCGGCTCTCCGAAGAAGAACAAGATTAACTGAGCGAGGGATACACACTTTATTAGTTTAGCTTGTTATTAGGCATCGAAAACATAAGTTAAAGTTTTGTTTTATATATAATGTAATAAATATTATTTTATGCAATTGATAATTGAGAAAAGTATATATCTATTAGAATTGTTTGAAATAGAGTAAACGGAAATTTAAAAAGTATAAAAAAAACCCTAGAGCAATTCATTACTTTTTTTTCTTGGCGAAAAATTTAAATGTAGCAACAACAAGTGCAAAAAGAGAATATTATTTGATTTACGTAGAAAAAAAAATATAGAGTAAAATGTAAAGAAAGTGTGTGAAACGGTGAAGATACTAAACTTGAATGCGAAAAAAGAAGTACTTGGAAATAAATATGGGATGGTAAAATAAAAATAAAAATTAAAATATAAATAGTGAAAACTATTCTATTGTTGCTTTTACATTTAATAATATTTCCTAAAGTTACCATATCAGCGTAAGCATATATACAGCGAAACACATCGAAGGCCTTCGACGGAGCATCAAAGTATATATATGTAAGTACAAAAAAAAAAAATTATGTTTTATTTGAGGTTGAGTTTATTATTTTTATTTTACTTTGCCATAAAAACCTCGTCGAATTTATTTGGTTATAAATTAGTACCATATTAAACGCGTTTCTTTTCATTTCCATGTATAAGTAATTTCAGTTGCTTGATTCACAGATCCTTTTTACACAATTTTTTTTTTGTAGTTAGCTACAGATTTGAATTAATTAAACTAAAATTGTATCTTATTATAAAAGAAAGTTGATTGTTAAAATTAAATTGATCAAATTATGTAATTCTTTCTTTTTATTCAAACAAAAATACCATGTTTAAATATAAAATGAATATTGCTTGAATTTTGTCAATAAAATATTATTATGAATTATTAAATCTTAAAATAGTGGTCTGAAATCGGATGTTTTGTTGGTAGGTTTATAAGGGGTTTCTATAACAACAACGAAACCAATGGTAGGGTGGGCATGGAGCAGCTGAAACAGCATCAGTGGCTGCTAATACATTGATTTAGGATAAAGATTCTCTAGGAAATCTAGGAGGCACGGAAGGACAGTGCGTCGGTTCACTAGTTTCTTTTTTTGTTCCTGTGTGCAATTAATTTTTCTTTATCTTGTTTGTTCTTTTCGATGCCTATTTTTCTGGTTTACTCCTGAATGCCAGTATAAGCCGAACTCCCCCCATGACTGAAGCAGCTGGAAAGCTAGTGCACACAACTGGTTCTAAGGAGGTTAGCGGAACCGGAAGCCAACTTTAAAATTCTATACGTGTAGGTTGGTTGAGATGTCGAAAGTTCATAACAGATAATAAAATGGCGCCCAACGTGGGGCCCGCGAAGAGTTAGTCCTATATAATCATTTCGTGGACTTCACCATGTGGGTTCATCTTAGGGATCCGTTTGTTTAATGTCTGTCCGGTCGAGAAAAAGTACTATGTCAAAATTTTGGAATTGAGTTTAAGGATTTCGCACCTTTATTGCTTACCAAGTTTTTACAAAGTATTTTGTTTTCTATTTCTAATATTTTTGTCGAATTTTTTTATATTTTAGTTTAATGGACTTCTATATTTATAACTTGGAATTTTACTGACTTTAGCTAAATGCTTGGCAGTTTACCATTATACTATAGGAGTTTCGTTCGTTTATCTACTACGCCGTTTGTCTTCTATAATGTTGGAATTTTGAGTTGATATGGCTAAATGTTAATCAATCAAACCTCATTTTTGTAGGTAAACACAATGCGTATAGAGATTTTATCGGTTTTCTATGAAATATTTTAACAATTTTTCTTCATGGTAATATAAGTTTGTAATTTTTTTTCAATGTTTAAGGGATCGTAGTTTTTATTTATAAGTTCATTTATATTAAACCCTTACATTGCATTGCCAAGTTATCCGTGATTTCCTGAGCAGAATCCCAACCAAACAAATGTAAGAGAGTTTCACCGCCAACAAATACAGAAGAAAGTAAGACCACATTTACAAAACATTATTATTGAGTTTTGATCAATCGATTTTTGCAAAACGTTTATATATTTTTTTATTGCTAGTAAACTTAATTTGAGGTAGTGTCGAATTTTTAAAATTTATCAATACATCTCGATAGCTAAAATATTTTTTTTCTGTAAAAAGTTATAAAATGTTTCAATCCATATTAGTGGACGGAAGTCCACCACTCTTTTGTTTTTTTTCTAAAATTGCCTTCGTGCATCTTGAATCTCATTTATTTTTTTGTCATTCTTATTAGTTTAATGATCGTTTATAATGCCAATGACAAGGCACAGTAACGAAAATTTACCATCTCATGTGAACAGTTGTGTTATATGTCGCGGAAGTTTTAGTGAAAATGACGAGGTTCTAACAACAGTATGCTCGCACAAATTCCACCGACAGTGTTTATTAAATTGGCTAAAACGCAATTCCACCTGTCCTCAGTGTCATACTGCTTGCAGCAGCCGAGATTTTACTACTAGTACTGGCGCCCGAACACGGTCAAAGCGAACAATTACTAATACCAATACCGTTTGTAATAACCCAGATTTAGAAACAACCAGACAAAGTAATCAGCCTGAAGAAGGAGCAATGAGCTTACCCGTGCATATTGATACCAACAATCATGGTAATGTAAACCAGGCAAACGGAGATTCGCTTATAAACACGCTTGTTAACGCAATAATTTCGTCTCGTCAAGCTTCTATCTTTGATGGACTCGAAACACGAGTTTCCCAATTAGTCGAACAAGGAATAGAGGGTGCATTGAGCAAATTTCTAAGCCGAGTTAACTTGAACGGAGTTCCACCGACAGATCAAAATAACAGCAATAACCAAAATCAGAATGACACCCAACAAAATCGTCATATATCTCCCCCTGTTTTACCTCGTGAAATGCCTCATTTTGATAACCAATTGAATCATGACCACTTTAATAGGCAATTAGATCAATTACGTTTCAGTAACGAATCGTCAAGTCTTAACAGTGTTAAAGCAGCAAGGTTAATTTCTAGTTGGGATATAAAATTTGATGGGTCTCCCAATCTTACTGTAGAAAGTTTCATTTATCGCATCGAATCGCAGGTTGTAGATACCCTAAATGGAAATTTTAATTTATTATGTGAAAATGTTCAGTGCTTGTTTTCGAAAGAAGCCAAAGACTGGTACTGGCGTTATCGACGCACGGTTGAACGCGTGACATGGCCATCGCTATGCCAAGCTCTACGTATGCACTTTGAAGTACACAAGACTGACACTGAAATAAAAGATAGTATTCGCGCTCGTAAGCAAGGACCGACTGAATCGTTTGATGAGTACCGTAACTCTATTTTTAAAATTGCTGAGAGCCTGCATTTGCCATTACCGGAAACAGAAATGGTAGAAATAATGCAGAGAAATTTGCGTCCGCGATTACGTCAGCAACTCTTATACGTACCTATAAATTCGTTGGCAGAGCTTCGAAGACTTTGTCTGAAAGGTGAAAATCTGATGAAAGAAATTTCTAGTAGTCAACAAACATTAGGTCGTAAGCAGATTAATGAAATTCAGCAAGATTTAGATTTAAATTTGGAATTACCTAGTGCCGAAATAGAAGCGATTGCCCAACAAGTTAAAAACCCAAAAATTAAATGCTGGAATTGTCGTAAGGAGGGACATACATTTTTTGATTGCCTAGAAGAGAGGCAAATTTTTTGTTATGGATGCGGAGCACCCGAAGTTTATAAGCCGAAATGTGTTAAATGTAGTCCGGGAAACGTGAAACCGATCGAGGTTTCAAAAACGACACCTCGCCACGACTAACTAAAACAAACGTTATCATGCGCAAAGATTCACTAGCTAATACTCAACCTAAATGGACTCAAATAATACCATATAAAATTCGTTTGCAAAAATACAACAAAAACAAAGTAAAGTTTTTTAATAACCCTGTTAAACCTGTTTTAAAAAGCCGTTCATCTAATCAGATTAAACTTTCTGTAAGAATATCAAGCTTCAACGACGTAATATAGGTGGAATTATTTCTTCAATCCAAAATAAAGGTGTAGATTTAAGACCATATGCGCAAATTTGTATTCTTGATAGAACTATTTTAGCACTTCTTGATAGTGGAGCACAGGTATCGTGTTTAGGTAACGTGTTAGTCAAAGAAGTTTCAAACAGTAAGAATCTTAAGCAACACAACACATCCATATGTACAGCTGACGGTAGGAAGCAAATTGTTTTCGGCATGATTACTTTACCAGTGACATACAAGCAAAATACTCAAGCGATAAACTTTTTTGTTATACCCTGCATGTCTCAAGACGTAATCTTAGGAATAGATTTCTGGAGGAAATTTAAGATTGCGCCACACATCGTTTCACAAATTAATAATATAAATTTTGAAGAAATTTCTGAAGATAATAACAAAATACCTTTGTCTGATGAACAACAGCAACAGTTAAATTTAATAAAACTTAAGTTTCCTAATTGTGAGAAAGAAGGGCTAGGAAGAACGACCTTAATAGAACATGTGATCGAATTACAGTCAAATGTCCGTCCAGTTAAACAACGTTATTTCCCCATTTCTCCTGCTATTGAAAAGATTGTTCATAATGAAATCGATGAAATGCTGAAATTGGGAGTGATTGAAGAATCCCCCAATAGTCCGTGGTCTAGTCCGGTAGTCTTAGTTAAGAAGTCCAACAAAGTCCGTCTATGCTTAGATTCACGAAAAATAAATAGTGTTACCGTCAAAGATGCATATCCTTTACCTCATATTGAAGGAATTCTCAGCAGATTACCAAAAGCAGAATTTATAAGCTCTCTTGATCTTCGTCGTGCATTTTGGCAGATTCCACTTAATGAAAATTCACGTGATTACACCTGTTTTACCGTGCCAAATCGCCCGTTATATCGCTATTGTGTCATGCCTTTTGGACTCTGCAATGCTCCTCAAGCACTATGCCGCTTGATGGATCGTGTCATTTCTCCTCAACTTAAGGATCAAGTTTTCGTATACCTCGATGATCTTCTAATCGTGTCTGAAGATTTCAAAACTCACATGTCTGTTCTAGCTGAAGTTGCTTCATGTTTACGCAAAGCTGGTTTAACAATAAATATTAGCAAAAGCAAGTTCTGCATTAAAGAAGTTAAATACCTAGGCTATATTGTAGGCAATGGAACATTGCGCACAGACCCCGATAAAGTATCGGCAGTTACAGAATTCCCTATACCAACAAATGTAAAGCAATTACGCAGATTTCTCGGAATGGCCGGTTGGTACCGCCGCTTTATCGACAATTTTGCTACGATTACAACACCTCTCTCAAACCTACTCAAGAAGAGTAAAAGTTTTACATGGAACTCAGAAGCTCAAGAAGCGTTTGTTACTTTAAAAGATAAGTTATGTTCCGCACCGGTGTTGGCAAATCCAAATTACCAAAAACCTTTCATAATACAATGTGATGCCAGCAAATTAGGTGTTGGTGCAGTTTTGTCGCAAATAAATGAAGATGGAGTTGAAACTCCGATTGCATTCTTTTCACAAAAGCTTAACAAGGCTCAAAGTAATTATTCTGTTACCGAACTTGAATGTCTCGCAGCCATGCTTAGTTTGAAAAAGTTTCGAGCGTATGTCGAAGGTCAAGAATTTAAAATCGTTACTGACCACGCTAGTCTACAGTGGCTGATGCGCCAAACCGACCTTTCAGGCAGATTAGCTCGATGGTCATTAAAACTTCAAGGATTTACATTCACTATAGAGCATAGGAAAGGTACCCAGAATATTGTTCCTGATTGTCTGTCTAGACAGAATTTTGATGTCACAGAGGTATGCAGCAATGAAGTTTGCGATATTGTGGACTGCGATGATCGCCCTATAATAGATTTAAACTCACCTGAATTCCAATCAGAAGATTACGAAAAGTTAAAGACACATATTCGTAATAATTCCTCAGGTTTACCTGATTTACAAATTGTAATTGGACATTTTTATAAGCGAACTCAATTTTCCAACGACAATCCCGACAACGAACAATTTAATTGGAAATTGTGGATCCCGAAGAACTTAGTAGCTCAAATCATTGATAATGCTCACACACCAACAAATAAATGTCATGGTGGTATGACAAAAACACTAGAACGCATACGAAACAAATCTCTATTGGCCCAATATGACAGTAGACGTGAAAAATTTTGTCTCGGAATGTGAAGTTTGCCGTAAAAGCAAAGCCCCAAATATCACCCTACGCCCCCCTATGGCAGCACAGTATGCTGTGCAAAGATCATTTCAAAAATTGTATGTAAATCTTCTTGGACCGTATCCAAGGTCAAAACGAGGACATATAGGAATTTTGATTGTGCTTGATCATCTTACTAAATATCCACTCTTGAAGGCAGTTAAGAATTTTCATACATCACCCATATGCGAGTATTTACAAGAAAATGTTTTCAATTTATTTGGTACACCCGAGATTGTTTTAACTGATAATGGAAAGCAGTTTAAGTCAACACAATTCAATGATCTTTTAAGCCGTCGTGGGATTCGCCATGTATACACCGCGTTGTACAGCCCTCAGGCGAATGCCAGTGAAAGAGTCAATCGCTCCATCATTACCGGTATCCGTTCCTACATACAAAAAGACCACAGTGTTTGGGATAGACATCTTTCGGAAATAGGAGAATCTCTTAGAAGTTCATACCACCAAAGCATAGCTTGTACTCCGTATTACGCACTTTTCGGTCAACCTATGGTGACTCATGCGCAAGATTATGAACTCCTGCGGAAACTCGAAGATTTAGACAGCAACGTTCTTAACAAATCTGATAGATTGAAATTAGTAAGAGACTCGATAACTAAAAACATTCAGGCAGCCTTTGAAGCATCAGCTAAAAGATATAACTTACGTAGTAGTACAAAGTCCTACAAAATAGGTGATATTGTATTCCGAAGAAATTTCATTCAAAGTGACGCAAGCAAAAAGTTTAACTCAAAATTCGCACCCAAGTTTATAAAAGCCAAAGTAATTGGGACAAAAGAAAATTGTATGTATTATCTTGAAGACACAGAAAGTAAGAAAAAGGAATATTATCATCTAAAGGATATTAGAGACAGCAATGAGTAACTTTGAAAACCGCCCCAACACTTTTGGAGGGGGGGTGTGTACTGTCGTACATGTATTTCAAATCATATGAATATAACAACAGCTAGGTTCTTAACACCCGTACTTATATACATATGTATATCTTTGTTATTTTTTTCTCAAGTTTATTCCGCCTGAACAATCTTTAGCGCCACCTAAATGTGAGTGACGAGCATTAGATAAATATTAATAAAACAGAAAAACTTCAAGAAATTATAAATTACTTGCATACAATTGAAAATATTATTTGCAGTACATTTTTTTTATCTTTACCTTTTTATAATTAAATTAAGACAAAACAACTAAGAGTTAGTTCTTCTTATAAGTCTTATGGTATACCATAAACTATACATTCTGGAATTTTAAAATGTAGTAAAATTGACAGGGATGATTGAAAAAGTTAATCTTAGTCGCTCATGAGGTGTATAATATTTCCGCTTCCCAAAGTTCTTTCTTTTGGATTGGAGCTGTTGAACGAGGAAGATGTGGACTTAACAAGTATTTTCACGCACCTACTACTGCGAATTAACTAAACTAATTAAAGCTCATAAAAAAAAGGTCGTGTTTGATCAATTTTACAAAACAAAAGAAAAATTTAATGAAACAAAACAAATTTAAAAGTAATTTAATAAAAAAATGAATAAATAAATAAGTTTTTTTGGAAACCTGGATACCTGGGACCATCACCAGTATTCCCTAAACACCAGTAGCATTTGGCTAAAACTAACTCCTGCCCCAGCGAAGTTGTAAGTTTTATCCGGAGATCAGGAAAAATGAGAAGATTGATTAGTCAGCGGAGCAAGTGTATTGTGTGAAGAAGTACCTTTTTAAAAATTATCAAATACAGAAAGTATCAGCAAAGACAATTTCATAATGTAAAAATTACATTTTAAATTGATTTTTTTATATAATGAAGAATAATTAAGTAAATAATTAGTTATTTAGCACTTCTAAATACTTAAATAATGATACATTCATATCATTAAAAGCGGTGCTTTTACAAATTTTAGTTCTTTTCTTTTTCCTATTCGTATATATGCATAATAAGTGTATATACACATAATTTTAAATAGTTTCGAATGCATGTTCTAAAAACAGCAAATAAAACAACAAAAACACTGCATGCAGTGGTCGCTGATGATAATTACCACAGCATCCCACACTCAGCTTAGTCAGCGGCTCTCCGAAGAAGAACAAGATTAACTGAGCGAGGGATACACACTTTATTAGTTTAGCTTGTTATTAGGCATCGAAAACATAAGTTAAAGTTTTGTTTTATATATAATGTAATAAATATTATTTTATGCAATTGATAATTGAGAAAAGTATATATCTATTAGAATTGTTTGAAATAGAGTAAACGGAAATTTAAAAAGTATAAAAAAAAACCCTAGAGCAATTCATTACTTTTTTTCTTGGCGAAAAATTTAAATGTAGCAACAACAAGTGCAAAAAGAGAATATTATTTGATTTACGTAGAAAAAAAAATATAAAGTAAAATGTAAAGAAAGTGTGTGAAACGGTGAAGATACTAAACTTGAATGCGAAAAAAGAAGTACTTGGAAATAAATATGGGATGGTAAAATAAAAATAAAAATTAAAATATAAATAGTGAAAACTATTCTATTGTTGCTTTTACATTTAATAATATTTCCTAAAGTTACCATATCAGCGTAAGCATATATACAGCGAAACACATCGAAGGCCTTCGACGGAGCATCAAAGTATATATATGTAAGTACAAAAAAAAAAAGTGATGTTTTATTTGAGGTTGAGTTTATTATTTTTATTTTACTTTGCCATAAAAACCTCGTCGAATTTATTTGGTTATAAATTAGTACCATATTAAACGCGTTTCTTTTCATTTCCATGTATAAGTAATTTCAGTTGCTTGATTCACAGATCCTTTTTACACAATTTTTTTTTTGTAGTTAGCTACAGATTTGAATTAATTAAACTAAAATTGTATCTTATTATAAAAGAAAGTTGATTGTTAAAATTAAATTGATCAAATTATGTAATTCTTTCTTTTTATTCAAACAAAAATACCATGTTTAAATATAAAATGAATATTGCTTGAATTTTGTCAATAAAATATTATTATGAATTATTAAATCTTAAAATAGTGGTCTGAAATCGGATGTTTTGTTGGTAGGTTTATAAGGGGTTTCTATAACAACAACGAAACCAATGGTAGGGTGGGCATGGAGCAGCTGAAACAGCATCAGTGGCTGCTAATACATTGATTTAGAATAAAGATTCTCTAGGAAATCTAGGAGGCACGGAAGGACAGAGCGTCGGTTCACTAGTTTCTTTTTTTGTTCCTGTGTGCAATTAATTTTTCTTTATCTTGTTAGTTCTTTTCGATGCCTATTTTTCTGGTTTACTCCTGAATGCCAGTATAAGCCGAACTCCCCCCATGACTGAAGCAGCTGGAAAGCTAGTGCACACAACTGGTTCTAAGGAGGTTAGCGGAACCGGAAGCCAACTTTAAAATTCTATACGTGTAGGTTGGTTGAGATGTCGAAAGTTCATAACAAAAGGGTGATCCATATCGAGGATCTCTACTTAAAAAAATCACAGAAAATTCAAAATGAATGGAGAATGCACATTATCGTTCGAAATAAGATTCTGTGGCATTTATTTTTTGAGGATTATCTCTTTCAAATGTTGGCCGAGGCTACGCCTCAGATGGTCCTTCTATTGAATCCAAATTTCGATGGCTCGTTCGAGCATATCTTGAATTTCGATTAGTAACTGGCAAATAACACGCGTAATGCTTTGATCTAAGGGCTGAATCGAAACAGGATCGTCCGCATAGACTTTAGACTTTATGTATCCCTACAGGAAAAAGTTTAACGATGTGATATCACACGATCTTGGTGGCCAATCTACCGGTCTAAGACGTGAAATTATACGATCACCGAAGTGCTCACCATTAATAGATGCCATGTGTGTGAAGTGGCGCCGTCTTTTTGAAACCAAATGTCATGGAGATCACGAGCTTCAATTTCAGTCATCAAATAACCGGTTATCAAAGCGTGATAAGGGTCGCCATTGACGGTCACGTTCTCACCGGCATCATTTTGTATAAATATGGACGGATAATTCCTCCGGCCCACAAACCACACCAACCCGTTTTTTTTTTTCAGAACTAAACTGCAGGTCTTGAATCTCTTCAGGTTGCCCTTCGTTCCAAATGCAGAAATTTTGCTTGTTTATATACCCATTGAGCCAGAAATAGATCTCGTCACTGAGCAGAATTTGGCTCGAAATCGTCGGATATTCTTGGAACTTTTCAAGAGCCCATAGAGTGGAGCGATGTCGCTTTGGAAGGTCGGGCGGCTTCAGTTCTTGCACAAGCTGTATTCTGTATGCTCTCAATTTAAGATCTCGACGTAAAATGCGCCAAGTCGTTCCATACGTCAGTTACTGCGAACGGCGCCGAATCGACTCTCGACGGTCTTCGTGCACACTCTCAGCTACGGCCCGACGTAGCGTATTCGGTCCAATATTATCCAATAATGAATGCTGAGTCTCAAAATGGGTGATGATTTTGGGAATAGTACGCTCAGGAGGTCGATGTTGACCATAAGTTGAGCGAAACGCGCGAAACACATTCTTTACAGAACGTGAATTTTCGTTATAAAGTTGAATGATTTGTAAACGTTGTTCAGGCGTAAGTCTTTCCATGATGAAATGGCAAACAATACTGAACAAATATAACATGACAGCTTGACACGAATTACAAGTGATCTGTCAAAAAAGGCTGTTGAAAAAAGTATCTATACTTGGATCACTCTTTATAAACAAACAAATAAGAGTCTAAAAATGTTTATACAAGTGAAAATATATATTCGTGGGATTATCCATTTCGCGGTTTCCAAAATTATCGTAAATAAAATGCATTGAAAATAATTTTTTTCATGAAATTCCTTTTTATTATAAAGTTTGAACCTTGACTTTATTTGTGTCACTCTAAACCATTCAAATGACCGCTTCGTGAATTTTTGCAAACTCGGTATCTCAGCCATAACTTGAGGAATATTGGTTTGCAAGTGCTCAAAAGTTAAAGGTTTGTCCGTATAAACACATTCCTTCGCGTAGCCCCACAAAAAATGTCATGATCCGGGTGGCCAATTGACATCGCCAAGACGACATATTTTTCGCCGGGAAGTTTCTGTCGCAGTAAAACCATATTCGCTAGTATTATGTGACAAGTGGCATCATCTAGTTGGAACCACATATTGTTCAAGGCTTTTTCTTCAATTTCGTACCAGCAAAAGTCTGTTATCATACGATCATAACGCTCCGAGCTGACAGTGAATCAACAGTCTCGCAGTTATCGATTTCAAAGAAATGAGGTCCAATCACACCTCCGAACCAAAGAACGCACCAGACAGTAAGTTTTTGTTTTGGGTGTGATGGCCTCTCTTCATTTCATTCATTTCATTAAAATTTCATCGAGTGGGAAATGCATCTCGTCCCTGAAGAAAATTTTGTTGAAAAAAAACTGCTTCTTGTTCAAGCACCCAATCGACGTAACTATGGCGTTGTGAATGGTCAGCTGGCTTCAGTTGTTGTATGAGCTGGACTTTAGATGGATGTAGGTGTAAGTCAAAGCGCTCTTAAGAACGTCTGGAAATAGACACATTCGGGTCTTCGGTTCGCATACAGCAGCAATTTTTTTTTGGTGGAACAAGCAAAACGATATTTTTTTTTTTGAAATTTAACCAATTTTTTGAGTGGTTGGGCGATTACGTGCATCATAATCTCCTCTTAAAGCACAATTTGTGGCCACGTTTGAATCACTACTTTTGTAGTGGGTTTCAACAATTTTAACGCGTTTTATGGTTGCTAAGCGATCCATTTTCATAAATGCCTGACTTTTAACTAAAATCTAAAACATGTTTGGTTTGACAGTTAATCTTAACAGATGTCAAAATACAGCCCTACACTTTTGAAAACACTAACACATTTAAAAGGAAATTGTTGTATATATAACACAGATTGCTTGTTAGACATAGTGACTTATCGAAATTGTTGAAATTTTTGCAATGAGAGCATTAACGTGCTGACTTTGTGGAAATCGAATTAGGTGTTTTGACAGGCTTCGATGGACATATGAATAATTATAGACGTTTATATGTAGCAACTTAATTGTAATTATATTACAATAGAAACCAACTTGCAAAGAAAGGCTCAAGTGTTGTGGTCATTAGAAAATAAATTTTTCGCCTTCATGACGACGTGCTGAATATTGTCAATGTGTCAGTCAATTGATCACTTTTATATTATTCCTCGAGTTATATATATATGTACATGAGCATAAGTAACGAAATTTGTTATATATGGAAACTGCCTACGAGAAATTTAGGTAAGCAATTACAGCTTACGAAAATTGAAATCAGATAAAAATGTTGTGAACTAGATATCGTTCTTTATTTCTTGTAGAAAATTTTTTATAATACTTAAGCTGGCCGACAAGGATGTTGCTCGAAAATTATATGAAAAGAGGCGGCAACTAACATAAAGTTTCAAGACTGGAGCAAGCTCATATAGGGACCAAGAAGGTAATCTGGTGACAGATGTCCAGATCATACTTAGTGTATGGAGGGGCCAGTGGAAGTGAAAAACCCGGAGATGGCGAACCCGAAACCCCAATCGATGATTATCGTATCGACGTTCCATCACCCGGCTATGATGAAGTTCGAATAGCGATTGCGAACGGCGAATACCGCAGACGGTGGAACAAGTTCAGCGAATCAAGAAACAGCGAGCGAGCGAGAACGTGTTCGATGGAGTACCCGCTTGTGGAAGCAAATTAAGAAGAAGACCTCCACTCTGTTGGAAGGCGCCGACCAACAAAGAGAAGGAACGAATGGCGTGCTATTGTTGATGCGGCTATAATTGTGTAAGCGATCGGTTGTACAGCGGCTATATGACATAGTCTTCATATTTTGATGCTTTTCGGAGTCAATATTTAATTTAATAGTTTGGCCTAAAATCATATATCTCAAAAAAATCGGTTATATGAGAGCTATATGATAGTAATAGTAGAACCGATTCGACCGATTCCAAAAAATGATTAATACATTACTAAAATACACACGCATACTAAGATTCTTTGAAATATTTCAAAAACTGATAAACTAGTTTGCGTTGAAACAGACGGACAGAAGGACAGACGGACATGCGTTAATCTACTAAGCTTGTCATTCTGATACGATCAGTAGTAATTTTGTTGGATAAATCTTTTCTCCTTCTGATACTCACATACTCGGGACCAAAGTTAATAAAACATTTGATGTTCATGAAAAGCATAATAACATGCTCACGGCTGCTATTCAATATCAAAAATGAGAAAAGGAATGAAAGTGAAGAATAAGAATAACCAGCGAAAGTAATTCAATTGCAATTGCTTAAGGGTGACGAACACTCTCATGGCTATTGAGATTTAACTGAACTACTTATGTACTTTATTAATGCCAAAATTGCTTTTAGGAATCTAATGGCAAACCTCAAAAAACACAAAGGTTAAAATCCTGCCAATTGCATTAATTTCTTGCGTCTTTTATTTATTGTGCAAGTCACCGCAAATCAAACAGCCTTAAAGTAGACTAAACTAATTACGAAGGCTGAGAAATATGCAGGTTAAATTTGCATATTAGTTAAAGAAGAGCTATTGCTCTGCTTCGGTTGTAAAGAAACCGATATATGTACATATTGACAGATTCATAGCTATAAACGCACACACTTTATACCTGCAACTGACCACCGAAATTAGTATAAATCACTTAAGCTTTTGGTCACTTTGTTCAATGGAATCCAAAGTAGGCTGTATGATAACAACAACAACTGTAATTATAGTACTAAAAGTGAATTGGTAAATACGTTTAATTATTATTTATGAACCAACAAGACGTCGATAGTTTGCTGAAGCACTACCTGAGTACATTTGTTGCTGACGGCTCATATAACAGTAATTGTAAATGTAACTGCTGGCTCTTAGGTCCAGTGGGCATGTCATGACATTACAAAAAGGCACCAAATGTATGACATAATGGGAGCAATAGGTCAATGATTGCGATGCACATTCTTCTCTCTTATCCCATCCCTCCCTTATCTATGGAATTAATTCGATTTTGTGACAATCGCCGCACACTGTGATTATTCAACTGGAAATTTTCTATATGCTCAGACATACGGCTACTTTATGCACAATTCAGCGCAAGCATATTTGTGGTGAGTATAATTAAGTGGCCAAATTAAATCGATAAATGATTTTGTCCAACCTTAGGAAGAAAACATCTAGAGAAATGTATTTAGGAGGCAGACGTGACCTCTTCTTAAATTTCATTTATGCAAGACGCAGACAAACCTATTTTTGTTCGATTTTGTTCTCGAAACCTACTTTGTTTTGTTTTCAGCTGAATTTTTTGGCACGTGCAGCGGACTCCTAAGACGCTTTCGGCTTGACGATGATATGTTTGTATTTTTCATTAAATTAATCTCGGAAATCCTTAAAACGATTATTTTATATTATACTAGCGGATCCCAGCGTGCTTTGCTACACCTATCAAAAAAATCAAGAATATCTAACTGAAATTTTTAATTTTCATTTTTTTTTTGGAACACGAAACGAAAAAAATTTATTTTTTTCAAACTTTTTTCAATTAGTTTTTTTTTTTTTTTTTTTAATTTATTTTCATTTTTTTTCACTCTTTCTCTTTCTTTTTCAACACCACTTACAACGGAATGTACGCGTATTTTGGAATTTTACATGTATTTGTTGTTATTGCATGTATTTTGTATGGGGAGCGACCAATGTTCACTAAAATGGTCATATCTCTGGAACGGCTGCGCCAATATCATGAACTTATACACATTAACCTTCTCCTAATATTTCTTTATAATATCTAAAAATTTGGTGAAATTTTATATGGTTGTTCTCAAGTTATGGGCGTTCATCAAAATTTGCATTGATTTATATATATATATATATGTATATAGCTTTACAGTGTAATGATGAAATAAAGAATATAATACTATGGTCATTTTGTCATGAAAAAATTTCATTACTTTTCCACTACTTTCGCAATAATAATTTAAGATTAAACTCACTTCATAGATCTACAGAATATTCATGAAATGAAGGAATATAAATAAAAATTAAATGAAATAAAACAAAATTTACGCTCATCAGCGATGTTTTTTACGTTTTTTTTTTAAGTCAAGAAAAATTGGAGGAAGAACACAATTAAAATAGTAACTAGGTGAAGTAAATAGGGTAGAAAGAGATTTTAACACTGCCTTAGCTCAACGTTGTATTTTGTATTTCGAACTTAAAGAGAAAGGGAGGGAAAAAATCGGGAATTTTCTGAAGAATTTATAATAAAATATGTATAATGAAACTTTTGGAAAATATGCCACCCATTTAATGAAACTGATTATTTTTTCCAGCAAGAATATTACTAAATTTGTGTAAATTGGATTAGCATTTTAAACAGAAAAAAATACAAGCGCATGACTGTTTATGTCTATCACACCTTCTTCTAATAAAATTTTGAGGGAATCAAATCAATTTATTGCGACGCAAAGCCATTCTATTTCATCAGTTTTCACATTTTTTGAAAGGTAAAACTTTCTGCATTTATTTCTATATAAGAACACAAACCCGTCCACCACGTATTTCCTCGATCTGTAATTAAATCGTACCTAATTTAGCTATGTGTACATCCATCAACAAGTATTGCAGTGATTAATTCTCTATGACATATTTATATATCTCACATAAAGAGTGATTGTAATTATCTATTTTCTAATTATACAAGTAAATTCAGAGACTCTACTCTTGCCAAACATCATTTCAGATGCCCTCCGAAGCTGAGTGACCAAGAAATGCGGTACATTTTTAAAGAAGTGGTAAATAAGCGAACTGCCTTTACCAATGAGCGTATAAAAAAGCCACCAGAATTTTAGGAAAATATGTTATTTTCCGATGCGAGCTAATATTGTATATATAGCATAAAAGGGCGAAAATTGGTTTGGAGAATACAAGGTACAGGCCTACATAAAAGCTTAAAAAATGAAATTGGTTGGGTAAATAATTATTCTTTAAAGCCAATAACTGAATGGCCAATAACCGTAACTTGAGCTGTTTTCATATATAATGGTGGTTTGGAAAAAAAATGTTCTTTAAAATTTGCATGAAAAAACAGTTCTGAAATGCCTTAATAATTATAATAATCATGGACACCACTACATTCATATTGCTGCTGCGGCATGACTAAAGATTAACGGACTTACGGGAGTTTTCTGGGCCCCAAATGCGGCAGTTATACTTCGAGGTGAAAATTAGATTCATCGAAAAAGTGATTTTTCTATACAAATTCTCATATTCTGCCCAGTTGTAGTCTTTCACCAATTTGGAAGTGAGTTTTCAATATTTTCAAAACGTTTTCAAGCGTAATCTTAACCATTTCCTAAGCTGCAAAGCTTCTACTGAATTTTTTACATGTTGAAAATGCCACTGCAGACGTTAAAGCTCAAATAAGCTGTAGTTCTATAAGCAAGCTGTAGATAGACCACTTTTTACATAAAATGTTTAGTATACGCACCGCCTGCACGCTTTGTATTACATAGTAGATAGATCTCATTATAAATCGTTCAAAACATGCAATAACCAGTTTTTTTTTATTTATCTACACAGAATTCAAATAAAAAAAAACAGCGAAATAAATTATCGGCAAATAGCAAAAAAATAAAAAAATTAAACATGTGATGAAAAATTATGCAAAAAAATATCTCAAATTTAGGTCGCGCTATTCAAGCCAATAAAAACAAGAAAAATTACTGATAATCTTAAAAACTTACTTACATATATACACATGCAGCTAGTTTTCACAACAATTGGCTTGTGCTAGATATATATGTAATAAAATTTGTTGCTGCCGAGTTTGTATGTTTGTATTTGCGCACGCATAAAACGAGAGACAATCACTAAAAGTCAACAAAACACAATATACGCGTACTTGTGACAATAAATAAGTAGATACAAGTAAATTGAAAAAAGTGTGGAACGGCAATGTATAAGCCAGTAGCGTGAAATAACACAAAAAAAAGGCATTGCGTTATTAATTTAAAAATAAAATATATCTTAAATTAAACAGCTATAAAAGCAAATGCTAACTGAAATAAAACAAGTTAAATTTTATTGTATACAATAAGGTACAAACTGTTTTGTTTGCCTTTTCGTATAGCACCACTTTACAGTTGCTTGACCGTAAATATGCTTAAATTTCTCGTACATAAAAAAGCACCTACAAACATACTGCTAAGCAAGTATAGGGCAAAGTGTGAATGGTGACAAGTAAAGTAAATAAATTATACAGTGCCAGTCAGCGTATCTATGACCCTCCCTCTGCAAGTATGTAAGTATGTGCTGTAGTGCGGTTAGCTACCAATGTCAGGGATAATGTTGACGTTTCTCTTACATTTCTTATTTATTACACCAAACGTTTGTCTTGTTAACGTTTAAATTTATTCTGTTCCCGCATATGTTTCTGTTTTTGTCGCGACGATAGTATCTTTGAAATGTGGCAAGTTCTCATATAACAGTACGTTAAGGCATATCAAACATAAAAATAAGAAGTCGGCTAGATTTTAAAATATTCCTTGTACTATATGTTATTAAACATACATAAATGCTTATATTTAAACTCAATTTTTATTTAATTTTTACTTTTCTGTCAATTTTTACTTTTAGTTAAGCATGATTTGTGACATGGTGGAATCAGTAAAGGTGTGATCGATAGCAACGTCAAACACATAATTCTGAAAAAATCGGCAGAATTATTGTAATTTTTGCTCACTCTAATATAATTCACTGAACCTAGGGAATTGCTACTAAAAGTACTCCCTTCAAGTATTAATTAATGAAAATCTACATAGGCAGCCCTGCCTTTTGATTTTAATTAACATCAAATAAGTTCCATCTAAGTGAATCTTAATTGATATTTGATGTCTATGAGGACCTAATACTTTCTTTTTAGACTAACTAATTAAAAAGACTTTGAAGTCGATTTTGGAGGGCAACGTAATTGGTTACAAAATCAGCTGTTAGAATGAGCCGTTTTTAATGATCTATATTGAAATTTATGTATCAACTCAAATAGAGTATCTTTCTATCAACAATACGTGGGTTGCTACTTAAATTTCTAGAAAGGAAAGTATTTAGTCTTCAGATAAGGCTTTATTTCTTTCGGTAATGTTCTCCACGGAAACAGGTGTAGCAAATTTAACACCCCGTTTTTTTATCTGTAAATATATATTAAAACTCGTTGTTCATGATCATAGGTAGTAAAAGCCTATTTTGGCTACCTCATGCTTGGAATAATGGTGGATGATCCATTGATTACATACATTCGATGACAAAAAAAAAAAAAAAAAAAAAAAAAAAAAAAAAAATACCGAATTGAGACTGCGAAAAAAGTGAGGTCAGTCTACTTATCACACCTAGTAATGATTACACCATGGATTGTTTTAAAACTTTCAATAGTATGCAAATAAATTTAATCTATGCATTTTTCAAATTTTTCAATTTACTTTTCAATAATCGGTGTATTTCTTCGCAAGGTTTTAATAAATTATATCATTCAGGCATTAACAGAAATATATTTATGCCAATTTGAGTATTCGCATATCAAGGCTTATAGAGTAGAAGGTTATGACAACAGCGAAATCATATGTTTAATAACAAAATTTATTCATGTTCATATGTTTAATAACAAAATTTTTCACAAAGATTTTAAAATAAGTCTGTATAATCTTATCAACAAAGCACCTCAATATTTTGACTGTAAATTCGAATGAAACTTTTTTTAAATCAGAAACAATTGGAACGAAATACGTTCTTAATGTCTTTATGTCCGAACATTTACTTTAATTTTCGAAACTATTTAAATTATAAAAATTAATGTTATTTTTGAACGAAATATTTAAAAAGAAAGATTTGGAAATCTAAAATACATGCATCGCTTATTAATTTTACCAAATTTTTTTTTGGTATTAAGAAAATGTGAGATAAATGTTGGAACGTAGTATTTAGTACGTTACAATATTTTTCATAGTCGCCAACAAAATGACACACACACACACACTCCAAATCGACATACCAACATGTTCGTCACACCACTAACAACTGCTAACTCTACTACAAACTCCACTGCTACTCCGCTGCTACTAATATTCAGCACCACACAACACAACACAACCCGAATCAGTCGCTCACAGCATGTTCATTTCGCAGACGGTAGGCAACCAAGTAACAACCAGCTCGTAGTTAGAGGTTATAGTAGGGAAGTAAGCAGCAGGTATTTATATTCTCTTCTTCCTCTCCTCTCATTTCTATCATCTTTTCCGTTCCCAATTAGCCTTGTAGCTCAGAGACAGAATCGGCTTTCTGACCGCCGACTAGATCTCACACGTTTGTAAAAGTTTTTCCCACCATTGATGCTGACCACGTGGTTTTTCTATAGACAGGTTGGTCGTAATCCTCTTGATTATTTCCAGGAGCTTTGGCTTCATTGTGGCTTCCCCTCGCTTCAACCAAAGTCTTCACGGGGTGTGTGAAATAGTGGTAATCCAAAGGTTTTGAGTGTCGAATTGGTGGACCCTGGATCCGCTGAGATCCATATAATATGAAATAAGACATAAGAAAGACGTGCTCTTTTCGACCATACCTTCTATAAACATATAAAATTTTATGCAAATTTCAAAATTCGGTTTTGTTGATTTCCAGTGTCAATTTGAACTTGAATTTAAGTCTGTAGAATACTAAATTTCATGCTCTGAGATGTTTTTTGGCGGATTCTCAGCCCAAATCCGATTTCGATGATTTTCACTATCAAGATGCAATTCATTATGTAAGTGTAGAATACCAAAATTCAGGTAGTACATACTTTTCTGACGGATTTATGACCCAAAATGTCACATCTGAAAAATCGGTCGTTATATATGTATGTTATGGTAGTTCAATCTGGCCGGTTCCGACAAAGGATTGTTTAAATTCATAAGGACATCTGCCTACCAAGTTTGATTGGGGTTATTTGAAGTCATTGGTATTTAGTTATAAACAAGCTTTAAAAGTCAATATTGAATGTGATATTCATGACATACGATTTGATTTAGTAGAAAAAGTGTTCAAAAATTGGGTCCATCGAATTTGTTCCTGCAAGAGAAGTCGTGGAGGCCATTTGAATGAAATTATATTCAGAACTTGATTGTATCGATTGTACTTCACATTAAATAAAAAGCATTTGAATTTCCTTAACAATGAGTGTACGTTTTTTTTTTTAAAGAAAGCATATTTTATTGGAAAACCCTATATCTTATTGAAAACCCCTATATAAATAATATATATGAACTGGTGTTTAAATGGCATGAAGCTAACATATAGACGTAGGACATCACAGTTCGGAGGACATCGCTGTATTAAAGGAACCATGATATGTTCATGAAAGATATAAATACTTCGGCATGACCGAAGACTACGGTGTTTGAACATAAGAAATTCCATATTTAACTCACAATTTTAAACATAATCTTTCACTTTAACAGTTATGCGTCAAATTTAAAGTTAAACATATATTTCCTTTCCCATCCTTTGTGTTATGGCAGTGTCGAATCATTAATTAAATGAGGCGTTTGGCCATGGAACATTCAACAAAGCACAACACACCTTACACAAATTTATTTATTTGAGTGAGCGAATTCACCGCAATTTGAACTGTCTTTAGTACTTTGCTGGTTCAACTGAGTTTTCTTTACTATACATAGGCGTATATTCTTCTTCACAATACTTCTTTCCCGTTACAAAACTGCCTAAAACTCCATGAAATTGTAATAGGCTTGACATAGTCTATGAACATTTCGTGTTCCGTAAGACCAAAAATTCCTAGCCATAAAACCAAAATACACAAGTTCTAAATGGATTAACAGCGAAACAACGCAACAGTTATGTCAACGTGTTGGAAATGAAAACTTTTACAGATGGAAAGAGTGGCAATTGAGTATATTAAAAGGTCAATTGAAAAGTCCCCGGCCTGCCACACGGATGGCGCTACTAGAATTAAATCATATACGACTATTAGTTACTCCAACCTTCAAAAGACGCGTGTATAAATTTGACAGCGGTCGGATAATTAGTTTGTGAATTATAGCATTTTGAATGAAGAAACTTTTGTTATTGTCAAAAAAATTAATAAAAAGGAATTTCGCGGGTTGATAAAATATTACTTTTTGAAGTGAAAAAATACAGTTGAAGCAAAAACTTGGTTTGATGACGAGTTTACGGACACCGTCCTAAAATGAAACGAGCACCGAGAAAAAAATCCACAACATGATTTTGAATGACTGAAAATTGAAATTTAATGAAATAGCAGACACTTAAAAGACATCAACTGTATGTTCACTTCTGACCAATTACAACGACGAGTTGATGATTTGGAGTAGTGTTTGGAGATATTAAAGCCTAATAAACCCGAGTTTCTGCGTCGACATGTGACAATGGATCAAACATGGCTTCATCATTTCACTCCAAAGTCCAATCGACAGTCATCCGAGTGGATTGCACGTGATGAACCCGCTCCAAAGCGTGGAAAAACGAACAGTCGGCTGGTAAGATTATGTCGTCTGTATTTTGGGATGAGCACGGAATAATTTTCATTAACTAACTTAAAAAAGGAAGGACCATCCAGTGACAGTGACTATTCATAGCATTATGGTAGCGTTTAAAGGACGAAATCTCCGAAAAGCAGTCGCATTTAAAGAAAAAGAAAGTACTGTTTCATCAAGACAATGCACCGTGTCGCAAGTCAGTTAAATCGATTGCAAAAATCTATGCTTTGGCCTTCGAATTGCTGCTGCATACACCGTATTCTCCATATCTAGCCCCCAGCTATTATTTCCTGTTCCCATATCTCAAAATAATGTTCGTTCAGAAGAAATTTTTTGTCGAATGAAGAGATGATCGCCAAAACTGAGGCCTATTTTGAAGCAAAGGACAAATTGTTTTACAAAAATGGTAACGAAAAGTTGGATGGTCGCTACAATCAGTGTATCACCCTTGAGCTGAAATATTTGCTTTCTTGAATAAAAACAAATTTGTATTTTTACAATGGTGGGCCGGGGAATTTTCAATTGAGGAAGAAGAAGAGGAAGAGGAAGAGGAAGAGGAAGGACTTTAATTACAATGTGTGTATACATGTACATATTTATCTATGTACAACATGTCTGCATTATCAGCAGAGGAAAAGTAGTCGGGTGAATGTGTTAATTCCATTTGTTAGAAAATTGAATTAAGTTAATTCTAAGAAAGGAAGAATTCCAGTTACATACGCACAATGGTTTGTACTCATCTATGAAAACGTTGTAATACACCTATACAAACAAACACGTGTGAATGTTACAATGCACGTTTTATATAGCTGACTTTAACTTTTATATATGTATATACATGACTCAAATTATTCCTTATCTGTGAACTTCATTGAAGTCCTTAAAAGATATTTGTATTTTCAAAATTTATTCATTTTAAATTGAATTTTCGTTTTTTCCCCAGTCAAGTCATATTTTCTCTACTTGTTCATTTTTCAAACGTGACTTAATACTTGCCTCCTTTCTGGAAGATTTATTCAAGACACATTGAATTTTTTGCCGTTTTTCCAAACATTTGTTTATTACGTTTTCTGCTTTGCATATTTTTTATTTGCAAACTTCAAAATAAACACACACAAAATACATTATCAACATTATCGCTCTCACTCTTAAGTCTCCTTCACGTCTCAGTTACGCATTGTTTGAGGTAAACATTCGTTTAAGCGTTGCAGAAATTTTTACATTTCTAACTTTTTTTCATCTAAAATGTACGACATTCACGAGCTTGGTATTTTTGTGTACATATGTAATTTCCTGTTAAAAAGTGTCAGAAGTACAAAAAAAAGCACGTCTTACGCCCTAAAAAGTTTTTGATGTAGGTGGAAAACTACAACAAGACGGTCACATTAAATAGCTGAAATGGTTCATGTATTCGTGAGTATAAAAAATTTCAGTTACAATTTGTTTTTTGTTTCATTTCAATTTTTTTATTCTATGAGGGTATCTGGAAATTATTTTCACCGCATTTTTATAGTTTTCATACACATCACAATACCAAACCCATCAAAATGTATACCGCTATGATGAATTGGCGAGCTGAGTTGATTAAGTCACCTCTGTCCGTTTTTCCTTCCGTCGCAAACTAGTTCCTCAGTTTTTGAGATGTCTGAATGAAACTTAGTATGCAGGTATATTTTTGTAATTCGAGTATATTGATAATTTGTCGGAACATAAGAGATCGTTCGACAATATCAGACAAGCTACTTTTAAGCGATTCGTTTGGAGTCAAAAATACGTTAAAATAGTATCTAATAGTGTGAAATCCGGTATGTTGACACTGAAAGTCATAGAAATCGAATTTTGTATTCAGTGATTTTTTGATTTTGCCGCACAGTTCGTGTCAATTAATAGGCTATTGCAAAATTTTGAGCAAGCTGGGCCCTTTAAATTTTGTTTGGCTGTCATTGAAAGCAGATGATCGCGTAAATTTTAACGAAAATGGAAAATAGTGAATTGTGTAGTGTACTACGAGCTGCTGGAACCAAGCGAAACGATTTAAGCGAAACGGTGTCAACTGCGAATAGTGTGTTTGAGCCGTGAATTCGCGAAAAACGGCCACAAATGACCGAAACGCATGACAAGATGATTTTGCAATATGACAACGCTCGCCGCTCGTAGCTGTAACTGTCAAAAACTACTGAACGCTGAAATGGGTCTTATGGCTTTTTCGGTGGATGAAAAAGAATTTGGCGGCCACCTCTTCGGGTCCTTTGAAGAAATCGAAGAATGGCTCGACGACAGGAAGTATTAGTTTTTAGAGATGGTATTCGGACTCTTGAAGGTTTTGCATTTGAAATTTATTATCTATAAAAATTATTATAATAATTTTGCTTACGTCAGATACATGTTAGGACAGCTTCATATGTCCGACCTTATCTTGGTATAACAAATCTATGACATAAGAAATAATTTTTCTGATGCCACTTCTTTAACATTTTCAAAGCAAATACATTTTTTTTTTAATTCCAAGGCGTTCTTTATTTGGCAAAAAGGCCTGCAAGCTTTGCACACTTAACATCCTCGAAAAACTTAGTGACATAGACTTCCGTGCATACAAATTTACTTGAGTATAAATAAATAAAGACTATAAACAACAAATTTTGGCCATTTTTATGCTAATAAGAAGCGGCGGGCAGAAATTATGCAAATACATGACTAAAGGAAGAGAAATTCGTATGGTTACCGACATTCACTAAACTTACATAAATATACAATATATACTATATAAAATGTTTATATGTTTACTAATAATTCATCAAAATAAACATTTTTCGCTCAACTGACACTTTGCAAATTGAAATTGCTCTCTTCTAAATTGTAAGCAAGAAGTTTAGCAAAAATAATAAAAATGGAAAAATGAGGAAAATACCTTTTGATTGATAGGCTAACGAATTTGATTAATAAAAATATGTTAATAAAAAGTAAGCAAATTTTTCGAATTTTTCATTCCATAACAATTATAACTGTAAAGCAAAGACGAGATAGCACAACTGGCCAATAGGAAGAAAAAATAAAAATAATAGAGAAAAGAAATAAGGACGATAACCGTAACGAAACTGACTTCGGGAAAAAATTTGTTGATAATAATAGAGTAGGAAAATCACAGCCCAAATATAAAAAACTTGACAATTATGAGGTGGAGGGAAATTATTTAAAATCAGGAGATAATAAGTTCTATAAAACACAAGTTAAGCGGAAGTTTAAATTACAGGATCAAAGTGACAACCACTCACATCCCCTTCTCCTAATGATGGCTCTAATGACCAGCGCATTCCTTCAGATAGAACAAATACAGAATAAAACGGGTTATGCACGGATTCAAGTCGGAGAAACGGAAATTATAAACAAGACTGTCACAATTCTACACATAATCCATCCAAAGGAAATTAGACTACTCATTAACAAAATAGCAAGTAACATTAACAAGTAGGAAGTATTGGTACTATTCCCGCTCTTAGAGTGCTTGTTCGGGTCTTTTAGCGTGTAACATGTTGGAATATTTCAAGTGTTAAATTATGATCTCTTGCACTAAGCAAATTTTGAATTGAGTTTATTCAGGGCCTAGAAAGGAGTTATCTTCAGCCATTCAGAATATAGTTTCCTAGTGGTCACTTAGTGGTTATTATGCCTTTCATATATTTGAAGTGGTATATCAACTTTGGTCCGAAATATGTAAGTACCAGAAGGAGAAGAAATAGACCCGCCAAAATTTATACCGATCCTATCAGAATCACGAGCTGAGTAGATTTAGCCATGTCTTTCTGTCCATCTGCCTGTTTGAACGCAAAATAGTGCATCAGTTTTTGAGATATTCCAACTAAAATTGCTTGGCAGATGCACGAGTGCGCTTAAAATATCATTTATTATATATATATATATAAATATATATATATACGACCGATTTTTCAGACTTGAAATTTTGGTTCAAAAATTCGCCCAAAAAGTGCCTAAGAACTTGAAGACTACACTCACATAATGAATTGAATATTGGCTCTGCAAATCGTCGAAATCGTTGTTCAGCATATAGCTTCCATACACCGATTTGTTCGGAGGAGAGGCTATGGTCAAAACTTTGTCAAAAAAAGCATCTAGGGTCCTGAAACATGATATTTTGCACAAGTAAATTAATATGAACACTAGTACTGAAAATCATAGAAATTGGACTAGATATTCCACATACAAACGATTTGTTCAGATATTAGGTTTTTGACCGAGAGTCCACCAAAAAAGCATCTAGGAGCGTGAAATTTGGTATTCTACAGACATAAATACAAGTTTATATTGGCGCTGAAAATCATCGTAATCGAATTTAGCAGTTTGAAACAAATTTGAAATTTACATGAAAAGTATAAAGATTTCAGCGTGGCCGAAAGACCTTCTTTCTTTTTTTTTTGACTTTTATTTATATGAATTGGTTTCATGAGTCTACTCTAAGGATTAGATTATATTATAGCTCAATTTACTGCTCTATTTTTATTTTTGGCACAGAAAATAACTTAAATAAAAGCGAAAAGTAAAAAATTGCATTTAATGAAACGAACACATATACTCTTACAATGTACTTTAAATATTTAGAAATGTATCTTACAATAGAAATGTAAAAAATTTAAAAGGTCAATTGAAAAGGCCCCGGTCTACCATAGTAAAACACTTTTTTTTTGGCAAAATACATTTGTTTTTATTTAACATAGTTACCTTCAAGAGTTATGCATTGATTATATCAACCCTCCAAAATTTCGCTACCATTTTGTGTAAGTAGTATGATTTGTCCTTTGCTTTAAATAGGTCTCTGCTGCGGCGATCACCTCATCATTCGACGAAAATTACTTCCCAATGAGCATTCTTTTGAAATCCGAGGACAGGAAAGAGTCGCTGGGGCCAGATCTGGAGAAGGCAATGGATGTGGAAGCAACTAAAAGCCCAATTCATGGATTTTTGCCATAGATTTCACTGACTTGTGGCACGGTGCACGGTCGCGGTCTTGGTGAAACAGCACTTTCTTTATCTTCAAATGCGGCCGGTTTTCAGCGATTTCGTCCTTAAAACCGTCCAATAATGCTATGCAATAGTCGCTGTTGACGATCCTCCTTTTTCAAGATAGTCAATGAAAATTCATCCATGCGCATCCCAATATACAAACGCCATAATCTTGCCAGAACACTATAGCGTTTTTCCACGCTTTGGAGCGGGTTCATCGTGTGCAGTCCACTCGGATGATTGTCCATTGGACTTCGAAGTGAAATAATGGAGCCATCTGTCATCCATGTTACATATAAATGTAAATACTCGGGTTTATTATGGTTGATCATCTCCAAACACTGCTCCAAATCATCAACTCGTCGTGGTTTTTGGTCAAAAGTGAGTTCTCGCGGCAGCCACTTTGCACAGAGCTTTGATGTACGCGATAAGTTTATATTTTTAGTTTTAAATATTAAAACGTAGTAAGACGGATTGAAAAAAAAATTAAAACCGATTTTTTTTTAAACATTATTCATAGTTATTATATCAAACTAAACAGTCGGTATTTAATTTCTTTTAATATGGCCTACGTTTGTAAAGATTTACGATACCCATAAATCTGTCGAAAACTGAATGAGCAATTAAAAAACGTTTTAAAATTGTGCCGATATATCTCTTAATTGTTTTAATATTAGCTGCTATTATTACCTAGAACATATTCAGAACTAAGATCAATCGCCTAACAAGATCTTGATAAAAAAATTGTTTTTTTATTCGATTTCAATTTACAGTTATTCAAAATAATTTTGCGGATTTTTTGATGTTCTCTTCGGTAACAACCTGTTTTGGCCGTCCACTGCATTCTCTGTATTCGGTGCACATTTCAGTAAACTAATGATCTGACAGCTGTCAATTAACGCCATAGTCAACTAATCAAATCATTATTTAATTAACTCTAGTAGCGCCATCTATGTGTCAGGTCGGGAATTTCCAATTGACCTGTTACGTATCAAAATTGTTGATCGAAATTCGTTCAAAAGATTATTGCTACGAGCTGCTCTGCTCTACTCTATTATAAGTTCCAATAAACAAACATAATATCACATTAGTAAAGAATTCCCACCGCTAACCAACTTGCACTTAACAGAGTTAACGATTTACTAAAATATACTTAAATTAATTTCAAAATTTTTCCGCATACATGATTCGGTAAAGCGCCACTTGTTTCCCCAAAGAACACGAACTTTAACAAACAAATTAATAAACAAAATTCTACTGCACACCGACAATCCATATTCCTGCCTAAATCCCTCAGCACGGCTATGATTCAAATTTGTTTACATAAATATTTACATAATTTCGGGGTCAAAGACAATAGCTCCGTTCAAGATAATTAAAGTTATATGTACATATGTATATGTTATGTTATATATTGGACAACAGCCGATTGCTTGCCTCACCACAGAAGGTGTTGTGAATTTCACCTTTTATTTGTCGAGCTTTGTGAGGTATGTTTGCATAGCCTAGTTCAGTAAATAGGCGTGTAACCTATTTAAACAACGGTAAACAACGGTAAAACACGGTAAATATAATATGTGCCGGAATAAGGGCGGTATAGGGTGGCATTCATATTTAATACTACAGACAAGCTCGAATGAATTTGTGGGATTTTTTGTTTTTGTAGAAAAAAATAGATTTTAAGATTGTTAATGAGTTTATGGTTATGAGTTAATTTCCACATCGCATAATTTTAACTAGATCATTTTCTTATGGAATAATTTTTATTACTATTTTGTATATGTTCGCCTCATTTTATGTAAATGATTACTTTTTGTAATTAAATTCTAGTATTGTAGTTTAATTTAATAACGAAGTGTGTTCAAAAGAAAAGGTGAATTTTGAATTTTTTCGAAAAGCACTATTTATTGATCACTGTCTATTTTTTCACCTTTAAAGTAATCCCCCTCGGTTGTATTACACTTGTGCTAACGCTTTGTGATCCACCACATGAAAATGTTGCTCCAATGAAAATTCAAAAAATGTACCTGCATTGGCATTGACGTCTATCCACTAGAAGCATCAGAGCGAAGTTCTTCTTACTGGTAAAAAATTTTATGAAAAGATGTGGTGGCATTCAAAAAGTTTCAAAACTAAAGCATACTAATATAGGTGCTAAGGAGGTAATCTGCTCCGCGATGGCCAGTGCATACTGCATTCATAGGAAACTCTTCTCCAGTCTGCTGAACGGCAGTAAAAGTGCGATACCCGGACATGGCGAAACTGAATTCCCAATTGAAGATGACGGAACAGACATTCCAATCCGCCACTACGTCGAAGTACGAATAGCGTAAGCCAATTTAACAAATAACAAAGCGGCGGAAGCAGATGACTTATCAGCCGAGCTATTCAAATACGGTGGCGAAGAACTGGCAAGGTGAATGCATCGGTTTTTTTTTTTTGCAGAATATAGTCGTTCGAACGCATGTTCTAACCAATTCAAAAAAAGGGAGACCCTAATGTCTGCGCCAATTATTGTGGGATAAGCCTCCTCAACATTACATATAAGGTACTATCTAACATATTATGTGAAAGATTAAAGGCCACCGTCAACAAACTGATAGTACCTTATCAGTATAGCTTTAGACCTGGTAAATCCACCATTGACTAGATATTCACCATGCGATAAGTCTTGGAGAATACCCGAGACATGTAAAGCTTATACGGACATGTAAACTGACACTGGATAGTACCACAAGGGCAGTCAGAATTGGAAAGAACCTCTCTGAGTTCCAAACGAGGTTTCAGACAAAGTGATTCTATCAAGTGATTTTTACAACCTGATGCGGAAAATATTGATATCATTGGCTACAACACACGAAATATCTCCTGTCATCAAATAAACAATCATAGCAATCGCATCTTGGCTCCCACGTCCTGCTGATAATCATAACTTCGAAGTCGTAGAAAATCCTGTTTATCCAAGAACCAGTGTTAATAACACCAACAATATCAGCCTTGAAATCCAACACATAATTACTCTTGCCAACTTGCACTACTGTGGACTGAGTAGACAACTGATATATGATGCAGTACTCGCATACGGAAACAGAGGAAGAGGAAGACCTTCATTTCATTGGAAATATTAAGTTTAGGTCCTTTTAAATTTTTTATGCTCCGTGGAATGATATATTTACGTTTACTTGGTTTGCACCTAGCTTCTGAAGCTATTTTAGCTGCTATATCTAGTGGACATATTCCAACTAGCAGTTTTGTCGCTTCGTCTAATGCTGTCACGAATGCACTACATACCCTTAGAGACGCTGGTGCTCTCAAGTGGGCTGGTATCGACGTGAATTAAGCCAGATTTTACTCGTTTTCTCGCTGGATTATTTCAAATGCTTCTTGAAGTTCAGTCGGCGATCAAGAATAACTAGAGATATTTAATGGCGGCGCTCGAGTCTAACTTGCATTCCAGCTGGCAATTAGCAATGCTGATACGTCAGTCAAGTGTTTTGCTATCTCTATACCACTATAAATACACCATCCTGTTTCTATCGTACATTATATACCACAAGCAACCTATGACTGGTCCTTTTGTAACATGCAATGTTATTTTATACTTCAAGTGGCTTTCGTTAGTGTCATATAGAAGCACTCTTTCACTAAAATACCGTGTAAAATAGCATATTAAATAGTCTGGAACATTCATATTTTTCGTTACCGTTATAATGTGGTCCCAGCTGGCATATGAACGGTATGAATGAGTTTGTACGTTATTATTAATTGAAATTAAAAGAGCTAAAATTTATATTAGACATAGTTCACATTACGGACGTTTTTAATTTATGCATGCGCACATATACATACATATCCATACGTATATTTATTTACTTTGTGCGCCTGCAACCATTCAGGAGCTTTGTGCCACAAATGATCCATCGCCACCAAAGTGGCGAAAAATTAGAAGACTGTGTCTGACGTTGATGAATGTTGTAGCTGGAGAGAAGAAAACTGGTAATAGAGTAAGGGAAACTCGTAAGTATATGCGTACGTTGGCAACAATGAAAGTGTAAGGTGTTTGACTGAATTACTGACCGACGGGCTAAAGTTAAAATTTATTTTTTAGAGAATTTCAGACAAATGTATTTACATATATTTAATACATTTCATTGCATTTAATAGCATAAAATTTTATGAATATTTTACATGCATACTTATATTTAAGTGTATTTATGTTTGCAAAAATTAAGTATAAAACTCATAAAATACTAGTTCTTTGTAAATATAAAAAAAATATATATTCATACTATTATTTTAAACAAATTTTTTTTTTGTATGTTTTCAGAAATTTTATTTCAACAAACACCATACGAATACATCAGTACGTGTGACAGGATATATTTCTACCATAAAATAAAAGCAGCATAACAATCCAGCAGCCGTTCGGAGGCGGCTTAGAATAAACTGTAGATCCCTCCATATGTTGGAAAAAACATCGTGATATATACTACAAATTGAAACAGGAACCGAATCGATAGTTGCTTCAAGATAACCGCCTATTAACACTAGAAATACCGAAACTATTAATTTAATTCTTAAAATTTCGCTACCTATACTTTTGCTTATTTTCATATTTTATGACTTTTCTAGGCTAAATTTATATATAAAAAATATTAACTACAGGTCAATTGAGAAGTCCTCAGTTATGACGTCTGTATTTTGGGATGCGCATGAAAAAATTTTCACTGACTACCTTGAAAATGGAAGGACCATCAGCAGCGACTATTACATAGTGTTATTGGACCGTTCGAAGAACGAAATAGCCGAAAAATGGCGTCATTTGAAGAAAAGGAGAGTGTTTCTTCACCGTGTCACAAGACCGTGAAATCGATGGCAAAAACCCATCAATTGTGCTTCGAATTGCTTCCAAATCCACCGTATTCTCCAGATTTGGCCGTCAGCGACTAATACCGGTTCTCAGGCCTAAATATAATGCTCGCTGGGAAGAAATTTTCGCAGAATGAAGAGGTGATCGCCGAAACTGGGGCCTATTTTAAGCCGAAGGACAAATCGTAATACAAAAATGGTATCGAAAAGTTGGAGGATCACAATAATCTGTGTATCACTCTCGACGGGAACTATGTTAAATAAAAAAAACATGCAAAGGATCGAAAATCTTACGCAATGACTCTCTGTCTAAATTTTTTAAAGCTGACTCCTCGGATTTTGACATCATCCAAGCTTCCGCCCCATATATAAGGATGGGGTGATGAGCGACTTGTAGAGTTTGGTTTTGGTTCATCGAGATATTACTTTCCAATTGCCTTTTCAGTCTAAAGTAACACTTGTTGGTAAGTTGGATTTAGAGGCTGACATTGACATTGACGAGTCGTGAATGCGATGGCTGTGTATTTGATAATATTTCGTCTTGCTCTCGTTCACAATTAAACTCATTCGCTTCGTTCCTTTGTCTAACCTGGAGGAAGCAGAACTTATGATGCAGTTATTATGACCAATGATATCAAGTTTCTCAAGTTCTTCATACTCACGCGTTACGGCCTTTTTTAATCTGCATGCGTCTTGCATAGATCTCTAGCTCGTTATCTATCCCAACACACACGTGTTGCAATCGACCGCAATTCGCGAGATAGGCGGACCGTTTTCTTTTCATTACAGTTCGGCATTTATCGTCGTACCAATTGTTTCCGAAGTGGCGGCACGTAGGGAGCTTGATATTTCGTTCCACAGCTCCCTCATATAGAGTTTCTGTTGAGTACTCTCAGAAATCATAACTAGGCACGGAATGTCTTAGTTTTGTTCCCGTACGTAAAAAAATAATCTAAAGGGTGGACGTTTTACGACACCTGGAGAGGCGGTTGATGCGTTCAGAACGCACCTTTTGGAGTTAACAGAATCAGAGTGGTGAAAGTGCTTCGAAAATTGGTTCAAATGCATGCAAAAGTGTATAGATCTTAATGGAGAAAATTTTGAACTATATATAAGCAGTTTTTGATGAATAATATTTGTTTTTGTTCTCCGATTCCGTATATAGGCGCCATGGTATTTTAGGCAATGCTTTACCACGGTCTTTAGATTGTGATAAATCAAATTGAATATTTGAATCGATTTCTTCCATTATTACAACCCGAACCTAACAAGAGGAGTGCTTCTTTCTCCTAGTGCTTTGATCGTATCATCAACGAACTGATTGGAGAAGAGATATTTTTGGTTGTTTATTGCTATGAATCGGGTTTCAAAAAGATCACAATTCACATTGCTTTACCGTTATATGTCAAGAATTGATATTGAGAGAAGTTGTATTCTTTATAAAAGAGTTGAGCACATAAAAGAAAGGAAGTAATTGTAAAGGGTTTTATAATAGGGAATATAAGATTTCTAAGTGTCGTTTTGGCAATTTTTAAAATGCCATTATATATCATTTTTTTCATTGTATTCAGTAATGTTTACAATTTCATCCATGAACCACCATACACGTCGTGAATTTGCTAACTTTGCCTTGGAACAACTTGAAAACGATAACGATTTTTTTAAGAAAATCATCTCCTCCGACGAGGTTCACTTTCATCTGAGTGGTGCGGTAAATAAACAAAACTGTCGATTCTGGTGCGAATAAAATCCAAATGCAAATTATTCATGAACAACCATTACCTGAATTAACAGTTTGGTGTGGTTTTTGGTCTGATGAAATAATCATCGGTCCTTATTTCTTTCGAAATGAAGATGGTAGCATCGTTTCTGTCAATCGAAAGCGGTATGTATCGATGATAACTAACTTTTTATGGCCACAATTGGAAGAAGTTGATCTTAACAACATCTGCTTCGAACAAGACGGGGTTACGTGCAACAACCGAATTATTGCGAGAAAGATTTGGATATGCGATCATTTCAAGAAATTGTGACATCGAATGGACTTCAAAAAGTTGTGATTTAACACCATTAGACTACATCTTGCATTAAAAGTCAATATTGAACGTGCTATTCATGACATACGACTTGATTTAGTGGAAAAAGTGCTCAAAAAATGGGTTAATCGAATTCGTTAATGCAAAAAGTCATGGAGGCCATTTGAACGATGTTATATTCGGAACTTAATTGTATCGATTATACTTCATATTAAGTAAATAAAAACACTTGAATTTCCTTAGTAATTAGTGTGTTTTTTTAATAATTCAAATCACTCTTATTGCAAAACCCTATATATTGAAATTCACATTATTCAATGTGAATTTTCTAACGATAAACCTCAGAGGTTACTGGGGGAGTATGTATATTGAGATATATCGGTTACATTCCGACAAATACGTGCATTTATTGCAAATTACAAAATTCGATTTCGATAATTTTAGAATAACTAACTTCAAGCACTCAGATTCTTTTTTGACGGATTCAAGGCACAATGGTTTAAAATATGAAAATCGGTCGTATATATGCTATACAGGTGAATAATTTCAAATTTAGCCGCTTTCGATTGCATTATGTTTTTATTTCAGCATGGTTTTATTTGCTTCGGTGACTCTCTTCGCACTTATAATTCCTACTCGACAAAATTTTGCGACAATTTGGCTTAGTGCCCTGCTACCTACATAGCAATAAGCTTACAGCAGAGATAATGCGCAAACAATGCAATAATGTTACAGCAACAATACAAAAGCGTGAGAAAAGTCAAAAGAAAGGGGAGAGATAAAGAGGAAATGGTAGGAAAAGTATTTTTCAAAACGTCCGCTTACCCACACAACTAAAAACCTTTGCGGTTGCGTGCCAAACCCAGAAGTTGTGCGTTGGCGTGATAACGTACAGACAATAAAAAAGATTTAGTGAAAATTGTCTTACAGCTGTTGGGCCTTCACCACAAACAGATGTATGCATCTACATATATATATGTATTTATGTATATTTATATACACATATTCAACATACACTTGAGGATTACCTTAACTCCAAATGCGGCAGTTTTGTTTGTTGACGTAGCCATTCAACCAGAAGTGCGCTTCATCGCTAAACATCGCTAAAATGGACGTAGTGCGCGGTACGTTTTCCGCACAGAACCATTATATTCGAAATAAAATTGCACTATTTGCAAGTGTTGTTCAGGCGTGAGTCTATTCATGATGAATTGCCAAACCAAACTGAGAATAAATCACTTGACAGCTGTTAAATCGATCGCCATCTTGAAAAGTAATGCCAACTTAAAGTTCTATACCTCTATAAAAAACACCCTATATATCACCAAATAAGTCATTTAATACTACAGATTTAAAAAATACGAACTCCAAATCTCATCACAGGTGACAAATGGTTGGCGTTTCAATTAGGGCTCTTGTAGAAGTAATAAAAGAGGAAAATATATAGCTAAATTTATAGAGGATAGTAATCTTATCTTACTTAACGGTAACTCTCCTACCCATTTTAGTGTCAATCACGGTACTTTCAGTCATATTGACAATTGATTCCCAATGGGAAGTAGCACAATCAACGCACTCTAGTGATCATTATCCTATATTTATAGATTTGTTCGTATCCTAGATTTAAACTCAAACTTGCTAACTGGTCTAAATTTAATACACTGGCAGAAAACCTACATTTTGAAAAGCCGGTAAGTTCTAATATTAATAAGGAATGCGCTAATATACATAGGCTAATTTTGTCAGCTGCTAACCAAGCGATTCCACAAACGAATTCCAAAAATAAACGTTATATTCCCTGGTGGAATGAAAATTTAAGTAAACTTAAAAAGGAACGAAACAAATTTTTTAATACTTTGAAATGCAACATTTCTCAGGCAAATTTACTAGCTTATAAAAGGTCAAATTCACTATATAAAAGAGAAATAAAATAAGCAAAGAAAAAGTCCTTAGAAGAGTTTACTGGTCAAATAACTCCATTAAATATAACAACTCAAATTTGGTCCAACATTAGAACGTTTTGTGGTATACATAAATTTAAAAGTATTCATTGTCTTAAGCTTGTTAATTCTCAGCATTCAAATATTTTAGATAAGTTTCTCATTGCACAAGAATTCGGAAAGTTTTGGTCTGATAAAGCGTTGGACGAAAAGTTTTCCCATTCCTTTAGTGGGGCAAAAAGACCTTCATTTCAACTAGATTATATAAGCTCTAGCAACGAAGCAAATTTTATAGAGAGAAAAATTACATTTATGGAATTCGAAATTGCACTGAAGAAGCTAAAGGAACCACTCCTGGACAAGACCGAATTTCGTATCCAATGATAACCAATCTTTCAAATAAAGTTAAAAACCGGATCATAAACGTATTTTAAAACATTTTTGATAACTATTCGTCACATATATTAAGAAGAAGTACAGTAATACCAATTTTAAAACCCAATTCCAATAAGACAGACATAAACTCATAAAGACCTATATCTTTAAATTCATGTATTTCTAAAGTAATGGATAAAATCATTGCAAATAGATTATGGTATTCAAATAAATTTTTTTTTAAATAAATATCAAACAGGGTTCAAAAGAGGACATTCAGTTTCACATAATCTTTTATACATTGACTACCAGTTACCAAATCTATTTCTACATACAGTCATATATCCATTTTATCTATGGATTTTAGCTTTCGACAGAATCGGTATACATGCTATAATTGATCAATTAATAGAATGGAAAGTAGGAACTAAAATTATACATTATATTAAACATTTTATGACAAACAGAAAAATCAGAGTTTGCGTTGATTCTACATATTCTCAATTGTTTGATATTAATAACGGTATTCCACAAGGATCACCCCTATCTGTTGTTCTCTTTTTAATAGCCTATAATAAACTCTGTGTCATAATTACAGTCTATAAACATATTAACTTCTGCGCATATGCTGATGATTTTCAAATCATCATTAAACCCAACAAAAATAAAAATCAGTCAATAGATATGAATACACTATTCAATGAAATAAATATTTGGAGTGATTACTCTGGCGCTCAATTATCCACTCAAAAATGTAAACAGATTCATATATTAGAAAGAAAAATTGTAATGTAAAGATCACGGTTGAGAACTCCGAAATTCCGGATGTTAATGAATTAAAAATATTGGGCTTATACTTCAACAAGAAATATAACTGGAGAAATCATATAACTAAATTAAAAGTATCTCTTAACAATCGCTTAAACATAATAAAATGTCTTTCAAGTAATAAATATAACTGCAATCCTTTAATTCTTTTAAAAGTAATTAATGCCATAATAATGTCAAAAATTGATTATGGGCTATTTTTGTACGGACAGGAATCGTATTCGTTATTGAAATGTTTGAAATCTATAATTCAGCTATCCGTTTAGCAATGGGTGCATATTGTACTACAGAACGGCTATGCACTGCACCTATGCTAGCGTAACCGGTTCCAGGTGCAACATTTATTCTGGACATAGATGCTAGTGGTTATGGCATAGGAGGTGTACTTTCGGAAGTGATTGATGGGCAGGAGAAGATAGTTGCCTACTATAACCGGTCTAATGGGAAACCAGAGCGGAACTACTGCGTAACTCGGAGATAACTATTAGCGTTAGTGGATTGCATTAAACACTTCCAAAAATATCTGTATGGTCATCATTTCGGAGTTAGAACGGATCATGCAGCGCTGAAGTGGTTACTACAGTTCAAGAATCCCGAAGGGCATTTGGCACGGTGGATTGAGAGACTGCACAGTTATGACTTTACCATCGACCACCATCGACGGAAATACTGACGCCATGTCCCGTCGACCATGTAGTTTGGAATGTAATCACTGCTAAAAAGCCAAGGATAAAGAAGACATAATAGACATCCGGCTAATGACAGTTACACCAGCAGAAGAATGGGAGGCAAGTCACTTAAGGAAATGTCAGCAAGAAGATCCGGACTTGGAATTATTCATGCATGGACTGGAGATAAATAGACGACGACAAATGGCTACGGAAAGTCCCATCGCGAAGGCATACTGGGCACAATGGAACAGTTTACAGATATCTGGCTGTTTGCATAGAGTATGGGAAAGTGAAGATGGCCAGTGCTCTCGGAAGCTAATAGTAGTTCCGAGGTTAAAAATTCCGGATGTCCTTAAGGAATTTCATAATGGTCCTAGTGGAGGGCACCTAGGCATTAAGAAAATGCTGAAGAAGGTCAAGCAGCGGTTCTATTGGGTTGGTTATCGTCAATCGATCGCTCAGTGGATTGCTAACTGCAAGGAGTGCATTGCAGCAAAAGCGCCAAAATCACGAAGTCATTACAAATTGAGGACCAGGTATGACAAGGCGATGAAATACGAAGGCTTCCAAAATGGAGATTTGGTGTTGCTATACAATCCACAACGGAAGAGAGGTTTGTCCTCAAAACTTCAATGCAATTGGGAAAGTCCATATAAGATAATCAAACGACTAAACGACATAGTGTATCGAATCCAAGGCGTTGGTAGGCCAAGAAACAAGATGAAAGTGGTCCACCTAGAGAGGCTTGCTGCGTTTGGAACAGCGAATGTGTCTGATCGAGACGATCAGACTTAGGTGGAGGGCAGTGTAGCGAAAATGCGAAGCGAATGTCAGATGAAAGAAAGAAGCCGATAACTGGCATGATCTAGAGCGTAAAACGAGAACCCTCGTTATCGAGAACGATTCGATTATTCTGCGAACAACCGACAAGTGTATAAGGGCGACACACGGCTGCTGGGATATTCAGTCGTAAAGTAAACGCGTTGGTGATTACACTACATTGAAGTAATAAGAAACAGTACATTGTGAAAGTTTTAATTCAATTAATTGTGGACAGTGAAGTGAATTGTAATTGAAATGTGAATTACTGAGTAATAAAAGGATATTTAATAAATTCTCTATAAAATAAGAAACTGCGAACATAGTTTTTGACTTTTATTTAACAATCCAGTGGTCGTACCCGAAGAATATGGGAAATCATCGAAGTTGATTCAACAAAATCGTAGCAATTTTATTACCATGCCAGTTATCGGCTTCTTTCTTTCAACTGACATTCGCTACGCATTTTGGCCAGAATATATTTCATTAAAAAATCGACATTAAAATAGTAATTATTTTCGATTGATTTTGTAGGGCTACCAAAAGGCAAAAAAAAATAAAAGCTTTTATTAAATAAATTCTTTTTATTTTTAATGAGGTGAATCATTTATTTACTGAAAAATATAATAATAATAATAATACAACAATGTTTTAAATTATTTGTGGCACTTATGCCCCTGTTTTCGCTAAATCTGCACTCACACTTCCTCTAAAAAACACAATTATTTTCTTTTCAATAAAAACCAGAAAGCAAATTTTACAGAAATTTATTTGCTCTAAAAATTTAAGAACAACCATATATTCCAATATTTTCTTGCCGAAAATGTTTTCCAAATTAGAAACCTCACGTGCACGTGTTGGTTGTGCCACAGAAGTACAATTCCACCCAATTATATAAGAAAATATTCGGCACGTAAATGCGTTACGTATACACAATCACACAAATCAATGTTTACTTATGAAAATTTCTTTAGTAATTGCACAAACAACTGCATATATTTACATATATTTAGCATGCAGAAACACAAAGAAAATTCGTGACAAAAACTGTTAGTTTTGTAGAAATCAGAGTGTCATATCTTCGTTGTTATATGTGTGCATGTAAATATCTATTATATATCTCACCCTCTTACCGGCAGTTAGGAATGTTAACTTGTAAAAAAAAAATATTTTACTTCAATAATATAATTTAAAGGCAGAGAACGTATGAAAATAAGCAGGTATTCTTACATCTATCCGCATATACGATATATAGAAATCTGGAGATATAAAAATATATGTACAGTGTCAAGTTCAAATTTAAAATTTGAAATGCCCTATATTGACAACAAATAGGCATATCGAAATAATTCCAACTCCCAGTTGTTGATATGCACGTTTTGTTTATAATTATTAATTATCAACTTATAAATAAAAAACTAAAAAAATCAGCAAATTTTAAATCACAGCTTATTTCATGCAGTGAACATTTTACTAAAAATTAGTTATTTAATTTAATTAAAACTTGTTTAATATTTAGTGTGAGCTAAGCTAATGGATCTATTTTGTTCCATTATTCCGAAATTAAAATTATTATTTGTTCCATATTACTTATTCGTTGTTTACGGACGATTATTTCCAACAAAAAGCCATAAATTTTCGAATGTGTTCATGTGGGTTTACTGGGCCGGTAGATTCATGTAGACAATTCCATATTAGCCACATCTGCAATATTGTCGATTTGTGTTTGGGATCGTTGTCGTGATAATACCAGAAATTGTGACGTATTCCAAGTTTCGCGGCACTTTGGTGTAAATTTTCTTTTAATATATTAAGGTATAACGTTTTATCCACAATACCCTGAACATTGACAAAATTTCCAACGCCGACTGCAAACATACATGCCCATACCATAACACTGTCCCCACCATGTTAAACAGTTGGCCTTGTGCTACATCTCTAAATCTCAGTATTGGGTTTCCGCCACACGTAAGCCACTGAGCCAGAAAGGTTGAACTTCGACTTAGCAGCAAATATTGCTTTGTTCCAGAAATCAACTCGGCTTAGTTGGCTAATGAATGGCTATTTCATGATACTCGGTCATTGAAATCGTGCGCACATGGTATCCGATGAACAGTTTCAGAACAGAATCATCTAACAAGTTCCTCCTGAAACTCGGTGGTTAATTCTAGAGCTGAATCTGGGATTTTCTTTAATTATTCGTACGTTGAAACGTTCGTTACATTCATTGAATATTTTATTTGGTACATTTCAGTCTTTATTTTGTATACGATTTTCATACATCCTACTTAAATTAACTATCTCAGTAATTTTTCGCTGTGATTTTCCATTTTTGAAATGGTTTAGGACCAATTCTCGCTGTTCAATCGTTGTAGGGCGGCCTGTTGAACTGAAATTAGTACGCTGATATCGTGAAACTCAAAAACACACTAAGCCACTAAGTTTGAAGCCACAACTATTACTGAATGTCAGAGTTGTAAGAATTAGAAAAGCCCACTACCGTTGCAAATGCAACTGGCTTTCGCAACAATATAGACAAGTGCGTGCATGAAATTAGATGTGAGCAAAATTGCTTAGAAGCTGTTGCATTTCATGTCTTGTAGATGTGAGATTGAACTTCTACAAAATTTTCTTTGCTTGTTTTATAACTAAAGCATTGTAGAATATACTCATATATGCATCAACTTTTTTTTTAATTATAATCATTTTCCATTTTATGGCATTGTAAACTGATAAGTCTAATCTGCATGAAATAAGCCGCGAACCACTGTATATGTAAATATGCTTGCATATTGGAATATTGTCAGCTGAGTGCACTTCACGTGTACCGTTTATTTGTACGCGCTTCCAAACTATTACCTTTTAAAAAATAAATTTCCGTTGGAGCACAAGCACAGTTCTACGCTTGTCATATGCTATTTCGAACATGAAATAGCCTGCAGGTAATAAGCACAATGTCTGTAAGAAATTTAATAACTCATTCCAGATTAAATTATTATAATTATTTTTTTTTATTTAGCAAATAAATTAAAACAGAATGAAATACAAATAAAGATACTAATTAGAAAAGAAGAAAAAGAAAATGGCTTAATTTTAGAGTCAAATTCCCTATGGCTGTCTGGACTGTGGTTACCAAAAAAAATTTATTTAGATTTTGCAACTTATTTAAGTAAAATTTTTTTCATGCAAACTAAACCACCGCCAAAGTTTCTTTATCAAAATTCACTGCCAATTCAAATGTTTCTCTCTCTGTTCAATTACGCCACTTAGTACCGATTTTTTAAAACTCGTAGAAGAGCCAAGCGTGTTCGATACTCTGAGACTCTGAGACTCCAGGACTCTCTGACTGTCTAACTGTCACTAAAGCCAGCTTTAATTCAATCCCTAAGTAAACCTTTATCAATTTGAAATATAAATCTGAAAAAAAAATGACCTAAAGAAATATCTTTGCTGTAACAGAAGCATCTAAATCAAAACTACATTTAAGGTATTATTTAGTGTGATCACCAAGAATCTTTTTATATAACTAGATTCCACGTATTTTAAAGTTTTCCTACTGGCAATCAGTCGAACGCACTCAGGTATCCAAATGATTTTTTAACATGCAAAAATGGTTTGATTTATTTGACTTTCGGCACTTTTCAATAATTTTCCTCAAATATTCCTTTATATGAAAGGCGTAAGTTTGCATAAAAGTGAATCAAGTTTGAATCGAAAATATGAGCTGAATACTCATTTCATATAATTCAACTTGCAAAAAGTTGGAAATCAAATTGAATATGACATACATATGTTAATATAGGAATTACTAATAATGAATTATGTCTTGTTGACACTAAACTGATTAAAGAGATAAGTACAGATAAGTTGCACATACATACTGTTGTACTAAAATTTGCATAAAAAGAAAGTTAAAGCGATTCAAATAATTTTATTTAGAAAATTAAAAAGGGAAAATAATATTTCTGCCCCTCATTTTTAGAGATATGGGAGGCGGAAGCGTAGGAACATTTATACACACTTTTGTCGGAACCCCCCAAATCGGACAACCATTAATTTTTAGTTTTTAATTTTCAATAATGAATTCATATTTTAAATTTTAATTATTATTTTAATTTTTAATTTTTAATTTTTAATTATTAATTTAAATTTTTAATTTAAATTTTTAATTTTTAATTTTTAATTTTTAATTTTTAATTTTTAATTTTTAATTTTTAATTTTTAATTTTTAATTTTTAATTTTTAATATTTGATTATTAATTTTTAATTTTTAATTATTAATTTTTAATTTTTAATTTTTAATTTTTAATTTTTAAATTTTGGTATTAAATTTTTAATTATTAATTTTAATTTCTAATTTTTAATTTTATTAATAATTTTAATTTTTAATTTTTAATTTTTAATATATCAAATTTTAATTTTTAATGTATTAATTTTTAATTTTTAATATTTAATTTTTATGGTTTAATATTTAATTTTTAATTTTTAATATTTAATTTTTACTTTTTAATTTTTAATTTTTAATTTAAATTTTTAATATTTGATTTTTAATTTTTAATTTTTAATTGTTAATATTTAATTTTTAATTTTTTAATTTTTAATTACTAAGTTTTAATTTTAATTTTTAGTTTTTAAATTTTAATATATAATATTTAATTTTTAATTTTTAATTTTTAATTACTAATTTTTAATTTTAATTTTTAGTTTTTAATTTTCAATATAAAATATTTAATTTTTAATTATTAATTTTTAGTTTTTAATTTTTAATTTTTAATTTTTAATATTTAATTTTTAATTTTTAATTTTTAATTTTTAATTTTTAATTTTTATTCTTTAATTTTATATGTTTAATTTTTAATTTGTAGCTTTTAATTATTAATTCAATCAATTAATTTAATTATTAAATAATCAATTTCAAATTTTGAATTTTAATTTTGAATTTTGAATTTTGAATTTTTAATATTAAATTTTTAATTTTAAATTTTTAATTTTAATTCTTAATTTTTAATTTTTAATTTTTAATTTTTAATTTTTATTTTTTAATTTTTAATTTTTAATTTAAATTTTTAATTTTTAATTTTTAATTACTAATTTTTAATTTTAATTTTTAGTTTTTAATTTTTAATATATAATATTTAATTTTTAATTTTTAATTTTTAATTACTAATTTTTAATTTTAATTTTTAGTTTTTAATTTTTAATATAAAATATTTAATTTTTAATTTTTAATTTTAATTTTTGATTTCTAATTTTTAATTTTTATTTTATAGTTTTAATTTTTAAATTTTAAATTTTATATTTTAAATTATAAATAATAATTTTTAAAATTTTAATTTTTAATTTTTAATTTTTAATTTCTAATTTTTAATTTTTAATTTTTAATTTTTAATTTTTAATCTTTAGGTATTTATATTTATTTTTTAATTTTTAAATTTTGGTATTAAATTTTTAATTATTAATTTTTAATTTCTAATTTTTAATTTTATTAATAATTTTAATTTTTAATTTTTAATTTTTAATATATCAAATTTAAATTTTTAATGTATTAATTTTTAATTTTTAATTTTTAATTTTTATGGTTTAATATTTAATTTTTAATTTTTAATATTTAATTTTTATTTTTAATTTTTAATTTTTAATTTTTAATTTTTAATTTTTAATTTTTAATTTTTAATTTTAATTTTTAATTTTTAATTTTTAATTCTTAAATATTAATTTTTTAATTCATATATTTATTCCTTTGATATAGTGACATTTTTTTAGTGATATTTTAAAATAATTTTTTTGTGTTTCTTAGTTTTTGCTACTAAGTGCTATAAAGCTTAATGAATTTTTATTAGAAAATGTTCAGTTATTACTAGGGGTAGTAACTGTGAATCTTTAAGATTTGAGTAAACTGGGTTGCTGTGTCAAAACGCATTTATATTGCTTCCTAAAATTTTCAGCATTTAAAAAAAAAATCCAAAACTTCTACATTATTTACAAATCAATAAAATTTCTACTAAAAATTACCACAACTTCATGATTCGCTATAAGGACTATGAATAAATGACAAACTTCCCACTACAGCAAATTTTCCGAATTTGTTAATTCTCAATTCACAAAACGTATTCTGACTAAATATGATTAAATTTACATACAGCTTTAGTTGCCATAATATATATTTATATGCAAATCATGTGGTCAGTTTATTTCAAAAATACTTACAAAATGAAACAATTAAAGAGCCTCACTAATTACCGAAAAAATTCCACAACTGGAGCATTACTGATTAAAATAAATACAGAAAAAATTATGCTCGAGTTGCCGAAAATTGACTATAACGTAACGTAATAAAAAGTAACAGGAATTTGAAGAATAAATGTATGAGAGAGAAAATAAAGCAAATTAGATATACATACATATGTAAGTGCTTGTGTGAGTGACTATTTTTTAGTAAAAAAATTTAAATGTTTTGTGGTTACTTCGTAATTTGAGTAGACGCTCAAAGCATCCCTTTAAATGTTATTAATATCCTTTTCTTCCAAGAAGTTTTTAAGAGTTTATAAATGGGTTTTAAAAAATTTATATTTTTAAGTGGACAGTGAGTGTTTCTTTGGGTGTTTCCCCATAAAAGTGTGGTTACTTTGTCTTCCGACCTTTTTTAGAAAGGATTTATGTAATAACCATTGCTTGTTGGCATTAAAGTTTATGATTTTTGAACAGAATTTTTGAGACTATTAAATAGAGGAGAACGAAGGGAATGAAAAAGCGGTGAACGCAATGTGGATGTTTTTATCTTCTCTCTTGGCCGTCACTAAATTTTCTTAGAGATGCAATTTTCTGCGGTTAGTTACGTCATTACAAAATATCCCCTAGAATCGTTTATGATTATGACATAAAGATTAAAAAAGAAGTGAAAATTGGAGCTCTTTTGTACCAAATCCATATAAAGCAATTTAAAATTAAAGAAAATATTTTTCGAAGAGTTTCGGAAAAAAAAGCTTCAATAAAAAATTTTGAAAGAAACAAAAAGTAATAATGCACCACTCAGCTGTGCGAACAGCTCTCTATGAACTTGAAAGTATGCACCATTTAAAGAAAAACCGAAGTCCAAATGCTTTATTATGTAACGGTTTTATAAGATTCTATGTTGTATATATATATATAATGTTGTATCAAATCATTATTCTATCTATTCTACAAATCATTATTAGAGAGAAGATTAAAATTTTGATAAGAAAATTATTTGAAAGCTTCGATGATATTAATGGATGATATTTCGGCTTTGTTATTAAAATTTTATATGAAACTATTAATACCTGGATATGGTGTGGGGTGCTCAAGACTATACTTATACAAATTTCAAAAGTCCATTAATCCCATATTCCTTTTACTAGGTCTCATCAAATAATACTTGTTTTTCAAAAAATATTAACTACTGTTTAACGTTTGGCAACGGCTATAAAAATAGTAAGAAAAAACCAGCGCTGACGCATATTTTTTCAACTAGTGGCAACAATGTGCCAATGAAAACTATGCCAATTTACTTAGTGAAAAAAACTGTAAGCGCTATACAGGGATACCAATTTTGCGGTTTCCAAAATAAATGTAAATAAAATGCATTTGAATTAACTTTTTTCATGAAATAATTTTTTTAATAATTAAGTTTGAACCTTGGCACCATATGTACAATACTATTATTTAATCGTGAATTTTTGCAAACTTCGATTCGTTTGAGGTAATTTTGGACCACTTTTTGGCACATGTTGGTCCGTATCGCAGTCATAACTTGACGAATATTGGTTTTGAAGTTCTCAAGTGTTAAAGGTTTATTGGCATAAACACGGTCTTTCGCGTATACCCACAAAAAAGTCCAACCTGGAAATGTCTCACGTAATAAAGCCTGAATCGCTAGTGTTGTGTGTCATGTGGCACCATCTTGTTAGAACCACCAGGTCGTGTTCTTCAATTACAGACCATAAAAAAGTCGGTTATCATACGACCAAACCACTTCGAAATGATAGTGACAGTCTCGCCGTTCTTGTTTTCAGAGAAGTAATTTTAACTAAAGCAAAATATGTTTCGTTTGACAGTTAATTTCGATATATGTCAAAAAAAACAGCCACTAAATGAATAACGTTTTACAATAACGGTGACTCTTTAATAGGAATATGTTCGAAAAATATTGAAAATGAAAATGGCAATATCAAAGACCGTAACTTAAAGATTTAAATCAATTTACGGTTATTTTATAGTAACACTCTTTTAACATACATATGTACAAGTAAGTAGGTAAATAATGTCTAAATATATACACTTTTGTCCTTTTTGTAGTTTATTTATTTATTTATTTATTTTTATCAGTGAAAGTGATACTATAGTGGGTGTAAATATTTTTGTACTTCTAGAGAAACTATTTATATATATATATATATATGGAATTATACAAACCGACATATTTTTATATCCGTTAAAGAAGTTATTTACTAATGGAAAGCTCGTTCTTTGTACCTTCCGGCACAGTTCAAAGTTATTTGTTTTGTATGGACTTTGTTTGACACAGCTTTACCTATATGTGGGCTGTGGGCCGTGTGTTGACTCCTTTGTGACACGCACTTCAATCGTAGGAATTTGTGTTAATTTTCCTACGCAATTCTAATAAGAATAATTTATATGGAGCGAGTACACCTCATAAACTTATATTAATAGTGCCATGAAACCCCTTTGGCTATTTGTGATGGTAATCACTGTAATATAAATCAGAAAATAACAAGTAATCAATAAAAATATTATGTTTTTATGGTACATTTTAATAAAAAAATAAAACAATTCATAATAAACAAAAAACGATAATTGCTATAGGCCATAGTACGATAATTATAATACATAGTGAATTCGTAGCAGAAAGGTATCGGTATCGATATTTACGATTTTTTAGAATTATATGAATAATACCATTTCTGGTTAGTCTCAGTTTAAAAGTCTTCTTACCTATCAAAGATCTACGTGGATTTCTATATACTTTATTAAATGCAGTGCATACAATTCGCTTTTGAATTCCCAGACATGTTTTATTGGCGAATATAAAAAATGACTGGGTCAATAGTTCATAACTTAAAATGAATATAGAAAAAAACGTGCTGTAAGAAAAAAAATGTACTTATGTAAATAGTCTAATATAGAATGAGCTAAGAAATACAAGAGAAAATGTGAGCCAATAACTGAAATCGACGAAACACACTGCAGAGAATTAATGCATTCAGTAGATGAGCAGCCTGTCTGTCTGACTAAGAAATGTTAAACTCATAAATAAATACACAAAATAAGTAGAATAGCAATGATTGGCAAATTTATAAGAAAAAGATTTTATTAAATTTAATATTTCATATAAAATATGCAACGCAAGCGCATAATTGAAAATTAGCTAGTGAATACATTGTAGATCATTCATATTTCAAAAGGTTCGAAAATCAAATATTAGCGTGGGTGGGTGGTCATTGTTGGCGATTGACTGCCTAAGCAATTCATTCTTCATTATTTTAATTGATACAAGAGAAATTTGTTTAGGGCTATATAAATATACTGAATGGGAAGTTGGCTGAATATTATTATTATTATTATTATTATTATATTATTAATATTGTATATGTAAGGTTGGATGTTGAATCCTGTTGAACACACTTGAGTAATAGTATATGTAACTTTTAGTGAGATTTTAGTGCACGTGAACACATTGATTTGGTGTGACCACATAAATACATAATTTCACTTGTGAATAGCTATGCATGCAATAACTATAATTATTTAGAAAATTGTTCATCGCGATTATATAACCTAGAAAGAAATACTAATGTTCGTTGTCGAGTTATGGTGCCTTATGAGAGAGAGTGAGAGGTACTTTGTAAAGTACCATGGTGGAACTAGAAAAAGGCGTGATCGATTGCAACGTCAAACACATAATTTTCGCAAAAAGACAGACTTATTGTATATTTGTTTTACGGATATAACAGTAGAAAATAGCATTATATAAAAATGGATGTTAGTTTCGATCAAAAACTGTTGATGGCAAATAAATTTTTCTGAAGTTTCTTAAATTGTGAAAATCCTTTATGCGATTATAGCCGCTTCAACAATAGACTGCCACTCTTTGCTATTTACCGCCAGTTGGAAATACGAAGTGAAACCAGGTCGCTCTCCATCGAATACTCTCAAAGCTGGAGTGCTTTCATCTTCTCAAAGCTGGAATGCTTTCATCATGATCTAGCCGTACGGTATTTGCCGTTGTCAACGCGCAAAGGACCAAAAATCAAAAAAACTTCTCTCTCGAAAACTCCTAGTGCCATCTCATCGGGTGTCGACATCGTCCAGGCTTCTGCACCCTATGTTAGGACGGGAATGATGAGTGACTTGTGGAGTTTGGACTTTGGTTCGTCGAAAAAAGATTTTACTTATCAATGGCCCACTCAGTTCAAAGTAGCACCTATTGGCAAGAGTGATTCTGCATTGGATTTCAAGGCAGATATTGTTGTTGTCGTTAATGCTGGTTCCTAGTTAGAAGATATTTTCTATGACTTCGAAGTTATGGCTGCCAACAGTGACGTGGGAGCCAAGTCGCAAATGACTGTTAACAGGATATATTTCATCTTGCCGTGTTCACTACCAGACCCAACCGCTACGCTTATTCATCCTAGAGAATGCAGAACTTACGGTGCGGTTGGTATTGCCAATTATGTCAATATCATCGGCATACGCTAACAATTGCACACTCTTGTAGATTATTGTACAGTGTCTATTTAACTCTGCAGCTCGTATTATTTTCTCCAGCATGAAATTGAAGAAATCACACGATAAAGAGTCACCCTGTCTGAAACCTCGTTTGATATCGAACGGCTTGGAGAGGTCCTTCCCAATTTTGACTGCGCTTATGGTAGTGCCCAGGTCAGTTTACACAGGCGTATGAAATTTTTGTGTATATCAAATTCAGACATAGCGGCGTAGAGGCAGTTTCTTACCTTCTCTGAAAAGAATGTGGGGAGGGAGGTGTTGAATATAACAAGTAGGAATTGCATTTTCATGGAAAAAGAATTTGTGTTTTTATTTTTATTTTAAGCAAAATTATCACAAAACTCTGGTATGACTTTATTTATAAACAAGGAAGAAGCGCTGTCTTCGGTTATGCCGAAGTCTTTATACCTTTCATGACCATATAAAATTCATTGGAAATGGCAATTTCAATGATTTTCAGACTAAGGTTAATATACTTTTCATGTTCATATATAAAAAAGCAATTAAATTAAATACTCAATTACCTTACTTCACAAGAAACAGTTTTCCACAAAGTTTTTATTACTGTAAAATGTTGCTGTTAGATATTAACACACAACCGTTTGCTCTAAGTTCATTTATTCAAGTATAAAGTAATTACAGTGTGAAAACAATACTAAGCGTTTGTACTAAAAGTTATATCGTATTTGGGTTGCCTAAGTTGTATACTTTAGCTATGCATTTTCTAACAATTACCGATTTGAAATTTTTTTACAAACAAAGCTGTTCAATGCAACCTGAAAAGCAAATAAATAGAAAAAAATTTAAAAACAGATTTCCAACAAAAAATGAAGCGAATTGAAAAAGATAAATCTCTTGAATCCACTGAAGCGAAATTTATGTGCCCATTATATACAAAACAAGGCTGGTAGTTACTGCCGCCGATTACACACACTATAAGTTCATTCATTCCGGCAGATTTTTTTCACGCTTTTTATATTGCAATGGCACTTTTTTTAAATAATTTTGTTTGGAAAAATTTCAAAGCAGAACCATTTTGTGCTTTAATACGATGAGACGATTAAAATCATTGCGGCGCCGGTTGAGTGCTTGTGGCATGACAATGCAGGAAAATAGGCAAAGCAGACGGTTGGCCAACAAGCACTGGTTAATAAGCGTACTTGTGAATGAATTTGAATGTTTATATTGCTATATATTGTTATGGTAGGCATTTATGATGATGAGGCAAGTGTGGACATTTTGTGACTGTCATTCACCTTGGAGTGGCCAGAAACGAGTCTTTAACATATGGTTCAAGCAGCTCACCACTTCCAGCCTTAGACCAAGTTCCTCTGGGCAGCCAACTAACATCCGTTTGGAGGCGAGCTAAAGTGAGAACGCTTATCCCCTGCGGTAAGGGTAGGGTTTCGAACCCACCACATAAATAATATACTTCAATGAAAAATCCATAAATGCTTCGGATGAGAGACTTCCCTTTCGATGACGACCCCGCCAACGTTTAAAAGATCACAATTTGAGGACATTCACCTCGAGCTTCCGGTCCATTCATTGGAAAGGTGTCACTGCTTAGCTGGCTGATGCTCTCGTAAGATTGAAGGCTGACATTACCACACTCCAAGAAGTGCGCTGAACGGAAGAAGGTGAGTCTTTATGAAATCCATTACAGCCATATAGAGGAGAGCAAATTTGGATTTGTGGTGGGAGAGTGACTCGTTTGCCGAGTCCTGGCATTGACCTCGGTGAATGAAAGTCTAGCCACAATGCCATCAAAGCGAAGCTCTTCACCATATAGCTGATTTGCGCCCACACCCCGAGGGAACAAAAGGACGATCTGAACAAAGATGCTTTCTATGAACAGCTAGAATGTACCTATCAGCGCTATGGATATTTCAACTCCAGGGTGAGTAAAGAAGTAATCTTTGTCGCAAAAGTCGGAAACCAAATCGATCATGTTGTGATTGAGGGCAGACATGGGTCCAGTGTTTTAGATTTGCGTACGTTCAGAGGACCTAACATCGACTCGGATCACTATCTTGTCGCTGCAAAGATATGCACCCGCTTTCTATGCAGCAAAAAACGCTCGTCAACGAATTCAAGAATGGTTCGACGTCGAAAAGCAGCAATCACAGTCCACAGACAGCAAGCTTTATACTCCGCTTACATACCTGATCTCTGAGAGCACTTATCAGTAATTCGATATAAGGGAGCTATGGAACGGCAAAACAAAAAAAAGAGCTGTCAACCTCGCAATTTTGCGGTTGACTATAAAGCGTGCATGGTGGGACAAGGTTAATGCTCGAAAATTCTATGAAAAGATGTGGCGACTTACAGAAGGTTTCATGACCGGAACATAGTCATGTAGGGACCAAAGAGGTAATCTGATGACAAGTTCAGGTCATACTTTGTGTAAGAAGGGAGCACTTCTCCAACCGATGATGATGACGATATAACAAAACTGTGGGGCCCGACGGCTTACCGACAGAGCTATTCAAATAAGGCGGCGAAGAACTGACAACGTGCATGCCTCAACTTCTTTGCATAATGTGGTCGGGTTAGAGCATGCTCGACGCTTGGTACAAAAATGTCATCTGGCAAATAACCATCATAGGATAAGCCTCATCAATATCACATATAAGGCCATATCTAGCGTATTGTGTGAAAGATAAAGAAAACCAGGTACAATCTTCTACAAGAGTGTAAAATTGCTGGCGTATGCCGATGAAGTGGATATCATTGGTCTCAACAACCGCACTGTAAGTTTTCATTTATCTAGGTTAGACAAAGAAATGAAACAAATGAATCTGGTAGTGAACGAGGGCAAGACATATTCTCCCTGTCTCCAAATAAACAGTCATCGCATTCGCGACTTGTCTCACACGTCTCTGGTGAGAGTCATAACCACGAAGTCGTAGATATCTTGGAACCGTCATCAACAACAACACCATGTCGTCCTTGAATCAAACTCTGCACATCCCATGAGTCGGCTTTAGGCATTTTTGACAGAAAAGCTTTGCGTTAGATTTATGGTCCTTTGCGTGTTGGCAACGGTATTAAAGTGGTGAAAAATAATAACAACGGTAATAAAAAGCCCTCTTATGCAAACCAACGAGAGGGTAATTGTTAAGCGAATATTCATATTACCATCTTGCATAAAAAAGCCACTTTCGCGAGTATTTTCAGCTTTTTGCATTCTTTAGTGCAATGATGGAGTGATCCATTACGAGGTTCCCTATTTTTTTATTGAAAAAAAAAAAACACAGAAAATTTAATGGAGAATATTAATTATCATTCGAAGGAACATTAACTTAAAAATATGCTCACTGGATCGCTATTCATTCAACCAATACTCATTATTCACGTTTCCTCCTTAATCGATAAAGCAAAATGTATGAACGTTTATCTCCTTCGTCATCATTTCTGTACAATATCAACTATATGCAGATTATACTGAGCTCACGCGCATAACCGTTATAAGTCGAACTCTTAACAAACATAAATACGTATCCAATGTACTTCCATTTTCATACTCTGAAAATATTTTGTAGTTATTTGATTCACTGTGGCAATATATAATCACAGCGAGTGACTGAGTGGTTAGTGCGAACATAGTTATTTGAGGCAGGCATTGACAGCCAAAAGCTGTGCACTGACTATGATAAATGATGCCGACGTAGAAGAATAACGATGGTGATAAATATACGGCTGTCTGTGATGGCGTGCACATCAGAGTGGAGATGATTGTGATTTTTTCAGTTTTCGTCGACGCGTTTCGTAAATTATTTACCCACAAAATCTCCGAGAAAAACAGCTAAAAGTGCATAGATGAAAACAACAAGCAAATACAATAACTGCGTTAGTAACAGTGTAGGCAAAAAGCGATTGAAATATATACTCTCCTCCTTTTTTTGTTCCACGCTTCTGCAATTACGTCGCCATCAAATTCTTCAATTAGTCACATAATTTATGACAGCGTTCAATGTCCTCTCTATGCTAGCTAAGAAACATTTTGCTGAAACTCAATGATGTGTTATTGTGATTAAGCCGGTAGATGGTTTTTATGCGGTTTATAAAGTTTTTTTAAATATATATAAAATTTAAAATATTTTTTATTTTAAATGTAAATCCATAACCGAAGCCAAAGAAAGACTTTTCAATGGCTATGAAGTTTTTTAATGAGTTCCGTTGCGATGGTACCAGTACAAGTGACGCCGACCGTTCAGGTCGTCATGCTAGAAATCGTCGATGAAATCCATAGAGTGATATTGGGCGATCGGAGAATAAAAGTGCGCAAGGTGGCTGAGTCTTTAGGCACCCCAATTGAGCGTAGAAATCACATTTTACGTGAATATTTGGAAATGAAAAAGCTATCTGCACGATAGTTCACTCAAGATCATAAGCGCAACCATGTAACCATTTGAAAGGAGTGTTTGGCGATGCGCAACCACAATTCAAATGAATTTCGTTACCGCAGACAAAAAATGAATCCACCACATGACACCTCAGAGCAAACAATAATCAAGACAAAGGGTTCCTCAGTGCACCAACGCGGTCATGGCCACAGGTTTTTGGGATGCACGAGGTGTCATTCACATCGATTACCTTGAAAAGGGTAAAACGATCACCGGTGAATATCAGAAAAATGTATTGATGGAAAAACTTCATAAATTAGGCTACGAGCTGCTACCCCATCCAGCATATTCTACAGATTTAGCCCCTGTGACTATCAACTGAACGTGTACATCATATCATTAACGAATATTTGGGTATGAGAAAGCATTTTACAAAGTGGGTTCCTCGCGAGCTCACGTTTGACCAAGCAAAACGGTGAGTTGATGACTCGGAGCAGTGTTTTGGGATACTCAAACTTAATAAACCCGAGTTTGCCTCGATATGTCACAATGAATGAAACATGGCTCCATCATTTCACTCGACGGTCGATGAGCCCGCTCCAAAGAATGGAAGCACATAGCAGCCATCTGGTGAGGTTACGGCGCCTTTGGGATGCGCATGGAATAATTTTCATTGACTACCTTGAAAAAGGAAGGACCATCAATAACGACTATTAAATAGCATAATTAGACCGTTTGAAGGATCGAAATCGCCGGATTTGAAGAAAAAGAAAGTGCTATTTCCCCGAGACAATACTCGATATCACAAGTCAGTGAAATCGATGGCAAAAATCCATAAATTTGGCTTCGAATTGCTTCCGCATCCACCGTTTTCTCCAGATCTGACCCCCAGCACCTATTTTTTGTTCTCAGATTTCAAAAGAATGCTTGCTGGGAAGAAATTTTTGTCGACTGAAGAAGTTATCGCCGAATCTGACGTCTATTGTGAAGCAAAAGTCCATTCGTATTACATAAATGGTATCGAAAAGTTGGAGGGTCACTATAATCAGGTAGGACGGGGGCTTTTCAATTAACCTGTTAAATGCATTGACACACCTTATGTGCGTGTCAGTTGCAATAAGATGTCTATAATGGTAATAGTGCTGTGACATTAGTAAACTGTGGGAAGCTGTACAATAAATTTGTTGACTTTCATTTAAAACTCCATTAATTGAACCCGAGGAATTTTGAAACTTTTTGTGATAAAATTTAAAAAATCGTTGCTCATAATTACGAATTTTTCTATAACAGTTATATATTAAATCCATTCGGCTTTTGTATTAATGGCAGGTGTTTTGATAGATATGCTTCTCTTTTATACATAGATATAACTTCTTTTCAAAAAAGGATAGTGAGAATCTAAATTGAAGCTTTTTCTCTAATGAATTCATCATTCTTAGACACTGAGCACGCACCAGTACATTCAATAGATACATTCAATTAACCATATCGTTTTTGTTCTTGCTGTCATTATCTTGACACACCAAAGAGAAAGCATTTTTGCGATTAATGTGCGACAGATTTATCAGAGTGGTAGTCTGCCAGCTGCTTGAGGTGCAGAAATTTAATATAAGTATAAGTAAGTACTAATAAAGAAGTGGAAGCTGAATTTTTACTCATTTCAATGAATTTTATAAAAGTGGCAAAAGACATGCATAGAATTATATTTGTAGTATTATTTTGATCAACATTAAGCAGCGCTCAGAAAATTGTGCTGTAAGCTTGTTGGCGTTTTCAAGTTCAATATGAACAATTCCGTGGCATGTTGCTGGCAATGTATGACACTTTGTTGTTGTGTGCCCGCTGTGCACTTGATTTTTTGTTGAAGTAGTAATATTTGCCCACTTATTTATGCTTGCTAGGAATATGATAAGCTGCGCTTAAGCTTATTCCTAAGGTAACCACTTGTTGAGCCTCGATAGTCTACTTGCCACTCTCACTATTCCTTTTGGATCAAAGTATTCAACAAGCATTTTTAATATATTTTCTTCCATAAGGAAGTATTACAAACCCTTTACTTAGCAACAGCTGGTTAATATCACGATAAAATAAGTGTAATAAATAAAAAAAATGTACGAAACATTGATTAAATAGCGATGGCCTTTAACAATAAATATACTTTTTTTTTATTGAAGTGAATAAATTACACTGGCTCTAAAATTATTTCCATGAGCCACCCAGTGCTAATAACATTAATAGCAAACATTTTTTGTGTGGTTTTCTAGTACTTAATTGAACAGAAAAAGTCTGTATACAAGAAACAACATTTATTAAATTTTTATGTACTTAAGCCCTTTATTTTCTCAATTTTCATGAATGAATTGCGGCAGCACAATCACTTTTCACCCCCCATTCAGCCACCGTATGTCCTGGTGAAACCTCTCCGCTTGTTCTTCGCTAGCCAGGGTTATCTAGAAACTAGTAATTTTGATTCGAATATTAAATCATAAGTTTATGAAATTGTCTAACATGTTCTTAACGATTTCAGATCAGGTACTTGATTTGTGATTTCTCAGAGAGTTTTTATAACTTCAACAGACGAGTTCCATTCAAGTAGTTCCAAACTCATCATTAAAATTGAGAAATCAGCATCTCTTAACAATATCCTTAACTGTGAGTTATCAATAATACTCGACTTTCTGTTTCCTATGCGTAGACTGAGGAACTTTTTCTTTACATAATGAGACCATTGCCAGTTTTTAATTAACTTTTTCACAAATTATTTTATTAAACCTTGTTTAAGGTGCTAAGAGGGCAATATAATTTTATCTCTTGTAACCAATGGTGAATTTTCTACATTCTGCTCTCTCATATCCAACATCTCACATACGATCTGATCGCTTATTGTCTGATTTTGATGCTGTGCACGATTATCCCAGTTATCGTCTATGGGTATTTGGCGTATCCACTTTTTTATTATACTTAACCATCTTAAGATCTACACAAAAATTGCACTGCAGATTCTTTACGTAGCTTAAGATCCCTTATTAAATCGTTTTATTCTGCTTGGATAAAATTTTTGGCTCTGTGATGTGATTTTTTTATTCTTTCCATTGTAAAGGCACTCCGAGCCTCATACGGTAGCTTTTACCACTAACTCACTCCCAGAAGTTCTCATAACACATTTTGCAATCAATTTGAGGTATCCATGGTTGGTTTTCGATTGCAATTTGCAATTTAGAGTACGAAAAATATGAACTTTTTATAAAATCTGTTATAGGTTTATTGAACTTATTGTGTATTCTCCACAACTGTAACAAATATTATATTGAAATATATAGCCCAAAGGAAGGGCTTGTACTTTGGTACTGTCATAATAATAGCATCAACTCACATATCACATGAACATATCACATCGCATCGACACATTATCATCACATCAATTGATCAACACATCACCGCAATAATGATTATGTACAATAAATCCCACAGTTGATAAACATGTATATATTTATTATATATAAAAGCCGATTAATATGTAAGACATGAAGCACAAACAAAGTACGGCACACATGGCAACGAACAAAACTAGATGCCTACGACTAAGAAATATTTAAGTATATAAAATGCCAGCCGCAGACCCAGGAGACTATAAATATAACACGCATTTAGAGGATTTTGTAAACCCCGCATTTACGAAATATAATAATTAGCGCCTTGTAACCGCTGAAGAGATTTTCGACCGAGCTCCTTTGTAGTATGTGCCTTGATGTTTTCCAACAAATGAAGGGACCTACAGATTATTCTATGCTATCTAACTGCAATTAGAAAAAATAATCGCCTTTGATTTTGGATTTTGTTCAAACCAGGGCTCGAAGCCTCACCGTCCGAATCTTAGTACGTACTTCTTACCACTCAATTACTGCGGCTTTTACGAATAACATAATTATTTAGAGATGGTGAGGATCTATTCCTCCTCTTGGAAGGTAACGACGGATGTGTGCTTTTAATTTTACTAACGAACTATTATTTTCTTCTTTTCTGTCATCGAGCGAATCTCAGCTCAAAACCCAGAGTTCGTCATAGGCTGCATACGTATAGCGATGGAGTAAATGCCGGTGATATCTTGTTTTTCTTCTTTGGCCTAGGCACCACTCACTCACGAAGGAACAACAGTAGAAAAAAGGAAGTGGAACCAATTCATTCTTCACCTGATCCTTCCAACGGAATGGATGTATTCCCTTTTCTCTGCCTCCAACAACGTCAAATATTTTCAAAGCTAGAGTGCTTCATTCGAGCGACCTAATCTAGTCAACCGTCGCATGATTCGCTGAATTATGTCAATGTTGTTGTATAACTCGTAAATCTCTTCGTTCTTTTGTCTGCGGTATTAACCGTTGCCAACGCCAAACCTTTCGAAAACTCCTAGTGACGTCTCATTGGACACAGCATCACATAGCAGGACAGGACATAATGACCGAATTGTTTGTTTGACGTTAGGAGATATTTCGTCTTCTTCTCGGAGATATTTCGTCTTGTTCGCTTAATTCTTTGTGTAACCTGTTGGCAGCAGAAATAGCGGCGCGGTTGTTAAGGCCAATGATATCAATACCTTCGATGTACGCTAATAGCTGTACGGTCTTAAGAAGGTTCTATCCTCTCTGTTCAGCTCTACAGCTGATATTATTTTCTCCGGCACCAAATTGAAAAACTATTCCCATAAAAAATCAACCTATCTGGTGAGTGCTAAATATGAATTCGTCAGGAAGTTTTTTTTTTAGAACTTTAGCAGTGATGAGATCATAGCGTAGTGCTTTGTGGTTCTTAAGGTTATGGATAATAACATACTTAGTATCTCATTTTCAATGAATTTTTTCATTAACAGTTGCAGTTGTAGCCAAATGGGGAGAGAGTCGTTTTTGAAACGGTTAACAAAAAGTTAAGATTTATCCAAGCAGTAAAAGTAAATCAATAATTGTTTTTGTTGCTTTTGTTTTTAATTATCTACTGAAGCTTTTAAAACTTTATTTGGTTTTTTTTTTCAAACAAATTAAGAGATTTCGGGGTACAAAAAAAAAAGAAAAAGAAGATTCGGAGATGTAAAGTTGTACATGTTCAAATATTGAGAGAGAACATTCGAACAAAGTGATGTTTACATCACCAAAGGAGACTTTGTTCAGGATTTGTCCGATTGTCGTCGTCACTCATCATTCGTGGCGTTAATTTTTTTCTAGTTTTTCACGGAGAACAGTTGGAAGTTTGGGCTGGTTCGAAAGCATTTTTATTTTCCAAGTCCTTTTGTTGCAGCAAAACACTAGTCTATATTCATTGTGAGTCTGTTGTACCTACGTTTATCTTCATAAGGGCTAGTTCAATGCCAGATTCTTTTCGACTGGTTGTGAAATAAGTCAATTAAGCATTTAAAGTTTTGCATAATTTTTTTATGTTTTATTGTTGTTTTGCTATAATTTTAAAGAGAGCTTTTATTTCTGTTTTAATATCTTTTATTACTGTAAATAAACGGCAGGAATTTTTATTTGTGTGACGTACTGCAAAACATAACTAAATAATATAAAAATAAATTGCGAATAACACAATTCTTTTTTTTTTACTATGTCATAAAAAATCTGTTTTAAAATTAACGTTTACTGATATTTGGCGCCGAATTTTTTAATGTAGAACTTTTATTAATCTACCAATACACCTTCATATAGTATATTACGTACGTACATGTATTGAATATTTAAGTTGAATATGATAATGTGTAAAATAATTGAAAATTTGGAAAAATTATGTGTGTAAATATTGAAATTAAAATGCCGATTCTGCTATTCAAATATTTAATTAAGCTAAAATGTACAATAAACAAAAGTTCAATATTTTGGAATTAAATTCAATTAGAAATGCCACTGCAATGGTTAAATTAAAACTAAAAAAATACTAGTGCAGTATTTAATTGAGTAGAAATGCATGTGATACGTAATAAAACGAAGCTATTATTTTGCTAAATAGATTAGAACAGCGTTTTCCAAAATATGGGTCGCCAACCAGAACAGAGTCGCAGAAAACTTCAGTTGAACTGATTGCTGTCTAACAAAAATGAAAATCATTATTAAAATACAATGTTACTTAGTCAAATAAAAACCTCGCTTTTACACCTTTAGAAAATTTTAAATTTAATTTGTTGGCGATAAATTAATGGTTGATTGGTCGGCTGGAAGTGCGTTATAAACGTTCAATATCCAAACTAACCTACACATACAATCTTTTATGGTCAGCTGCCGGTTTTGCTTGCCTCCTTGTAACCATTTTTGTGTTTTAGCTTTCCAGCTGCTTCAATCATGGGGTGATTTCGGCTTGTAATGGCCTTGAGAAGTAAACTAGAGTAATAGACATTGGAAAAAAACAAATAAGAAAATAAATATTTGCACACATGAATATATTTAGAAAGTGAAACTAGTGAACGCTTTGGGAGTCACTGATGCTGTCTTAGCAGCTCAGTCCCACTCTACTATTGATTTCGTTACTGTAACTGAAAGCTCACTAAACCTATCGATAAAATATCAGATTTCAGGCCCCTAATTTAAAATTTTAACAATACAAATTCATAAATTATTTATAAAAATTAGGTTTTACTAGTTATAATAAAATTAATTTTTTATAAATAATTTATGAATTATTATAATATAATGATTGTTTTTTGAAAATCCATTAAATTATGTAGATTTATCGAAAATATAATTCCAATTTTTTTACTTTAATATATGACTGCGTTTTTGTTTTTTATAAAAAAAAGGAATTTCGTACAAATTTAGTTCAATGACTTAATTAAATTTAATATAATTAATAAACACAAAAAAATATTCTCTATTATTCACTAATACAATAGAATTTGAATAGCTCGCTTTCAAATGTCTACCGAAAAATGTGGGCAAAAGAATATAATTAATAAACGTTTAATATTCTCGACATGTGCATATGTGTTATTTGGCAAAATACAAAATAAAGTATATATATACAAGAACGTAATATTCAGGAAATTTTAAATTGTTTATTCTTACTGATATACATATAGGGTTTCCAATTTGCGGTTACTGAAATGAAAGTAAATAAATTGCGTTTGAAATACCCTTTTTCATGAAATTCCTTTTTTATTATAACGTTTGTACCTTGGTATTATATGTGAAACACCACATCATTCAAATGACCGCCTAGCGATTTTTTTCAAACTTCGATCCGTTTGAGATAACTTCCGATCACTTTTTGGCACACATCGGGACTTGGAATCTTTTCTACAAAGTTTTAATTATATTTAGTTCGATTTACTTGAAATATCCTTCATTAACATAGGGAATACTTTTTCTTCCGAGGAATGGATCTGAGAACGATCTATTCAAAAATCTTATTTATGGTTGGATTTTCTTCAAATTTGGTAAGTAGCCTACCTACTTTACGTATTTTAACACGAACACTATTTTTCTGAAGTGGAGCCAGGGCCGACCTATTTGAAAATATTGTATTTTTGGTTCTATTTTCTCCAAATTTAGTACATGGGTGGACGTTTGCCTAAATTAACATAGGGAACACTTTTTCTTCCGGGAAATGGATCTGAGACCAATCTGTTCCAATAAATCAAATTTATTGTTCAACTTACTTGAAAATTGGTATGTAGCAGCTTTTTGCTAAGTTGAATAAAAATGTTATTTCCAGGAAGTGGATTTACTTGAGATTCATTTCTTTCCCAGGACCAGGTTGTTCTGAGTTTTAGTGAGGTATTGCATCCACAGCAGTTAAAAGGTTATGCTTATATGTACTTATGTATGTTTAATGTTATTATGCGTAGAGTGTATGCAGTTTTCCAATAAGAGATATATGATTTCTTTGATTGTTAAGGATATTCAAATGTTTTTATTTAATGTGAAGCACAATCGATACAATAAAGTTCTTAAGAAATCGATGAACCCAGTTTTTGGCACTTTTTCCACTAAATGAAGTCATATGTCATAAATAGCACTTTCAATATTGATTTTGGAAGCTTGAAGAGAGTCCGGTTTATCGCTTAAGACCAATGGCTTTATAGCACTCCACAAGAAGTATCTAATGGAGTTGAATTACAACTTCTTGGGGGCCATTCAATGTCACAATTTCTTCAAATAATCGAATCTCCAAATCTTTCTCGCAATAATTCGGTTGTTGCACGTGCTATGTACTACGTAGCCCCGTCGTGTTGTTACAAGATGTTGTTAAGATCAACTTCTTCCAATTGTGGCCAATAAAAGGTGGTTATCATCGATCTATACCGCTCTACCATGACAGTAACGGTGCTACCAGCTTCATTTCGAAAGAAGTACGGACCGATGATTCCACCTGACCAAAAACCACACCAAACTGTCAATTTCGGGGAAAATAATGTTGTTCATGAATAATTTGTGGATTTTCTTCGCACAAGAATCGACAGTTTTGTTTATTTACCGAACCACTCAGATGAAAGTGAGCCTCATCTGAGAAGGTGATCTTCTTAAAAAAATCGTTATCGTTTTCAAGTAGTTCCGAGACAAAATCAGTGTCTTTGCTCTTGCGTATATCTTCACAAGATGAAATTGTAAACATTACTGAATACAATGAAAAAAATATGACAGATCGTGACATATTCAAAATGACCACAACGACACTTACAGATCATATCATCCCTATTGGAAAACCCTTTATATGTTAGATCAAGGTAGTGGTGCTCGTCTCACTTGGAGGTATTTATATTCAAAATTCCCTGGAGGTCATTAACAAGCGACTATATCTAACAGACACCACAATGAGTGGGTAGAAATAACACAGCCACTGTAATATTTAAACGCCAAACTTTGCATGTACACATGCATATGTATAAGTATATACAAATGAGTAGCTAGATCAATAATATAATGAGAAATTTAATATTTTAGCTTTACAATTGGACATTAAACATGACTCTGCGCTATTCTTTACCTATCACCTTCTCTACAATACTAACTATAAAATCTTAATGGACAAAATAAAGAAATAAATAAATAAAGTCACAACAATGCGAGAATCTTCAAGTTTAAGTATAAAATTAATCATTAAATACGACAGTAATATGCGACGAAAACCAATCATGATTTGCAATAAGGTCAAGATATGTAGAAAAAATTGATTCTATTTACCTAAACTTTAAAGGATGAATTTTAGGTAATCTTTGAAGCTCCGTAAAAAATCAATCAATATTTTTGCCATCCATCTTTTTATAAGATATTTATTAACATGAGAAATATAAAAAAAAATTATAAAAAAAATATATTTTTTAATTCCACGAATTAACATCTGATAAAGTGGGGGGTAGCGAAAAATTGTCACGTGACCATACTCACGATTTCAGCTCTTCTAGAGATCTGAAAAAAAAGATAATTAATCTAAAGGACCAATGTCTGGAAATACGAATATGTCAAAATTTTTTTTTCTTCACAAAATGGCGACTGTTTGAAATAAAAAATTTATTTAACCTTTTTCGAATTTTTCAAAACTCTAGTACTCCCTTAAATGAAGTTATTATACTGTCTGTGATTTCGTCTGTTTCAGACATATTCTTCTTTTGCAAGTTTTGTGTATGAATAAGCAATTTTTCATTTTTATACATTTTTTTTGTAAAAATTTTTTTTTTTGTTTTATAATTTTTTACCTGGCCGCGTTCAAAAAAAGTTTGGGAAACGCTGGATAAGAACATATGAATATTTCATTAACCTAGAAAATTTCATGAAATATTTGGCAGGATGTTTTATTTTTTATTGCATAAATTATATCTTGATCCATATAATTAGTAATAAAAAATAATAATTTTATTTTATATAGTCTGGCTTTATTATAAAGATAAGGGCTTACCTTTATGTTTTAAAAAGTATCCTCAGCAAAAGACCAATGCGATTGAACGAGAAGCCGAACTTTCGAACACCTTTTGCATCAACTTCAAAAAAAAAAAAACGTTAAAAAACACCCTTTATATTCTGCTTAGGGTATTGAAATTTAATTGAGTATTTCTAACTCATTATAATTAATGTTAGTATTAGCGGTATATTAGAAATACGTAAACATATATACGTTTTAATTATGCATAATAAACGTGTATAAATTGAAGTGTTATTAATTCTTAGTAAATGACAAATGACACGTTTTCCGCACTACCAACAATCAGCTGGTTATTGACTTAACGCACGGGTGTCGCACGTGTCGCTTCCTAGTTGGAATTTGCTTTGACATTTATACAAATTAATATAATCATAGTGAACCCATTCGCTGCCAAGCCCAAATTATATGAAGTCATTCCCATTGCCATTTATATTTTGAGTGCTATTGTTTACCAAAACCCTGTTATTTCTTGGTAAGTGCACATATATTATCATACATAATCATTTACAAGCAGAAAACTAAAGATGAGTATGCTCGTCGTTGGCAATAGGAAGGCAGAAGGACTCGATATCCTTTTTCCTATTTGCGTACGTTATAGTAGAAAAACAAATATAAATCATGCAGATAGATAAAACAAAGAAAGTGGAATAAAACGAGACACATTGCGAAAATTGGCAACACTTAGAAATTCACTATTGTCGATTATTATGTATTGGACTTTGTTACAAATCCTATCATGAAGATAAGGTATCATAAGTGATTTAGTTGCTATAAAATTTTGTTATAAATACACGATGAAGTTGATTTTTGCGTGAAAGATCATTCTCTATAAGAAATAAAGTATTATTTTTGTAAAAAAATATACTCGTCCTCGGCAGCGAATGGGTTAAAGAAGTTAATTATGCACGAATAGGGCTAATATATTTTGCAACACGAACATATCTTTGCATTGGTATAAGTAAATTTATTAATATAGAATTCGTTTGTGTAGATGGTAGAGATTTCTACAAATTGATTCAAATTAAAGTGGCCTATGATTAAGTGAACTAATTATGAATAAATTGTCATTTGTATGACATGTGCTGTGACTATTTAAAGGGTGATCCAAGTAGAAGTACTTTTTTCAATAGCCTTTTTTGACAGATGACGCGTGGATCGTGTCAAGCTGTCATGATAATTTTGTTCAGAATTGTTTGGCATTTTATCATGGAAAGAGTTATGCCTGAACAACGTTTACAAATCATTCAACATCATTACGAAAATTCACGTTCTGTAAAGAGTGTGTTTCGCGTTCTTTGCTAAACTTATTGTCAACATAATTGGCCTACTGAACCTACTATTCGCAACGCTATCACCTATCTTGAGACCCAGCATTTATTATTGGATAATATTCGACCGAATAGACCACTTCCAGTATTTAGTGAAGAAAACATAGCGGCCATAGTTGCGAGTGTACACGAAGACCTTGGAGAGTCTATTCGGCGCCGTTCGCAGCCACTCGGACTGAGGTATGGAACGACTTGGCACATTTTACGTCGAGATCCTAAATTGAAAGCATACAAAATACAGCTTGAACAAGAACTGCCGCATTCGGGCAGAAGAACAACCTGAAGAATTTCAAGAGCTCCCATTTCATCCAGAAAAAAAGCAACAGTTTGGTGTGGTTTGTAGGTCGGTGGAATCATCGGTTGCCGATGAGAACGTAACGTCTATTTCTCGACGTTCTCACAGACAATGGGACTTTTCTCACGGCACGTTATGTGGCGTGTGTTGCGCCCAAACGATACTTTCACCTACGATCCATATAAAAAGTCCAGCTGACACACAACAACTGAAGCCGGCTGACTTCATTCATAACGTAGTTACGTTTGATTGAGTGCTTGAGCAACAAACAACGATTTTTCCAACAAAAAATTTAGCTTCAGCGACGTAGACACTGATCGGGCCAACTTTACTATCTGTTACGCTTTTTTGGGATTCAGAAGTGTGATTGGGGCATTACTTCTTTGAAAGCGTTAACGGCAAAGACTATTAATTTTGGAGCGCTATGGTCGTATGATAAACCGACTTTTTCTTGGACTGCAATTGAAGAAGAACACGACCTGGAAAATATGTAGTTCCAACATGTCTCACAACGCGTGCAAAAGAATATGGCTTTATTGCGAGATAAATTTTTGGCACCGCGTAATCTCTCGTCTTGTCAATTTTCGCACCGAGAGATCGTGCGACCGGATATTGTTAGATTTTTTTTATTGTGATGTTACGTGGAAAAATTATCTCAGACGGATCGAAGTTTGCTAAAATTCACGAGACCGTGTTTTGGAATGAGGTTAAACGCTTTAACTCTTGTGCACTTGTCGAAACCAACAGGATCGGTCGACTATATCACATATCTCCCATTAACCGATTCTTTCAGATATGAGATTGATGGCTCGAAGATACGCCAAAGAAAGCATCTTATGGTGAGAAGTTTTATATGCTACTCACGTAAATTCAAATAATTATTGACATTGAAAATCGTCAAAATTGAATTTTTCATTATGTAATAAATTTTTTAATATTAATGAATATAATACACATTTCCCTGCCAAATTTCCGATAAAGTAATTTACGAAAAATGCTGGAGGCCATGTTTGAGTAAATCTTTTTCTAGTATATATACCAAACATTTTATCTATACCAATATATACATGAAATTTTGGGTTACAAAGAAGAAGAATTGCTTATTGGTTTCGAAAATCATCGAAATCATATGACACATAGCTCCCTTAAACCTATTTGTTCAGATTAGAGGTTTTGAATCAAAAATTCGTCAAAAAAAAAAAAAAAAAAACATTTGTGAGTGTGAAATTTGTGATGGTGCGCACATATGATGAATTGCAAAAAATTGGAATACTATATCATACAACCGATTTGTTCAGATATAACGCTAAACGTCCAAAATCCACAAAAATTTCTTTTAAGAGGGGCAAATTTGGTATTCTACAGACGTAAATTCAAGTTTATATTGACGCTGAAAATTACCAAAATGGCATCGGCATGGCCAAAGACAACCCATATTTCTTGGTTTTTATTAACTGTTGTATTTATTTACTGCATCTGCTTCGCCTTCGGAAGCCTCACAATAAGAAATGAAATCTTATAACTAAACTTAAAATAAAAGCCCATTAACAGGTTAACAGGAAAGCATTGAGTTAAATAAAGTTTTGTTAATGTTCAATTGGCTTAGTGAGCTTTGCATAAATTTGCTATTTTTCAGTGAGTATAAATTCTTTAATATTTAAGTTTTAAATGTAAAAAATCAGTTAAACTTCCGAGGTTAAACAAATTTTCTGGTCCTCTACTAGTTATTTTTAAGAGCCATATATTCATTTCAGGCTCAAAATTACACTAAAGTCAGGCTTAGAACTAGAATTATGAACTCCGAGTTATATCCTCGATACCAACCGAGGCAAAGAGAAACATAATATTCGAAAACTAAAATTTAATATTCTTAGATTCATGCGTACAGTAGGAACATGAATTGAGCTACCCTTCGGAGCTTTAAAAAATGTTAAGAGCAATGGTTTGCATTAGAATTTAATGGTTTGTCCAGAATTTGAAGCAAAGTGGCGCTGCATTGACTGAGCATGATTATTTCGTAGAGAGCTAAAATTATCTTTCCAACATTTGTTATTTTTAAAATAAATTTTCAATTTGGGGTGAATTTTTTTATGAATACCTTTTTATTTCATGTCCGAGTTACGGCCGCAATTAGAACAGTAGACGTAATTTAAATTTATTTTCCATTTATCTATTGGACATTGGTCGTATCAGGACTCGAACCTATGACCTTCTCACTGTTAGCATGCACTGTTAAGCCCAAGTCTATTACAGTCGCCACCCGATAGAAAATTGCGTCGCCAAAACAAATGAGTTAAGTCAAAAAGCTAAATTTCAATCCTCGTCTGTTTCTTTAATTTCTTTAATTTTATTTTTTCTTCGAAAGCTAAAGTGCAATTTTAAAAACATATTTTTTTAGTTCGAAAGCAATGTAATAATCCCAAAGAATTTATACATGGAAGTGAAAGACAAAGTTGCAACACTTTAGTGAAAACGTACCCAGCCTGCAACAACTCTGTTTTTACTAAAATATATAAATATATGATGAAATCGAGTTAAACTCTACCCAAAAGAACAATTTATTCATAACATTTAATGGAATTAGTTGATTATATAAACATTTAGGTTTTATTATATATAAAAATGGACACACACACAAATTCTTTCTCAATTTTTATTTTTTTTTACATTAATTTTTTCGCTTTCTATTGCTTTTTACTTTGTAATAGTTCATTGTTGGCTACTCGGACGTTGCTATTTCTTTTGCATTCTCCTCCGCAATACTGCTGTTACTGTGAATCCTTAGCGGTAATTAGTGAGGCTCTTGAATTGTTCATTTGTCAGAATTTAGCAAATAAACTGACCACATGAAGTGTATAAAAATATAATTATCATTAATAATAAGTTACTAAATTAGTTTAGTTTGTAAGTTTAACTGTTTTGTCAGAACACGTTTTGTGAATTAAGATTTAACAAAGTCATTAGCTTTGCTGAAGTAAAAATTTTATAGTTTCATAAATGTTCCTGTGGGCAACAGCTTGTTTGTACACATTTTTTTGGTGGAAATGCTGACCATTTTGTGGAACACAATTAAATAAAGTACTTCTCAACTAAAAAACAAACTGGTTATCTGTTTGCACAAATCTTGTGGCTTCGCAGCTACCACTTCAACTAATTGCAAGTATCCAAATTAAATTTGATATAATGGAACCCAATGGGGAAATATTTCAAAGGAACTTATTATTAAAGCCCGAATTTATTAAAAATTAAAAGTTGTAAATAAAAGATTGATATTTCAGAATTTAAAAATTAAATATGTGATTTTAGTTAAACATTCCACAAAAAATGATATAACGATGTGGAATTTCGTATGCTTCTCATGTAAATTCAAATAAATATCGACGCCAAAAATCACCCAAATTGAATTTTGCATTTAGCAAAGAATTTGATAAGTTCATGAAAGGATAATTGCTTAGATATGGCCGAAGATAGCTTTTTCTTTCTTTTTTTTATCTACATAAATTCTTAAACTAATGTAAGTATAAGTTAATAATTATGAGTCGGCGCCGCAAACAACAATTTCATTGATTAAATGAAGGCAGATAATTAATTATGTGAAAGATAATTCGAGGCGTCGTATTGGCGCGTAACGACGCTTCACCGAGAAAAGTCGAGAATATACGAATTAAAGCCAGACGACAAGCCCGAAGAGGTAAACGTAAGGTATGGTCAAATTCTTCACGAGAACTCCATGTCTTATAAAGAACTTACATACTGTAAGAAATATTGTATTTGAGATAATTCGAATTCACAAATTTTCTTTGGAATAATTTGGTTTTATATGACTTTTTTAAAACAGCCACCAAATGCATATGTAATTTTAGTTGCATTTTTCATGCCATTTAGTGTCAAACTCTGATTCCGAAAAACATTAAGTTTAGATTTGATATAAAAATCTATTTTATTCTCCCTCCCCCCAAAAAATCCCTTCTGGATCCGCTCTGCGTAGTGAAACACATGGCTGAGGATAGTCATGGGGGAGCGAATTTCTTGAAATTTTAAGGTGATGGCGCAATGCTAGCTTACGTTGCTCTGAGGACTGTCAAAATAAAATATAACTATATTGGAATGTAACATATGAAAAGAGGCTAAATTTATCATTGCTTTAAGCAATTTCTTTCGTTTCTATAAGAGATATGTTCTATTTGCCTGTACTTTTGACGGTAGATATTGTAAGCACAGTTATCACTATGGCTGATATTTTGACAGCGTTTGGAGCACTCGTTTGGTCACACAAGCGCATTCAAAGTCACAGACAAGCCAATTTAAGCCAACAAAGCTTGTTGGTATTGGCTCCACGATTGCTGGAAATTTCACGATTCATTAAAAATTTCCTTTGGTTAATTCTTTAAATTTAAGGAATTTCGTTGTTCTTTATTCATTGATTGCTAGGCGCTGACTCAAATTTATTACGGGCCACTTACATTAGTTTAAGAAATTATAAAAAAAAATTATAATTTTTGCTTTTTAGTTTTTCAGAGGTTCATTTTTTTAAACTTTTATTTTATAACTTTTTGTGTTTCAATCAACTATCATAAACAATTCACAATAAACCACACCTATTTTTACACTCTTATGGTAAGAATTTTTTCTTCAATTTTATTTTGGACTAAACTTTGAGGTATGTCCTATCTACTAAACGAAAAATTATCAAATTCGTATTACATGATAACGGGTTAAGTGGAGTTTTTTGCATTCTGACATATGTAAGTATTTACGCTCATGCATATTTGCAGGAATGCAATTCTCAAGTGGTTAGTGAAGTAATAAGACTAAAATTCTTAATGTTTACAATGGAAATCATAATCATTTTTTGGTCCATATCAGATATCTAATTATCTGATCTATTTGAAGGGACAACCCCTCTTTCCTAGCCCTCTGTTTAAAATTTTCTTCAACTTCCTCTGGGACCGATTTCAGAATATATCTTATCAAATACAAAAAGAATTAAACAAAATCGGACTATCGGACTGGTAATAAGATATGCGGGATTATAAGTTGAAAAAGTAAGTAAAAAACAAAATTATTAATGTCCGATAATCTTTTAAAAAGTTATGCGTCAAGCATAGTTATGTCATACATAAAAGTATATATACGCGAAGAACTCTTTTTTCGTCGGTTAGAAATTAGATATTTATGTTTACGATTTCTTAATTCACCAAAATCACTTTTTTGTACTTTGAAGCATTGTTTTTGTTTGTGTTTTCTAAATAAAATCTTAACGACATAGTTGTCGTCTATCAGCTTCAAATTTCTGCTCATAAAAAGAACTTAAGTTATTTGATTATTCTGTCAACCTTAGTGTCATACTTCGGCATTTATTTTTGTCACAAATATGTATATTTTAATGTAGCTAAGAAAATTTTAACAAAAACATCAATACATCAATCACAATAAGGGCGAAATAAACTTGTGTCCCCAATACCTTAACTCACTATACTGTATATATTATTATATTGACTGATGGATCAACACACAGCCTAAGCCGCTTATCGTAGAGGCCTAAAGAAACTTGGAGAGTGTGTTCTATGTTTGTCGTAGGCATCCTATAAAAAGGTTTTCCGAAATAGTACACCTAAGGTAGGGAGATGAAATATTTTCTGTTCTGTGGCCAATAGAAGTTTCGTTCATCTCTTTTTAATTGAAATAGTGAAAAATTTTCTTTGCAAAAAACAGAAACAAAACAGAAGAAATACTTTTCTTATAAGAATTGCCTGAGATATCTAATTGGCACTTATTTCACAAATTTTCTACTAATTGACTAAAAAACCAGATCTAAACTATCGACAGTATTGCAGCCAATTTTTTGTATATGATCTAATACGCGATACTACATTTCATTTTTAATAGATTTTGTTGGTAAAAATATCACTATTTTAGCATAAACACCTTGCGGCCGATGTTTCCTATTCAGGGTTACCAAACCTCAATTTTGAGTACTTTGATTTTATTTGGATGGCATGTGGGTGTCATACATGCAGTTTATAAACTATTTAAAAAATAATATCTCTTATATACATATATATAAATATATTATTTTATTTAATGTACCTTAAATACGATTTATGAAATATTGCCTTGTGTCATTGAGTTGAATTTTACAAGCAAACACATTTTTAATGAGAGAGTTTGTTATCATATATGCTAAATATTGTATTGATATGAGTGTAGAACTTTCAATATTCTGCTCGTTCTGTATATTGTTATGACGTATCTATGACTACAATACATATGGGTATATTATTTAATATTTTTCTTTTTCACCGTCATTCCTGGAGTGTCATTCGCATGAAAATTGATTGCGCTGAATTAATTTTCATGGTGTTGCAGATGCTTCGGGCGATCCTTTTCTGTTATATTATGTCAAATGTGTTACTTGAACATATGCCCATTCCATATGTATACGCATGTATGTTCCATTGAAACATATGCCACCGCAATATGGAAAATAACAGTCGAACTAAACAGTATATGAGATATAAAATTGACGCAGTTTTTAGGGAAAATAATTCGTTAGAGGTGTTAGTTATTGTTTGTTGGCAATCATGAAGGTTGTTTGCGAAATATATGTATGTATAAGTAAGGAAATAATATATAATTATAAATATCAGTTGCATTAATAAATATTATAAAAAATAAAATGAGAAAGCAAATAAAATATTTGATTTTTCAACAGCACTACTGAGAATATTGCTTAATTTAGCTTTGAAGAACCTTAAAATATGCACTATCAGCTATAAAATTATCATTTCTTAATTCTCTATGTGCGGTTAAAAAAAAATACTTCGATTAGACTCTTAATGCTAATTTTAATACAACAGTGCGTATGCGTAACTTACTTGTAATTATCTTGTAGATGACTTTAGTTTCAACATGAATGCATTATGATCATTAGTAATTCTCATATTGTTTCATATTGAATTTTATTTCATTACTTAGACTAAAATATTCCGTATTTTTTAAATTTGTTGACTTTTTTCACGTTGTGTAATTTAAAATAAGTATTCATCTGATATTCTACTTTCAAAATTGATTGACTCTTATGAAAACTGTACAGTTCAAATGAAAGAAAATCTGAGAAAAATGTTGAAATTTTCCGCACAGAACCATTATTTTCGAAATAAAATTGCACTACTTGCAAGCGTTGTTCAGGCGTGGGCCTATTTATGTTGAATTGCCAAACCAAACTGAGAATAAATCACTTGACAGCTGTTAAATCGGTCGCCATCTTGAAAAGTAATGCCAACTTAAAGTTCTATACCTAGTATAGATACGAACATAAATTGTTCCATTTATGTAAATTACTTTACATTTGTTTTTCTCTCTCTCTCTCTATGCATCTACCAAAGCCATTTAATTTATAAGTCAGTGACTTATAGAATAAAATATATTTTTTTTCAGCAAATATGAATGTCATTTCTCAATGTAGTCTCCTATTAGCTCGACTGGACTAAATGTACCATCGTTTGCCTTATTTTTATATTTCTTCCAAGTAACAGGTTTTCTTAGGACCCTCAAAATAGTCGTTTGTTGTTGTGAGGACCTCTTCACGCGAACAGAATCTCTTACCGATCAGTCTATCTATAGAAATGTTTTGGAAAAAAGAAATAGTCGCAGGTGAAGAATATGCTGAATGCGGTTCTGTTCTCTCTCTGTTTCAAAGTATTATCGAATCTGTGCAAAACCTCGAAATAATATTCGCCGCTAATCGTTTTACCATAAAACCATTATCTTCATTGTGCTTCGGTCTTTATTGTGGTGTGGTGGATCCATATTTCGTCTACGGTAACGTAATGGTATAAAGTTTGTTTAGACTGGGGTTGAACATCATCAGACACTCCATTGAGGTGGTTGCGCGGTTGCGCTTATGGTCGAGGATGGATTTTTCATGTCCAAATATTCATGTAAAATGTGATGTAGTCGCATCCCATCGATTTCATCGACAATTTCTGCCGTGAGGACTTCTTTTGGTCGACCTGAACAATTGGCGTCACTTGTACTGGTACGACCACAACGAAACTCAGGAAACCACTTATTAACCATTGAAATTGATGGCGCAGAGTCCTCATAGTATTTATCAAGTCTTTCCTTGGTTTCGGTGTTGGTTTTTTCTGCAAAAAATAATGCTTAATCTGTATAGAAAATTCACGTTTTAAAATTTTTAAAACTCACTAGACCATTTGCTTTCAAGGACTGTCAAACTCAAACTAAGTAGCGTAGCTGGCTCAAAATTTTACATCTATCTATTAATTGATAACAGTTGACGGGAGCAGTGTTGTATTTACAGGAACTGTTCGCCACATTCAAAAAGTCACTGACTTGTCAAACAGCCCTCGTATTTATATGTTAATTTATCGTTGCTCAAATAGGTTACATGCCTGCTGGATGCATTTGCCAACGTATACCTAGCGGCACCTTTTTGTGACCGGCAAATGTTAAAGAATTCCAAATAGTACATATCTATATGGCGGCCATGATAGCCGAGTGGTTAGCATTGCGTACTACGATTCGGAAGGCCTGGGTTCGAGTTCAGGTTCGAGCAGCATCCAAACTTATAGAAAATTAATTTTTCTAATTGCTTTCGCCCATCGTCAGGGAATGACCAGCAATACGAGTGAGTACGAGTGAAAAAAGCTTCTCATAAAAAGCCATCAGCCGTTCTGAGTCGGCTTAGAACAAACTGTAGATCCCTCCATTTGTTGTGGTAAAAACATCAAGACGCAAAACAACAAATTGGGTAGGAGTTCGGCCAGTGATTATAAAGCCGCTATATAATTAATAATTGTTTGTTTGGCAATCGCCTGTTGTTGAATGCATGACTCTAATTGTCTGGAACAAGGCGACAAAATTATTTAAACAAATTGAAATAAAACAGTAATCAAGGTTTAGGGAGATTTGTGGCTTGTAGATGAAATGTAGAAATTTTAGTATAATTTAATTTTCTTTTGATGGTGTCTGCTTTCATGTTATTTTGGTGTTTGAACGAATCTTAATTATTATTTTTTAATTTTATGAGCTCATAAGCACACACAAACACAGGCTAAAGTAAAATTAAACAGTCGAAACAAAAAAGGTAGATTAAATACTAATAGAAGGTCACATCACTTGCTGCTCGTCCTTTTTGTAGTTTTTATTAATATTTACATAATTTCGTTTTTTTTAAATGCGGGAATTAATCATATGCAATAAGGGATGGGTAGAATTAGGACGGAGAAACATCACCTAGAACAAATGATTTAATGAAAATTATGTATGTATTTCTTCAGATGTATATTTTATTCTCTTTAATGTTATTAAGCCACTTATATTCGATTGTTATTTTTGTTGCTGAATATTTAAATACTTGAAATTTTTTAAATAAATTTATTTATATCGATTTTTTGCACAAAGCTGCAACACAAGTCGTCAAAACCTACCAGTATGACCTGTATGCTACCACAGCGAACCTTTAAATTTGGCTGTGTTGAAAGGAATGTCAAACCGTCCGGTTGTATTTCTCTTCTCTAAAGCTCTTCAAAAAATTCTTTAGACGTTCGGCTTATGATAAATTGTAGGTCCCTCCATTTGTTGGTAAAGAAATCAAGATCTCTGCTGAAAATCGCTTCAATGGTAATAAAGCGCCAGTTCTACGTATATATCTGGACCTAAATGGATGTAAGGTTTGCTTGTGTCCAAATGTGCTCGAGAATGGTTAAACTTACATTTCGCAGAACTACCATCTGTTCTAGTGAAAAGGGTAAGAAAAGGCTTAATAAAAAATATGTTTAAACAGCGTTGCCACCTGCTTATAAATTTTATTATAAAATATATTCGGTATCGGAATAAACAGATTTCTAAAGCTTAATAGTGGAAAAATTTCTAAGAGAATTGCCACCTGTTTGAAAATTTCCATATACCTAAGTTAAATCGAATGTAATATCAAGGGTATTAAACTAAATAGATTTTTTGAAGGATTATTATTTATTATGTGTTTGTGCGTGCAACCCTGCAGAGCAAGCTTCCATATACACCTTCAGATGTCCCTGCTGCTGGTGAATATTCACGACTCATCCCTGTCGGGAAGGGCCCCGTTAACCCAAGCCCCGTTTTGCCTTCCATCCTTTGCGGAACGCATAAACGGCCGATGTTGCCGTTTTAGCGCTCTCTTTTTATCGTCAATCCCAGCAGCAGCAACATCAAGGTGAGTTTTTTTTTAGACTTTATACTTTTTCGTTTTATATACACATATATATTATATATATTTTGTATATGCATACAAGCATTTTGTTCTTGGAATATATGCATATGTTGAATTAATAACTTTCTTTTATTTAAATTTTTGGAGAAGGTCGTTTCTTCTTTTCAGAATTGATCGCCAGAAAGATCGGCCCCTAACTCGATCCCCGATTCCAGAATTCAGGAGGAATTCTGGCTAACATCCCCGGCGCGAATAATGGTCCTTCGAGCCGGATCTTCAAGGCGATCAATTTTTTTTGTGTTGTTTCCTTCTTTTGTCTCGTGAATGTATTTGTGATTTAACATTAAATCATAAATTCATTCACTTGCCAAATTAAGTTTGCTTAAAAACGTAAACAAAAAATTAAGTTGATTAAAAAAAAGAAAATATATAAAAACATAATCGCACGCTATTGTGAACAGCAGTGGACATTAAGCTACGTTCCACTGCCTTCCAACAAACCTCAACAGTTAATATTGACGACCATCATTTTTCCCCGCCAAATACAAAATTTTTGGACTAGCAAAATTTTGCATTTTATCTGCAAAATTTTGCTGCCAAAAATTTAAAAAATTAATCAACAAGGTAAGTGGCCAAGGAGGATAAAGCAGAGGAAATCTTGGTGCGCAGCTGCTGGACAAACAAAAGGTGAGTATCAAGTGATACGCTGACCGTGCGCATATATGTACATATGCGCATATGTGAATATATAAATATACATAAATATGTGTACATGTACATATGTGAGTACATAAAAAGAAAAATTAGTGAGAAATTGCAATAAGTGTGCAAAGTGCAAAAGAAAAAAAATATAGAAACAAAAAAAAAAAAATAAGAAAAATTAAAAACAAAAAACAACACAGAAAAGTGCCGTAAAAAAAGGTGCCCAGCTGTACCAAAAAGTAAAAAAAAGCGGCGATGTGAAATAAGGTGCCCAGCTGTACCAAAAAAAAAAAGACGCATAAGTGAAAAGTGTGTGTTGCGAGCGTCAAAACAAAAAAAGGTATTTGAAGTGCGGCACTGCGACATTGAAAAGTGTGTGTTGCTAGCGTCGGCGCAAAGTGCCTTAAGGCAAAACCTCACATTTAAGTGAGTAGGGCAGTGAAAAGTGTAATGAAAAAAGTTTGAAGTGCTGCGCCGACAAAACTGTCGTACAATAAGGCGCCAAACTGCACCAAACAGCGAAAGTAAAAGAGTGTGATACGAGCTCCGGCAAAATTGCCAGAAAGCAATACGCCGAGCTACGAGAAAAGTGAAAGTGCAGTAAAGGTGAAAAATGTGTGCTACGAGCTTCGGCAACATTGCCATTAAGCCAGGTGCCGAGCAACAATGAAGTGGGAGTGCAGCAAGGCCTACGAGGTTGGCCCAACATTCACCAGGATGACAACAGTCAGATAAAAAATAATAATAAAAAATAAGCCGCATCTAGGTGAGTTCGTCCCGATTGACTTAAAATATAATCAGAAAATTTTTATTTTTCTTAAAAACATTTAAATAAATATTAAACGAAGCTTTAAAAATATTTTACGCGTTTTTTGCTGGACTGTTTTCAGTCTTTAATATATTAAAATTAAAAAAAATAAAAATTAAAAATTAGTAAACAATTGTGAAGTATTATTTTATATTTGGCGATTTTTATGTAAGATAAATATTTTTTGGAGTTTTTTTCACTTTAATAAGGTGAAACCCAACCTCCGTGTAAGCATAAAAAATTTCGAAATAATCTTTTGAGAAAAATTTATCAATTAAAATTTTTCGGGATTTTTATATAAAAATTTTTGTTGTTGAAATTAATGGTGCTGCCTGTACTACGAGAGTACAGATGCAACGGCCATTACTATTTCACAACCCTAACCCCCGTGTAAGCATAAAATTTTCGAAATAATCCTTTGAGGAAGTTTTATGGAGTAAAGTTTTTCGGGATTTTTCATATAAAAATGTTTGTTGTTGAAGTTTATGGTACGGCCTGTACTACGAGAGTACAGATGCAACGGCCATTACTACTTCACAACCCCAACCCCCGTGTAAGCACAAAAATTTCGAAATAATCTTTTGAGAAAAATTTATCAATAAAAATTTTTCGGGATTTTTATATAAAAGTTTTGTTGTAGAAATTTATTGTGCGACCTGTACTAAGAGAATGCAGCTGCAACGACCATTATTATTTCATAACCCCAACACTCGTTTAAGCAAAAAAAAAGTATATATATATAAATTAAAAAAAGAAATTTGGAAAAATCTTTGAGAAAATTTATCAAGTAACATTTTTTCGGGATTTTTTATATAAAATTATTTCGTTGTTGAAATTTTTTTCGAATTTATATGATGCGGTCTGTACTATGAGAGTACAGCTGCAACAACCATTACTATTTCATAACGCCCAACGTTTAGCAAGACCCACACCAACGGCCCAGCGTTCAGCAAGGCCCACACCAACGACCCAACGTTCAGCAAGGCCCACACCAACGGCCCAACGTTCAGCAAGGCCCACACCAACGGCCCAACGTTCAACAACATAAAGGGAAAAAGTCTAAGTAAAGGATTCGAAAAGCACCAAGTCACCCCGATATAACGTACGGTCCGAAATTAAAGTGAGCTTAAAAACTCTAACTTCTCTATAAATTAAAACCTTTAAAGAATATTTAAAAAAAAAACCAGAACCCCTTCAATTGTCTGAATTGCCACCGAAGGCATCATTCGCTGCTACAACGGTTTCGCACAGGAAACCAGAACGCTTCACATCTCTCGCGCCCTTATCCAGGAAATCGAGAAAATGGATCTCAACTTCCAACTGGTGGCGCGAATGTGCAAGCATTATTTGCAACAAGTGCAAAAAAACGTTATTCTAGGAACAGCCATGAAGGAGTGAAATATCAAGCGAGAGCCTACTGGATTCGGGACCAGAGGCGGCCTTCATCAGCGAACGGTTGCAGAAACGCATCGGTATTCGCAGACCGACACACAAGTCAGTGAAACAAGCTCGTCAGTATTGGCTAAGGTGCGTAAAGTTGCACATTTCGTTATAAGTTCTCCTCTAAGCCCCCCGTTTAGAATCGAGGCAAGAGGTCTGATTCTACCCCAATTGACAGGAGACCCCCCAAGTTTACAGTGAATGAATCACAGTTTGAGGTTCTCCTGTAAACCCCCCGTTTAGAATCGAGGCAAGAGGTCTGATTCTACCCCAATTGACAGGAGACCCCCCAAGTCTACAGTGAATAAATCACAGATTGATTCTCTGCCCCAATTCAGTTAGCCGATGCTAGCTTCTTTAAAAGTCAACAGGTCGATGTAATTATCGGTGCAGATTTGTATCCGACGGTGATTTTATGTAACATAAGAAAGAAAAAATGTTCTATGTTCACTTATAGCACAGGAGACAGTTTTCGGATGGCTTTTCACTTTCCCAACAGTGTACTCAAGGATCACACTGTACATCATACATCATGGAAGTATCAGGAGCAGATATATCACGATTCTGGGAATTGGAGGAGATTCCAAACCTTAAAAGGCAGATGAATCAAGAGGAATCATACTGTGAAGAGCATTTCCGAAACACAACAGTGCGAGATGGAGAAGGACGATACATGGTGGCGTTACCATTTCGACGGGAATTTCAGACGGATATCACAACAGAAGAAATTCGAGAAACCAAGAAGCGGCTTATTGTTTTAGCACAGAAACACGGCTACTCGGATGAATACCAAGCATTGAGCACCTCGAAACCTGTCAGCGCAAAAATTTCCATTAAAACTCTAACTCCATTTCATGATCGAAACGGGTTATTAAGAGTTGGAGGAAGACCTGCGCTATCGAGTTTGTCGTACAACGAATGTTTTCCTATCATTCTACCATACGTTTGCCAATTTTTTAAACGACTTGTAAAATTCTCTCATCTCATTTCGCTCCATGGAGGAAATCAATTGATGTTGAGACTATTAAGATCAGAATATTGGATCGTTAGAATGAAAAATCTCATAAAAAATATCGTACATAATTGTGAAGTTTGTATTATTTTAGGAAGGTAGCAAACCTTATGCGCTTCACGATGGACAAATTGTCAACATTAAATATATATAAAAGCATGCCTTAATTCCAGACCAATCAGCCCACTATCAGATAACCCTGACTCGACGGAGCCACTTACACCAGGACATTTTTTGGTCGGAGGACCCTTACTTGCAATGGCTGAACCAGAACTTAACGTGATCCCGATTTCGATTGTGAACCGATGGCAGAAGATTAAGGCAATTCACCAAGGATTCTGCAGAAGTTGGAAGACAGAATATCTTAAGGAACTGCAGAAGCGTGTCAAGTGGAATTCACCTCAACGGAACATCGAAGTGGACGACTTTGTAGTTATCAAAGAAGATAACTTACCCCCAAACGAATGGCGACCCGGCAGAGTCAGTAGAGTTTTTTCCAGGTTCCGATGATCGAGTACGAGTCGCAGAGATCCGAACGGAACGCGGAATGATCACCAGGCCGATCGTGAAATTAGTCTATTTGCCAATTCAAAAGACTTAATTAACATCCTTATTTCTTTTCAGAATTTTTCTATCCAACAACCAAAAATGGTACGTGCAAAAAATAGCAGTAGCACCCCCGTCGGCAAGACTGGCCACAGCTGCCCTGTCTGCCACCACAACCACCGGTTGATATTTTGCCGAGATCTACGGAGAATGGAGCCCGCCGAGAGACTGCGTGCCGTCCTCGTGCATCGGCATTGCGCAAATTGCCTCTCCCCGCATCACACGGCAGCAAAGTGCACCTCAGCAAAGAGCTGTGACCGATGCGAACAGCGGCACCACAGTCTCCTACACCTGGATGAGCAGCGTGAGGAAGACGTCCTGTTTGTTCGGTCCGAAGGCGAAATACGGTAACGACAACGACAACAACACAACCCATGCCCTACTAGCACCCTAGACAGCAGTGACGAAGATGAAGTGCTGATCATAAATGCAGATGAAGGTGATCTGCAACCGACAGCCACTGAAGCCCCCGCCAGTGGATCGCCACCGATTTTTAGACCGCCTCTGTCAAGGATTCGGTCGGTGATTCAACGAGTTCAGACGTCGGACAGGAATGACAGTCGGCAAGCCCAACGCAAACGTCCGCGCAGCCGTCAGCAGTCACGCCGAGGCATGAGAGACGCCCGAGGGCGGATCACCGGCTTGAGCCGATCTGCACCAGGGCATTCTGTCCTCACGCCAACAATAACGGCAAAAGTGTTGGCCGCAGGAAAATGGCATACGGTGCGCGCTATTGTTGACCCCGCACAAAAGATGTCGACCATTTCTCGGTCATTGGTGCGCCAACTTCAAGTTCTGCCACGCGGATGTAATGGGATCTGCAAGCTCGTACTTAAGGGCTGGCATGAACGCCTTGAAGTAACCACTGAAGTTAAAGTGACCCTATCACGGGTAACACCGGAGAGGACCCTGGACGCAAGGATTAGGAGCGAATTCGATAACATTCGTCTTGCTGACCCAAATTTTTACCGCGCGAGTAATACATCGCTCATTCTCGGCGCTGAGGTATACGCAGCGATCCTCCGCCCAGGACTGATGGCAGCCACCCCACACGACCAGCAGCACAAAACACCATCTTTGGCTGGATGCTCTCCGGCAGCACACCATTTTAAGAAGAGAGGATTTTAGTTTTAAGCCAAAATACACAAAAACGAAATTTAGCTTTAAAGAATGAAATGTAATGAATTTATGAATAGGAATTAACTTACTATATGTATTTATATATGTTGCAGTGATGCTGCAAGGCGGGCGGCATGTTTGTGCGTGCAACCCTGCAGAGCAAGCTTCCATATAAACCTTCAGATGTCCCTGCTGCTGGTGAATATTCACGACTCATCCCTGTCGGGAAGGGTCCCGTTAACCCAAGCCCCGTTTTGCCCTCCATCCTTTGTGGAAGGCATAAAAGGCCGATGTTACCGTTTTAGCGCTGTCTTTTTATCGTCAATCCCAGCAGCAGCAACATCAAGGTGAGTTTTTTTTTAGACTTTATACTTTTTCGTTTTATATACACATATATATTATATATATTTTGTATATGCATACAAGCATTTTGTTCTTGGAATAAATGCATATGTTGAATTAATAACTTTCTTTTATTTAAATTTTTGGAGAAGGTCGTTTCTTCTTTTCAGAATTGATCGCCAGAAAGATCGGCCCCTAACTCGATCCCCGTTTCCAGAATTCAGGAGGAATTCTGGCCCCCAACATCCCCGGCGCGAATATTATATATTATTTGAGTAATGTCAGCTTTGTAAAATTTTAAATACAATCCAACTATTAATATAATAAATGATAATACATGGTTGCCAAGTTGAAGATATTTAAGTAAGACTTAATGTGAAAATATTTTTAAAAGAGATTCCCACCGGGTGAAAATTTTAATTGTATTGATTGATTTTACGAATTAAATATAACAATATGTGTATCAAAATAGAGAGGTTCCTCAGTGATACATATTTTTTTTTAAATTCTTCTTTTCACGACCAGGTGGAGGCACTGCAAATTCAAATCTGAAAGCTTCGAAAATTGCTAAATTTATCAAAACGAGACTTATTGATTGGCTGTATTCGCAGTGAAACGTACATTTTTTAAAAGATTCCGTATGGAGATTTTAGTAGAAGTAATCAACAATTTATTTAACATTTCTAAATAATCAACAAGAACATCAAATCTTTCTTGAGAAATACGGAAGTATTAATGATTGCTTTTATTACATGTAGTCAGGCAAGATTAGTATAATACAGGTTGCGACAAGTTATCGAAAACCGTTGACGTCGCCGAAGCAACCTCGTCATATTTACAGTGTACGAGACTAGCTATTGAAAGATGTGCAAGAGTAATAAACCCGAATTTTTGCATCGATATGTGAAAATGAATTTCACTCCGAAGTCCAATCGATAGTTATCCGAGTGGACTGCACATGATGAACGCACTCCAGAACGTGAAAAAACGAAACAGTCGGCTGGCAAGGTAATGGTGCCTGTATTTTGCGATGCGTTTGGAATAATTTTCATTGACTGTGTTGAAAAAGAAGGAACTGCGCCTATTACATAGCGTTATTGGACCGCTTGAAGGACGAAATCTCCGGAAAACGGCCGCATTTGCAGAAAAAGAAAGTGCTGTTTCACGAAGATAATGTCAAGACAATACCGCGTCACAAGCCGGTGAAGTCGATGACAAAAATCAATTAATTAAACTTCGAATTGCTTCCTCATACACCGTGTTCTCCAGATCTGGTCCAAAGCGACTATTTCAAACTAATGCTCGCTAGGAAGACTTTTTTTTCGACTGAAGAGGTGATCGCCGAAACTGAAACCTATTTTGAAGCAAACCACAAATCGTACTACAAAAATACTATCGAAAAGTGTGAGGGTCGCTATTATCAGTGTATCACCCTTTATGGGAGCTGTGTTGAATAAAAAAATTAATTTTGCCAAAAAACGTGTTTTACTATGGTAGGCCGGGGATTTTATATTGATATATTTCACATAGCTTTCTCATACACTCAGTTATGGATTGTTAATTATTGAGGTTGACTATTTTATGCAGATTTATTACAAAATCATTGGCAGCCCACAAAATTGAACCAAATTCGTCATTAAACCTATGATTTTGCTCTTGTCGTAACCTTATCCTCTATAAGCATTAATCTTTGAGTATTATATCACAAATACTTAATACGCAATCTTATATTTCCTCATTAAAAAAAAAAACACAATTACAAGGAAATGTAAAATTATTTAATTTGACAATAGACAGCTGCGCTAGGAAATTGCTTGGCACAACACAAGTATTTGGTTTCATTCTTTACAATTTTATAGGGATGTTAAATGTATGCGCATGTATGTGCAAAAAGATTAAACTCGTGTATGTCATCAATTTTAGTAGAGTGAAAGAAAATGCAAAAATCAGAGATGTAAAAAGTACTGGCTCGTTTTAAAAGGATATTCACCGCACACACATTACCTAACGGAAACTTGAACAAACTTTCTGAGAAAAAAGTATCTATATAAAGCATTGTTTACACTTGGAAACTTTAAAACTTAAAAAAAATGTGTATAAATAAATGTGAAAACGCAAACATCGAAATCAATGAAATGGAAATGTAGAAAACGGCAAGGATGTGCCTTGAATAAATAGTCTGAAAAGAAGGAAAGGACTAGGTCACGTTCAGAAGTCCAATTAAGATTGGAAAAGTGAGCAGAAAATGGAAACATAATAATGGAAAAGGATAAATTGAATTCATAAATAATGGATTTAAAAATATAAACCTTTTCTAAGTACTAAGAAATTCTTAAGCAAAAAGAAACTTTGGGTTTGAGACCCACCGCATGAAAAATTTACAGTCCAATGAAAAATAAACAAATGCCTCGAATGGTGATGACCCCATCAAACATTTTAAGGATCACGGTTTGGGGTATGCATCTGAAATATCCGGTCCCATAGTTGTGAAATTGCTTCTGAACTTCTGGTTGATATCTTCTTAAAACTAAATACTGACATTTTCGTCGTCCAAAAAGTTTGATGGGCGGGACAAGAACAGAGGAAGGTGGGTCCGTGCGAAATTTACTACAAAGGCCATTTAAAGGAGCATTAATTTTTTTGTTGGTTTTGTGGTGGGATAGAGACTCCGCCGCCGTGTCGTGGCATTCACTTCGGCACAAATCACTTGCGCACACGTCCTGACTACAGAGAAGGGCGATGTGACGAAAGACGCTTTCTATAAGTACCTAGAACGTACCTATGAGCGATGCCCCCGTCACGACGTCATAAACGCGCTTGGATATTTCCACGCCAGGGTGGGTAAAGAAGGTACTTTTAATTAGCGGTCGGAAAATTCAGCCTTCATGACGAAACTTTATCCGCCGTGGTCCGAAATATGGTTGTCTGTAGTACCAGATTCCGGCAAAAGAAAATACATCAAGCTACGTGGTTGTCACCATGTCGTGATTGACGGAAGACACGTGTCCAGTGTTTTAGATTTGCAAACGTTCCGAGGAACTAACATCGACTCGGATCATTATCTAAAGAGGGAAGCGAGACACATTTGCAGACGAAAAAAAATAGATGTCGTTATGAGTGAGTATGTCGAGCTTGGGAAGCTTGACGACAAGTGAAAGATCTGAAGATTTCCGCACCGGAGACCAAGGAGGTAATCCGATGAGAGATTTCCAGAGTATGCTTTCCGTGTGGAGTCTGTTGAATGACAGTGAAAGTGAAACACCAGGAAATGTTCGAATATATAACAAAGTTGCTGGAGCTAATGGTTTAACGGCAGATCTATTCAAATACGGTGGCGAAGGACTGACAAAGTGCATGCATCAGCTTTTCGATGTTAAACATTCCTTGTGTTTATAGATTTATAGTTTCTTGCTGCACAGGGGCGGGTGCTCTAGTACTACAGACAGATTTTTCCGACTGTTGCGCCAGTCCGTGCCTAACCTGACATTGAAATGACCCAGTACAGCTTATAAGTGCGTTCTAGTCTCTCATGTAAAGTATTTCGGTCACATCATCCTTCTCTTCTGTCGGGGCGTGAGCGCAAATCATCGATATGTTACCAGATCTTCGCTTTGATGCGGATTGTGACAAGAAAGAAAATTAGGTCACATTTTTGAATATTATTCAATAAACGTTATGTATAAAAGTATATGAATTGTGCTAGTTTCTCATTTTGGATGAATACTACGAAAGAAATGGGGCCTTAGAGACCCATATTGGTGTGGAGGTTGCATTGATGGGAATGGGTGTAGCAATCAAATGACAGACTGACTTTGGAATGCACATACAATAGGCAGAGGAACTTATGTCTAGGAGCCATTAATTTAAGAGCCATAGCGAGGTCCAAGGATGCGAGTAAATTAAGTGCGTCGGCTCCAACAACCAAGACGGTTACTCCTCTTTCGTTTTCTACTTCCGTTCTTGATGTCCGCTTTAATGCATGTGCTATTCTTTGGCTATGAAGTGGCTAAAGGTAAAACAAAAACCACCCCATACGACATGCTAACCTGCGATTAACGGAGGCGACTGAAGAATTTTACACATAGCTAATCTTAGTTCGAATACTAAATACAAATAACTCTACATTTGGGAGGGAGTGGGGACACCTAAATCCGAGTACGTTCCTGGTGTATAAGTAACTGGATTTCCAGCTTTGTTAGAGTCGACTTAATTCAATTATCCAATAATCGAAATTAACACATTCACCTGACTGCTCTGACTCTACTGATAAGGCAGATATGTTGGAAGTCATTCTATATATGTAGGAAGAAATGTGACACACCAACTTACCGCAGTTGGAACCAGCATTTTCAACTTACTTCTACTTCCTATTACCAATTAGCACATTCGTACTCCTACCTAAAGAAGTAAGTTCCTAACTCTATGCGTAGGTAATTTAATAATCTTCTTACTCAACAAAATAACAAAAACTGTAAATATGTTTGCCTATTGCAATTTCATGGAGTTTTAAGCAAATTAGCAAAATTCGTGGGTTGTTAAATTTGAGTGTTAAAAAATTGCGTTGAAGTCGTTCAGTAAAACATGTGAAATTGCTGTGATGTGTGCTGACATATTTAGTTGAGTTTTTGGTATTTACAACTGTCGCCAAACAGCTAAGAGAAGAAAGGAGTGGCGCTATAATTGCGTAAGCGGTGCCTATGCCAAAGAAGACGAAGAACATTAGGGAAGCTGTGTTTACCCCGCAGTGAGAAGGTAGTATAAAAAATTCCAGTTAAATAAGCATAAAACAAACCAGATCGTTATTTGTTTACCAGTTCACTAATACGAGGGTTGCACTCTATATTTCATTATTAGAGACCAAAAAAGTTAAATCATAGAAAATTGTTTTATTGTGTTTTAAAATATTCTTGATTATACACTTTTGCATGTGTTTGAACCAATTTCCGAAGCTATTTTATGGTATTTTGTCCCTCCGATTGAGGGATCTCTAAAATATGCTTTCTGAACACCACCACTGCCTTTTCTTAAAAAGTAAGTTATTAAAAAGGAATGTTATTCAGGACAATACGGTGGATGACTTGTCAAATCGATGTTTTGAGTGCTGAAAAATGCAGTTGTTTCAGTCGTTGTGTGAGAGCTCCCATCGTGTTGAAGAGTGTTCTGAATTCAAAGGTGGGATTTTTTTTTTTTGGTTATAGACAACTGGCAATCAACTGGTTGTGTACAACTGGGTACATATCAAATTTTCCCAAAAAAAAAAAAAATTAAATTAAAAAAAAAATAAAATAATAACAGGCAACCATTTGCTTGGAAGTACTTCGTGCGTGAAGAGCATCTCTTGTATTCGGCTCATCTCGAAACACCCATACAGTTGCCTGCTGTTAGCTTTCGGGTTCATACGCGTAAATCTACGATTCACCATCTATCAAGTTGTCATAAACGTATTTTGAAGCACCGCTATAGTATTTTTTAACACATCATCTGCCAAGTCGCTATATATTGCATAGAAAATAATGGGTGATCCAAGCAGAGATACTTTTTTCAATAGCATTTTTTTGACAGACACACGTGAGTGGTGGCAAGCTGTCATGTTATTTTTTTTTTTTTCAGTATTGTTTGGCATTTCATCATGGAAAGACTAACGCCTGAAAAACGTTTACAAATCATTCAACTTTATTACGAAAATTCGCGTTATGTTAAAAATGTATTTCGCGCGCTTCGCTCAACTTATGGTCAACATCGACCTCCTGAGCATACTATTCGCAACACTATCACTCACTTGAGACTCAACATTTAATAGTCTACACGCAGAACGTGGAGAGTCGATTCGGCGCCGTTCGCAGCAACTCGGACCGACGTATGGAACGACTTGGCGCATTTGACGTCAAAATCCTAAATTGAAAGCGTACAAAATACAGCTTGTTCAAGAACTGAAGCCACTCGACCTTCCCAAGCGACATCGCTTCGCTCTATGGGCTCTTGAAAAATTCCAAGAGGATCCGACGTTTTCGAGCCAAATTTTGTTCAATAGTGAGGTCCATTTCTGGCGCCATGTGTATGCAAACAATCAAAATTGATAAATTTGGGACGAAGGACAGTCTAAAGAGATTCAAGAGGTGAAATTTCATCCAGAAAAAAGCGACGAAATGGCATAAATCAATGGAGTTATTGAGAGAACACTTCGGTGATCAGATAATTTCACGATTTGGGCCGGTCGATTGGTCACCAAAAGTCTATGCGGACAATCCCGTTTCGATTCAGCCCTTGGAACAAGACATCACACGTGTCGTTTGCCAGTTATCAGTCGAAATGCTCGAACGAGTAATCGAAAATTAGACTCAATGGAAGGACTACCTGAGGCGTAGCCGCGTCTAACATTTGAAAAAGCTAATCTTAAAAAATTATGCCAAAGATTGTTCTTTCGAATGATAATAAAATTCGCCATTAAATTTGAATTTTCTGTGTTTTTTTTTTTTTTTTCTTTAAAAAGCAGGGACTTCGAAATGGATCAGTTTTTATTTTGGGTCATAAGTGCGTTAAATTTGGTATTCCACAGACGTAAATTCAAGTTTATATGGACACCGAAAATCTTGGAAATCGAATTATGCAATTTGCAATAAATTTGATATATTCATGAAAGGTATAAAGACTTCGGCATCTCCCTTTCTTGTTTATTTTAAATTGCGTTTCTATAGTTTATAGATGCCGGTTGGATCAGCCTCCTAATATGGCCATCGGAATGGCAGTTCACGAAGCTACGCTTCACCTTTACACTTATCCGACTCTTTCAGCTATCAAATCGAAAGTAAAAGTACTTCGGAAATAAATTAATTTCGTTCACCAAATAAAAAAGTAAATAATCCAAAGTGTATGTAAGTAACAGAATACAATGTTGATAGGAAAAGTTGTGCAAGTGAGCATTCTCTTTTTAATTATATTACTGTATTAGCATTCGCAGTGAAGATATAAAAGTTAATCTATGCAAGTAGTGGATATAATTATAAGCTAAGGGAAAATTTTAAAGCAACATAAAGCATTTACAAATATACTTACATATGAATACGTGCCAATTCATATACTTACGTATGATAAGGAAGAATACTTGTAATGAATATTAATGGATTGCTAGTGCTTAAAACATATTTTTCAGCTCTAAATTATTGCAAGTTCTAATGAGACTATTTTATTATATACTTCAAGCTCATCAGTGAAACATAAATACATACATATAGATGTTAAAAATTAAAGCAAAAAATACAGAAATTGCTGAACTCAATTGCTCTGACGCTCTCAACTTTTTCATACGAAAGAACAAGTCTTTGTTTCAGGTGTTTTTAAATTATGATAAAGGGTGTGGTTGTAAATGAGCCAATACTTTCTTCGGAGTTGGCCTTGTGGACAGCTGTTATTTGATTTACTTATATATTCAATTTGGTTTGACATTTTATGATGAATGGACTGATTTATATTACTTTATGAAGCATAATGGCAAAACCTCGTCTGTATAATAAGCTAAATTCTTGGTCATAACATTAAATAACAAATGTTTCATTTCTTCTTGAAAATCATATGTCTAAAAAAACACCCTTTATAAAATGAAATGTATGTATGTATGTCATCCGATCTGTCCCAAAAAAAATTTTTTTTGTAATTACTTGAAATTTTGTGCACAGACTGCTTTTTGTCTAAATTAAGATGAGAACCATTTCTTCTGCCATATATTAAACCTGCGATCGAGTTATCCTAACAAATCTAGCGCATTGTTCAATTCACCTCGAAGTTTGGGCCTGGAACCGATCTATCTAAAAAAAATCTGGTTTAATTTACTTCAAATGTGGTACATAAGTGGCTTTCTGTCTGAATACAAAGCGAGCACTATTTTTCCGGGAAGTGATTCTAGAACTGATCTGTTAAAAAAATCAAACTTATGGATCAATTTTTTTTCACGATTCAGTAACATCCATATGGTTGAACTATTTTAGTCGCCCAATCTCATCGTACACAAGCGTAGATAAAAAAAAAAGAAAATTCAGCTTGCACGAAGAAACATCCTAAAAAGAAGCTGAGGCTAATCAACTTCACCGGGGACAGAAATATAGCTGAATATAGTACCAGATTCCAGGAAATGAAGATTCATCAAGTTATACTACTGTCGCCCGATCGAAAAACACAAAACAAAATCGATCATGTTAGAGGGAAGACACGCATCCAATGTTCTAGACGTGCGTACGTCCCGAAAGCCAAATATCGATTCGGATCATCATCTTGTAGCAGTAAAGATTCGCACCCGCCTTTGTGCAGCGAAGAACGCCCGTCAAGAAATATAAGGAACTACTTACGTACCCTGCTTTGGAACATTTGGTTTTCAACAATACCAGAAAAACAGCTGGTATAATGAGGAATGCCGAATTGCAATGTAGAGAAAACGGACTGTCTACCTCGCAATTTAGCGATCGACTACAACATATTCGGGGTAGGATATATACCGAGAGCTAAAGGGAGAATCTAGGCGCATTTTCAGACAAAGAGAAAAAGAACGTTTCAAGACCGGAGCAATCTCATGTACGAACCAAGGAGATAATCTGGTGACATATGTGCAAAGCATACTTAGTGTATGCAGGGAACACTTATCCAATCTGCTCAATGACAGTGAAGGAGAAACATCTGGAAATGATGAGCACGAAATCCCAATCGATGACGATCAAAGCATCATCTTAAACCTTTCATGATAAATAAAAAATAATAATTGCAAAATGCAAATTGCAAAATCGATATGGTTGATTTTCAGTGTAAATATAAGCTTGAAATAACATCTGTAGAATACCAAATTTCAGGTTGCTAATAAACCCTTTTTTGGCGGTTTTTTGGACCAAAACCATATATCTGATTAAATTGGTAGTATATACCTATATAATATACTTTTCCGATTTCGTTGATTTTCAGTACCAATGTTTATTTTAATTTATTAGATGCGAAGCATCTAACTAATGGATTTTTGACCTAAAAAACTTGATATCTGAACGCATCGGTTGTAAGGGTGCCATATGACTAGTTGACCATTTTTGGCGGTTCCGACAAATTTATCAATACATTACAAAAGTACATCCTCAAACTGAGTCTCGTTCAAATACTAAATGAACTTAGCTTTATCACCTCTTCTTCTCGCACTTACTACCTTTGGACCAAAGTTAATATATAAGCAGCTCTAAGTACCAAAAAAATTAACCTTAATCCATTTCGAACTCAGAAAATTGTATTTTATTTATTCCTTGGCCTGTTTAAATTTCAGTATTTTTCGTTCTTGTGCGCCAGTATTGGTTGTCATTATCTTTGTTTGTTTTTTCAACAAAGTTTGTTTGAAGCTTTATAACCGCTGAATCGAGTTTGGATCGCCCTACTCCTCCGACTTGAGCTATGTTTTTCCAACAAATGAAGGGACCAGCAAATTATTCTAAGCCGCCTATGAATAGTTGATGGATTATCAAGAGGAGCCTTTATTTCACGTTACTCTTTACGATGATAATAAATTCTTCTTTCTTATAAAAAATGTATATTTACGCTGTAAATATGTATAATCTAATGCGTATATAACAAATAAATAACACATTGCAATCAAATTTAATTTCTAAGAGATATAGGCATATACATGTTAGCGGTTTTTGTTCATCAAACACCCCAATAACATATGTATTTATATGAACATTTAATCTTCTGGACGAATTTGTGTAATTAAATTGGCTTAAATTGACACTAAAACATTTTAAGTAGCCAAAATCTTCATTATTTTGACCATAAATTAAACCAAATTATATGAAGACATTTGTGATTTCCCAATTTCCAGCCACCTTTTCCTGTATTGCTTAGTGTTTTGGGTTGCAGTCCATGGAGTACAGTTATAATAACAATTATATGGACAATGTCAATAAGAATGAATTATTTGTAGACATCAGAGAGCAAATATTAATACGAATTTAATGTTAATGCTAGAATCGTCTGCTACGAAATGGAGTAAAAAAGCACATACATTTATACTCAGTGGCACACAAATCTACCACCAGGATTCTACTCTCGGTAAAGCAATAATTGAATTCTTATGATAATTTCGCTTGTAAGGGAGCCTTTTGAGACTGTGCTTATCTCTGTATATGTAGCTACCCTGGAGGGAAAGTACTAGTTGTTAACTAGAATCCAATAGTTTGCATTTTTGCACAAACTAGTTCATTTTCCATCTATTTCCCATATAATTAACTGGTATTTTTAATGCGGTGATGTCCCGCGAACTGTAATATATGAGTACGTGTTGAATTTCTACTTAAGCAAAAATGAAAATAAAAATAAAAATGAATTTGCCTGCAGCGAGAATTGAACTGAGAACTTCACGCGTTACAAGGATAATCTCTAACCGCTGGACTATCGCTGTGGAGTAGCAACGACATATTTCACCCTTCCAGAGAGTTTATTAGGAAATGAACTTCAACCGTGGAGTACTAAAATTATCAACCACACACGAATGGCGCGGTTGTGAATATTATTATTATTCCCGTTACTGATGAACTGCTATACAAATAACGAACTGGTATGATTACAACCTATTTCATGCTATTTCTTAACTAGAATTTTTGCTTACTAGTCTACAATTTCACTGCAGTGTACATGCACAGGTCCACGGGAATTTTACCTGGTAATGCTGACTAAGCAAATATTGTTTTAATTAAACGGTAATGGTCCACATAGTGCAGCAGAAAAAGGAAATGGGAGGTGTTAAACTTCGTACTTTTCATTGCTGCGCCGACGAATAAAGTGCGGTTAAGAATTCTGGTAGTCATTGCTTTCGGTGACACATTAACGGCATGAACCAGGAAAAGAACACAAAATAAGCAAAGAAGAAAAAACACTATGTAGAAAAAACAAGCAAAGATAATTACAAGCAATGCTGACACACAATAACGAAAAATACTGAAATGTAAACAGGCCAGGGAATAAATCAAATACAATTTTCTGAATTCAAAATGACCAAAGTTACTTTTGTGGTACTTAAGCTGCTAATCATGTCATCACTTTGAGTTCTATAGGTCAATAGTTATGATTATAAAGAGTTTTCCAGTAGTGATGATATGATTTCTAAGTGTCGTTTTGGTCATTCTTAATATGACATAATATGTCTTTTTTCATTGTATTCAGTAATGCTTACAATTTCATCATGGCAAGATATACTCAAGAACAACGTTTATAAATTATTCAATATTATTATCAAAATAATCGTTATGCATTTTAGATTTTTTTTAAGAAAATCATCTTCTCTGATGAAAACAAAGTGTCGATTTTGGTGGGAAGAAAGTCTACAAATTATTCATGAAAAGCTATTACATTCAACTAAATTGACAGTTTGGTGTGGTTTTTGGTCTGGTGGAATTATCGGTCCGTACTTCTTACGAAATGAAGCTGTTAGCACCGTTACTGTCAACGGAGAATGGTAAAGATCGATGATAACCAACTTTTTATGGCCACAATTAGAATAAGTTGCTCTTAATAACATCTGATTCCGACAAGACGGGGCTACGTGTCACACAGCACGTGCAACAACCGAATTATTGCGAGATAGGTTTGAGATTCGATTATTTCCAGAAATTGTAACATTAAATGGCCTCCAATAAGATGTGATTTAACACCATTAGACTACTTTTTATGGGGTTATTAGAAGTCATTGGTCTTTAGCAATAAACCAGACCTTCTTTAAACTTTAAAAGTCAATATTGAACGTGCTAGTCATGATATACGACTTGAGTTAGTGCAAAAAGTGCTCAAAAATTGGATTCATCGAATTCAAAAGAAGTCGTGGATGCCATTTGAATGATGTTATATTCATAACTTAATTGTATCGAATTAGTCTTTCAGTTTTGTAGATATTTGAACGAAACTCAGAATGAGGGTGTACCTTTGTAATGTACTTATACTTATATTGATGTTTTGTTGGAGCCGGTCAGAATGGTCAATTAAATCACAAAGCTCCCACACAACCGTTATATTCAGATATGAGGTTTTGCTTCAAAAATCTGCCAAATGTGGGAGTGTGAAATTTGGTATTCTGCTCACATATTATAAGCAGCATATTAGTATTGAAAATCAAAAACCGATTTGTTCAGATATAAGACTTTGCATCCAAGCCCCCAAAAATTAATCTAAGAGCCTGGCCGAAGATAACCCTTCTTTCTTGTTTTTGATATTTCAAAAACCGTATAACATTCTGCATCTATAGCTAAGCTTTTTAAATACAATATTTATTATATACAAAATCTTATCTGAGCAATGGTTCTTGTTTTTTCTTAAATAATTTGATGGAAATTTGAATTCAGTTTCCCCACTGAACAATTCTTTATTTATAAAAATATTTACCTAATCAATGTTTGTTAAATATTATTGTAATTTTATCATTACGTTGATTTTATTTTCTCGGCAAGGTAAGGTACCTTTGGCTTATTGCAAAAATCACAATCTCAATATCGTTCAGACAACGTGCAAATCAGCATGTAATCCGCCAGAAAAATTTATTGAGAAAAATAATCAAAGTCAAGGCTAATGACAGTGAAAAATATGTACAGCTACATATATTTGTATACATTTACATTCTAACCACTTAACAAGCCAAGAAAGCAAACTTTTGTTATTCACTGTTACTCAAGTGGTTATTATCGCCAGAAAATTATCAATCATTTACCTTGATTAGACAGTTGGTATGTTAAAGATACAAACACACACAGACCCATACAAAACGGCAAAAATCAAAGAATTGCTTGATTCGCTTTTTGACAATGCCAATATTATTATGCCACGAAATAACATCCGTCAGCTAAATGGCAAACACTAAAAAAACTAAATGTCACGGGCGATTGTGAGCAAACAAAGAAACAAATATACATACATCTAAATGAAAATTATTGAAATTTTTTATTTATTTGAATTAAACGTCGAAATACTTTGTTAATATTGGAGGCACTTGTGGAAGGAAGTGTTGTATTCTGTGGCAATAATTTCCACAAATACAAGTATATGGGAATACATTTAAAGGTACACAAATAATGCACAAATATAACTACAGACTCACTAATATACATATACCTCACAAATATCCTATACCCGGGTCCAAATCCATTTCTTTTTGGTTTGCAAAGTGAAATCCGTGCATTCACCTGAGTAAATAAAAGAAAGTGTGAGCTTACGATGCTGCTGTTAGTTTTGTGAAAATTTTTGGCATCTTTTATTTTAATACTACACTATTGTTCAAGAAGATCCTTGGATCATATTAAATTTAACCGTTAAGTAAAAATTTCGCAATAAATGTAAGCACGTCAATGGCAGCAATAAAGAAAACGTATTTATATGATTTTTTTTTTGTCAACTGCATAGCTTTCTTTGTTTTTCTTTTTACATAAAATTTAATTCGTTGAATTTCATTTTAATAAACTTTTTGTATCCATGAGAATGTTGTTCCTAATTGCTTTACTAAGTTTTACGGAAAATTGATATTTTTTCGTAGCAACTATTCAATATTGATAATTTATGGTTCCTTAGTTAGTTTTTGCAAATCGTTTGAAAAAAACTTCTATAAAAAAGGAAAAATTATAAAAAAATAAAAATAAAAATAGAAATATATAAGAAATAAATAAAATATATAATAATAAAATTAAGAATGCGATACGATCATTTATCAGAATCAGCCAGATCGGAACACTGTAACATATTGGGTGTACAAATTAATTTAGTACATTTTGTTGTGTTCAAAAAAGCTTTTATTATTATTTAAATCAAGTAAAAATACATAATTCAAAGTACAGTCTGTCGAAAGCGACTACTTCTTCCCATCTCCCTCGTTATTCTCAAATAACATCTCTAAAACAGAGTTCTCTCTGTCATCGATCCAATCTTTGAGCCATTCTTCGATTTATTCAAAAGACCTAAACCGGTGATCCCCCAAATCATTTTACATCCGACAGGAGAATACAGTGGGTGGAGTAAGAACTCCAATTTCATCGTTTATAGGTAGGTTTTGACCGTTACAGCCACGTGGGGCCATGTGTTGTCATGTTATAAAGTCACATTGTCATGCCTTTCAGTTCTTTCTGCTGATTTCTAGTTTAATGCACGGCTCAAACGCATTAGTTGTAGTCGATAACGAGTTCAATTTGTGTTTGGTTGCTTATCCAGTAAGTCTCCAACTCCTCATCTTCAAACATTTTGGTTTGGTCAGAACGCTCTTATTCTTCGACGCTAAAATCACCAATTTTATAGCGTCGAAAACACTCTCTTTATAACTTATCAGTCGGCGCAGATTCATAATAAACTTCTACTTCTGTAAATTTATTCCAATTAAAAACGAAAATCAAAACTTCCCACAAATGCTGTTTATTTAATACAAATCCGAACCTTTTAGAAGAGACAAAAAACAATGTTGTTGTCAGAAACAGACGCTGTTGCCCACTAACAGATGTGACAACTTTGTAATGAAATAGCTAATAGCTTCCAATATCAGCCACAACTTGCTGGTGGTGCCAACATTTGAGAACGTGCCGAATTAGTTTGTACACAAAATATAAACGATAGATTTTTCAGATTTAAATTTTGGGTCACAAATCCATACACACATTTTTAAACAAATATTGACACTGAATATCAACTAAATCGAATTTTGAAATTTTCAATAAATTTGATATGTCCATGAAAGGTATAAAGTCATGGCCGAAAACATCACTTCTTTCGTGAGCCAAACGAAATTTTCAAACGAAAGCACAAAGTTCTTAAAAACGGGAGCATTCATTCAGCATGAAAAAGCTGCAAATGTTACGTGCTTTTGTCAAAAGTTCTTCACGCAAAGCTCCACATAATTTATGACTAAAATGAACTCTTTCGCAACACTTTAAATAAGTTATATTCAAATTCTAAACAAAACTTTAAAACTTTAAACCCTAAAAACCCCGAAAAAGATACAGGGTTACACCTTTTGCGGTTTCCAAGATAAACTTATGTAAAATGGTTTTTAATTAATTTTTTTTCATTAAATTCCTTTTTATTACAAATTTTGAACCTCGGCAGTATACATTATTCATATAAGTTGCAGTGTGAGCTGGACTTCATATGGATGTACTTGTAGATGTAAGATCAAGTGCAAAATACGCCGTAATGTGCCGTTCTTGAGAACGTCGAGAAATTTACACATTCGAGTCTTCGGATACACTTTCACTTATAGCGGCGATATTTGAGGTGGAACGAGCAACACGATGATGCACAAGCCTTGCAATATCTGTAACCGATCCATTCTCTTCAAGTTTCTTTAAAATTTTACCAATTTCTTGAGTAGTTGGACGATTATAAGCAACATAATCTCCTCTTAAAACATGGCCTTATTTTAATCAAAAATTTTTACATTTTGTGCGGTTGATAAGCGATATCAATTATAATAAATACCTGACGTTTAACTAAATCAAAAAAAAATATTTGGTTTGACAGTTAAGTTTTACAGATGTCAAAATTCAGCCCTGCACCATTAAACGGATAACCCTTAATTTTTTGCCGAAAAAATTATATAAAAATCCCACCTTACGCTAAAAATGATAAAAAAAACTACAAAATTTTAAAGAAGGAACAAATTTTTGCAAGCGCTTCCTTCATAATTTAAATTTTTTTTTTTTAATTTACTCACGTACAATTTTTTTGCTCTTCTCTGCACATGATAATCATCGGGCATATAAATTTGTAATAATTTGCTCTGCCTATAAATTATTATTTCCCACTTCTCATTATTTATAATAATCTGTTCTCCTTTTTCGTAGCCACAAACGTCAGACTCAATGAGGCGTAACTTGAAAATGACGATAGCAGAATAATGCCTCTATACCCAAAGTCTACTTTTCTGTATGTAAATGTATATGTACGTTCCCTTTAATTTGTATACACTAGTATGGTTGTTGTTATATACTCTGGTTAAGTAAAATATTTTTTTCTTAATTCACTTAAGAAAAGTGCAGAAATGATCTTTCTTAAAGTTCATTACCAGCTATAGTAATTCATATATATATAGATATTTATACATCTATAAACATATGCACGTACATATACTGCCAACATTTTGTTTGAACAGACAACATTTTGCACCGTTCTTCCATTTTATTGTATTCCAGTTATGTCCTTTGTTCATCGCTCTATTATTTTATTGCTAATTTATGTCAGTTTAGCAATCTGGTACTGTATTAAATGTCAAATAGCGATTATTATCATATTTTATTGTATTTTCGCAAAAATGAAGAGCTTAAAAATTAAAATTTTTCTATAAAAATGAATAAAAATGATCTTAATGTATATAATTTTGAAGGAATTTTTTGAACAAATAAAGTCAACAATTAAGACCACGTAGAGAGTAATATGAAGAATAAAGACACACTGTTGAATGTTTAATAGTATAAAAGAAAAATTTAAATATCAGCAGTATTGAAAATTTAGCAAGTTCGAATAATAATTTTTTTCTTTAATTTTGTTGAATTTTTTTACGCAAATATTATCAACAGTCCAATTTTTATTATTTAAATTTATATTTCTTATTTTTAATAGTTATTAAATCTATAATATTTTCTCAAGTAACTTTAAATTTTAGTTAACAATAAATACTGTTTACTTAAAAATTGTTACAACATATATTAAAAAATAAGTTAAGTAATGTATGGCGGCATTTTATTCTTAAAAATTTTTTCTCGGCTATCAGTAATTGCTTGACTTTGGAGAATTTTTAAATTATAATTTATTAACTCTGTATTAGATTTTTCATTCTTATTTTTTTAGATATGTTTATTTAAATATGTTTTATATATTAGTTTCGTTTAGTCATTTTTGTTTAATTTTTTTCTTTTCATCAACTCACAAATAGCCTTCACTTTTACAGCAAAAGAAAACAATCTGTTTACTAAATTTTTTTCAGCTATAAATAAAATTTAAAAATTATTGAGCGTAATTATAATTTAGAACAAATTTTTTTAATACTTTTTTTTAGTTTGAATGGCTTCTTTTTATAATTTATCAGAGGACTTATAACAAGTTATAACAAGCTATAAGTTATCTGGTCATATGACCTACTGCGAGATTGAGACAACTACAGGCATACAGAGACCAGCAGACAAACCACATTTTGTTGACGTTGGATACCACACAATTTGTCAATTGCTCGAAAAAGACTGGCGCCGATTGGTTAAAAGAAATACGATACGAAACACGTCTATGAGATCATGACATCATGACGGGTGATGAAACATGGATTTACACGTAAAAGCCCGAAATTAAACAGCAGTTGACAATATGGGTGAATCAAGAAGAACTGAATCCAAGTTGTTCGCGCACGAAGTAGATACCAGGACAATCAACCGCTGAATACGGATCACTTATCACCACACAATGCGAGCTCTCACACATCGACTAAAGCAACTGCATTTTTGAGCATTCAAAACATCGAATTGATGAGTCATCCACCGACGCGGCTGACACGGCCGGATCCTCCCCAGTGGCGTTTGGCTTAATTATCATAGTGGATTTAAATAAAACACTCACACTGAACCCCACAAATTGAAATTTATTTACAAAATCTTGTTCATTCAGCACACAAGAACGTAGGATTTCTTGGAACTTTTCAAGAGCCCATATAGCGAGATGCTTCCACATGGGAAGGTCGAGCGACTTCAGTTCTTGCACAAGCTATATTTTGTACGTTTTCAATTTAAGATCTCGACGTAAAATGGGCCACTCTTAGTTTCGGCAGCTATATTTCCTTCACTGCTTGCTGGAAATGGTCTATTCGGTGGAATAATATCCAACAAATGAATGCTGGGTCTCAAGATGGGTGATGGTGTTGTGAATAGTATGCTCAGTGTGTCGATTATGTTGATCATAAGTTGAGCGAAGCGCGCGAAACACATTCTTTACAGAACGTGAATTTTTGTAATACAGTTGAATGATTTGTAAACGTTGTTCAGACGTAAGTATTTCTATGATGAAATGCCAAATAATACGAGCTCGAAAAATAACATGACAACACTCAGTAGTGATCTGCCAAAAAATAGCTATTGGAAAAAACACCTATACTTGAATCACCCTTTATTTTACTGGCGTTTCTTTTTTCATCCACCTAAAGGGCATCAAACTTTTTGCCCAACATTACGGGCAAGCGGTGACCACTACCTCTACTGCTATTGTTAGTTATTGTAATCAAACTGCTACTAATATAGTACGTAAGTGTTTAGTATTTGCGCAATTTTTTCGTTCAATTCGATTGATTGAAAATGGTGAAAAACTTTTACGAAATTACTTCTGCGGCAAACAATAATAAATTTACCATGTAACTTAACAGTTCATACCAGTCTTTGGCTTGTGACAGTCAATTGCACGACCGCAACAGCAGTCGTAGCGCATCCAGCGTAATGTATGTAGTCAGAGACAAGCAGAAAACGTGATTTACCGAAAAATTCTATTTTTTTGGTGATTTTTATTTCACAATTAACTAATGTTTTTGTCCTTCATTGATTTTTTCTCTTCAGCATGACAACAATGATGACAAAAATTTCGTAATATCAGCACGAAAAGCAATGCGACAAGTAACTGAAGGCGAAAGAAGTTATCGTATGAAAGTAATGCAAAGATAAAATATAAATAAATGACGCATAAAACCAGCTCTGTCATTTTGTGTCACATAAAAACCCATTGGTGCACACTGTCATTACACAGTCATAATCATATTTAACAGTACAAATACTTACACTTACAATACAGATACAAATGTACATATGTACGAATATACATAACACATTTACTGTAAATTGAAACTTCAACGCATCACCTCACTTTAATGACAACTGCTTGCCAGAAAAGGAAAAACATATTGGCTGGATGTGTAGTTTCTACTTCGAAAACTTAAAATCATAGCCAATTGTGATATCCAAAAGTTGCACAAGACAATTAATAATACGAAATGAAAAGAAACAAAATTTTGCTGAAACATTAAAAATTACTAGCAGCAAAAGCAGTTCAACTTTTGTGGCTAGCGTAAAAACGTCATTCTAATATCACTGAGTCATGTGTAGTACAGTAGATTTTTTATAGAAATATTTTTTTATTTTAACTTCTCAAACAGTGCATGCTTGGAAACTATTACTTACTATGTTGGCACAAGTAAATAATTTCATTAAAAAATTCATAAAATTTTTAATTATGACATGTATTACCTTATTGGAAGATTTTTAGAATAGAAGGTTACGACAACAGCAAATTATATGTTTAATAACGAAGGTGTTTAAATTTTGTGGGTTACCAGAGATTTTAAAATCAGTCAGCATAACTTTATTTATAAAATCGCTTAAAATTTTTATTACGAGTGAAAGTTCTAAAGGCATGTGTTAAAATTTCTTAAAATCAATAACAATTTGTACTAAATATGTCCTGAATAATTTTGTGCGAAAACTTTATTTTAATCATCAAAAATCTTTAAATTGTAGAAATTAATATTAATTTTGAACAATAAATTGTGGAGAAGAAAATCCAATTTTTGATGTCATGTAATATAAGTGGCATGTGAAAATAATGTCAAAAATGTTAAAAAATTTTCAAAATTCCAAGCGAACGTGGATTATTTACCAAAAATACAAATGCAAACCCTTTGGGAAAGGGTTAATCCCTATCTCGTAAAAAAAAACAGTGAAAAAGTGTGCGGTGGGCTATTGTGAACAAAAAGTTGAAGAAAATTTGTGACATTTGTGATTCGGCTAAATATTTTCGGGAAAATTAAAACAAAGGTACCTCAATAATGTGTCATATGTTCTATAAATTTAATGTTATAAATTTATGTATAGATACTTAAATTTTTAATATAAAGAAAATGTGAATTCTTCAGAAAAATAAATTTATAATATACAAGAAAGAAGGAAAATATTTAAAAAGAAAATCTTTATAACTTATGGTCTCCTCTCGCTAAGTGTTTTACATTTATATATCCTAAAATTCTCTCTATAGTTATGTTGTTAAGTTCACAAATATCACTTTAAAAAAATACTTTAATATTATAAATATCAAGTCTCACCCACCCTATGAGTATATAGTTTGTATCAGCCGTTGTCATATTAAACAAATTGTTCAGCTAATAAGCACTTTTCTGCCGCAAAATAATTCACAGCCGGAAAACCCAGCACAATTTATTTATTATATGGATGTGTTGGCTGTCAACAAGGAACAACAGCTAAAACATGCAGCGAAAAAGTATGTAGAAAAGGAGTGTATAAGTGCCTTTAAATTATAGGCAATATTGAAATTTATATTTCATATAAGTAGTTGGCGACTCAGTCCAATATATCTATCCTTTTATATCCGTTTCAAAGACAGTTATTTATTTTTGAATACCTTAAGCCAAAGCAGTTCGATTTCCTTTGCGTTCTACCGTCGAAGCCCCTTTAGTTTGGTCCCAGATTTTTTTCGCAATAAATTCAAATAAACATGTACACAAAAATCAATAATAAGAATTTTGTTTTATTTTTCGCCTTGTTTCTTCCTTGCTACGTTCATATTTGTTTGACTTCCTTTGAAAATTGATTTTAGATGACAATGCTATCTAATAATTATTCTGACTTTTTCTTCCATTTAATCATGTACAAAAAAAAAGTATTTAATATAGCTCCAGAGCACTGGGAGCAGCTCGATGCTCGATGCTTCGATGATGAAGTTTTGAGAAAAAAGTCAGAGCGTTTGTAAAAATACTCGAAATGCTCGTGCTCAGCTCGAAAATTTTTCGAGTTGGAAATACCAAGTGCAAAGGAGTGAAGTTCTCACTCTTCCTCTGATTCGTTGAACTATGTCAAAGTCGTCATATAACTCCTACAGCTCATCGGTCCACCAGCTGTAGTATTCACCATTGTTAATGCACAAAGAACCATAAATCTTTCGCAAAACTATTCTCCGATTCATCGGATGCCAACATCGTCCAGGCTTCTGTACCATAGTCAGGACGCGAACAATGAGGGACTTGTAGAGCTTGGGTTTTGGTTCGTCGGGAAAGGACTTTACTGTGCAATTGCCTACTCAGTCCAAAGTAGAACCTGTTGGCAAGAGTGATTCTGTGTTGGAATTCAAGGATGATATTCTTGGTGTTGTTAATGTTGGTTCCAGAGTATCATAGAATAAAACAATAATTGCACACTTTTGTAGAATATTGTACTTGGTATGTTTAGCTCTGCAGCTCTTTTTATTTTCTCCAGCACCAAAAGGAAGAAATCGTACCTGATTTACACCGTGTGAAACCTCGTTTGGTATGGAATGGCTCGGAGAGATCCTTTCAAATTCTGAATACACTTCTGGTATTATCCAGGGCCAGTTTACATAGCCGTATAAGTTTTGCAATAGTATCAAACTCAGACATAGATGCGTGGAGGCAACTCCTTATCGTGCGTCGAAAGCAGCTTTAAAATCAATTAAAAGGTCTTCTCCAAGTTTTGGCGCGTGGTGAATATGTGGTCAATGGTGGATTTCAAAGGTCTAAGGCCACACTGATGAGGACCGATGAGTTTGTTGACGGTGAGCTTTAATCTTTCACAAAATACGCTCAACAGGACCTTGTATGCTATATTGAGGAGGCTTATTCCACCAAAATTGGCGCAGACAGTGGCTTCTCCCTTTTTTGCAAGAACAGATCACACTTAAGTTTTATATGTCGGATATGCTTTCGTCCGACCATTTGCCGGTAAACTATCGGATTCCGATATAAAAAGGTTTGTTATTTTTTTAGCATACCTCAAATTTGCATAAGTGCTCAAAGGACAGGAATCGTAAGTTAATTTCTAAAAATAACTATAATCTTAGTTGTCATGCCATGGACAATTTATTAATAATTACCTCACTTACCTCAAGTCAACTCCACAATTGCGAAAACAAATTTTATACAAATAAAACTAGGTATACAAATACAAATATATATGACCATATTAGAATTTATTAACAATTTCTCGCATAATTAATTTCTCCATCAATTAAAATACAAAATTATACAAATGCTAACCAGGAATCACACACGAGACACCCGTAGCGTTTTGCCTTAAGTTAATGACCAACTAATTGTTGTTTGTGGAGAAGATATACCGTTTATCATTTACTAAGAATTAATGTCCCTGCAGTAAATTGATATATGTATATTTTTGTTTTAATAGTTCACTCAACTTGTTTCTGCCAAAGGAAATATTCTTGAATGTGGAATATATTTTTCTACGCTGTTCCTTCTTTGCTGTCAGATATATATTGTACATAAACATTTTCTTCTTGCATAAATGCCTTTACATATTTGAACATATTTTGTTGCCACTCCTGACATTGGCATCTAAAATAATTTACTGACTTACCGGCTCGGAGAGGTCCTTTTTATAACTGACTGTGCTTCGGGCTTTATGCAGGGGCAGTTTTGAAAGGATATCAAATTCAGGCAAAATGTCGTAGAAGTAATTCCTTATCATCCTGTCGAAGTCAGCTTTAAAAATGATGAAAAGGTGGTGTGTTTTTTTCGGGTCTTCTCCAAGATTTGTCGCATGGTTAATATCTGGTCAATGGTGGACTTACCTCTAAAGCCACACTGGTAAGGTCCAATCTGTTTTTTAACAGTTGGATTTAGACTTTCAAAGTACGCTCTAAAGGACCTTGTACTCGATATTGAGAGTTCTCGCTCCACGATAGTTGGCTCAGATCGAGGGCTCCTCGTTTTTTTTTTTTGGATTGGGCACAGCTCTTCCAACTTCCATTCTTCGGTCATGCTTTAGTCCGAACATATTCTACAAAGAAGCTGATACATGCACGTTGTCAGTTATTCGTCACCTTATTTGAAAGGCTCTGCCGTTAAATCAACAGCAATTTTTTTAATTAATTCGAACTTCATCATGGTAGTGTGATGTAGCATCTATACCATCGTCACTGGTTGGGGGTTCGGGTTTATCATCTCCGGGTATCCCACTTTCACTGCCATTCCTACATAAGTATGCTCCGGTTGTGAAACCTTTTGTAAGACTTCGTATCTTTTCATCGAAATTTCGAGTATTACCCATATCGGCCAACTTCTCAAGTTCTTCATACTCATGCATCTCGGCCTTTTTCTTTTTGAGTCTGACTTCTCTCCACTGCAATTCGATATTCCTCATCGTATCAGCTCTTTTTCTGACACTGTTGAAAACCAATTGTGTCCGTAGCGGCGGTACGTAAGGAGTTTGCTATTTCGTTCCACAACTCCCTTATATCGAGTTGCTGATGAGTGCTATCAGAAAGTAGGCATGCAAGCCGAGTAGAAAACTGCACGGCTGTCTGTTGTGATCGCAGCTATTCGATGTCAAAGCTTCCTGGTATGTTTTGACGGGCGTTTTCAACTGTACAGAGCCGGAATCGTATTTTCACTGCTATAATATATTGATCCAAGTCGATATTTTGTTCTCGAAACGTACGCACATCTAGAACACTGGAAATATGTCTTTCATTTGTAACAGCATAATCGATTTGGTTTCGCGGTTTTCGATCCAGAGGCAACCACGTACCTTAAATGTATTTTCTTGCGCTGGAATCTGCTGCTGCAGACAACCATATTCCGGGCCCCGGCAAAGTCGATCAGCCTCAGTCTATTTGGAGATGTTTAGCCAAGTTGACTGAATTTACCCACCCTGAGGATGAAATTTTCAAGCACGCTTTTGACATCGTGGGGGGCAGCCCTCGTAATTACGTTCTAGGCTCTCATAGAAAACGTCTTTGCGTCGAGGCGCGGGCACAAATCAGCAACTAGATGTTCATCTGCCGGGGGTGATGAAACGTATGTTTTGTGGGCTATCCAGAGAACACTTGGTCTAAGACCGAATTTCTAAACATAGCTTCATCCCCCAACTTTATACATTTAGTCCTGCGATTTTCGAATTTTTGTATTGCTTCCAAATAATGGGTCATTTCCCCAAAAAAGGCGCTTGTTTCTGTGATTGTCCGTTTATTTGACCCAAATCTCTTATAGCCTAGCCATTTTTTCAGGTTTGGAAACAAGAAATAGTTGCAGGCGACATACCCACATTGGTATCCTTTGATGCACGTTCACCCGGAGTAATGATTGCCCTTTGGCCTCTGGTAAGGTATGGTGAATCCGTGTTTCCCGCACGGTAACGCAACGGTGCAGAAATTTGTTTGAGTTGAGGTTAAACATATTGTTACGATCTTGCTGATTAACCTGGATGATTTCCCAAATCCTTCAGGTACGATCTCTGGATTGTTAAATAAAATCGCCAACTTAATTTGAGTTTCTTTATTTATAAAGAATTTAATTAATGTCCTTTTGATTACTCAGTAATTCACAATTCAATCACAATTTACTTTACTATTTACAATCACTTGTATACAACTTTCACAATTTACTATTTTTATTAATTTACTGTAATGTAATATCCAACACGTTTACTTCACGACTGATTACTGACTGACTGACTCTGCAGTCGTGTGTCGCCCTTATATACTTGTTTGCTGCCTGAAACGAAACCCGGGAATAATCGCGTCGTTACGATAATCGTCTCGTTTTTCGTTCTAGAAAATGCCAGTTGTCGGCTCCTATATTTCATCTGTCATTCGCTTCGCTTTTTCGCCACAATATGTACTCTTTTAAAATAGTAACTCGGTTGCGCCAGTAGTCGTGTGTAAGCAATGCGATATTCATGTTTAATGTGATGTACCTGGTCAGTTGAGATTCCTACAGCCTCAGCTACCTCACAAACTTTTATTCTCCTATCGTCTAATATCATTCCATGGATTTTACCGACGATTTCTAGCATGATCTCTTTGGGCGATCTGAACCTTCGGCGTCACTTTTACTGGTACGACCACAACGGAGCTCAGGAAACTACGAAATTAATCTTTTTTCATATTCGTTAATATTGACGAGGTCTTGTTCTTTCAATGGCTTACAAACAAATTAAATGATGCAGTGTGCTCAAAATTTTAAAGCGGTCTATTAACTAATACCAATTGATGGGAGCAGCGTTATTTTTGCAGTAACTGAGCTATCAAATAACCTTGCTTTAGGTTAGTAAATCTGCTAATCTGGATATATTGAGAGCTTCAGAGATGAGTGCGCATTCGAGCACATTTACTCAAAGTTTTTAAAATATTCTTAACTATTCTCCCTCATGTGGCCACCTTCTGCTCAGCAGTTAATGCATAGCATTCTTGTATGCAGCCATAATAGATGAATGAATTAAGTACTTTAAAGAGGAAATATTTTTGACTCCTTCAGTTACATCGCCATGACCCCAATTTGTCTTACTTAATAAATAATTGGATTTTTTTTATTTAATATACTGTGGCAACGCCAATGTCCATAAGTTGCTGGCAACCTTTCCATTTCAACGTTTCACATATTCTTTTGATTTTCTATATTTTCTTATGATTAATGTTCATTAATTCTTTTCTGTAATTTGAAGTAAGAACTCTGAAATAGAACACGTGTTTGGAAATCTACATTGGTGACCCCTATTTCTTTAAATGAGCACGGCAGATTACAATCTACGCTCAAAAACCACAGTCACTAAAATGTCAGAGCTAGATACCATTAAAAAGCAACTGAGTTATTTGCATGCTGAGTATAACCGCATTGGACAACAGTCGACAAACGCTGGTTCCAGGCACGTATCTATTCCGTCATTCAACATATGCAATCCACAACTTTGGTTTGCTCAATTAGAACGTATTTTTCGACTAAATAATATCTCAACGGATGGCGGCAAATTTGATTTAACTTCCATCCACTTAGAAGATGATGTTCTCGCTTTCTCCGAAGATCTTATCATCCTCTTGAAAACAACAAGTACGTTACGTTGAAGCAACGAATTCTTCAAAAATTCACCGATTCTCCGGAAACAAAGCTTAACAAACTTTTGCATGGCAATGAATTCGCTGGCCTGAAACCATCATACATGATGGCACAAATGCGGCGCTTAGTTACTCAGATCTCATACACATGCTTTTTCTACGTCAAATGCCAGCATCCATTCGTCCAACTTTACTCGTGTCGGGAGAAAACTTGGACATATTGGCTTCATCGGCGGATAAAATGTTGGAGTCCCTGAAAAACACACCAAATTGTGAGTCAGTTACGCAGTATGCCACAGCAGCTGAATCCGTTCATGCTATAAATTTGTCAACTCACGAAAATCCTAAATTATCCGATGTAACTGATACACTTAACTCTCTAATCAGTAAAAACCATTCTATTCAGGCAGAACTTAAAACGCTTAACCTAAATTCCAACCATGGCACAAAAAATGAAAAAGATGATTCAAATTTATGCTATTTTCATAAAAAAATTTGGAAGAGCTGCAAAAAAATGTCGATCTGGGGCTGTCGTCAGTTGTTACCTCGGCTGACGGCAGCAGCTCCAACAATACGATTAATAGCACTTCCAGCACTGCCAGATGTACTAACAATTCAAAAACTGTACGCTGCACGTCACTAAGTCCACCCATCATAGAAATAACAGAGACACGTCTTTTTGTTCTTTATCGCGTTTCAAAAAAAAAAAATACCTTTTGATTGACAGTGGTTCGGTAGTATCAGAATTTCCTGCTTCTTATATTAACAAATATATCTTCAAAAATACCCCGCAACTAACTGCTGCTAATCAAACTGTGATTCGTACATTTGGAAGAGAGGAACTTGATTCAACTGGTTTCATTTCCCAACATCACAATAATAACTACAAGCATAATATATGGGTGTTGGAGGTAACATATTGGAAAGTTCATTGACTTTATTATCACAAATTCATTTTCAACTTCTTCACAGACACTTATATGTAGGTATTGTACACACGAGTTAACAGTTTGGTCGCCAAAAGCATCTGCAAGCTGTCACATGCGATTATGCGACCAAGTCGTTACGTCTTGAAGCGCCATCGTGTAGTGTCAGCCACAAATTAATCATAAATATGTTTTCACTTTGTACGTGGGCAAATTCAAAGCAACAAATCAAGTCAAGGGAATTATTATACGGAATGAGTCGATTAGTCTTTATGTATTAGGGTGATACATTCCACATCTTTTATTATATATAAAAATATATTAACGTTTTTTAGTGTTGTCTCATAAATTGAGAACGGCTTCATCGAACTCAACCAAAATGAAACAGTCTACGCGGGTTACCATAGAGTTCGTTTATAAGAAGTTTGCATAAGGGAGAACCTCTCATACTAACTAAAATATCAAAATTGGTGAACGGTTGATTTGAGAACGGCTACACAGTATTCAATCAAATTTATACTAAATGTATGGGGTATTAAGCGGATTGTTTATTAGAAGTTTTCCATTTGAAAAAGGGGCGTGACTCTATGTTCTTAAATATCAAAATGAGATCGCGTTTTCGATGGTATGTTATAAGTCGAGAACTGTTTCACGGAATTCAATAAAGTTTATACATGGCAATGGTTGAATATTTTTTAAAGAGGGTTGCCAACTGTTCCAAAAGTTTTATTACTTAAATTGGAGAGTTAAGTGAAATGTAATATTTAGTATTAAACTAAGGAAAACGAATTTTAAAGGATCAAGCGCTATAATCTTTGGGAGTGCCATATTTTTATAAGTTTAGATACTATCAAATTGCCAAGATAATATATGATACAGCACAGACATCAACTTGCAGATATTTAAAAATGGATAATTTTTGAAAAGGCTCTCCAGCAGTCAGAAAGTAGTAGTTTAAGAGATAGATTTCAAAAATTAAATTTAAAAAAATGGGTATTAAAATAGAGAGATTTCGAAATGTTTTTGAGAGTGTGTGAAATGTGTTTTTTAATTTAAATGTAGCTGAATCATGAAGATTCTGAATGAAACATATTTTTTCATTATTTATGTAAAATGTTAAAAAAATTAATTTGTGACCAAGTGGAAGCACCGAATATACAGATTTCAAAGTGATCTAAAATGCAGCTATAATTAAACAGAACTTATGAAATAAAAGAAGTGATTGAAATGTTTTAAAAAGTATTAACAAAATAAGCTTATAGTTTCCAAAGACTATGATGCTTTTATTCAAAACTTCTATAGTTCGAAAAATCCAGGTGAACGAAACCCGACTTTTTTGTTCAATATATTGACAAACAGCAGGGAAATTATTAAGCGGCCGTCACTTACATTAAAAGCGCATCACTGAAAGAACTATACAGCCTTTAGGACGAGTTTGAGAAGTATTGCCGGGGTTAGAAGAAGCGCTATGGTCATTCCAAATTTAAAGTTAGGAACTTTTTTTCAAAATTTTCATCATGGCAAAACAACACTTTGGAGTTCTTCAAAAGTATTTTCATTAATGGCGTTTCAAAATTTTAAAAACCTTTTTTTTATCTTGGCTCAACAATTTCAAAATTTAAATTATTTAGAGTATTATTTACGGAAGACAAATCAATATTTTTTAAAGATTGATGTAGCTACACAATCCACACAAGTCTGATAAATTTTGTATATGCATTGTTCTGTATCTTCTTCCATCCTTTTTTTTTTTTTTTTAATTTTAATATATTCTTCGAAGGAATAATCAATTTTTGGAAATGAAGTTGAAAAAGGTGAAAAAAATAGATCAAAATTTACGGAAGGAGATATAATACGAGAGTTGCTTTATATATTTCGGGATTAGAGAACAAAAACAAAGATCTATCTACTTTTGCATGAGTATGAACCAATCGTCGAAGCATTTTTATCACTATCCTAGAAGTATCTCAAAACATGCTATCTGAAAGCATCAACCATCTCTTCAGGTGTCGAAAAACGTTTAACTCTCAGCTTTTTTTTATCGTACGGGAATTAAAAAAGTCATGCGATACCATGTCACGACTACACGGTGGATGACTTATTAAATTAATGTTTTTAGTGCTCAAAAAAGCAGTTATTCCAGTCGATGAATCGAAGAGCTGGCATTTTTGTGGCGAAGAGTGACAACTGGAAAGCAAATAGTTGTGTATCACTCGGAATTTACCGTTCTGTGTTAAACTAGTGGTACGGAAGCGACAAAATCAGTTTTCCACAAATACAGGCAACCATGTGCTGGAAGTGCATCGTTAGCGAAAACTTTTGTTGACTGACATGATGTCACGGACGTTTTTCGAAGCACCGCTATCGAATTTTTTTAACATTTTCCTTGTCCAATCGACACAAGCCTTTTTTGAGCGTTTGATGAGTTGTGTGGGATCCACCGTGAACTACATGAAGAAGTTCTATATACATAGAAACTTTTTTTCATAAAATAAAACTTCTCCCAGAAGTGGTTCTAAATCCGATCTATTCAAAAAGTTTAGCTTATTTTCAAGTTATTTTATTCACATAGTGAATAGCGATCTTATTGGAATACACGTTTTGATGGGTAGGTTCTATTGATTTTTTGTTCAAAGGTATAATTTTGTCTAGACAAACAAATACCGGAAATTGACGAGAGAGCAAATACGATTTGCTTGAGTCTTAGTACGTTGGTATGTTTTTGTTCATATCAACATATACAATAATTCTTTTTTCAGGAAGGGAATAACAAATTACTAGATCGACGAAAATAGGAACGATTCGTATATATCTGATTATTAAAGAAGAAACGAAGAAATATGTTGGGAAATGTATTAGATAAGCTAGTAGCTAACTCGATTTAAAGCAATAAATAAAGGCTGTCTTCAGCTTTGCCGAACTCTTTATACCTTTCATGAACATATAAAAATTATTTAAAAATTGCAAAATTCGATTTCGATGATTTTCAATACCAATGTTTATTTTAATTTACATTTGTAGGATACAAAATTCAAGCTCTTATATGCTGTTTTGGCGGATTTTTTTAACCCAAAATACCATGTCTGAACAAATCCGTTATATGGTGGCTATATGTTATAGTCGTCCGATTTCGAAGATTTTCAAATTTCACGTTCTTAGGTACTTTTTTTTATAGATTTATCACCTAAAATTTTAAATCTGAAAAATCGGTCGAATGTAGTCCGACCTGGTCGACACCGACAAGTGATCGTTTAAATATATAAGATTATCTGCCTACCCAGTTTGGTTGAAATATCTCAAAAACTGAAGGACTAGCTTGCGTTCAAATATACAGACAAACAGACGAGCATGGCTAAATAAACTCTACTTGTCGTTTTGATACGATCGGTATAAATTTCGGTGGGTCTATCTCTTCTCATTTTGGTACTTACATATTTTGGAAAAAGTTAATACAAGTATACCATTTCATGTATATGGAAAAATAGCTAAAGCCAAACGACGGATATAATATATGTTATATGTGCATGGCATGACAGCAATTATTGTAATGAAACACTTTCTGAATAAAGGACATTTGATTTAGTACCACAAATCCCACAATATCTTACATCATTAATGTACTGTATTTTTGTATGTAAATTTACCAAGACACAACGATGAATTTTAACGAAAATTTCTGATGCAACAAATATCCCTAGCTCACGTGACATTACAGCTCCCATGAAAACACAGAAAGTGCAATGAAATGTTTATTGAAGTACTATGTGGTTAAACTGAAGATCCATACTATATAACAAGGTCGTTACAGAAAATGAGGTTCGTTATTCCGCCTCTCTGTTCTTCGCTTCTGTTTTTTTTTACACATTCTTGTCGCTATCATTTAGTGATTAATTATGAAACGATTAGAGTACAATGGAAAGCACAAGCAACATAAACATCTGCACTCTGGTGAAAACACCCACATTGGCAGGCGCATTTCTATCATCAACTTCGTTCTCCTACAAACAACGATTTATTATCGGCACGCGAATTGTCGGCATCATTTATCATACACACGCATTGACAGTGCAAAGCTTTTGGTTGTCATAATCTGCCCCATGCTTGTATCCTTTCTTCTTCTCTTCTTTGGCGTAGGCACCGCTTACGCGATTATAGCCTCGTCAACAATAACATGCCACTCGTTTCTTTTTCTTGCTGTTTGGCGCCAGTTAGAAATACCAAGTGACACCAGGTCGCTCTCCACCTGATCTTTCCAACGGAGTGTACGTCTCCCTCTACCTCTGCTTCCGACGGCGGGTACTCCATCGAATACTTCCAAAGCTGGAGCGCTTTCATCCATTCGGACGACATGACCTAGCCAGCGTAACCGCTGTAGCCAGCTCATGCTTGTATCCAGCTCCTCAAATAATGATGCGGCTTAAAATGCCTACATTTTCACTGTCTACTCAATCACGTGCTGAGATTATGGAAATATTTCCAGCATGCCACGTGTCGTAAATCAAATCACTACAAAATATTTTCAGAGTATGAAAGTTTAAGTGGATAGATAAGTATGTGTGTAAGAGTTAGAATTGTAACGGTTACCTTTTCAAGACTATTGTTAATACCTTTTAAAGTGCTAAATATGCTAATGCTGCAAAATTCAAGTGGTTAGCCGTGCGTACCACTATTCGGATGGCCAGGATTCGAGTCTTGCTCTGACCGATATCAAAAATTAAAGAAAATAAATTTTTCTAATTGCGGTCGCCCCTCTCCCATTTTGGGTACAGCATCATTATAAAATCCATGGACCTTTCCAGTAGCGGCACTGAGATGAACCATGTAGGTCGAGTAATACCCAAATAGAGGTTATAAGAAGTAGAAAAGATTTAGAAACAATAAAGGGAACAAAATGCAACAAAAAGGTATAATTGGAAAAAGGCCTAGTTAAATCAGCGTCTTAATCATTTGATGTCTAATATCGAAAGCTTTTAGATTCAGCATCATTAGCTTATGCTGGACAATTCATCAAACTCTTGAATCCATCTTTTTTTTATACGTTTCTCAAAATAAGCAGTTTTCTTTTTTAGATGATCTCTCCATTCGACCCGAACTTCTTATCCCCCAACCATTTTTCAGGTTTGAAGACAAGAAATACTCGCGGAGTGCTAAATCTGGAGAATATGTTAGATGGGGTAGCAGTTCGTAACCCAATTAATGAATTTTTGCCATGGTGACTACACACCTGTGCACCATTGCATCGTCCTAATGGAACAGTACTTTTTTTCGCCAAATGCGGTAATTTCTGTTTAAAATCAATATCTAATCTCTCCAAAAGCTCTGAATAATATTAGATGGTGATCTTTTTACCCTTTCCAAGGTAATTCACATCGATGAATCGATCGGGAATCCAAAAAACTGTGACCATGACCTCCTTGGGGCGACAGACTCACCAGTGTCTTGATTGCTATTTTATCTCTGATGTGGTGTGGTGGATTCATGTTTTATCTGCGGCAACGAAGCGGTGCAAAAAATCGCTTTGATTGCGATTGAACATCACCAAACACTCCTTTGAAATTGCCACACGGTTGCGCTTATGGTCGTGCAGACAACTTTTAACAACGAGAAGGTGCAATTGACTTCTGGTTCGAGAGGTAGAAAATCACGGGAAAGGGATTCACCACTCTGTTAAATTTTGCCTGTTCAACTAACAGAATTATGTAAACTGAATGTTTAACATGAAGAAAAAGTGTTATTGACTACAAAGGAGTAGAATTAATTTGAAATATAATGGAAATCAGAGTCCCCATAGTATTTATCAGGTTTTTCTTTGGTTTTGGTGTAGTTTTTCACTGAGAAGCTACACGAGCCATCTGTACAAAAATTCATCAGCTGATTTTTAAAAGTAACTTAATTCGCATATAAAATGTTATTTACTAATTAGTTGAGAGTCCACAAAACAGTTTTCTTAACTGTGAAATTCAATATTCGTTTTACAAGTTGCAGAAAAAACGGGCAAGCATGTATAGACTCTTTAAATGAAACATTTAATTTGATTTCAGAGAGAATTAGGGGCTAGAAATTGAACCTGCTATTATTTTAACCATGAAAATTACACAACCAGAGTAGAATTGGTATCTCGGATTCCTTTCACCACTGTATTACAAAAGCCAAGATGCATTTAGCTTTGTTGACTATCAAACCAATGTGATGTGGCAAGTTTAATTTAGGGTTCATAGTGATCCCCAGGACAATAATATGATGAACCTCTTCCAAGTTGTAGTTATCTATTGTGTAAGTAGTTCCCACAGAGGAGTATATTTGTAGGTACTCCAATGGACCATGTGGTTCACAAATATTTGCAGGGTTTTCAGCAACCAGCTGTTATGTGCTCGGATTGTCACGTTGCTGAGCACTAAATCGTCGCTGCTATGATTTTAAACGTCTCATCGTATTAAGCTCTGAATTAGTCGTAAAGTTAATTACAATTTAATTCACTCTTAAGGAAAATTTACCAAACAAATTGCACACACAAAAATTCCATTGCAATAAATATGTGTAAATAGCCTAAATGAATGTATTGTAGCATGGCCGCCGGCTGCACGGTTTTTTATTAGAATTAACTGTATATTACGAGTCTCCATTTATTGGAAAAACATCAAGACGCATAATATAAAGTAAAGGAGAATTTCGACCGAAAATCGATTCAGCGGTCAGTAAATATATTCATTTGAACCATAAATGCTATAAGCTATTTCTTTTTGGCTCACCCTAAAGTACACTTATATATATGAAACAATAATATTTGTTGTCAGTAGCAGACTTGAAGACGTTGAATGGGCCTCTAGTAACCACTATCATAAAGTCAGAATTTAGGTAAGTTTGAAGCTGTGATTTAAAACAGTATAGTTTATGACTCTACATTCTTAAACGAATTAGCCAATGAAAGAAAATAATTCAAGCATAGCATATAAGAACCAAAGAATCTCTCCTGAAATCGTCGACTTACGTGTCAAAAATTTCCATGTTCTGACCTTCTCTGAGAATCCCTATTCTCGTTTCTATGATTTTTAACCGACGAAAGATGTAAGATCACGCATCGGATATTATTTTTTTTTTTACTGAAAATGGTAAAGCTCGCAAATGTTCACATCGATAGTTGAAAAAAAAATTACCAGAGAAGAGAATTGCTGCTATTTTTTAATGTATTGAAATGGACGTACTTTGAAGTTAGTCTCACAGAGAGTTTAAGGAAATTTTTAACCTGAGGAGTGAGAAAGGAGGAAGATTTATTCATTTCATATTTAAAATTTTTTCTTTCATAGATAAGGGTTTTTCGAAATTTGGTCCCTTTGAAAAAACTAAAAAGCAAAAAATATTTTTTTACTTAGCCTTAATAAATATATTCTTAAAAACTTAAACTAGACCCTAATAATTTTGAATCGGCATGATGAGCTTCGCTTGTAAATGTGTTAAAAAATATTTCATTCGGGATTATATCAAATTCACAAATTTTACAAATTTTACGTGACTGTAAAACGTAAAAAGAAGTCATTAAAAACTGCCAGCAAACGCAAATTGTAATTTGAGTTGCATTTTTAATACCATTTAGTACCACACTATAACTTCGAAAAACACTAACCTCAGATTTGATATAAACAGTTTTTTAGCCCCCCATCCCCCAAAGCTTGGTCGGCCTTTGTGTGAGAAAACACATCGAGAAGAGCCGTAATGTTATGCTTTACTGTGAGAACTGCTAAAACTGAATATAACTATGCTAGAACTTATGAAAGTAGACCAAATCTAGTTTTACTTTAAGCACTTGAAGCACTGCAATGTTTATAAGGGACCTATGTTCTCTTTGCCTGTACTTTTCAGAGTAGAAATTGTAAAATAAATTGCTAAATTAATCATATAATATATAAATAAAAATTTGTTTTTAAGGTATTTTATTTGTTAAAGACTGGCCATCTATTATGCAATGGGAAGCATATCCTTTAATAACTAGCAAAAAAAAAAAATTAAAATTTCTATTTGGGTCAATTAACCACAATGAGCAATTTTCTAAATAATTATAACTATTTCATATATAAGAGTGCAAATGTATTAATTATAAATTAATGTGGTCAAACCTAATCAATTTGCCAATATGTACTAAAACCTCACAAAAATCTCTGTCAACAAAGTTACCATTACTCAAGTGATTGACAGCGGAATTTCATTTCATATATTTTTCAAGTATAACATGCAACACAAGTGCATTCATTTGCCCACAAAAAAGGTAATAATATAAAGGGTGTTTTTTATAGAGGTATAGAACTTTAAGTTTCAATAAAACAACGACTGATTATTCGATTGACATGAATTTTATTTATCCGAAAGATAATCTTGTGGCATTACATATTAAATATGATTTCTGGCATATAACCGCCACGGCTGGCGCAGATATAGTCCAATCTGGACTTCCAATTATCGATGACTTTTTCCAACATTTGTGGCCGTATATTGGCAATAACACGGCGAATTTTGTCTTCCAAATGGTCAAGCGTTTGTGGCTTATCAGCATAGATCAATGACTTTAGATAGCCCCACAGATAGTAGTCTAGCGGTGTTAAATCACAAGATCTTGGAGGCCAATTCACAGTTCCAAAACGTGAAATTAGGCGGTCAGCAAACGTGTCTTTCAATAAATCTATTGTGGCACGAGCTGTGTGACATGTTGCGCCGTCTTGTTGAAACCACATCTCCTGGACATCATGGTTATTCAATTCAGGAATGAAAAAGTTAATAATCATGGATCTATACCGATCACCATAGACTGTAACGTTTTGGCCACCATCGTTTTTGAAAAAGTACGGAAAAAATGATTGCACCAGCCCATAAAGCGCACCAAACAGTCAGTTTTTCTGGATGTAACGGCGTTTCAACATACACTTGAGGATTACCTTCACTCCAAATGCGGCAGTTTTGTTTGTTGACCAGAAGTGCGCTTCATCGCTAAACAAAATTCGTAGACGTAGTACGGGATACGTTTTCCGCGCAGAACCATTATTTTCGAAATAAAATTGCACTATTTGCAAGCGTTGTTCAGGCGTGGCTCTATTCATGATGAATTGCCAAACCAAACTGAGAATAAATCACTTGACAGCTGTTAAATCGGTCGCCATCTTGAAAAGTAAAGCCAACTTAAAGTTCTATACCTCTATAAAAAACACCCTTTATATACAACCCACACAACCGATATATATTTATGCAATTATTATTACAACTCACTTTTCAATCAAAATTTTTTGATTGATGCTTATAAATGGCAATCATAACCCACGCTACTAAGTGAAATTCGAACGGGAAACAGTTTTAAAATATGGCAAGGCTTATGCAAATCAGAGAGTAGAGAATTATAAATAAATATATATGGTTACAATGCTCATTTTTAGGCCTCTGATGTATTGAACATGAAATGGTACATGAACTTAGCTATGAAGTATATAACATATATCACAGTTGTCCGTCTGTGCGTCTTTGCTTCTGTACTTCTGTCCTCTTGCAAACTAGTCTCTCAGTTTTTCAGATATTTCAACCAAACTTGATAGGCAGATGCGCGTATACATTTAAACGATCATTTGTCGGAACCGGTCAGATCGGACCACCATAATATATTTAAGACCGATATTTCAGATTTGAAATTCCAGGTCATACATAAGTCAAAAAAAGTACCTAAGAACGTGAAATTTGGCATACTGTACATAAAAAATGAAGTACATATCCGTTACGAAAATTATCGGAACGAATATAACGTAGCTCCCACACACCGATATTTTCTGAAGTGAGGTATTAATAAAAACTCCAACAATACAACCAATTTCTTCATATATGAAGTCTTGCGTTAGAAATCCGATAAAAAGGAATCTAGGACTATGAAATTTGGTTTTATACACACATATTATGTAGTAGTTATTGGTAGTGAAATTCACCGAAATCGGAAGACTATATCACATGGCCCTTATACAACAAATTTGTTCAGATATACGGTTTTGGCCAAAAATTCGCCAACAGAGCGTGAAATTTGCTACTCCACATACGAAAGTTCAAATTTATATTGTCACTAAAAATCATGGAAATCGAATTTTACAATTTGCAATGACTTTGGATATGTTCATGAAAACTATAAAGACTTTGGCATGGCCAAAGATAGTCTTTCCTTCTGGCTATTTTTTTTTTTTTTTTTTTGGTTTTTTAATTTACCAAAGCTTAGGCGTTAGTAAAGTCATGTGCATACTTCACATAAGTAAGACCTTTATGAATAAAAAATCAATTGAAAAGTCCCCGGCCTCACATATAGATTAATTAATCAAAAGACACGAGTAGGAATTTGACAGCTGTCGGATAATTAGTTTGTGAATTATAGCATTTTGAGTGAAGCAACTTTTGTTATTGTGAAAAATTGATAAAAAGGAATTTCGCGTGTTGATAAAATATTACCTTTTGAAGAGTAAAGATGAAACTAAAGTAAAAACTTGGCTTGATGGTGAGTTTCCGGACTGCCCCAGGAAAATAAACATTTGTATACTAAGTTTAGGCGTAGTTGAATAGACACCGAAGAGGGTGAACGGACTGGACGACAAAGAAAGGTTGTAAACGACGAAAGCATCAAACAATCCATAAAATGATTTTGAAGTACCGTAAATTGAATTTGAATGAAATAGCAGGCACTCTGAAGATATCAACTGATCATGTACATCATATCATTCACGGATATCTCAGTATAAGAAAGCTCTGCGCAAAAGTTGTTATATCCATACGCGAGCAATTGTACACTCTTCTTTTTAGCTCTGCATATCGTATTTTTTCTCTAACATCAAATTGAAGAAATCCAAGGATAAAGAGTCACCATGTCTGAAACCTCGTTCGGGATCGAACGGCTCGGAGGGACCCTTTTCTATTTTTACTGCGCTTCTGCTATTATCCAGCGTCAGTTTATAAAGCCCTATGAGTTTTGTGGGGATATGAAATTCAAACATAGTGGCGTAGAGTCAGTTCCTTATCGCGCTGTCGAAGGCAGCTTCAAAATCATTGGAAAAGTGGTTTATATTCAATTTTGGATTCGGTCTAAAGCCACACTGATAAGGTCCAATCAGTTTGTTGACAATGGGCTTTAATCTTTCATACAATACGCTCGCTTGGACCCTGCATGCTATTGGCACAGACCGTGGGGTAGCCCTTTCACTTGAATTGGGCAGACCAAAATTAGGTTCCATTCGCCGAACATGCTTTCGTCCAACCATATTCTGCACAGAATCTGATGCACGCACCTTGTCAGTTCTTCGTCGTCGTTTTTGAATAGTCCTGTCGGTAAGCCATCGGTTCCCGCCGCTTTGTTATTTTTATGTATAGTATAGTTTTTATTATGGAAAGTGTATACCATCGTCATCGATTGCGGTTTCGGGTTCGCCATATCCAGATTTTTAACTTTCACTGCCATTGAGCAGGTTGGAAAAGTGTTTCCTACGTACACTAAGTATGCTCTAGACATCTTAAAACCTTCTGTAAGTCGCCGAATCTTCTCATAGAACTTTCGAGCATTAACCTTGTCGGCCTGCTTTTAACGCCCTTAATACTCACGCATTTCGGTTTCCTTATTTTTTCGTTTGCAAATGCGCCTTGCTTCTCCCCCTTAGCTCTCGGCGTCTATTCCACCCCAGGGAGAGTACGTAATTTTTATTTATTATGCTATGGAGGAAAGTCCACAAGCTCTCTCATTAAGAAGTCTGTGTATGTCGTTGGAAACCCATAACCACAAAGGATAATTACATAAAAGAGGAAGCCAAAGTATCTGCACTTTTATGTATGCCTGTATATAAATAATGTTTCTTGAAAATTTAAGTTTTCATTTACTGATCACATGCATTGCATAAAAGTATGATTATCATATACTAGAATAGTTATGTTTGTAAATATAATTCTATTTATTCAGAACACGTTTTGTGTTTAAGTTTAACGAACTCCCCAGATTTTCTCAAGTGGAATTTTTGTCAATAATTTATTGTGCATATGGACAAAAGACCTTACGAAACAATTTTCTAATCTGTCGATTTGTAATTAAAAAAGAATGTAGCGAAATTATTGTGAAAAATGCTAAAGATTTTGGAACACAATTAAAATGATTCTCAATTAAAATAAACAAATTTCTTTTATTACAAAATATTCAATACAAAATACTAACAAATAATCCTTTCGAATAAAGCCTATTCACTTTTAACCACAAACAATTCCAGGTCGAAATAAAATATTAATACTATATAAGTCGAGCCCGAAAATTAATCCTGCTTCTACATTTCTCAGACTATTAATGCCTGAAAGTAACTCAAAATTTAGAAATTACTTTATTTAAAAATTTAATATTAAAAATGCAAAAATTAAATTAAAAATTGTAATTTAGAAACTTCAAACTAAATTAGTCTATATATGTATATAAAAATGTTAGTTTGGTTGAAATTTTAGCATCATATATAAGGATTGTTTTTATGTATTTTTTCGTCAGTCACATATCCGCGGTAGGTGGATCTGGGATTGATCTATTCGAAAAATTCGTATTTATATTTATGAAATTTGGTAGCTATTCAAAATCGGAAATCCCAAATACGAAGGACAGACAAAAGGATTAGCAGTGTGACGAGATTTCCAAATAAAAACTACAGACGAAAGAAGTGGCAGTATAATGCACATTACCCATACCAAGGACAAACAAAAGGGTAGAGAGATTAAAGGAAATTCCACGTCGTTAAGGATGAATGGAGTAGCTGCAGCTACCGCAGGCAAACGAATAATCAGCCTATCCTTAAGCGCGTGAACAGAATGTTTGGGTCATCTACAGGTATAAAAAGAGAGGCAGCCGCTATCACAAGAAGAGACGAGTAGACAACTTAGTGGAGTTAACACTGCTGTGAGCTGTGTGTGTCTTAGAAACGGATGAGCTGAGTGAAGCAGATAATAAGTGTGTATCATAAATAATTGTAAAATAAGCCGTTGGCTAAAGTCGAAAATTGTACAAATAAATTCCTGACGGTTAAGAAGCCGAACAAATAAATCTTGGAAGTTTTGTTTAGTAATCCAGTGATCGGACTCGAACGATTTGGAAAATCATAGAGGCGAATTTAGCAAATTCGTTACAATATATACAAATTTGTAATAGTCATTACATATTTGCCATTTTTGTAAACAAATACTTTTTTTAAATTATCCACTCTTTTGCATATTGAAATAGAGTTATTATGATAATATTTGTATGACAGTACATACATAACTTATTTTAGCGCAAAAACTTTGGTTAATATCGGGTAACCTGAACTTTTTAGTATAAAGTTGGTCCACCGTTTGCATCAATAACAGCTTGAAGCCGTCGTGGCATCGCAACTACTAAATTTATCAATTCTGAGGGAGTAATACTGTCCCAAGCTTCAATAAGACGTTCTTTTAGTAATTTTGAGCTAAAAATCTGTTTTTTTTTTCAAATTTTTTGCTCCAAAATCTCCTTGATATATTCAATAACATTCAAATCTGGGCTTTGAGGTGAAGTGTGCGTGCCTTGGAGCATGATAACGCAACCAATCCTTACCAATATGGACCGTATGCTTTGGATCGTTATCCTATTCAAAAATCCAGCCTACGCCAAGCTCCTAACTGTCCACCAAACGCTTCAAAATAGCTTCAAACAATGACTTATATTTGAACCGATCCATATTACCCTCAATAAAAACAAGCTTTCCAGCTCCAGATGCCGCAACCGCTCCCCAAACTATTACGTTGGCGCCACCATGCTTCACTGCTGGTTCTATATTCTTGGAGTTAAGTGCAGTGTTTTCTTTTCTCCAAATTTTTGCTCTTCCTTCGCTGCCGAATTCACTGAACTTCGATTCGTCTGTAAACAAGTCTTTTTGCCAAATTGCCAATGGATATTTCTTTTGGCGGAGCCTTTGTTGATGCTAATGTGTTTAAACTACAACTAAATTCAATACCAGAAAATTAGAAAACATAATTTAAAAAAGAAAAAATTAAAAAAGTAAAAAAGGGTTCCTAGCCGCCAGAACAACACAGCATATCGACGTACCCGTTAGTGAACCCGTGGTGTATGTAGACTTTTGTCAAGGATGTTTTTGCGTTTTTTCGCCACAATTGTTTTATTTTATGTTAGAGAATGGATTTGTTTTAATAAATTTGATTAGAAAATGATTCAAAATAAAACTGTATACCTGCATTTTTCAGCAAAGTGATAGTACTTTCTATACAACGAATACAAGCGGCGTAACTAGACTTTTGTCCGCCACTGTATACACATGCATGTAAATATAAAAAAAAAAAACAAATATAACTTTTCTTTTCTCCTTCACTACCATTCCACGATTGACACTGGCAAAAAAGTGATACCGCTGCAATAATTTCAATGGTATTCCAAATGTCGCACGGCTGTCTGTCTCTGCTATGCTATTGTATGTTAAGATCAAATACCATCCTTGAGCACGATCTTGACTTCCACTTTTTAAAACGACAGCAGTTACGGGAGCAGTTTGATAAGCCAGTGACTTTTTGATTAAAATATATTTTTTCCGGAAAATAAGCATTCGTCAACCTAGTCTATATATTTAGTTCAGCGTTCTAGAATTTTTTTTGTATTCCTTCCATGGCCCTCAAAATAGTCGTTTGCTTCTGTGATGACCTCTTCATTCAACTCGAATCTCCAACCACCCAACCATTTATTCATGTTTGGAAAAAAGAAATAGTTTCAAGTGGAGAATATGCTGGATGAAGTAGCAGTTCGTAGCCCAATTTATGAGTCATAGTCGGAAATGTCCTGATGAAACAGCACTCTTTTTCGCTAAATGCGGACGTTTCTGTTTCAAATCAATATCGAATAAGTTCAAGAGCTCTGAATAATATTCGACGGTGATCGTATTAACCTTTTGAAGATAATCGAGATGTGAATAAGACCTTGTGCATCCCCAAAAACTGTTACCATGACCTTGTTGGCAGACAGACCAACCTTGGCCTTCTTTGGTGCACCTTCACGCGGAGAAACGAGTGTCTTGGTTGGAGTGGTCTGGTGTGGTGGATTCATATTTCGTTTTCTGTAACGAAACGGCGCAAAAATATTTTGAGAACTGTTATTTTGCTGCCACCACGCCGTATTAAATTGAGAATCTGTCAGAAATTCGTCGAAGTGCTGGTTCGAGAAGTTCCGACCGCCATGGATTATTTGAAGACCATTTTTTCGAAACTCAATGAAAATAAAATTAAAGTTGGTACGTACAGTAGTGTTTCAGCCGTTACAAAGCGACAAATACATATATATAAACGCACTTTCTCCGGGTAAGTTGGTTGTGCATTGTTTTCTCTCATTCAATTTTTATAATTTTGCCGGATACACCAAAATAATGTTCTTTACGGTTTACCGAGATATTGCCGTAAAAATGTATAAAGCCATAAAATCTGAATGCCAGCTAAACTGGCAAAAGTGATGATGCAGAAACTTCAGTTTTAGTAAGTACTTTCAACAACAATCGCACCTAATCCTATGCCCGAGAGTATGTTATAAAATTGTTGCTCATATGCCCCAGCCCATATGATGTAAGCATAAAAACAATGAGTAGCGGAAGAAATAATCCTGACTACCGTTAAACATGCACAAGCACAGAAAGAAAAACTTAGCACGCAATTGAATACAAGAACGCAAAAAGAAGGCCAAAAATGAATTTCTGCAATGCAAACATGGTGGTTTAAAGGTAGAAAGAGGAGTGTAGGAAGGAGGCATTCGAAAGTTACGTACCAATGATATATTGATGTGGTTGTGATGTTTTTACGATGATTGCAAACTCCATTTTTCCATTATCATTAACTTATTTGTTTATATTTCATTTTTTGTTTTTATTTTACTTTTTTTACTTCCATTTTTGTTAGCTTCTTGTTCTTACGCTGAAAAATTGTTATTGTCATATTTCGTTTCCTTATAATTCTTTTTTAATATTTTGACCTCTATCGTTAAGTTGCTATCTCCTAGGTAACAGTTGCTATGTTACATTTTCGCTAGCACTCATCGGGGAAGTGAGGATATACATAGTTGCGTGTGTTAAAGCGAATATTACGTAATTTTTCAGATTTCTTCATTCTTATTTTGCTTAAAAATAAATTCAATTTGTTCTCCGCTTTTCCCATAAATAAATAAATTTGATAGTAAAATGCCATAAATAATATATTGAAAATGTTTTTATTTCAATTCTTTACTATTTATATTCATACACTAACTTACTCCTAAATTTTAAAATAATTATCAGACACATATATATCTTTAAGTAGTTTATAAGGTAATTATTTGGAAGAATTAATCATGGATTTGTTTGTTTGTAGTATCTTGTTTAATCGAAAAGGAGCTAAGAGACTTATAAAGACCTAGTATGAGTAAATTATGTCCTTACACCAAAGAATCCCTTCGAAAAGCTCTATATGCGTATCAATAAAAAATTGTTTGAATTAAGCATTTGAAATACGTGAGTATCAATATTCTTTACATATATGCAACACCTACGTTGTGCTGTAATGCCTTTGTAAACTTTTGAAAACTTAATTTATAGCCAGAAACATACAAATTGATAACATTCTTAACACCCTAAAAACTTTTGTAATCATCTCTCTGTAAATCACAGTCAACGACAATTTTTTTTATCTTTATGACCCACAGGCAATGCGGTCAATAACATATCAGTTTCTCGACTCCAACGCGAAAGTAAACCAACAGACAGGAAGCCATAACTATATTCACGTCTCCAGGCATACTTTTGCAGAGACAACAATAAAGGTAGCATATGTAGATATTATATGAAACAAGAAAGAGCTGCTGCCTTCGGTCATGCCGAAGTCTCTATACCTTTCATGAAGAAATAAAATTGATTACAAATTGCAAAATTCGATTTTGAAAAGTTTCTCTGTCAATATAAACTTGAATTTATGTGTGTATAATACCAAATTTCACGTTCTTAGATGATATTTTGATGGATTTTTGTTTCAAAACCTCATATCTAAAGAAATCGGTTGTATGGCAGATATATGATATAGCAGTCTGATTTCATTATCAGTACCAATATGCAATTCATAATATTTGTGGATTAGACTAAACTTCATACTTCTAAATGCTGTTTTGACTGAGTTTTAACAGAAACCTCACATCTGAAAATATCGGTGTATGGGAGCTGTTTTGAGCTGACAAGCTTTTTTGCCAGCGAAAATAAAAACTAAGCGACTATACACTTTGACTCCAGGAACGAAAAGAAGTGAACAGTTTATTTGATTTCGTAATTTAAACACTCACGTTAGTATATACATTTGTTTTTTACATTAGAGAAACTCTATGTATAAATACATAGTTTATACTTCAATAGTTTACAAGAAAAATAATTAATGCAGTTATCGGTTCACCTAATGCGACAAACTAAATTAATTTATATATGTAGTACGTATGACATATGCATGCAGGCCTGCATAATTATGCATGTGATCTTGATGTACATATTTGTATGTAGCTGCATAAACAAAAAAACTTTATGTTAATGGAAATTGACTGCGGCGAATGAGGTGTGAAGATAAAATGAGCAAAGGGTAGATCGCGTAGACACTATTAACCCTTATATGATCAGCGATGCTTAACCCTCAACAGGAGCTATATGCTATATTCGTTCCGATGATTCACTATGCACTTCATTATTTATGTGCCAAGTATGCCAAGTTTCACGTTCTGAGGTACCCAAAATATCAAATCGGAAAAGTCGATCGCATATATACTACAGTGTTCCGATCAGGCCGATTGCATCAAATGACTGTTTAAACGTATAGGTCCATCTTCCTACCAAGTTAGGTTGAAATATCTCAAAAATTGAGGAACTAGTTTGCGTTCAAACTCAAACACACCTGTGTGTGAGTTGAAGATATAACCAGAAAATTTGAATAAAAAAAAAGAATCATCGCTTGTTATCGAGAAATTGATATATCTCTTTACGCATATGTAATCCACATTTTGCTACATGTACTCCTGGCGAAGTGGCATGAATAAAATATGCACGAATTTCATTTCAAAAAATAAAAAATAAAATGAAAATTTTCATCCGCACTTATTAAATTTTTTTTTTTAATTATATTCTTAAGTGTAGTAAAACACAAACTTATTGAATGCGACCTTGTGCGTGTGACTTAAGAGTTTCAGATAATTTCATGCAAGTGCAGCTACAGATTTTGAAATGCTATATATTGAAAACAAACATTGAAACATTAACCATTTTTATATCACAGCTTATTTCATGCAGTGTACTTTTTACTAAAAATAAGTTAAATGCTTTAATTAAAACCAGTTTAATATTTAGTGTGATATCCATAAGTTTTTAATACAGTTTTTAGTATAGCTGGAATAAACTGAACTAGTATTTTTTGTCTACTTTCTGTTTCGATCACTTTCCACTCTTCCGAAACTGCACTTTTTAGTTATTTTTATTACTTATGCGGCGTTTCTAACAAAGACCATAAATTCTCAATCGGGTTCATGTCGGGTGGCTGGGCCAGTGGATTCATTATTTCGGGATACTTGTCTATTGAAGTCGTGCGCACATAGTACCCGACGAACATTTTCAGCATAAAATGATATATGTACCTTGTTTCTCCTGACCCTCTGTGGTACACTTTGGAGCTGATTTTCGGCTTTTTTTAATTTTTCGTACAATTAAACGTTCGTCACGTTTATAAAAATTTTATAAGGCACATTTCGGCTTTTATTATGTATACGATTGTTATGTACGAAACGCTCAATTATGTTTTGCACTACTTAAATTAACTACCTCAGCAATTTATATCTGTGATTTTCCCTTTTTCAAATGGTTTATGACCAATTCTCACTGCTTCATCGTCGTACGGCGGCTCATTTGACTGAAATTAGTACGCCGATAACGTGAAACTTGAAAACACCCTAAAACTGGCTTAAAACTATTACTGAATAACAGATTTGTAAGAATTAGAAAATCCTATTACCGTTACAAACTCAACTGGCTATCGCAACAACAAGAACAAAGCATTTCTAGGACGCAGCTCCATTTCATGCCTATGTAGATTTTCCATTTTATGACAATATACTTATAAACTGATAAATTTAATATACTTGAAATACTCTATTTTACTCATGAGACCAAAATGGTTCTTGGCACAACTCGCCAAGGATTATCAGAAATGGGTGTCTTGTGATGTAAGCAAACAAACAAAAATTCAAAATTTTTATATACAAATTTACTAAAATAAATATAAATTCGATTTCGATCACATTTAATATCAGTCCAATTGTTATTTTCAAACAATAGAGTGTCTTCAGATGAATACAGAATTTATCACACTCCCTGTTTCTTACACAAATTTTAAAAAACTTCAAATAATTTTTTAAGTATTTAAGGTTTTTTTACTGCACATGTGCTCCGCTCTATGGTCTAGAAAAAAGGGAAGATTTTGATATAGTGAATGCTGCACGAGAATTAGACAACTAACTGTCTTTTCTCTTGGGTTCTATATCCGTCAGATTATCATGAGATTAAAATATGTATACCATTGTTGATTTTTGCAGTAGATTTTAATGAACAATATAATTTGTATTGTAATGCTCATAACAAAAATTATTTGAAATGTATTAATATGAATAAAATAATTCTCAGAAGCGTGTATTAAAATATTTTATTTAAACTTTTATAGTCTAACACAACTTGTCACACTGATGATCAGAATCAAAATGGCTATTCTGAGAGCACTAAGAAGAGCATAAGTTCAAAAACTTTTTTCAATGTTTTAACAGCTTATTAGTACTTCTTATTAAAGTACTAGCGTCTACTCCCACCTTCAGTTACATTAGATGCCTTAACATTTAAAAAGAAAATTGTAAATATAATTTTTAAAAAATATCCCGGCATTAAATGCATTAAAATATAATATTAATTAGAATTTGTCTTAAATTCTCGTAGGAATAAATTTTAATTATAGTAACTGCCTGCCGGCCAGTAAGTTAGCGCAACACAATTTATTTACACTGTTATCAATGTATGTTTAACAATACGAGCCGCTTAGTCTATTAAACGTTTTATTGCCTCCAGCTATAACATTCATCAACGCCAGACACAATCTTCTCTTTAATTTTTAACTTTGGAGGTGATGCATCATTTGCAGGTCGAAGCTTCTGGACGACTTGTAGACATTCAAAGCACTCTAATATACATATATACGCACGTACAGCCGTAATATGAACTATGTCTCATCTAAATTTTGGCTTTTTTTTCAAATATCAATGACCTGCAATTAATAATCACACACATACACATACAACTACACACGAAAGTATAAATTGTCGCTGTGACATTTGACCAGATAAAGTGTGAAATTCATTAAAGGTCTAAAATTGCATACTTTAATATCGTATATTGTTTTAGAAGAGTTACAACTAAAATTTATAAGTTTTCGAAACAAATTGTTAAAGAAATGTCATTGATTTTACTGTGTTCATAAATAAAAGATAATAACTTATAAAAACCAAAAGAAAAAAACCATTTAATTAAGAAAACCCTTATGTTAAAACAATTTAATTAGAATATTAGTTTGAATTGAATATAGAAATTGTTTGCATAAAATATAGAGACAGTTTTTGAATTTTTCTTTTCAACATTTAACTATAAATTTATAGCGACACTTTCCATTATCCTCCTTAAGGGGTTAGGCCACTCTAGAGGGCCACAAAATAGGCCTTTTTTGAGATTTTTTCGCGAAAACTATTAAATAAATCTGACTTTTGACGAAAGGCATTTATTAAACATTTAATTAACTGCTTACAATTGTTTTTTAAGAAAAATTGATTTAAAAATGGCGGCTATACAGCGTTCTTCCTAGGACACACACCTCATGTAATTTTTTTTATTTTAATAAGTTTTTGAACGGTTTCCGCTTTTAAATGGCAATAGCTACGGAAGTGTAGGAGTTTTCGAGAGAAAAGGCAACGGCGAATAGCGCAGACGATGGAACGATGAGCTGTACGAGCTATACGACGCCATTGACATAGCTCAGCGAATAAAGAGACAGCGGCTACGCTGGCTAGGCCATGTCGTCCGAATGGATGAAAGCGCTCCAGCTTTGAAAGTATTCGATGGAGTACCCGCTGGTGGAAGCAGAGGAAGAGGGAGACCTCCACTCCGTTGGAAAGATCAGGTGGAGAGCGACCTGGTGTCACTCGGTATTTCTAACTGGCGCCAAGCAGCAAGAAGAAGAAACGAGTGGCGCGCTATTGTTGACGAGGCTATAATCGCGTAAGCGGTGCCTACGTCAAAAAAGAAGAGAAGAAGATCATTTTAATAATGTAGGGTTTCACAAATAATGCCAAGGCTCAAACTTTATAATAAAAAAGGGAATTCCATGGAAACATTATTTTAAATTCATTTTAATTACTTTGCGTCCAGCATTTACTTTACAACATAATAAAAAATATATAGGTTGTGAAATATCTGAACAAAAAGCAAAATAAATAAGTCATCACGAAGAAGGTACTCTTGCTACAATGAGTGGAAAGAACTTCAAAATTAAAACGAGATTGAAACGTGAAGCATGGAACATCTAACAGGTAATAATTGCAAACTTTTTGAAAAAAGTAGACTTTGAAAATTATGAAAGCTTTATATTTTCGGAGAAACATTCATTATCTACTTACGGTACCCTCGCTACAAAAAAAAAAAAAAGTTTTTGAAAAATCTCATCATATTTTTTTGATTTCAATTATTTGGCTTATTTCATAAGTTTTTAGGAATTTTTGACCAAAATCATTCCCGAATGATTGAATACTTCTAGAAAAATCTCCCTCAAGAATCCGTGAATGATTTTTAAGTTCCATTGTGATTCGCCGCAAATAATTTCTTCCTGGCCTTCTGGTGGTGATAAGTCACGCATTTCAACCAAAAAGGCAATACACATGTACATGTGGTACATTAGAACCCCTGTGATTTTTAAGCAGCGGAGTAATTTGTTTGGAGTAGCTACTTCAGCCGCGTTGGCAACAGTACAACGTGTTAACGAATTTTTAGTAGGAGCATATTTGCAAAATACAACCGAAAAGTTCCACCAAAACATATTCCTGGCGTTATTGGAGCTATACATAGCACCCATATTGTTACAAAGGCGGCGAGAGATCAAAACAATACGTACATGAGTCGAAATCATACAACTTGATGCGTCAGGCCGTAATAGATATCGTTAAAAAAAATGTGATTTAGGTGGCTCGGTACCTTGAGAGCGTAGTACTGGAAGTGTGGCAGCACAGGCGGGAATATTTACTTTTTTTATTGATATTTTTCTGTTCAACTCAACATCAGAATTAATGCATTTGTAACACCTGGTATCGGCGGCCGCAATAGCCAAGTGTTTAGCATTGCGCATTATTATTGGAGTCCAGGTTCGAGCAACATCCAAAATTATAGAAAATTAAGTTTTCTAATTGCGCTCGCCCCTCGGCAGGGAATGTCAAGTGTATTTCTGACATATAAATTCACCGGTCGTTCAGAGGCGGCTTGGAATAAACTGTAGGTCTCTCCATTTGTTGTTAAATACATCAAGGTGCAACCCACAAATTGGAGGAGGAGCTCGGCCAAAAATCGCTTCACTGTTACAAAGCGTCAAATATATATAACACCTGGTTTCATCGTATCCGATTGGGTCTTTCACACAAGTTACTGGCTTCAACAAAGAAAATTGTTCACCTTTTTATATGTATACAACCCACAAGAGTTTTATAACAAGTTTTGCACACAGTGTTCGGCATGAAATCTGCATTACTTAAATCAGGTTCATCGAAGTAATGCTGATAAGCTGCTTTGAAATCCTCAATAAATCTGTTTATTCTTTCTTGTTTGTCTTTTTGGCTTTTGTTATTTTCCATTTGGAAATTTTCATTGGTTTTCTTCTTTTAAAGTGCCATTCCCTATTCCCTATTGTTACAAAAAAAGATAGTTTTTGCGACTTTGAGCCACTAGATGCACTTCCTCCGAATAAGTTGGTTTTGTAATTCTTTCTCTTATTCAATTCTTTACGGCTAACCGAGGTATAGTCATGTTAAAATATCAAAAAAGTGTTCAAAATTGACTTTTAACCAACAAATGTATGAGGTACTAAAATCCGAACGGCAGCTAAATTGGCATGAGTAATAAGCAGGAGCTTTAGTTTTGGTAAGTACTTTCAGAAACAATCGCCAAAACCTATGCACTGTACAAGTATAATCTATATATCAGCTTTCCTTCACCGAATGGGACGAGAAATCACTCAACCCAGCGATAAATTTTTCAATAGACCAAAGTTGTATATGCACAGAGGTGTCACATACATAGCTTGTGTTCATACTAGAGCTTCAGATTTTGCTCAAATATTTTCGAGCCGAGCACGAGCATTTCGAGTATTTTGACAAACAGTTTGATTTTTTTTTCCAATTTTTTTTTATTAATTTTAAATTTATTTATGCAAAGTGTGAAAATCATAAAGAGAACAAAGAAACTTTGACAAACAAAATTAATTTTTTTGTTCTGCTAAGCAGTTGAGCAATGAACGAGTATTGAGCGAGAGTCGTGAGAACTCTACATACAGCTTTATAGAAAAATTATTTTAAAAATCTATAATGAAGAAATGTTAAGAATTTAATTTTTTCTTTAGTTAAAGACAAAATAGATATGAACCTAATAAATAAATAAATAACAAAAAAACAATAATAAATCATTCAATATTCGATGGAGCATCTCCTTTTTGAGGATCTTAATATAAATCAAACATCCTCGTAATTCGCAGAAATACGAGTTAGTAGGTAATAATCCAATACATGAAACAAATTAAGTGGCTTAAAAGCATAACACAGGCAGAAAAACTCTTATAAGCACTTTCAGTGCAGGCGAATTACCAAAACTGCCTAAATTTGTACACCCATAGAAATAGAAAATTGTATTAGATACATAATTCGCCTGTCATTCATATTCTCGGCCATAAGCCATAAGCCTTTGTGACTAAAATTTCATAGGCAAGTAAGTTATTTGTATAGTAAAAAGAGCATGTGGCATTTTTTCGAAATTTCAAGGACATTTGACAATTTACCCAGATCACATGGCAGACAAATATGTAAATGACATTTGAGTATTTATTTACAGTTATGTTTATTATGCAACGAAAGGAAATAAAAATTCGTTTTCCTTTTATTTGCTCATTTCTATCGTAGATGCAAAGGGGAAATCGAATAAATTTATTTTGATGGATTAGCGAAAAGGCAAACATTTAAGTCATTCTGTATAACAATATACATAATACATATAAGCGAAACCTGGCCGAAAACAATGCCAACACGTTGGAGGATTGAGAAGCTGGGAAGGATCTGGTGGAGATCCTAGATGCCTCATTGAAGCTCCAGGAGACTACGAAGGGTGAACCAGTGATTGATTCTACCCGGCCCCTTGAAGAATACTGATCCTTGCAGTGAAGGTTCTTTAAATGCAAGGTCGCCTCAACAGTTTTCCTTTTCACGGCTTTAGTACAGGAGCCATAGATAACGTCGGGAAGCATGATATCTGGACTAAACTATGCGCACATCACGAGTGCCATAAAAAGGGTAAGAACAGCGATATTGGTTTAGAAAAGTATACATTAATATATTGATCTTAATTTCTCTACAGATGATTTGACGGTGGCAGCTGTAATGAATGGTAGTGTGCCTTCCCTGCACTTTGCTCCCCGCTACATGCCACCAGGCCATTTCCGAAGGGTGGTGAGATAGGCCGAGAAGTAAAACTTCCACTCGTTATAGGCGCGAATGCCAATGCGCACAACACGGTGTGGAGGAGTGGAGATACTAACGAAAGCAGTGAGTTCTTACTTAACTTTACACAAGTAAATAATTGAGATATAGCTAGCCGGGCTGAGGAAACAACTTATATTGGCCCTAGCTCGAATAATGTTCTTGGAAGTCGATGACGAGTTCTGCTGGAGGGAATACAATAATGTACTTAAGGAAAATAAAAAAAGATTCGTAAATGCAAGCAGTATTCGTGAAAACGCTTCTACGGCGTATTAGAAAAGATAACCGAGCTAACAGACTAAGGTAATTGTTATCCAAGAACCCGACTACTCTACCACAAGGTTATGCAAAAACTGTGAAGTGACTATTCACTGGAAAACCTAGTCAACACCAATTTTCCGGGGTGAAGAGACAACGTAGGTTTCCAACTATAAGGAGATCGCGTCGAGAATTTCCCCTGGATATCATAACAACAGAAAAAATACGATTGACAATAGATGTTTTAAACCATTTAAAGCCCCAGGAACAAACGATATCTTTTCAGCCATAATGCAAAAATATTTCGCAGTGCTGACGCATAATTGAGAACAATATACAAGATATGTTTGAGGTTAAAATATGTGCCTGTCGTTACGGAAGAGGGCCATATTCATACCTAAGACGATAGAGATCCCCTCTATTCAAAAGCATACAGAACAATTAATTTAACATAATTCTTTCATTAAACCTCCGAAGCTCAATGGAATGCAACTATCAATCAAGGATCACACCATGTACCTGGGAGTAATTTTGGGAAGCAAATTGATGTGGAAGCTAAATATAGAGAAAAGGCTGAAATACGACAGTGTGCTCTTTACGCCTGTACCACATGAGTTATATCCCCTGACTTCATTGTATTAATGTTATACAGCGGTATTTAAACCGATATTGTTCTACGCCGCTCTGGTGAGGTGGAACGTTACCAGCAAGGTCTCGTATAGAAACCCATTGGAGCGATTATAGCACCACCAATCGACAACGCGGTGGAGTACATCGCAGAGAAATCCGCTTTGAGACTGAGAGCTTTAGTTCAATTTTTCGTTACGATGGCGTATGAACACGTAACCCGACAAAGACACGTATAACATCTATATGGATGGCTCAAAAATGACCGATGGAGTATAATGCACTATTTTCCGGACAAAAGTGTTCGCTATAGCGAAAGCTGCTGAGATAGCAAGTAATATAAGGAACTATACAAAATTTAATAATATATAGGTCGATAGCCAGGCGACAATCAAGGTAATAAGGTCACAACGTGTTTCGCGAGAAAATGTCCAAAGAATCAGGTAAGCAGTTGACTGGGTGGTCGAGGGCAAATGGTTACATATATAATGGGTTCCAAGCCGCAGTGGCGTTATGGGCATGAAATGGCTGATGAGATTGTCAAAAGTGTCATCCGTATTACCAGCAAAGCAAATAAAAAAGTCCATAAGAACGATATATAATGAAATGTCGGAAAAAGCTAGGTGTCGGTCTTGGGTGAGATGGAACGCATTAGCGACATGTAAAGCTACCGAGATCATGTGCAATAGCAACAAAAGAATCATAGTCACACAAAGAATGCAGTGCAGTTGCCGGTTTAATTACGTTCCACAACCTACTGGCATCCCATGCAAGCAGAATGCGCAACGACACATGTAGGTAATGCAGGGAGGAAGGCATGAGTGAGATGTTAGAACAGCTCCTATATTTCTGTTCGACCATAGCGAGAACTCAAAGAACTAGAGAAGGTTTCAAAATTGGATATTAAAGATCTCTTGAATTTCGCGAAAAGCTTTGCTGTCCTATACGCCGACTACTTAAGATTGCAATAAAAAGGCGCTGCAATGGACCAACTTCCGAGTACGAATGTCTGAAGTTAAAGTTTAAATTATATTATTTCGCATTTCAAAAAATATAATTATTGTTGCTGTACTGCTCATGTACATGAAGTGGTACATTAACATTGGTCCGAAGAATATAAGTACGAGAAGGAGAAGAAGTAGACCCACCAAAATTTATACCGATCGTATCAGAATGACGAGCTGAATTGATTTAGCCATGTCTGCCTATCCATTAGTCCGTCTGTCTGTCGGTCTGTGTGTCTGTCCGATTGTCTGTTTTTGAGGTATTTCAACCAACCTTGGTGGCAGATTTACCTATACGATCATTTATCGGAACCGGCCAGATCGGACCACTATAGCATATAGTGCATAACGAAATAAATTCCGAAAGTGATAAAGAGATTAGGAAAGTGCATCGAAGACGACAACAAAAATATATAATTCAAATATTCTTAATCAATTAACGCTACGGCACTAAAGCGCTCTTAATTCGAGAAGTAACCTATACACTCCCTAAGTTTTTATGATCTTATCGAAAGTAATGAATCAGGAGAATTTCTAAAAATAAAATGTGATATTTTCAGATGGAAAATCATAAATTTAATCGTTTTAATGAGTTCATTAAAAATAAAAACAATTAAAAATGGTATAAAAGATAACTTTTTGGCTTCTATGGATTGTGCGCACTGACATAGTCTCATAAACTTCTGGCACCATCTTTTCCGTACGTGGCAAATAATATATGAATCTTCATTCATTTCGATGTGAGCACATGTACTGATTTGATATATTACTCTACAGCAATATTTCCAGGCCCATAAACGACAAGCAGTCAAAAAATGTGATGTAGGACAAAGAACAAGAAATATGAATATACAAAAACATTTACTCGAACAAAAAAAAAAAAAGGACAAAAAACTTATATCTGCTATAAATAAAATAACTTACTTGCAAAAGTGCTAAATCCATATTCCCTACTTTTCCTCACTTTAAAAAATATAATACAATTCATTTTCGCCTTTGCAGTCATTTAATATAACTGTCATTTTGCGGTTTTCCCCTACATCAGCATCTACTTGGAAGGAAACACTTGTGTTTGGATTTTCTCTAATATCTATCCTTTGTACGGAAATATACTATGTACACAAAAGTACCAAGTAAGCCGAAGATTTCATTATAATGACGGAAAATGCAAAATCTAAAAGTTTAAAGACTTCTGCAATGTTCAAACAGATTTTCTTCTTTTTCTTTCATTTTGGTGTACTCGCCGCTTACACGATTTTAACCGAATGTCCTGCCACTCGTTCCTTATCTTCACTGTTTGACGCCTTCTCATTAGCGCAAATTACGGGGTTTCTCTTTTTTCTGGATTGGGCAGAGCAGCCTTAGGTTCCATTAGTCGGTCATGCTTTCGTTCGACTATATTCTACAAAGAAGTCGACGCATGCACCTTGTCAGTTCTTCGCAGCCGTTTCGTCTACGCCGTTTTGTTATTCTTTAAATGGGCTAATCATTGTCGTGTGCCAGTATACCATCGTGCCATTCAGCGGGATGCAGAATTGTTCGTCCCCATACACTAAGGATGCACTGGATATCTGACACTATATAACCTCCTTGAGCCCTACATGAGTATGCTCCGGTCTTAAAACCTTCGTATACTTTTCGAGCATTACCCTTGCCGGCCAGATTCTTAATCTCTTCATTTTCATTTATTTCGACCTCTTTTCTTTGCTCGTTGCGGGCGTTCTTTGCTGCACAGCGACGGGTGCCTATATTCGCTGCTGTAAGATAGTCATCCAAGTCGATATTTGGTCCTCGAAATGTACGCACGTCTAGAACACTGGAATTATATCTTCCATCTATCACTATATAATCGATTTGTTTGCGCAGTTTTTGATGCGAAGACAACCAATAAGCTTGATGTATTTTCTTGTGCCGGAATCTGGTACTAGAGACAACCATATTTAGGGGCTCGATTGGCTTCAACCCGTTTGGAGATGTTTCTTCATGGAGACTGAATTTTCTGACTGTTGTATAAAGATGTCTTCGGTACTCACCTTGGCATTGAAATCTTCGAGCACGATTTTGATATCGTGCCGGGGGCAGCGCTCATAAGTGCGAACTACATATTTGGTCGCATCGTCAATCTCTTCTGTCGAGGCGTAGGCGCAAATCAGCGATATGTTTGATGCGGATTGTGGCTAGATGTTCATCCACCGAGGTGAATGCCAGGACTCGGCGACGGAATCTTTCTCCCACCACAAATTGAACACGAAATTGGCGCTGTTTTAATTGGCTGCTGTAGTAGATTTCATACGGAATCAACTTCTTCCGTCCTTGTCCCGTCCATCGCACTTCTTGGACTGCGGCGATGTAAGCCTTCAGTCTTACGAAGACATGAACTAGCTGGACAGTAGTACCCGTCCAATTAAAAAGTCGGGATCCTTTAAACGTTTTTTATCAAAGGCACTTTTTGATTTTTCATTGGAGTATAGTTTTTACGTGGTGGGTCCCAAACCCTACCATCGCAGAGAATTCATTTCCTTACTTTAGCTCGCTTCCAAACGGATGTTTTTTGGCTACCCAGAGGATACTTTGTCTAAGACTGAAAGTATTGAGCTGATTGAACCATGTGTAAAATAATCATTTCTGGCCGTTCCCATGTGAATGGCAGTCAAAAACTTTCCTCAATTGTGTGAACTTCTACATATGGCTCCATCCTTCTTTTTATAACATATATTTACATATGTATGAATGTATATGGAAATGTATATTTATGTCAAAATCAAAATAAAAATATATTTCAGATTTAATGTAATGTAATTTAATTGTTATGCATGTGTACATATGTATTTTTAATTGTTATTATATTGCTAAATTAATGTGAATATTATAACAAATTCAGTTCAGAAAAAAAATTAAATAAATTTCTTTTTTTATTAACCTCGTAGGAAATTTGCGAGAATTGCGATTTATACAAATTTCGAGGTTTGCTTCTTTTCCGTGCTTTCCGAAAGATAACTTGAAGTCACTTTGAGATGGTAGGATTAAATTCAAAGTAAATTTGGAATAAAAGCAAAAGCCTATAAATCATTTACAATTCGTGTATGGTTGATAAAAAACGGAATTTTAATTTAAACATACATCTGTGCGAAGTCGGCATAGTAAGATTTTTCGAACTCTTTATTTATTTTTATTAATATTATCAAGCTGTGTGTATGCATAAGTCTGTTAGTTGCTTGTTACTTATGGCGATTTTTTCTTACCCTCTTTGTTTTTTAAACCTTTTTTGACAAGTTTAATCTTCTAATTTAATAGTGTGTTTTAAATATGTGCAGATGTAAGAATATTTTTATCTGTAATTTCAACTTATACAAATATGTTTCTGACTTAAAAATGAGGCTTAACATAGAAGTTGCAAATAAAAATTTTCTTTAGATTTGTTTTTAAAAAGTGTTTATACATGTGCCTTCCTTTTTTACGCACTTTCTCCAGTAGGTAAACACACAAACCATAAATTTAACAATATTCGGTGATTTTACTATAGGAAAGTTGTACTTCCACCACTTTTATTTGAGTGTGCAAAATAGGCAGAGCAACTGGCGTGAACCTTCATATAAATATTTACATACGAACATTGTAAGATGCACAAGCAAGCAAAGTGAAATTCGTAGAAGTGCAGTCTTACATCTGTAAAGATTTGAAATGCAGCTGCGTCCAAGGAATTTTGCTCACAGCATATGTCATACACGCACTTGTCTATGTTGTAGCGAAAACCAGTTGTGCTTATAACGGTAGTTGGATTTTCGAATTCTTATCTTATCTTATCCCAAAGTTATCCAAGTTCAACTGACATTCAGTAATAGTTTGAAGTCAGTTTCAGTGTGTTTTTGAGTTTCATGTTATCAACGTAGTGATTTCAGTTAAATGGGCCGCCGAACAATGATCGGACAGGGAGAATTGGTCATAAACCATTTCAAAAATTAAAAATCGCAACGAAAAACTACTGAGACAGTTAATTTAAGTAGTGCGACAGTGCAAATATAATTGAGCGTTTCGTACATGGAAATCGTATACAAAATAAAGGCCGAAATGCACCAAATAAAATTTTCAATCAATGTGTCGAACATATAATTGTACTAAAAATTAAAGAAAATCCCAGACTATCAGCTCCAAAATTAACAACAGAGGGTCCGAAAGAAGGAGGAAAATCATTTTCTGCTGAAACTGTTCGTCGGGTATTAAGTGCGTACGACTTCAATGGTCGCGTATCTCGAAAGAAGTCATTCATTAGCCTAAAAAACAAACTAATTTAGACGAATTAAAATTCAATCTTTTTGGCTCAGATGGAATAGCTGATGAGAGACGAGGTCACCTTTTAAACATCGTGGTTAAATAAAAAATTGAGTGTTTTTATAAATTAAATATTTTTATCAACAACTGGGAGTTTGAATTATTTTGATGTATGTTTTAGTTTTCAATACATAGCATTTAAATTTTATAATTTAACTTACTTGAAGCTGTGAGCCACTATATACATATGCATATCTTTATAGTACCGTATGCACACAATTATCTGCCCTTTCGCTGCGCAAATTGCACATTAATAAAGTTCCAGAAATATTTATAACCAAGTTTCAATAAAAAACGAATTTCAAATTAAATTGAAAGCATTCTTCGTTCGAGCTCTGGTGGTGTGTTTAAAGGAGATAGGGTAAGCAAGCTGTCTTGCATGAAGGTTTTAAGGGTTATATTGTGTTTAAGCAGTCTCCTTTAAGCCAATAAATACTTTTTAGAACGTTTTATTCATTAATTTTTATTTAAAAATATATAAATAAATAATAAAAAATTTGAATATATAATAAGTAAAATCACCACTAAATGATAAATTTTATTTAATTGTAAGTTATTAAAATTCGAAACAACAAAAGTTGAATGCAATTCACATAAATTTGCATACAAATGTATAAGTACATATGTATGTATGTGAAGTGAAGTGAGTGTTCAGAAGGCGCAAAATAACGAAGCTCCCTGAAAAAAAAAAGAAAATGCAAAGTGTTTTTCATGTTAAATATTCTGCACATGATCCAAACTTACGTGCGAGTGTTCCCTTGCTGATTTCTCATTCGAAAATATTTCCTGGAACCTGGTGATGTATAGATTTTAATACAAATTAATCTTTTAAATAAAATATTTCATATACTTACCATTTTTTTCACTGGAAAACTAAGTGAGTGAGACAGCAAAAAAAAAATTTTTTTATACAAAAGAAAATAAGCACAAGTGTAAACAAATACAGCTGATCCTGTCACACAAAGTGAGAACAGTTCAACAGCTGTTAGCAAAGTGCGGCAATTTAGCCAAGACACAACCCAACAATTCACAAGGTGTGCTCATAAAACACCTGCTGTGTTTATAAGCATAAAAGCGAAATATAAATAAGAATATATCAATAAATTAACCTAATTTAAAAATAAAAAAAAATAATAAAAATAACAATAACTAATGTTAATAATTAATATTAATAATACTATTAAAATAACACGTAATAAAACAAAAAAAAAAACAACAACAAAAAAAAAACTAAATTAAAATATTAAAAATAATATTAAAAATAGCTATAATACTAATAATAATAGTGATAAACAATAACATTGATAACACTAGCACTACAATTATAATAATAAATAAAAACTATTAAACTAGTAATAAAAGACTATGAGTGTTCCCAGGTCGCCCCACCTGGGCGGCTCAACGTTACTACGCAAGGTGCTGAAAACGGCAGTGAAAACAGGCGTCCGTTTGAAAAGTGCATGAAAATGCTGCGTTCACCGACAAAATCGCGATCACCTTCTCCATACAATCAGCCTCAACTAGAGGTGGCTGCATGGAACCAAATGGGTGCAAAAATTAAAGAGCTCGTCGAAATGCTGGAAGACGGTAAAGACGGTAAAAGGAGATCGCTTCACCAACGAATGCGAGATATTATAGCTGAACTACCAGTTCTCTATGAGAGAGCCCAACATCCTCAGCTACAAAAAGGAATAAATGCGGCGTCGCAAACTGTTCAACTAGAAAAAGGAGCCGATGAATGCTTCAAGCAGACAGAAACTAAAGCAACGCAAACGAGGGACCATATGGACAAATCCTCTACAAAAAGAGTGGATAGCAAAAAGAAGACTTCCGAGGATCCAATGTCAATAAATAAGAAAAAAGATGAGGAAGCTCCTCAAAATACATGGACATTAGTGAAACGTCATCAAAAGTTAACAAAAACTGCGAGGAAAACAATAAAACCCGACGCAATAGTAATTTCAAAGACGGGTACAACCACATACGCGGACATATTAAGGCAAATGAAACAGCAACCAGATATGAAAAAACTAGGCGAGAGCGTAAATAAAATTACCACGACATCGAATGGAAACTTGTTGGTCCAACTGCGTGACAAGACCGGCAATCTGGCAAATGTGTTTAAAGAAAGAGCGGCCGAATTGCTTAAAACCGATGCAAGTGTGACTGTTTTAAGTAGTACACTAACTGTCGAAATCCGGGATTTAGATATTGCTACAATGGCAGAAGATGTTGGCAACGCTATAAAAGAACAGTTCCCTAAATTAAATCATGGGGAAGCTGTAACAGTGAAGTCCTTGAGGGCAACGAGAAGTGGCACACACACAGCAATCATTAACCTACCAGTAAGAGATGCGCAAATCTTGGTTGAAACAGGTCGAATACGGATAGGATGGGTGAACTGTAGGGTCCGGGAAATAATCAACCCAATCAGATGCTATCGATGCCTTGGATTCGGACATATATCCAGACACTGCAAATCCGCAGACGATCGCAGCGGAATGTGTCTGCGCTGTGGAGAAAAAGGTCACTTGGCTAAGTCGTGCAAGGCAGCACCCAAATGCGTAATATGCAAGACAGATATGGGCACGGACCATCCCACTGGTAGCTTTAGGTGTCCGGAATATAAAATGGCGATTATGCAACTGAAGCAATGATTAAATGCATACAATGCAATTTGAATCACTGCGAGGCGGCCCAAGACCTCCTCAAGCAAGCAATCTCTGAACGGAAAATTGACGTTGCACTAATCAGCGAACCCTATCGTGCACCCTCAGAGGAGGGAAGCTGGCTGCATGATAAAAGGGGAAAAGCTGCAGTCTGGGCATGTGGCGATCTTGCACTTGAACAGAGAGGACCTAGCCAGCATGAAGGCTTCATACATACGAAAGTCGGAGGAATTCATTTTTATAGCTGTTACGCTCCACCAAGCGAACCAATCGAAAATTTTAAAATTATGTTAAGCCGATTAGTAGCTGATGTTTCTGGCAAATCACCAGTCATCATTGCTGGCGACTTTAATGCATGGGCGGTAGAATGGGGTAGTTCAAAGACAACCGCACGAGGACAAGCGCTACTTGAAGCCTTTACTAATCTCGACATCGTATTAATAAACCAGTGGGGGGGGGAATACATACCAAAAAGGTAGTGCTGGATCGATAATTGATCTGACCTTCTGTAGTACCGCGTTATTTAATTTCATTAAATGGGAAATCTTAGATGACTTCACATACAGTGACCAAACAAAAACGACCTCAAAAACTTCAAAAAGCTGGCTGGAAAAGCAAAATGCTAGACAGTAGTATGCTTAACTACATGACAGATCTTCTGCCAAACACACTCGCCGAAAGCACCGAACACGCGAACGCTGATACTTGTGCTAATGCCTTAATGAAGCACATTACTAACATCTGTAATGCATCAATGCCCCGAAAAACAAAGGGGAACGGAAGAGCCCCAGCCTACTGGTGGAACCAAGAAATAGCAGAGCTGCGCGCTCAATGTCACAGGCAGCGGCGACTATACCAAAGGCAAAGGGCACGGAGTAACCCCGATCACCTACGTCTTCAAACCGCATATAAAACTAAGCGCCAGGAACTTAACAAGGCAATCCAGAAAAGTAAGCGTGAATCATTCCAGGAACTGATAAGAGACATCGATGATAACCCCTGGGGTAGTGGATACAACATCGTCCTAAAAAAGTTGAAAGCAAGGAACGCCAAGCAACCAATGTGTCCCCGAATAATGAAGCACATAGTCGCAGGACTTTTCCCGAGGAACGAGGAATACAGTACATCACATGAAGTGGAAGTTGATATTGCCGAAATTCCACCGATTAGCAAAGCAAAGGTACTCGCAGCAGTGGCGAAGATTAAGACAAAAAAGTATCCAGGCCTTGATGGAGTCCCAAATGATGTTCTCGTACACATTGTTAAGAAACGGCCAGAACTTTTCAGCGAGTTGTACACGAAGTGCGTCCAAGAAGGCATTTTTCCAAAAAAATGGAAGCGCCAGCGACTAGTCCTGCTACCTAAAGGTAACAAACCCCCAGAAGAGCCGTCATCACACAGGCCTTTGTGCATGCTGGATACAGCAGGCAAATTATTTGAGTCCGTCCTGTGCGCTCGACTACAAGAGATTACGGAAGGTGACCATGGCCTCTCGAGGTGGCAATATGGTTTCCGAAAAAAACGCTCAACAATTGACTCCGTAGCCACTGTCTGCAATATTGCCCGTAAAGCCCTTGAAGGCAAAAGATGGTTCGAAGGCTGCAAGCAGTACTGCGCCGTAGTTACGTTAGATGTGAAAAATGCTTTCAACTCTGCTAACTGGGGCGAAATAATAACAGCAACAAAAAACATGAACATTCCGAACTATCTAATACGCATAATTATGAGCTATTTCAGTGAAAGAGTACTGCTATATGATACAAACGAAGGCCCGATGAAGTATACAATAACAGCAGGCGTTCCACAAGGGTCGGTCCTCGGTCCACTCCTGTGGAACATAATGTACGATGGCATTTTTAAAATAAGGAAACCGGATGGTGTATCTATCGTTGGCTACGCTGATGATATAGCTATCGTAGTGGTAGCAAAACACTTGACTGATGTATCACGCATATGCAATGAAACCATAGTGTACGTGAAAACATGGCTTTCAACAGCAGGCCTGGAGTTAGCAGACCACAAAACGGAGGCGTTGCTAATGACTAGTCGCAAAAAGGTGGAGGGGATACAAATAAGAGTAGGAGGCTGCACGATAGAATCTAGCCCAGCCATTAAATATCTAGGAGTTGTTCTTGATCGCCGGCTGAACTTCAAAGAACATCTGAAATACTCCAGCGAGAAAGCGAGCAAAGTCGGTACAGCTATCACGAGACTCATGCCAAATGTGGGAGGCCCAAGACAGCAGAGAAGGAAACTGCTTGCGAGTGTCACTTCATCTATTTTGATGTATGCGGCACCAATCTGGGCTCAAGCCACGATGATACCTGCGTACCTGAGAGCACCAGCCTCGGTACATAGATTGGCATCATTAAGGGTTTGTTGTGCCTACCGGACGGTATCGGACGATGTCGCAAATCTGCTGGCTGGAAGATGTCCGATAGATATAGCAGCCAAAGCGGCGACAGAAACTAAGCGCAATCCAAGTAATCGCAAAGAAATTATGAAACAGAGCATGAATGAATGGCAACAACGGTGGTTCTCGTCACCAAAGGGAAAATGGAGGAAGATGCTGATCCCAAGGGTACGCAATTGGGTAGAAAGACAGCACGGTGAAACAAACTACTACCTCACCCAGTTCCTCACCGGACATGGCTGCTTCCGCGAATACCTACACAAGTATACGCACGCAGACCATCCCTACTGTTTGCACTGCCGTGATAAAATGGAAAACGCAGAGCACATTCTTTTATACTGCGACAGGTTTCAAGAAGAGCGCAAACAGCTAAGTCATTGCATAGGAGGCACATTGACTCCAAAAAATCTGTTGAAGGCAATGCTATCCGAAAAAGATACATGGACGAAGTGCGCAAATATCATCACTGAGATAATGAAGCGTCTCAGGCAAGAAGAGAGCAGAGCGCGCCGCGAAATCGCACGTTGAGTGACGGTACAGAATAACGTCCAGTGCCTGCCCCGCGAAGTAATATCGGAATGGATAGTCCCGTGGGGGTCCCACAGGCCCAGCGTACGAAGGAGGCTGGGTTTAGTCCGTAGGTGCCAGGAGGCAAATCGGGCATGCGGGTAGTACGGGCTACTCGTATCTATGAAGATTCCTTGCCTACCGGGTCATAACCAAATAAAAAAATAAAAAAAATATGTATGTATGTGTTTCTACAAATTGATAGCTAACGCGCAAATGTCCCACATTTATCATAAATATTTATTACAGCTCAAATAGTGAAACTTTCCGTTCGGATAGTAGCTTCACCGAAAAAATTTAACGCTTAAAACTTTTCACTTTCCCATTTAGATTGCACACCTCAGTGGAGCATTGCTAAAGTTTGCGAAAATGTCGGCAAAATAAAATACGAGGTTCAGTTTGCGGGGAAACAAGCGGAATTTTTCCCCAAACATATTCCTATGTACAGGTATGTATATCGTAAGGAGGAAACCAGCTGCAAAAACAACTGATACGTGTGAAACCATAAAACGCTATAAGAAAGTGTATTTTACAAACTAAGTTGAAGGAAAAAGAGGCAGGGGGAGGCAGCAGTTGTAAATTTTTTGTTTGATTTTCAAACTGGCGGTGAAAGTCTCAATAGCTGAGAGTTTTTAACCATAGTATGAGTATATTTCGTATACAATTTGGTGATCAGTTAAATACAATTTTTCTAAATTATTCGAATAATTTTTAGGTAATTTAAAGAAATTAATTGTACTGAATTTCCATTCCTCTCTATACATGTAGTTAAGCGGGGTATAAATGTTTTGATGCCTTGCTCGAGACAGTTTCTCGCCAACCCCATATTGCGGACGGTTTATGATATCCGAGAGTCTCTGTGATTATTTCGTGTAGCCAAGATCTGGAAATTTGTGGAAACATCAGAGAAAATTCATTCACAGTCAATCGGCGGGAGCACAATTTCGATTTTTTCACACATTTCATCAGTCATAATTGAAGGTCTTCCGCTCCTCTGCTCATCATGTACAGACGTACGATCGGTTTTAGACTCGCAACATCACTTCTGCAGTTTTCACCTCATAAATCTGAAAAGGAGGTTTTCACTTCCAAACTGGATTGGCATTGTTCATGAAACGTACTCTCGCGTCGACAGTTCTTAACATGCTAACCTCTGACCGGTATCGTCTGGTTACATGACCTCCGACCTTGAGAATCTCCGTAAACTTACTTTCTGTATACCCCTTGTAAGTTAGAAGAAATCGACATATAAATAGTAAAAAGGCATATCTCCTTAATAACAAAGTTTTCTTGATAATTTTTTTATCTTTTTTTTCTTTTTTGTAATATATCGGGAGTGGTACTCCGGTATTCTAATGGACCATCAGAATTAATGTAAAAGTTCAAATGGCCAATTATAAAAAGGAAAAGAGTAATCTATATATCTTGTACAAAATAGAATGGTTCACTCCAATTCGGAATATGTACATGTGTATGTTTTACGTTATAGTGCGTGAAAATATGTAAGATCAGAGTGGTGGCGGTCACCTTACTTACTATCCTCAAATTTACTTCGAGAACCCTAAGAAGCGAAAAAGCAACTAATATTTAATTATGTTAGATACGCACCTCCATGATAACTCAGCCGCTGCAATTTAAATTCCAAATTTTGAATACAATTATATATGCGTAGATAGATCAATAATATAATCAAGAATTAGATATTTTGCATTAGTTAAAGATTAATTATGACTTTACAACATTCTTTATCAATCACAATACCAACTCTAAATTAAAGAAAAGACAGAAAGCCAATTGGGCCATTTAGATGCACTATCGTAAGACCATCTAGCTATTTCATCAAAGATGCCTAGATACGAAAATTACTCAAATTCGCTAACATCGCAATTGAGAGCGTTCCCCCATCTTACATTCCAATGTTGACAGCAATGTCAGAACGGGGATTATTCAACAGCTGATGCGCAAAATGCACCAGTAATACTATGTAAATAAAAAGTCTACTATTTTAAATTCAAAAGAAAAATTTAATTAATATTAAATATTAAACAAATCATTGTTGTTTGTTTTAATGTTAAAACTTAATAGAATAAATATTCGATTGTTCTCCAACAAAATATTGGTATATAATTGCAATTAATGATGCTTGTTGTACTTCTTGTTCGTAATAAAATACCCAAAATTCCCCTTAAAATTCCAGAAATAATATTTCTATCACAGTTTCGTATCTAGTCGAATTTGGTTTGGTGCTCTCAATAGAGTTGGGTATAAACCGAGAAAGTGAAAAACTGTTTACTTATTCCCTTCTAGTTTACAGCTGCGGCAAATATTGTAATAGAGCAGACCACTTTTTACCTCTTGTTCTTCAAATGGTCAGCGCCCCGTTATAGTAAAGTTTAAGTTATTAGTTCTTGTCTTGTCATTCTTAGATCATATGCACTTCGTTATATTCTATTTGGGTATAAAGGGTTATCAGTTTAATGGTCTCTCAAAAATGTAGGGCCGTATTTTTGTATTTTGACATCAGTCAAACTTAACTGCGAAACTAAACATGCTTTGAGGTTGGGGGTCTAATGAAACTTACGCATGCCAGCCCAGGAGCTAGGCTGCTGGGGATTTCTCAACCAACGGGTGACGAGTTTACTCAATTAATTTTAAAAAAAATGGTGACTCTAACGTGCTCACGTTTCGTTCTTTACGGGAAGATACTGGATCGATTACGGATATTGCAAGACCTGTGCATCACCGTTTTGCTCGTACCAACTTAAATATCGCTGCTGTAAGTGAAAGTGTAGCCGGAGACCCTAATGTATCTATTGCTCTACGTTCTCAAGAGATGGGACACCCTTATGGAACATTATGACCATTCACATCCACGTAATTACGTCGATTGGCTGCTTGAAGAGCAATCAGTGGACTGCGATTTTTTTAATAAAATTTCCCTCAGCGACGAGGCATATTTCTTACTGGTGGATATGTACATAAGCAAAACTGCCGCATTTGGGGTTCGTATGATAACCGATTTTTTTTGGTTTTCAATTAAAGAACACGACTTGGACAATATTTGGTTCCAACCAGATGGTGCCACATGCCACCCACCACGAGAGAATATGGCTTTATTACGAGTCGCGTAATCTCTCGTTTTGACGACGTTTATTGGCCACTGGTAACGTGCCATTTGATACCGTTGGACTTTTAAGTGGAGCTATACAAAATACCTTGTTTATGCGGATAAACCTTTTATTATTGAGCCTCAATATGTGCCAAAAAGTGGTGGGAAATTTTCTTGAACTGATGGAAGTATGTAAAAATTTCCGAGGCGGCCATTTGAATGATGTAAGGTTTCACATATAATGCCAAGGTAAAAACTTTTTAATAAAAAAGGAAATTCATGAAAAAATTGTTTTAAATTCATTTTATTTACATTTATTTTGGAAAAAGCAAAATGGAAATCCCCGTTATAAATCCATCTATTCGGAGCTGTTTTCTCAAATTGTTTATGAAGCTCATTCTTGAGCATTCTTAGCGTGCATAATTTTAACTCTGTCTCGGATTCGTCTAAATAGGTTCCTGACTTGGAAAAATCGTTTGTTTTTTCGTTGCCGAAATCCTATGGCCGGGAACCCAGATTATGGATGAGTGGAGCCTTCTGTAGATGTTGACTACACTAGAAGTAATCTTTCTCTATCTTCGCGGAGTTATTCAATAGAGCTCCACCGGCATTTCCTATGCCTAGTACTTCCGTTTGGAAGATGCTTGCTGAGTTTGGTAGACGGATAAAAAGAGAAAGAGGGGTATCAAGATCCTTGTAGCATATCCTCGTCCCAACTCTGTAGTCCATTTTGTAACCGTCCGTATAGATTGAGATGACATCCTCCTCCCCATTAAACCTCTTCTCCATTCACGTCTACAAGGGTATCCTCAACTGAAAGTAACTATCTAAATCCAACCTTGAGAGGATATCGTTCAGGCTATCGCTGTGTCCATAACTCTTTTGATTCCAATCACTCAACTCATTAAATCTTATTGCGGAACATGCTGCTTCTTTCCGAATGGAAACACAATATCACACCAAGCGCATCAGTCGGACGTGACTTAATAGCATCGGTAACCGTTGCATATGCTGCATGTTGGCAAACAAACCAGTGCTCTGAATGTAAAAAATTTTCAACGTTCATTTTCCTTGGTTGGCTGTGGTGGACAGAGAATTTGTTATACAGTCGAGTGAGGGAAGTTGAAATTGAAGTATTTTGGTTTAACTTGTTCCGCTTTTCTATGCTAACACCTAGTCCATTGTTCGCGGCCCTCTCTCTAGGTCAAGAAAAGCGTATTCAATTACATATATAACCTCGTTTTGGACAGTTTCGGTGGATCGACCCTTTATGTATGCATATTGGGCCGTCGATAAGGCATCCCCTATGTTTGATCTTATGTGTAAAATCATTAGCCTTTCGAAATCCTTCAGTATCTCCATCCATCTTTATATAAGCAGTATTTGGCCTGGCGGATTGATTGCAACTTTCTATCGATATGCGGAAAGACTGTGCCATGCGTGTGGTTAAAATATTTCTAATTTTCTCCACCTCCCATATATATTTCTCGAAAATTCTGAGCTTATTCCTATTTTCGCTTATTATTAAGGTTGTTGCTACTATACTAAATTTGTTCCACGCTGTTCTTGGGGTTTCGATATTGGAGGAGAGTATTGGATTTCAAGATTTCTCGCAAATTAGGAAAATTATTAAGGAGTAATTCAACATAGAACACCCTTCTGTCATCGACAACAACTCTTTCTGACTCTGTTGATAGCAGGATGTCCAAGACTTCCTCTCAACCCGAAAATCATTCAGATCTTAGCAATATGAATGCCGAGCTTTCGCCACTGTTTCCTATAAATACGTAAATTGCTCTTTAAACTTATATAATATAAAATATTAAAATTAATATTTTCTAAATTGCTTAAATAAAGAGAGCGCTCTCTTTTTTCGATTTCTATTCCTGTTTTCCAATACTTAAATTTTTTAAAAATTTTCTATTTTGCTAAAAAATGTGTATTTCGATTAACATAAAGGAAGTCCTTGAATAAAATAAAAATACAATTTTCACAGCTACTGGTGATAAAAGTAATTAAATTACAAAAAATTTCACACGTTTATTTAAATTAATTACTTGCATATTCGTAGAATTTGATTCTGTTCAGCTGTTTTTTAATCATTTTAAAGTATTTTTTCTTAGAAAGTTATCGTTTGAATTAATTTTCGGAATTTCTGTCGCGTCAAATATCCTATTATATTAAGAAATAAGGATCAAAAAATATGCTTAACCGTTAAAGAAAACAACTTATTCGCAAAGAGTAAAGAATAATTAAACCTTGACGAGTTTCTTTAGAAAAATTAGGAAAGAATGTAAGAAATGGGAGTTGGCACGTGTGAATAGAATTTAAAACAATATATAACATAAATATACAGACAATAACCACATTTTTTATCTCAACATAAAATCTTACCTAACACACATCACTAGGAGTGTGTCTTTATGTGGATGCGAGCACGTGGTCGGATAAGAATTATGCTGGCTGACTGTAAAAGTTAATTGAGCATTACTTTGTATTTATAAACACACAATTTGTAACAACAACAAAAATAAGACTAACAATAGTAGGAAAAGAAAAGTCGTGAGAAACAGGGTACGAATATGCGGAAAATATGCCTTTTAATGTCAAACAAATGCTGAAATCGATGAATGAGCGAGGTAATATGTGAACAAGTGACTGTAAAAAACAAGAGAAATTACGCAAGTGGAAAAGGTGATAAAGTCGAGGAAGTGTGCAAATGAAAATAAATTTAATACAGTTTACCGTCTGTGCTTTGGAAATATTCAGTTATATTTGTAAAAAAAAAAATGGCATACGTAAGCCTAAAAATGGTAAGCCAAGTTGTTTTTGTATTTTAATACTAATTTAAATAAAAAATTATATACATTTATATAAAAGTAAAAAGCAATTAGTAACAGGTCAATTGGATAGGATACACGGCGTGACAGATAGATGGCGCTACAAGAATTAACTAATTAATGATTTTAGTTAGCTCTAACATTTAAAAGGCGCGGTTATACATTTGACAGCTGTCGGATCATTATTTTGTGAATTGTATAATTGAGAGATACATTTACAGTTTTGTTAAAAAAATGGATAAAAATGAATCTCGCGTGTTGTTAAAATAATCAAACAACAAGGATTGATATGCTAAGTATACACGTGTTGAAATGACCGCCAAAGACGGTGAGCGATGATTTTGAATGACCGAAAATTGAAACTAAATAAAATAGCAAGCAGTTTAAAGACATCAACTGAACGTGCACATCATATCATTCAAGAATATTTGGGTACGACAAATCTCTGTGCAAAGCAGCTGTCGCGCGAGCTCACTTTTGACCAAAAACAAAGACGAGTTGATGATTCGGAGCAATACGTGGAGATGTTCAAACGTAATAAACCTGAGTTTTTGCATCTTTATGTGACAAAATATGAACCATGGCTCCACCATTTCACAGTCATCTGAGTGAACTGTACACGTTGAACCCGCTCCAAAGCGTGAAAAAACGCAACAGTCGGCTGGCAAGGAATAATTTTCATTAACTACCTTGAAAAAGAAAGGAAAATCAACAGCGACTATTTCATTGCGTTATGTGACCGTTTACAGGACAAAATCGGAGAAAAACGGCCGCATTTGAAGGCAAAAAAGTGCTGTTTCACCAAGACAATGTATCGAGTCGCAAGTCAATGAAGTCGATGGCAAAATCCATGAATTGGGCTTCGAATTACTTCCGTATTCACCACATTCTCCAGATCTGGCCCCAACGACTATTTCCTGTTCTCAGGTTTTAAAAGAATGCTCGCTCGGAAGAAATTTTCGTCGAATGAAGAGTTGGTCGTCGAAACTAAGTTGGAGAGTCGCTATAATTAGTTTTACAACTTTGAAGGGAATTAGTGAAAAATTCAGTATTTTAAAAGATACAATAATTTTATTTGCTCTCACTGAATTCAATTCTTAAAATAGAAAATAATATTTTACAATGAATTGTACTTCAACTAATAAATTAAGAATATATCAACAAGTCAGAAATAATAATATAATAATATTAGAAAGAATGGCTGTCTCTATTGCAAAAAGAAATCTTCGGTCATGTCGAAGTTTATACACCTTCGATGTACTTTTCAAATTCATTGCAAATTGCAAAATTCGATTTCAGTAATTTTCAGTGTCAAAGAACACCAAATTGCATATTCTTTTTTGGAGGATATTTGACCCAAAATCTTACAACAGAACGAAAAGGTTATATGGAGACTTATGATATAGTAGCTCGATTTCGATGATTTCCAATACCAATGTGAAGTTTATTATACAGGTGTACTTGTAAATATATAATACCAAATTTCCCACTTCCAAATACTTTTTGACGGATTTATTGCAAGTGTAATTAATTTTCAATTTTATTTACTTCGTTCCATTGTAATTATATATATTTACGCTTAATTGTTGTTTGTTATTTTTCTGAGTGTAATCCTAACAAATTTGCGACTGTTTATAAAATAAATTTAGCAAAGAAAGAACAAGAATATTTGAAATACACACACTAAATAGTTACAATTATATTTTCAACAAAGAAAGAGCAAAGAAAACTGCTGATTGAATATTATGTGTGAAATAAATATATTGTATATAATCGCAAACACAAATCCACTTGAATTGTATGTGTGTGTTACCTTAATGATGAGAGCAAATTAGTTAAGTTCAATTGAAATATGCAGCAGGAAACATTTTTCACATTTACGTTGCTAAACAATATTTTATTGTTTTTTATTGCATTTGTGTTTTTTCGTTTGTTAGTTTTTACCCTAAAGACGGTTACCCTCGTGTACCCGAAATATAAAGGAAATTTATAAAAAATATTGTTTTTTTTTTAACTAACAATTTCATCGATCCAGCTAAATTTATTTTAAAAACAACAGAAAGGTTGCAAAAATCATCAATATTACGGATTTTTTTTCTATGATTTTTTAATTGTTTTTATCGTTTCGTTTCGGAAGCCTTTGTAAACGAGGGAGAACAAACTTGAAAGGCCATTATCAATTTGCTCATATAATTTTGTTAAGAAAATTTCATAGCATGACAACAAATTTTTCAAGAATACCCGAATTGAAAGATTCAAAGTTTGCGTTACAAAAATTATATTAAAGTCTGTCAAGGAGCGTAGAACCTTTCTAAAATTATTGACGACGCTTGAACTGATCGGTGGTGACGGTAAGGCCATCAACACCGCCGTGTAATGTGAGAATCTATTTGCATTTTTATCCTCATTCTAAAAATAAAATAAAACAAAACGTGATTACCGAGAATAATGTCAAATACAAGTTATGATTTTCTTCATAAGAAGATAAAATGTATGTATATTTGTCTACACATTGAGTTAATTAATTTATAGAACACACCACTATTGCTTTCTGTATCTTCTACAGTATCTAATGTCCTCTAAGCTACGTTGTATTGAAATTATATATATGTTATGTATTAAGTATGTATGTATTTTGCCGAAACATCATCGATATTTGAATTTGACCATTGAGTTATGTCTACTACAAGCGTGGCTGTGCAGCATTGCTATATATTAATTAACAGCATATATGAGGGGATGGAGAATAATACTAACTTACAAGCACAGCATGCGGCGAGCGCCCTAAAATATAATTAATTCCATATATTTAGTGCCTCTTGACAATTTCAGAAAATGCATATTGGACATGAGAACCTATAAGTACACCTAAAATTACTGTGATAAGCACTGTAGACAGTGTATGCACTCAGCTGGGTGTTCAGGAAGCTTTCGACCACATTCTGCTTCATAAATGACAATAATCGCATTTGTCGTTATAATTGTTATTTTAGCTGTTATTTTTGGTGTCTCGCCTACCTATTAGTATGTGTATTAGTATGATTACAATTACAATTACACTGGTTTTCTTTGAACAATTTACAAATTTAACCTGAATCTCTCTCTGCCATCGTAATTTTTATGGTCTACTTTAAGGCTGTTTGCCTTGCGGTTAAAGCGATACTGGGATATTCAAGTAAAATATATAAAAGCAGAATTAATTTAATTTAATTTCAGTGTTTAAATCTTTACTTGACTTTGGGATTTCAATTCTATGCTTAAAACCACTTGTTGCATTCCTCAGCGAACGCCTTTTTCTTCGCTTTTACCAATTGTAATTGGTTTATAAGTACTTTCGCTCCTTAACTTTTAAATTAATTTTTCTACTTTTTCTCTTTTTTCATTTTCAGCACCCTTGTATAACTTATACTTTGAATTAGCACTTCGGTAAGATAGCCTCGACAGTGCGAATAAGTAAGTAAGTAAAGAAAATAAATCACACCGAAATAAAACTGTTGAAACCAAGAAAAGGAAAATGTGCCAAGTCGTTCGTATTATTCGATTTTTTGTTGCTTGTTTAAAACTCCTTTCTCTTTTTTTTTTTTTTGGAGAAGTTGATATTTTTTGTTAAAAAAGCTGTATTATGTTTGATTTGACTATTGGTTACTTAAGCAAATTTGTAATTTGTATACCTCTTATGTATATTAAATTTGGTTCGAAGTATGAAAGTACCAGAACGAGAAGAGATAGACCCACCAAAATGTATACCGATCGTATCTGAATGCTGAGTTGAATTCGCCGTGTCCGTCAGTCCGTCCGTCTGCCAGCCTGTCTGGTTGAACGCAAACTAGTCCCTCAGCTGTTAAGATATTTCTACCACACTTGGTAGGAAGATGCACCCGTACGTTTAAACGATCATTTCGGATCGGACCACTATAGATATATAAGACCGATTTTTCAGATTTGAAATTTTGGGCCATAAATCCGTCAAAATAGTACCTAAGAACGTGAAAGTAGGCATACTACACCTATACGATACGCATATTAGTTCTGAAAATCATCGAAATTATTATATCATATAGCCCCATACAACCAATTTATTAAGATATGAGATTTAAGGTCAAAAAACCCCCTGAAAGGCACCTAGAGAAATAAAATTTGGTATTATACTCAAATAACAGGTCAGCTGAAAGTACCCCGCCTACCATAGTAAACCACATTTTCCTGGCGAAGCTCATTTTTTTTATTCAACATAGTTCCCTTTATGGGTGTGAAACATTGATTATAGCGACCCTCCAACTTTTCAATATCATTTTTGTGCTACGATTTCTCCTTTGCTTCAAAATAGGTCTCAGTTTCGGCGATCAGCTCTTCATATGACGAAAAAAAAAGATCTGGAGAATACAATGGATGCGAAAGCATTTCAAAGCCCTATTCATGGATTTTTTCAATCGATTTCATTAATTTTGACATGGTGCATTATCTTGGTGAAACAGCACTTTCTTTTTCTTCAAAAGTGGTCTTTGTTCGGCGATTTTATTCTTAAAATGGTTCAATAACGCAATGCAAGAGCCTCTTTTTATGGTTCCCTCGCTTTCAACGTAGTCAATAAAAATTATCTCATGCACATCCCAAAATACAGACGCCATAACCTTGCCATCTGACTATTGCGTTTTTCCATTCTTGGGTGCGGGTTCATCGTGTGAAGTACAATCGGATGACTGTCGATTTGACTTCGGAGAGCAATGTTTTATCCATATCACACATATCGAAGCTAAAACTCGGGTTTATTACGCTTGAACATCTCCAAAGACTGCTCCGAATCATCAACTCGTCGTTGTTTTCAGTCAAAAGTGTGTTCGCGCCGCACCCACTTTTGCACAGATCTTTCTTATAAACATATGCTCCTGAATGATACGATTTACACATTCAGTTGATATCTTTAGGGTGTCTGCTATTTCATTCAATTTAACTTTATGGTCATTCAATATTATTTTGAGTGTTTTTTTTGATGTTTTTGTCGGTAACAACCTATTTTCGGCGTCCACTGCGTTTACCACATCCAAACTTAGCATACCAATACTTGATGATTGATTTTCCTGGGACAGTGTCCGGAAACTCGTCATCGGGCCAAAATATGTGTCAGGCCGGGGACTTTCCAACTGATCTGTTTTATATATTTCTTTCTATTTCTCTTTCAGGGTTGTAAGAGGTATCAGGTTTCGAAGATCAGGTTGACCGTTTTGCTGCTCATGACGATAAAACAATTCAAAGGACTAAAACAAGGGATTCCTCATTCGAACATATTTTTTATGCACTAATTGCAATATACAGCTGTACATTTTAAATAAAAAAATGTTTTTTAAATGATCACAAAGAATTAAATTTATATATAAAAACATACATAATAGAATTGTACAACTCCGAACTTCAATTAAATGAGTTTTTAATTTAGATATATTATCACTAGCTTTTGGAAGTATGTTATAGAAAATTTTTTTAATTTCGCGCTGTTAATAGTGTAGATACCAAAAATATGAATAAATGGCATACTCCACTATACAAAGATTTTTACTAACTTTGTGACCATTAGTTGAAAATGTAATTAATTTCGAGTGTAACTCAATATTTATCTACAAGACTAATATCAGATTTTTCTAACTAACGAAAAAAAAAATCAATTACCCTAGAAAGTCGATGACTCCTTTTGCTAAATAAAAAATAACTAATAAAAAGTTTAATTAAATAAGTAAAAATCAATTAATAAGAAATAAGAAGAAATAGCTGACCACAGTTGCTTTTACTATCTTGTCTTTTTCATAAGAAAAGACATGTCATCCTTATGCACATATGCACATATGTATATGACTCTGGAAAATAATTGAAAATACTCAATCATCATTTGACCGAAGCATTGCCATTATTGCCAGTTCGCACATGTCGGGTCTTTCATTTAACGTAAATAAAGCGAAGACAAACAATTTTTTTTTCTCTTGCCTACAAGAAAAGTAAAAAAAAATCATTCGATTATCAAAAAGACAGCTCGATAAAATTAAGTTACCACAATCACAGCAAAGTCGACAAATCATGGTAATTAATTGCAACTCCATGACCTAAGCAACTCAAACCTTTATACTCAAATATTATAAGACAAAATCCTCCTCCACGTCTGTCTGTCTGTTCGCGATAAGCTCAAAAGCTAATGTTTAGATTTTCATGGGGTTTTCACCAATATATGTAGGGATTTTTCCGAAAGATTTATGAAAATATTTTATACATTTTGTATATAAATTTGTTATAAATCTATAAGTACACTTACTACGTAAAAATGTTCATATTTTGAATGTTTACAGCGGTTTAACTCATAAAGTACTGAGCCGATTTTTATGATTCTTTGGGTTATTAAAGCGCCTAGCTTTTTTTTAATTTTTGATACTTAACCCCTTTCAAAATTTTTCTTTTTTGATTTTGTTGTGCAGTAATTGCTTTTGAAATAGAAAATGAACAACAACAAAGCTGTTCAAGAGCCGAAATTAAAAATTTTTGATAGCTAAACAGAGAATATGCATTCCTTTATAAAAGCATCCATTTGTAAAAAAAAACTTTTTTGCTTTATTTTACATCATACCTGTAAAAAATTTTGGAAGAAATGGTGTACTTTTATCACAGAAATGTTGTTCCGGTACCACTCGAAATCTTGACATAAACAGCGAAATGGTTTATTTGGTTCATAATTTATTTTACATGATTTTAAGATTAGTAGTCTTAACTGTCCTGACAATCGGATGAAGACATTAAAACTCAATTCACATAAGAGAAGTGCAGTGCAAATCAGTCCGTTTGGAAGTTTGACTATTAGGAGAGGAAATCCCATGGCCAATGACATAAAGCAAATAACAAAACTGTTTTTTAACGGACTCAATTTTATCAGATAGTAATTTTTTAATTAGGGTTCCATAAAACCGAACCATATTCCAATATTTGTCTCACCAATGACATAATAAGTATTTTCGTAATATAAAGGTCTCTATTATTACACCCAAATCAAAGAAAGTACATAGATGCTCTCAAAAAAAAGCTACTCATGGCTATCTGTTGAGAATAGTTCGTAGTTGTCTGTGTGACAGACTGCTATTGTGCAATACCATTACATTTAATAAAAGCTACGCGATGGCAGGTGGAGTACCACATGGTACACAAGGTGCGTACTCGGTCCGCTATTATGGAATGTGCATATTTGTATGTACATACATACATATCTTCAATATAACATACTCAACAGCCAAGCGGAATAATGTGAATTACTTCATACATTCTTATATACATTTTTATGGATCAAAAAGCTGTTTATATGTACGTATGTAAAGGGTGATCTATTTCGAGGTTCCCTACCTTTTTAGAGAAAAAGACACAGAAAATTCAAGTTTAATTTGGAATGTTTCTTATCATTCGAAAAAACATCCTTTGGCATTTATTTTTTGAAGAAATAGAAGAAGAAAGGGGCTACGTCTCAGATGGTTCATCCATTGAGCCTAATTTCCGATAACTCGTTCGAACATTTCGACTGGTAACTGGCGAATGACACGCGTGATGTTTTGCTCGAAGGTCTGATTCGAAGCGGGATTGTCCGCGTAGACTTTAGACCCTTCATATCCAAACAGGAAAAAGTCTAACGGTGTGATATCACGCGATCTTGGTGGCCAATCGACCGGCCCAAACGCGAAATTATCTGCTCACCGAAGTGTTCGAAGTGGGCTATTACGCCTGTATTTCATTGATAATGGAAATAGCTGAGCGTGTTTTTTTGAATTATTTTTTTCTTTCTTTCTTTTTGTTTACTTTGGCAGTTATTTAATTCCTCATTCGCCTATATTGAACGCGTATCGCTTGGGCGTACGAGCTTTTATGAAAGAACTCAGCTTTCGCTTATAACATACACCTATAACAAGAGACACTGCTGCTTCTTCACCTACCTAGCGTGTTTTGGCATGAATGAATGCCGACACTTGGTTGGCTTGCTATACATATGAATGACTTTAGTCTTTTTTTCTGTACCCTCTTTCATTACATTAACTTTTATTTAGAAGAAATTTTAAGTAGTTTATGCGTTCCACAAACATCACTTTCCGATATAATTGACTATGGATATTGTACTCACTGAAGTTTCTGAAAACTATTTTGCGTAAGTCATACATTTTCTATTCATTTTCATTCTGCAGCAGTGTTGACGCACTTTGATAGTGAAAGTGAGAAGGTCAAATAGTTAAAATACATTCAATTCGCGTCCAAACTTTTTTGCATTGTAGCATTCGTTAATGATAATATATATTTTAAAGTGGCTCATTTTGACTGAAATACAATAATCAGATTCGAGAGCAGCAGAAATTATATGAAGGGATACTCTAAGAATGCGAATAGAATTATTAATATTCAGATTTCGTTTGATGTAAAAACAATTAGATTAGACAAGCCTAGCATGATTACCACAAAGCAAGCATGATAACAGCTGGATTATAATTTAAAGGCGGAAGGAAAACTATTTCGTAGTTCGACTCATTCCAGCATTTGTCTCAATACTATTTGCATACATTAAACATATTTATCCATTTTGCGGTTTCCAAAATAAACGTAAATACAATGCAGCTAAAATAAAGTTTTCATGAAATTCCTTTATTATTATAAAGTTTGAACATTGGCATTATATGTAGAACACTATTTTCGCAAACTTCGATCCGTTTTGAGGTAAGCTTCGACCACCTTTTGGCACATATTGGGCGGTATCTCAGCCTTAACTTGACGAATGTTGGCTTTCAAGTGATCAAGAGTTAAAATTTTATACGCATAAATACGGTCTTATGCGTAGCCCCTCCAACGGTGACAAACCGCACGAACTCGGTGACCAATTGATATCGCCAAGACGAAAGCCTCGCGGCCGGGAAACTTCTCTGGCAATAAAGCCATATTCGCTCGAGTTGTGTGGCATCTGGCACCATTTCGTTAGAACCATATATTTTCCAAGTCGTGTTCTTCAATTGCGAGCCAGGAAAAGTCGGTATTATGTCGACCATAATGCTCCGAATAGTCTCGTTATCGTTTTCAAGGGAGTAAGGTCCAATCACACCTCCTGACCAAAGAGCGAAGCAGACAATAAGTTTTTTTTGGTGTAATAGCCTCTCTTCAGTTATTTGAGAATTCTCAGGGTCCCAAATGCAAAAATTTTGCTTTTTTACGTATCCTCGGTATCGCTGAAGAAGATTTTTTTTGGCAAAATCGCGGTCCACTGATATTTGTTCAAGCGCCCAAACGACGTAATAACGGCGTTGTGAATGGTCAACTTATATGGATATAGGTGTAAGTCCAATCGCAAAATATGCCTTATTGTGCCGTAGGAGAGCCCCAGCTCTTGAGAACGTCGAGAAATATATATATTCGGGTCTTCTGCTACACTTTCACTTACAGCAGCTATGTTTGAGGTGAAATGAGCAAAACGATGACAGTTAAGTTTTTCAGATGTCAAAATACAGACCTACACTTTCGAAACCACTAAATGGATAACCCTTTAAAAAGTCCTCCAGAAATCTTATCCGCAAAAGGCCCAAGCAGAGTACAGGGATTGTGTGGTATAACAAAATGGCAAATTGATTCAAAGCTCCTTAAACAAAAATCTACTCGTATAACAAAACATTATTTAACTGCTCCCTAAGATGAATTTTTAGTTAAATTATCTGACCATCTAAATATGTGGTATGAAAAAATAAATAAAGTTCAAATCGCTTATAATTACGGCTATTTTAGTAGACTGCTCCTGAATGTAGACAACGTTACATGCGTAGGAATCAAAATAGTATTGACATAAGTCAAACGTTACCTACAATCAGGCGTATTAGTAATTGTTATATTTGAGAATATGAAATCATGAATTAAGCAAACTAATATATTTATTTGGGTAGAACACTATTTAGTTTTATTCTTCAATTTATTTTAAGTTTTATTTTTTTCGCATTTCATTACAAGTTTAAATAGTATACCAAAGTAGTCAACCCTTTGAACTTTGAACGTTTATTTCCCGCTCTATGTGTTTTTGCAGTCAACTTATCCATACTTTAGCGCTTCAAGTCATTTCACATCACTTCATTTACTGTTAGTATAATTCAATCCGGCGAGCTCTTGAAGAAATTGCTTGGATCAAAGTAAAGGGAAGAAGAAGAAAAGAAGAAGAAATTGGAAATTGATAAATGCGCGTATTGAATTTTAAAATATTTGAGTGTCTTAATTAAACTGATGATTGATGTTGTTATAAATATCTCTCAGTACAATGACTTTTTCATGGAAGTAAAACCACTTGAACGCTATTTCAATACGCGAATATACCTAGTCTTGATTTACTCTTTGATATTTTTTTTTTTTTGTCAAAATGCCACCCACTTAAACTGAGTTAAATTTATTTATATGGAATTTCCGAATTTGCTTAAAATTAAATGATTTTTTTCAATTATTTTTAGACATGACGCCTTTCTGGCTGTAACCGAGCATTAATAAATGCTTGGAATTAGGCTTGAGCTAGTTAGGCATGTGTATAAGTGCCTTTTAAGGTAGAAAAGTTTCACGTAATAAATGGCAGTTTCTGAAACAATTATTAGACATTTTTTGGATAAAAAAATTAAAAGAAAAAAATTCGTAAAATTTTTAATAAAATAAAAATAAATAAAAATAAAATAAGAGCTGTCTTCGGCCGTGCGGAGGCCTTATACCTTCAATGAATATATCTAATTTGTTGAAAATTACAAAATTCGATTTCGATGTTTTTTAGTGTCAACATAAAATTGAATTTACTTATATCAGCACCAATCGGTTATATTGGGGTTGTATTTGTCAATATGCAATTCATAATATGTGAGCATAGTACCAAATTTCACGCTCCTAGATGCTTCTTTAAAGGATTTTTTATCCAAAACCTCATAACTGAACAAATCGGTTGAATAGCGGCTATATGATATAACAGGCCGATTTCGATGATTTTCGGAACCAAAATGCAGCTCATCATGTTGGTGTAGTATATTTTATTTCAAGTCTGTTAAATCGGTCGTATATCTGCTATAGTGTTCTGATCAGGCCGCTTCCCACATAAGATCGTTTAAACGTAAGGGTGTATCTTCCACCAAGTGTGGTTGAAATATCTCAAAAATTGAGGGACAAGACGAACAGACGGACATGGCTAAATCAGTTCAGCTCGTCATTCTGATACGATCAGTATTTTGAAAGCTCTACCTCTTCTCCTTCTGTTACTTATATACTTCGGACCAAAGTTAATATAACATTTCATGTACATGAGAGGTATAAGAAATAAAGTTTAAAAAAATAAATAATCAAACCTTACATATACCTTTTCTTTTTCATAGAACTTATTTAACTACATTGGCAGCTGTGTATGTATATTTCATAACCTGGTGTCATCATCAATGAAATTTTGGGCACTTACTCACCTATAATTTTTTGAAAGTTTTTTGCATTTTTTATGTTTTTTTTTACTACTTTCCTTAAATGATACCTGAAACGAAAAATTCTTTCTTCTTCTTGAAGTATCTGCCTGTTTTACGCCTACTTATACGCATAGCAAGAAACTTTGTTTTCTGTCCTTTTTCTATTTGTTTTCTAGTATTTTCCTTATCGCTATTTTTTCCTGGCATCTATTCGAGGCAGCCCACGCAACGTGTCGGCGTGCTTTTCATTCAAAAAAAAAATTTCTCCTATGACCACAGGCATGTGGCGACTACTACTTTTATTGCTGTTTCTAGGTGCCCAAATTACTAACTGTTGTTGTATTAGGGAACTGGCTAAAAAGGTAATTGAAGATGAATAATAGGTGAAATTACCACAGGAAAGTAGTACATAAATATAAAAGCTCAAACAAATTACTCAGATAAATATGGGAGCGTTTTTATGTTCGCGGAATGAGCGGGTTTTAGGGTGGTGATTAGCGGCATACAAAGGGCACAGTGCCTCCCAAGGAGCTTAAGATGTCCCACTCAGCTGGAAAACTCGTCGCAATGCTAATTTTGGACTCGGAAGGGATGTTATTGATGGATTATAAAGATAAAGATGTTTTTATTTATAACTAGAGAATATTACTCTTCAATATCGAAGGGAATTAATGAAGCCATTAAAGAGAAAATACGAGAAAAATTTACAAAGGGTGTGTTGCTTTTGCTGTTCATAACAGCCGCGTTGCGTTGGCTGCCCTGCATAAGGTGGGCTTCGATATTTTCAATCTCTCACCCTCCAAAAATGAGAAAAGAGATGAGGGGTAAAAAATTTATCGCCCATGATGTAGTCAAGGAGGCGGTTTCGGCGTGTTTTGAGATAAAGAGAAAATGTTTTTTTTTTATAAGGGTACTAGCGGATCCCAGTGTGCTTTGCTACACCTATAAAAAATTTTTTTTGGAAAAAGAAACGAAAAAATTGATTGAAAAATTTGTTTCCAAATTTTTTTCTATCAATTTAATTTTGTTTAAATTTTTTTCACTCTTTTTCTCTCTATTTCAACACCACATACAACGTAATGTACACGTTTTTTGCATTCTACATGTACATATGTATTTGCATGTTGTTGCATGTATATTATATGGGTAGCGGTCAATGTTCACTAAAATGGTCATATCTCTGGAACGGCTGCACCAATCTGAATGAAAACTTCACATTAACCTTCTCCTAATACTCTAAAAATTTGGTGCAATTTAATCTGGTGGTTCTCAAGTTATAGGCGTTCATCAAAATTTGCTTTGATTTTTATATATGTATATAGATAAAGAAATTAATAGAAAGGTCTGAAAAGTGTATCTGTCTTGCAGGTGAATATATTGAAAATGCTATTTTTATTTTTTTTGACTTCCAACACTTTTAACCCATTCAGCGAACAGAAAAATGCTCCCTTGTAGATAATTAAAGTACATTAATATGTCAGTCGTCATGCTACTGCCAAAATTCTCTACTATGCAAAAAAATTTGTTCTTTGTCCAAAATTTATTTTATGATTATCCGTTTAATTATGCAGAAAAAAGAAAAGAAAATACGTTTTTTGATATAAAGTTTACATTTGTGATAGTTACAATAAAAGTTCTAATTTTTTTTTTATGGGTATTAATTAATTTCGATACCTTCAAAAATACCGGGCTATGAGAGCAATGTTTTCATGTTTACGTAATACCGATAGATTTTGTTATAGAGAGGGCTATATATTTTGCGGTTTAAAAAACAAACATAAACAAAGTGCATTAAAAATAATTTTTTTCATGAAATTCCTTTTTTATTATAAAGTTTTAACCTTGGAATTATATGTAAAACACTACGTCATTCAAAGGACCACCTCGTGAATTTTTGAAAACTTCGATCCGTTTAAGGTCATTTTCGACCACTTTTCGGTACATATTTGGCGGTATCTTAGTCATATCTTGGCGAATATTGGTTTCCATGTACTCAAGAGTTAAAGGTTTATCCGCATAAACACAACTTTCGCGCAGCCCCACAAAAAAAAAGTCCAACGGTGTCACATCGCACGAGCTCGGTGGCCAATTGACATCACTAAGACGAAAGATTAAGCGGCCGGGAAATTTCTCTCGAAATGAAGCCATATTCGCTCCTGTTGTGTGGGATAAGGCACCATCTTGTTGGAACCGCATAATGTTCAAGTCGTGTTCATCAATTGCAGACCAAAAAAAGTCGAATATCGTACGATTTATACCCTCCGAATTGACAGTGGGTTTTCAAAGAAATAAGGTCCAATCACTCCTCTAGACTAAAGAGCGCGCCATACAGTAAGAATTTTTGGGTGAAACGGTCTCTCTACAATTATTTGAGGATTCTCAGAGCTCCAAATGCGACAAATTTGAGGGGAAACTAGCAAAACGATGATGCACAGGCCTTACAATATCTGTAGCCGATCCAGTCTCTTCAAAATTCTTTAAAATTTTATCAATTGTTTGAGTAGTTGGACGATAATTTGCACCATGATCTTCTCTTATAGCCTTTTTGGAATCACCTTCATAAATGCCTGACTTTTATCTAAAACAAAAAGTATTTGGCCTGACGGTTAAGTTTGACAGATGACAAATTAGATCCCTGCACTTTCGAAACCACTAAATAGATAACCCTTTATAAGATCGTACAACTTTTAGCGTATGACGTTGACATCGTAGGTTTTAAAAACCTAGCCGTTAGTCCTACTTTCTCCTGACTGGATATAGAATCGAAGCGTATGGATTTGGTAGTGAACGAGGATAGGAAGAGCTATCTCCTGCCATCAGACAAACAGTCAATTGTGATATTTTCTAATATTTTTACGTATGGTCTGGATTTTATATCTGGATTGTGTTCCATTCAAAAATTAATTAATTCAAAGGAGAATTTTTACAATATTTAGCACCGCAGCTGAGAATAAGCTATTTTTTAATTTTTTTTTCTTTGGTTACGACCCAGTAGGCACGGAATCTTCATAGATACGAGTAGCCCGTACCACCCGCACGCCCGATTTGCCTCCTGGCACCTACGTACTAATCCCAACCTCTTTCGTACGCTGGGCCTATGGGCCCCTTGCGGGACTGTCAATTCCGATATTACTTCACGGGGCCGGCACTGAACGTTATTCTGTCCCGTCACTCAACGTGCGATTTCACGGCGCGCTCTGTGCTCTTCTTGTCTGAGACGCTTCATTATTTCAGTAATGATATCTGCGCACTTCATCCATTATGCTTTTCAGACAACATTGCCTTCAACAGATTTTCTGCGGTCAATGTGCCTCCTATAATGAATAAGATGCTTGAGATCTTCTTTAAATCTGCTGCAGTATAAAGGAATATGCTCTGGGTTTTTCATCTCATTATGGCAATGCAAACAGTAAGGATGGTCTGCGTGCGTATACTTGTGCAAATATTCGCGGAAGCAGCCATGTCCGGTGAGAAACTGGGTGAGGTAATAGTTGGTTTCAGCATGCTGTCTTTCTATTCTTTTGTGTACACTTGGGATCAGCATCTTCGTCCATTTTCCTTTTGGAGACGAGTACCACCATTGTTGACATTCATTTATTCTCTGCTGCATGATTTCTTTATGATTACTCGGATTGCGCCCAGATGTTGCCGCTTTGGCTGCTATATCTACTAGACATCTTCCAGCCAACAGATTTGCGACTTCGTCTGATACTGTCCGTTACGCACAACATACCCTTGGTGACGCCAATCTGTGTACCGAAGCTGGTGCTCTCAAGTACGCAGGTGTCAATGTGGGTTTAGACCAGATTGGTGCCGCATACATCAAGATGGACGAACTGCTTCTCGCAAGAAGTTTCCTTCTCTGTTATCTTGGACCTCCCATATTTGGCACGAGACTTGCGACAGCTGAACCGACTTTACTCGCTTTCTCGCTGGCGTATTTTAGATGTTCTTTGAGGTTCAGTCGGTGATCAAGAATATCTTCGAAATATTTAATGGCTGGGCTCAAGTCTATCGTGCAGCCTCCTAATCTTACTTGTATCCCCTCCACCTTTTTGCAACTAGTCATTAGCAGCGCCTTTTGTAGTCTGCTAACTCCAGACCTGCTGTTAAAAACCATGTTTTCACGGGCGATGTGGTTTCATTGCTTATACGTGATACGTCAGTCAAGTGTTTTGCTACCACTCCAATAGCTATATCATCAGCATTGCCAGCGATAGATACACCATACGTTTTCCTTATTTTAAAAGTGTCATCCTACATTATGTACCACATAACTTGATCCGTGCAGCTTGTCAATGGCGTAACTTGATTATTATTCCTTCAAAAAAAAGTGTTTATTTTAACTCAAATATGTCGAACTTTGTGCCTGAATAAGCGTTTTTGCAAGGAGTTTTCCCTCATTACTTTAATATGAAGACTGGTTACAAACTTTTCGGAAAATAGCGGCTGGGAAGTTCCCTACATAAACGCAGGGTAGGTCTAATATATTGCTTTGCAAACTATCATGAAGTTCATGTAAATATAATATGTGAACCAAAATACCGATAATATAAACATACCTAAAATGTTTAATTGAGAAGTTTAAATAATTAAGGTCAGCATTACCGTCATAAATTTGACTTTCCGTCTAGACTGAAGAGCATATCAACAGCTTAAGAGTATTTAAAGTTAATAACTCACAGATAACTGTGGATAACATAATTTAATTTAGTATTTTAGCAGCAAGAATGCATGTATAAATATATGAACAATTAAGTATGTATGTATATGTACTTATGGGTATACTTTCAACTAATATTTTATACAACCAGCCAACATGTTACTGAGACAGCCTTGTGTGTGAAAGTTTAAGTGACTTGACTCAACTTGAATAACATAGATACATATATTTGTATACACGCATATATGCGTAGTTGTATGTGTGAGCGCTTAGATTGACTAATTGCGCTTATAATTGTGCTTGTCTTAATATATATATTTTTTTAGCCTCATAATAGGTAGTCCAATGATAAAAGTAGCAGGAATAGTTAGCTGGCTCGACGTTGCTCTTTACAAAACTGATAAGTTCCTTCTCTTCAGACGCATATAATTTGTTGTTAACAAAGAGCTACCGATGGTTGTGTAGTTTTTCTACATATTTTTTTGTTAAGATGGGAATCTTTGTACTACTTGAAAAAGGAAATACCATCAACAGTAAATATCACATAGGGTTTGAAGGACGAAATCGAAAATAAAGTCCTGTTTCACCAAGTCGTGTCACAAGTCAGTAAAATCAATAGTAAAAATCTATGAATTGGGATTCAAATTGCTTTCGCATCCACCATGTTATCCAGATCTGGCCCTCAGCAACTATTTTCTGCTGGGAAGAAATTTCCGCCGAGTGAAGAGGTGATCACCGAAACTGAGGCCTATCTAGAACCAAATCGAACTACAAAATTGAAGAGTCACTATAATCAGTGTATCATCCTTGAAGGGAAATATTTTGACTAAAAAACACGAATTTTGCCAAAAAAAAACCTATTTTACTATGGTACGCCGGGGACTTCAATTTACCCTTTAAGTCAAATTGAAATAAATAGCCAGTGCTTTAATTAGCTTTAATATAAACTACATATTAAATCCCCACTTGACTGGTTTAGTTTTGACATATTGCCGCATTATATTTTGGCCTTTGAACTTGATCATATGCTCACCTTTTGCTTATGTTTTTGTGTTAGTCATAATGCTTTGGAAACTCGTGTTGAAGTGATCTAGAACTGTTCGCATCTTATAAACCCTATCGTACATTATTATTGTCGCTAAAATGTATGTTTCGTCGTATTTCTTCAAATCTGTTGATCGACATTACATTCACGATGAAAGGAACTCCCATGTCAGGATACGAATACCAATAGTTGCGAAATGTGGACAAGACACGATATCCCATCACGTAGTTCATCCCTAGAAAAGCCTTTGTCTCCTCACTAATTAGAGGGAAAGATCCTTTCGATTTAGGTATGATAATGGCACCAATTAACCCATCAAAATTTACCACTTCATTGAAGATCATAATGGTAGTAAAATCTGAGCTGGCGCGGCTATTTAAAATATTATCTTCACCATACCTGTATCCTTCTTTGTCGTGGAAATGATGTGGCACATGTGAATTTTTCTTCAGTTGAACGGCGCATCGTCGCTCATTTGTCGCATTTCTTGTTGCACTCGCTTCTCACTAACGCTCGGTGAATTTCTGGTTGAATCTTAATTGGGCAAAGTCCTGCCTCAATGTGTTGTGTCAGAAACTGCTAATCTTCCTCATCTAATATCAATCCATCCTCGTTATCACCATTATCAACCATTATAACTCATCTATCTCTGTTATATTTAGGAGAAAATTAAACAATTTTCAAGAATCTTATATACACTTATTTTCATAGGAATATTTAACTTAGACTGACCACTCATATAATTGTTCTGTTTTTCTCAATTATTATACTATTATTAAATTTTTAATTTAATTACAGTTCAATTAATTTGTTATAAATTTCTTACTATTATGGTTTATTATTAGTGTCTATCTATACTTATTTTTATGCACTATCTCTGTTACACTAAAAAAGATATTATAATCATATTTCACTAAAGTTTTCTGATTAAATAAAATAAATAAATAAATAAATATGGGAGTGTGATTTTGGCCCGCCGCTAAACATAAACATTGCTTAAGCCCTTTTTGGTGTTAAGATTGGAAACTGTGCCCCATAACTAGATTCCATATATCTATGTGGGTTTTATAGTCGCATTATTAAGAAGGAATTCAAGGCTAAGCCCTGATTTCTCGCTTAAGAGCCAATAAAAACTGGCAAATTTCAGCTTCAGCTGCTTCTTTTAGGCGGGATGTGTCGCCTCCAAGTTACCATACAACCGATTTGTTTAGATATCTAATTTTGGATCATAAATACTTCAGTAAAGTAGACATGAAATTCGGTATTTTGTACACATATAATACACTACATATTGGTCCTGAAAATCATCAAAATCGAATTTTTTATTTTGCTATAAATTTGTTACGATCATGGAAGGTATAAAGAAGACAGCATTACTTTTTTGTTTTATTTTGTTTCCTAATATAATTTTATAGCGTTATGAGTTTCGTGAATTTGTAAATGTAGCTACTTACTCACTTAGTATATTAGTAGATCCATAAATACTCCTTCATATATGTTTTATTTTTTTTTCCTGAAGTGAAATCATTTCGATGATTAATGTGCTACAAATTTATCAAATAAACAGAAAATACTTGAAGACACAGCATGACGCCGCTTAGAGGCGTAACGAGATAGTCGCACAATGGCAGTCGATAAATGCGTGAGATGAACAAATTGTTGACTCGTGCGTATATATACGTAGAAGCTGAAAATGAATTTGTTTTTGTGAAATTCAATGAACTTTTCGTTTGTCCTAAAAAGAGGATTATTATTAATCAGCGCTGAGCGTATTGTGTTGAAAACGTGTCCTCATTTTCGATTTCAATATGAACAATTACATGGCAAGTAGCAGCGCAAGAAGCAGGCAGGGTATGTATGTGTCACAGTTTGTTGTTGTGAGACGGCTGTACACTTTGATTTACTTGACAACATTAAACCTCCTTGAATTTCAGCATAAAATAAATTCGGAACATTATAAAAAAAATTTTGTATTTTCTAATAATTGTACCACACAAGTCCCTTACTTAGCAAGAGTAGGTTAATTCAAGTGTAAAATTACCGTGGAAAACATTGAGTAAAAAAGATGGCACTCATTGATAAGGCGAAACATTTTTAAAAGTTATTTTGGTCAGTTGTTGAAACCATCATTTCCTTCATCCGCATGAATACACTAAATTGATTTTTATTTAGTAGTGGTGGCTGCACAGTAATGTCTTACCGAAAATTCTTTCGATCCGAAATAAGGAAAATTAGGACTTTATTGGTGAAAAGTAGCAGGCCTTCGGCCACACTTTCACTTACAGCAGCGATATTTGAGGTGGAACGAGCAAAACGATGTTGCACCAGCCTTAAAATATCTGTAGCCAAACCAGTCTTTTAATTTTTTTTTTGTAATTTACTAATTGCTTAAGTAGTTGCACCAAATCTTATCTTAAAGCACGAAACGTGGTCACTTTGGAATCATCATTTTTGTAGTATGTTTCATCGCGGTTGTTAAGCGATACATTTTCATAAATGCCTGACTTTTAGCTAAAACAAAATATGTTTGGTTTGACAATAAAGTTTGAAAGATGTCAAAATATAGCCCTGCACTTTGGGGAACACTAAAAGTATTCAAGACACATTATAAGAAAAACGAGTGTCATTCATGCGAAACACCGTACGGCTGTCATAACTCTCCAACTTTTTTGATTGAAAGAGTGAAATTTACGATGAAACTATGATCGACCAAATTAAACCTAAGCTCACTTCCGCAAAGAAAAAGAACAACAGCAAAATGAATCACCACATCCTTTTCTTTAAACGTTCTAAATAATAAACCATAAATCAAAGAAAATATGTTCAAGCAAGTCATATTGACATTAACTAGCTAAATTAATAAATCATTTCGCATGCTAATGTCAGAGAGTGACAACAAAATATGTACATATAAGTAAACACAAAAATATGAATGAACACAATATATACATATATATATATATGTTTGTCTGTACCTGTCAACAATAAATTAAAAGCAGAGGAAAACAAATTCTACAAGAATATTTGAATTTAGAGCAGGGGTGAGCAACCTTTCATAGCAAAGGACCCAAGCAATTTTGAAGTTTATCGGCGGGCCAAAATCACACTCCCATATTTATTTATTTATTTTATTTTATTAAAAAAAAACTTAAGTACAATATGATTAAAATATCTTTTCTTAGAACAACAGAAATAGTGTACAAAAAACAAGTAGTGATGGACACATAAACAATAATAACAATAATAATAAGAAATGTGTAACAAATAAATTAAATTGTAATTTGAAATTTAATAATAATATAATTATTAAAAAAAAACAATTATATGAATGGTCAGTCTAAGTTCAATATATCTTTTAAAATACGTGTTTATAAGATTCTTGAAAATATTTACAATTAAGATTCAAACAGAAATCCACCGAGCGTTAACGAAAGGCGTGTGCAACAAGAAATGCGACAAATGAGCGAAGAATTGTCGTTCAACTGGAGGAAACGTACATAAGTACATGTGCAACATCATTTCCACGACCAAGAAGGATAAAAGTATGATAAAGATAATATTTTAAATAGCCGAACCCGCTCAGATTTTACTCCCACTATGATCTTCAATGAAGTGGCAAATTTTGATCGAGGCTTTTCTAGGGATGAACTACGTGATGGGATATCATGTCTTGTCTACATTCGCAACTATTGGTCTTCGGCTCTTTACATGGGAGTTCTTTTCATCGCTAATGTATGTCGCTCAACAGATTTTAAGAAATACGTCGATATTTATATTATATATACGTATATTTAGCGCTTTGGACCCGCTGAAGTGATTTTCGGCCCAGTTTCCCCTCAAATTTGCGGTTTTTGTGTCTTGATGTGTTTAATAACTAATTGATGAACCTACAGTTTATTCAGGAGCTTTTATTTCATTTCAGAAGTACACTCGAAAGGCTCGACATTACCGCAAGTAGAAAAATTAATTTTCAATGATTTTGGATGCTGCTAGAAGCTGGACTCGAACCCTGCATTAATTATTGAATAAAATTCGACCAAATAGACCACGTTCCGCACGCAGTGAAGAAAATATAGCGGCCGTAGCGGTGAATGTACAAGAACATCATGGACAGTCGATTCGGCGCCGTTCGCAACATCTCGGACTGACGTATGGAACTGCTTGGCGCATTTTACGTCGAGATCTTAAACTGAAAGCGTACAATATACAGCTTGTGAAAGAACTAAAGCCGAACGAGCTTCCCAAAGGATATCGCTTCGCTCTATTTGCCCTTGAAAAGTTCCAAGAAGATTCGAGGTTTTCGAGCCAAATTTTGTTCAGCGATGAGGACTGCTTCTGGTTCAATTGGTATGTAATATAAAAAAAATTGCCACACTCGGGACGAACAGCAACCTGAAGAGTTTGAAGAGCTGCTATTTCATTCAGAAAACACAACGGTTTGGTGTGGTTTGTGGGCCGGTGGAATTATCGGTCCATATTTCTTCAAAAATGATGGTGGTGAGAACGTAACTGTCAATGGCGACCTTTATCGCCATATATAACCATCATAACCGACTATTGGATGCTTGAAATTGAAGCTCGTGATCTCCGCGACCTTGTTGAGCGAACACTTCGGTGAGCAGATAATTTTACATTTTGGGCCGGTCGATTGGCTACCAAAATCGTGTGATATCACAGCGTTAGACTTTTACCTGTAGGGATATGTAAAGTCTAAAGTCTATGCGAACAATTCTGCTATGATTCAGGGCTTGGAGCAAAACATTACGCGAATTACGTCGTTGTCCCGAGTTGTGAATAAAAAAAATAATTAAATATTTTTATATTTTTATTCACATGTTTATGGTTTTAAGACTAAAACTTAACTAACTATGCTATTTACACTTTTTCCTTATTTGTACCTTCACTTGCTTTACTTTCAGGAAATGCTGAATTGGCATAAAGAATTTACTTGCAAAATTGTAGATTTTGCAAGACTGTAAAAAGAACTAAAAGAGAAAATGTTAATTTTGCAAAAAATATTGACGAAATTTCAATGAGCTCAAGCTTTGCAGAAAGTGTTGAATTGCATTATTTTATGCAAAAAATCTCGGATAAGGTTTTCAGTATGAGATCAAGAAACTTTGCTCAATATTCTTGAACTCAACTTGGCCTTTTGAAAAATATAATGGAAAAACGGTTTATGGCTTATACTGAAATATAAAGGCAGGTGGAGGTTGAGGGGGTGACGGTTTTGACGTAACTCTCGTATCATTCGCCAGTTACAAGTCGAAATGCTCGAACGCGTCATCGAAAATTGAACTCAAATGATGGACCATCTGAAACGTATCCGTGGCCAACATTTGAAAGAGATAATCTTCAAAAAATAAATCCCAACAAATGTTCTTTCGAATTATAAACATTCCCTATTAAAATTGAATTTTCTGTGTTTTTTCTTCAAAAAAGTAGAAAATCTCGAAATGGAACTCCCTTTAAAATGCGGCAATATGTCAAAAATAAAGCAGTCAAGTGGGGTTTTAATGTACTGCATGTTAAAGCTGATTCAAGCACTTTCTATTTATTTCAATTTAACTTAACAGGTAAATTGAAAAGTCCCCGACCGACAATAATAAAACGCATTTTTTTTTTGGCAAAATTCATATTATTGTTCAACTTAGTTCCATACAAAGGTGATGATAGACTGATTATTGCGAGCATTCTTTTGAGTTTGAGAATAGGAAATAGTAGCAGATCAGGAGAATAAGTGGATGTGGAAGCAACTCAAAGCTTAATTCATGGACTTTTGTTTCGATTTCACTGACTTGTAACACGGTGCAGCAGCACTTTCTTATTCTTCAAAAGCGACCGCTTTTCGGCGATTTTGTTTTTTAAACGGTTCAATAACGCCATGGAATAGTCGCTGTTGATGGTACTTCCTTTTTCAAGGCAGTCAAAGAAAATTATTCCATGCACATCCCAAAGTACGGAAGCCATAACCCTGCAAGTCGATTGTTCCGTTTTTCACGCGTTGTAGCGGGTTCATCGTGTGCAGTCCACTCGCATAACTGTCGATTGGACGTCGGAGTGAAATGATGAGGATAATCAACTCGTCGTGTTTTTGGTCAAAAGTGAGCTCGCGAGGTACCCACTTTGCACAGAGTTTTCTCATACCCAAATATTGGTGAATGTTATGATGTACACGTTCAGTTGATATCTTTAGAGTGCCTGCTATTTCATTCAGTTTCAGTCCACGGTTATTCAAAATCATTTTTTGGATTCTTTTGATGTTTTCGTCGGCAACAACCTCTTTCCGGCGTGCAATGCGTTCAACATCTTCGGTGCTTATTTGACCACGTCTAAGCTTAGCATACCAATTCTTGATGGTTGATATTCCTGGAGCAATGTCCGCAAACTCATCATCAAGCCAAATTTTTGCTTCAATTGTATTCTTTTTCCTTCAAAAAGTAGTTTTATATCAACACAGGGATCTAGCGTGTTGATAAAACTGCTCCAGGAAAGGATTTTATCTTTTTTTTTCATAATAACAAAAGTTTCTTCACTCGAAAGGCTATAATTCACAAACTAATGAACTCGCTGTCAAATTTATACACGCGTCTTTTGAAGGTTAGGACTAACTAAAAATCATGCATGATTTGAGTCTGGTAGGATTTTTCTATTAACTTGTTACATACCGGAAGAAAACAAGGTGCTGCTGAAACTGGATGAGAGGAGTTAGTGGTTTTGCAAGCTACAAACGGTTTATAAGGTATAGACGGCGAGCTTTATTTCGAATTTTTTAATTCTCTAAACCTGCAGCATAAATTGGCATACAAGAATATAAAATACTATATCATACTAGCCTAGGACGATTACGAAAGTTATACAAAATGAGACAATTGAAACTTTCTGTAACAACGCCATGTAAAAGTAGACAGTTGAAAGCATGAATTGAAGATAGAGCAGGAGCTAGTACAGTACATTTAGAAGTTAGTTCTATACTAGTACGATTTGCTGCAGGGTATATATGTTATGTATATACGTATACATACGTATATATATATATTGCTAACGAGCTAGTCCACTTGCATCAATTAGCGTGGCAAATTATCTGGAAGGTTGTAAAATTTTCTATAAGGCAAAAACCACTTGAGCTATTTAGTGATTTCAGCAGTAAAACATGAATTAGAATTAAGTTAAGTACTTCACATTTTTGTTATTATTTTTATTGTTGCTTTGCTTTTTTTATATTTTCATTTAATTTTTATAGTCTTTGTTATTCATTTATTCATTGCATTGTTATGATTATTGTTTAAACGTTATTTATTGATTGACTGAGTTTTATGATTTATAATACTCTTATTTTAAAGAAAAACCCCGTACGGTTAACATTTTGGTCACCACCAATAACAAAAAGAAAAAAATCTAAGAAAAAATTTTGTTTTACATTTGGGAAACCTTTCGGTATTTTAATTGAAGTGCATGTTTGGCTTCAGTATTTTCTCAAGCTCTTTACTTAGTTAAATTTAATAATTTTCCATTTTGTTCATATAAAAAAAAATGTATATTAATGAGTTAACAACAGCGCGCGATTGGCTCCCTCACTTGAATTCAGCGGAGACTCGGTATTACTCATAAACTGCTTTCACCAACGGGTACTGCATTGGTAATTTTCAAAACTGCAGTGTTCTCAGCCATGTGGACCACCGGAACTACCCAGCGTAGCCGCTTTAGCTTTATTCCCTGAATTGTATTTCGTACAGTTCGTAGTACGATTATCTGGGTTCACTCAAAAACTACAAGCGTAAACTCATTATACGGATATTTCGTCAGCGTCCACTCGTCTGCAATACATATCAGGACGGGAATATTAAGTGACTTGTAGAGTTTTGCCTTTTTTCGTTGAGGGAAGGCTTTTCTTACTCAGTCCAAAGTGGCACACGATAAAAATTCAACTTGCCTGAAATCAATTTTCAGTATAGAACATGTGGCCGCAGAAAACAAATTCTTCAGTATAACGTGTTCGAGCTTGTCGGCCAGCTTCTCAAGCTTTTCATACTTCGCGTTTTGTAACCTCCTTAAGTTAATTCATAAGTCAATTTAGATTTTACAATAATGATTTATGAACTCTCTCCATTCTTTTTATTCTTCTTATTGTTATTATTCCCAACGGTTTACCCACCTCCCGCATATTCGCACGAGGGGCACAGTCCGCATGACTATAGAATCTATTTTGTTTTTCACTCAAATATATAATCCTATTTATTGATTACCCTGCAAGACCGGTAACTTTTACCTAAAGTGTTAGCTTTCTGATACTCTTCATTTATGCATATGTTATTTCATTTGTCACTTTTGTTCTAGCCGGGGAAAAAACACCAATTTCTCCGACGTTTTCCACGCACTTGGTATTCTCTTTTCCACTCACGCACATTATATTCATAGGCATGCGATATATATTCGTCTCTTCCAATTATTAGATATTTTGGCTACCCGATCTGTTACCCTTTAGTTATGGAAAAAAAATGTACTCTTACCCGACGTGTTACCCTTTAGTTATTGCGAATAACTTGATTTGTTAGCCGACCTGCTACCCTTTTTTACGTTTTTATTTCTATTGAATTACAAAATATAAATTTTTAAGTATCTTTTCTTTGTTAATTAAAGAAATAACTTTGAATACTTAGTTACATACAATATTAAAAAGTTATGCTTAAAATAATCACAATGAAATTTGGTCGTATATATTTTACATATAAACACATTAAAACCTAGGGCTTTATATGAATATATACAATAAAATATTATTTATACATTCATTTGTGTTATTTATTCTACAATGGTACTAGAATATTAACATTCAATAAAAGTAGTTAAAAATAAATCCAAATAACCGAGCCGTATTCCAGAATAGGTCTTACTAATGTTGTATACAAAGCTTTAGTAACAAAATATCATTAAATGTCAATTAAAACTATGACCACCGTTTTACGAAAGGCATCTTCGCTTTGTTGACTATCACACCAGTCTGAAGATTGAAATTCAGTTTGGGGTCCATAGTGATCCCCAGGCCAATAAAACGGAGAACCTGTCCATTTTGTAGTTATATATTGTGTAAGTAGTTGTCTGTATGGCTCTTCGGGGGGACCTTATTTTTTTAAGATTTAGGGGCATCCGATTTACTTTGCATCATTCAACCATGCTGTTTATGTCTGCTTGTTGTAAGATATCTTCATTTGCCGAAGTTTAAGATTTATAATTAAATAGTGAAAAGAGGAACTGGTCTAGATGTCTACCCTGAGGTACTGCTGAGAAAGTAATAGTGGAACCTGAAATGGAATTTTCAAACAATATCCTTTGAGTTCGCTCGTAGAGGTATGAAGAGATCCATTGTAAGAATTTTGGTTGGAAACTCAGTAATTCATGTTTCTTGATTAGCAACGAGTGACACACTTTATCAAAAGCTTTGCTAAAATCGGTATATATTACGTCAACGTTGGTCTTCTTTCTGAACTCATCGGTGATATAAAAAGTGAACTCAAGTAAATTGGTGTTCGTGGATTTTTTTTAACAAATCCATGTTCGGAGTGTGATATAAATGAAGAGATTGAATGAGTCAAATTATCAGTGATAAGTAATTCAAATAATTTAGGAATTGCAGAGAGCTTAGCTATGCATCGGTAATTTTTTACTAAAGATCTGTTTCCATTTCTATGAAGGGGTTTAATAAATGAATCTTTCCACACAGATTGATCTCTTTAGGAGATAAATTGAATAACTGATCAATGGTTCGAAAATATACTCAGCACAATTAACAAGAAAATAAGAAGGTAATTGGTCAGGACCATATATACATGACTTTTTTAAGGAGTTTAGGTAGAGAAATACACCATCGGACTATGTAGGACTATCATTAGAAATTTTATTTTGAAACGTCATAGCAGAAAAATACAGATAACTGGAGCTTAGAGTTTAAGAAACAATAAAATGATTAAGGATTTGTTATTAAACTATATTTAATTTTGCACAAATAAATATTGAAACAATTTCGATTTAAATCAAATAATATTTTAAATAATTTGAGTGCATACCTGTACTTTTATAAAGCTTGAAATATCGTGTTATTATATTTTTCAAAACTCTAAGTTCATTCAAGTTCATTCAACCGTGGAACACTGAGCAAAGTCTTTATAAATCCAAATGCGTTTAGGAACAAATTAAAATGCGCGACGCCTTGATCAATATTCTCATTGTATCTAGCCCATCATAATTTCGATAAAGCCTTATTTAGATCTTTAAATTTAGCTTTCGAGAAATCAAATTGAGTATTCGAACCGATTTTATCAGTTACTATAATCTGATCACATATAGTTTAGTAGGTAATAGCAGGAGCAGGGTGTTAAACGTCCTCTAGCGTAACTAGAGTCCTTTTTCCTACTAGTAATAAATATAGTAATTTTTAGATGGATCATAAAAAGAACTAAATGGCAAACTCAACTTAGTTTATGTTAATCTTAAGAGTAATCCAAGCAGAGGTACTATTTTCAATATCCTTTTTTGACAGATCACGCGTGAGTCGTGTCAAGCTGTGATGTTATTTTTGTTCAGTAATGTTATTGCATTTTGTCAACGGAAAGACTTACACCTGAACAACGTTTACAAATCATTCAACTTTATTACGAAATTCACGGTTTGTAAAGAATGCGTTTCGTGCGCTTCGGTCAAATTATGGTCAACATAATCGACCGACTGAACGTACTATTCGCAATACTATCACCCATCTTGAGACCCAGCATTCCTTATTGGATAATATTCGACCGAACAGACCTCGTCCAGCACGCAGTGAAGAAAACATAACGGCCGTAGCTGAGAGTGTACACGAAGACCGTGGAGAGTCGATTCGGCGCCGTTCGCAGTAACTCGGACTGACGCATGGAACGACTTGGCACATTTTACATCGAGATCCCAATTGAAAGTGGATAAAATGCAGCTTGCGCAAGAACTGAAGCTACTCGACCTTCCCAAGTGACATCGCTTCACTCTATGGGCTCTTGAAAACTTCCCAGAAGATCCGACGTTTTCGAGCCAAATTATTTTCAGCGATGAGTCCATTTCTGGCTCAATGGGTATGTAAACAAACAAAATTGCCACATTTGGGACGAAGAGCAACCTGAAGAGATTCAGAAGCTGCAATTTCAGATAGAAAAGCAACGGTTTGGTGCGGTTTGTGGGCCGGTGGAATCATCGGTCCACATTTCCTCAAAAATGATGCAAGGTTTTCCTGGGATATGTAAAATATAAAATCTATGCGGACAATCCCGCATCGATTCAGGCCTTGGAGCAAAACATGTCGCATGTCATTCGCCAGTTACCAGTCGAAATGCTCGAATGAGTCAACGAAAATTGGACTCAACGAATGGACCCTCTGAGACGTAGCATCGGCGAACATATGAAAAAGATAAAAATATAAATGCCCAAGATTGTTATTTCGAATGGTATTAAACATTCCCCATTAGGTTTGAATTTTCTGTGTTTTTTCTTTGAAAAGGCAGGGAACCTCGAAATGGGTAACCATACACTCACACAAAATGATACACCTACAATTTAAATATTATACCTCAGACTCCGATTTTATGCATATTTTACAATAATTTGAATTTTTTAAACGCAAACTGAAATTTATAAGCATTTATTTGTATATTTGTCTATATCAATAGAGTTTTTGGCCAACCGTCTGCTTGCCTAAATGGTCATGTTATTGAGCATTCAACCGAAGTCGAAGCGATTTTAATCGTCTCATGGCCTTAAACTGCAGATTAAACGAAACATTGTCCCATTTTGGTTTTGCAAAGTCACAATAAATTACAGTTAACGAAAAATTTCCAAAAAAAGAAGGTTCCGTTGCAATAAAAATGTGTAATGAAAATGAATCGCGTGGATGAATGCATTATGTCGTGGCCGGCGGCGGTAGTAGATATGTGTCTCGCATAAATTTAATCGCTGTAATAGCTTCAGTTGAGTTTTTTGCGCCTTTAGATTTTTGGTTGGAAATCTTTTTGGTTTTTTTATCAATCTGAGCGTCAAGGATTTTTGTTAAAAGAAAATCTTGTTTTTTACATGAAGATCACTGAATAAATAATTATGCAGTTGAAATAAATTGTATGCATACAAAAAAATGCATGATGTACATATGTGTAAAGAAGCAGGAAGGGTTCATTAAAATGTAAAATTTAACTGCTCATACTTTTATTTTTCAATCAAAACTCTTTCAAAAATTTTCTTCACAAATTTGTATAAATTTGTTTTTGCTGCTGCCTATCAGATCTGTGTATAGGCTGTATGAATGAATGTATGCATATATGGATGAATAAAAATTAATACCACAATATATTTTTCAAATCGCGAATCGCGGATATGATACAAAAATTTAGTTTAAAAAATTGTATTAAATTTTAAAAAATTTTATGCATGCAGAGCTGCTTCTTCATGCATCTTACATAGATGTCGCATGCATACAATTTCTGCTGAGTATACATGTATGGCACATGATATAATGAACATAGTATGGACATAGTACGTATTTGCATAATTCCTAAATATTTTATGTTTATGATCGATTAATTCCCACAAAAAGGCGAACAATGACTTGCAGTTAAGTGCAACTCAATTTACCAAAAATTAAAGAGTTTCTTTGTTTTTATTTTACGTAGACATATCTATATCCATCCTGCAATAAATTAAATTTTTCATACATATATATAAAGTAGTCTTTCTTATATATACCACAGAAATAGTAATTCAAATATGGACACTTTCAGAAGAGATTATGATGCATATAATCGTCCAACGTAAGTTTTTATAGAAATTTTAAGAGACTGGAGCAAGTACAGATATCGTAAGGCCTCAAATATCGCCGTTTTAAGCAAAAGTGTAATCGAAGACCCGAATGTGTATTATTACGGAACGTTATGGCGTATTTTTCAATTGAACTTACATCGGCTTCCATATAATGTCCAGCTTACACAACAACTGAAGTCAGTTTACCTTACCATACACAACGCCGTAGTTACGTCGAATGGGTGTTTCAACAACAAGCAGTGGACCGCGATTTTTTCAACACAATTTTCATCGGCGACGAGGCACATTTCTTACTCGATGGATACGTAAACAAGCGAAGTTGTCATTGTCACACTTGGGGCTTCAAGATACGTCAAATAATTGAAGAGAGGCCATTACACCCAAAAAAACTTACTGCCTGCTGTACTATTTGGTCCGGAGATGTGCTTGGACTTCTTTTTTTTTTTAAATAAAAACGATGAGACTGTCAATGTCAATTCGGAGCGTTATGGTCATATGCATGTTAACCGACTTTTTTTAACCTGCAATTGAAGAACGTGACTTCGAAAATATGTGGTTCCTACAAGATGGCGCCACACGCCCCACGAGACGAGCGAATATGGCTTTATTGCGAGAGAAATTTCCCGACCACGTAATCTCTCATCTTGGCGATGTAAATTAGCCACTGATATCGTGCAATTTGACACCGTTGGACTTTATTGTGGGGCTATGCGAAAGACCATGTTCATGCGAAAAAACCGTTAACTATTAAGCACTTTGGAAACCGCAAAATGGATAAGCCTGCATATACATAAAAGATTCATCTCAATGTTGTTGTGGCTTTCTGTATTTTGTTCAGTTTTGGTGTTATAGTTAGTATTGTAGAGAAGGTGATAGGTAAAGTCATATTTAATGTTTACTTAATGAAAAATATTTAATTTCTCATTATATCATTGTTTTAGCTACTTATTTGTATATATGTACATGTACATTAAAAAATTGGCATTTAGATACGACTGAATTATTATATCCCTGTGTGGGGAGTTACGTGTCAGACATAGTCGGAGATTTTTACGCTTCTCAAGGTAAGACGATCGCCACTATCCTGATGTAACATATTCTTACACACAGTGAAATTACTCAAATATATGTAACCGTAGATATTAGCTTAGCCTTCAATCGCTATGGATGCTACAGCTCAGCTGCAGCCGAAGCATATTAACATCATACAAATTATGATCTAACTCTGGATCAGGGATCCCCTTTTCGCAAATAATTCATTATATATGTTAATCTAGGCAAAAAGCTACCTTGAAAATCGATCATGGTCCATTCCCGGGAAATAAAAGTGTATAAAGATACATTTGTCTAGACATAAACGTACCTTCGTCCCAAAATTCAACCAAATAAAACTCTAAACATGATTTTATTAATAAGTTTTTTTAAACCGTTACCTTGTCTTGGACAGAAAAGTAAATCAAGCAAATCGACTTCCGGAGTTTTTCGCATTATTTTATTTGGCCGGAGATCAATCCGAGTTGGTTCGAATCATCGAAACCGGTCACGGACTTCTTGAGTCATAAGCGTATTAACTCACATCACTCTCTCCATGCCTTCAAATCTTTATCATTAAACTGTTTTCTTAGCCCGCTTCCAAACGGATGTTTGTTGGCTATCCAGAGGATTCTAAGACAGAAAGTCGTGAGCTGCTTGAACCATATGTAAATTAATCGTTTATAATCACTTACAGGTGAATGACGGTCAAAAACTTTCCTCACTTACATTAGCTTATACAGCTTAGAGGATATAGCCTCTATTCAGTCGCCAATTATAAAGGGTGATCTATTTCGAGGTTTCCTGCTTTTCTAAATAAAAAACCACAGAAGATTCAAATTTAATGGGGAAACTTTATTATCATTCGAAATAATATTCTTTGGCATTCATTTTTTGAAGATTATATCTTTCAAATATTGGCCGCGGCTACGTCTTAGATGGTCCATGCATTGAGTCCAATTTTCGATGACTCGTTCGAGTATTTCGACTGGTAACTGGCGAATGACACGCGTGATGTTTTGCTCCAAGGCCTGAATCGAAGCGGAATTGTCCGCATAGACTTTAGACTTAAAATATCCTTGCAAGAAAAAGTATAACGTTGTGATATCACACGAGCTTGATAGCCAATCGACCGGCCAAAACGTGAAATTATCTGCTCACCGAAGTGTTCTCTCAATAAATCCATTGATTGATGCGATGTGTGGAAAGTGGCGCAGTTTTGTTGAAATCAAATTTCGCGGAGATCACGATCTTCAATTTCAGGCATCAAATAGTCGGTTATCAGGGCGCGAATATCTTCAGGTTGCTCTTGGTCCAAAATATGGTAATTTTGTTTGTTTACATACCCATTGAGCCAGAAATGGTCGTCATCGCTGAACAAAATTTGGTTCGAAAACGTCGGATCTTCTTGGAACTTTCAAGAGTTCATAGATCGAAGTGATGCTGCTTGGCAAGGTGCAGCGGCTTCAGTTCTTACGCAAGCTGCATTTTGTCCGCTTCCAATTTAGTATATCGATGTAAAATGCGCCAAGTCGTTCCATACATCAGAGTTGCTGCGAACGACGCCGTATCAACTCTCCACGGTCTTAGTGTTCACTCTCAGCTACGGTTACTATATTTTCTTCAGTGCATGCTGGACGAGGCCCACTCGGTCGAATATTTTCCAATAATGAATGTTGACAATAAGTTGAACGAAGCGCGCGAAACACATTCGTAATAAAGTTGAACGATTTGTAAACGTTGTTCAGGCTTAAGTCTCTCCATCATGAAATGCCAAACAATATATATATATATATATATATTTGGCGCTTTGTAACCGCTAAAGCGATTTTCGGCCAAGCTCCTCCTCCAATTTGTGGTTTTGCGTCTTGATGTTTTTATCAACAAATGGAGGGACCTACAGTTTATTCTAAGCCGCCTCCGGACGGACGATGGATTTTTATGAGGAGGTTTTATTTCATGTCAGAAATACATGCAGAGGGCTTGACATTCCCTGCCGAGTGGCGACTGCAATTAGACAAATTTATTTTCTATAATTTTTGATGTTGCTCGATATGGGCTCGAACCCAAGCCTTCCGAATGGCAGTACGCAATGCTAACCACTCGGCTATCGCGGCCGCCAAACAATACCGAACAAAAATAACATCACAGCATGACACGACTCACGCGATATATTTCAAAAGAGGCTATTGAAAGAGTACTTCTACTTGGATCACCCTTTATATATATGTATATAATTTAAAATTCTCAGATTATTTTTTGAGTCTAGTTGAATGGGCATTTGGAATTGATGCAAGTTTATTTCCTTTAATTTTGTCTATAAATGGCGCCACTCCGTAGATTTGTATTCTTTTAAACTCATACTAGAAGCAGTTTCGCAATAACATTAGTCCTTCCTGTGCCGATTACTGTGAATTTGGCAAAATCATTGTTTTTGAGAGCATTAGAATTACTTTGAAACGTAAATGGACCGAAGGAGATTCTCATTGTGTAGCACAAGACATTTTGCAGCAGAATTAATATTCATCGAACTGATGCTAAGGAGGTTTAGACTATAGAAATACCAAAGTCTAATCATAATGTTCCAATTTTTTCCACAACTCTAAAGTCTCCACAAAAGGCTTCCTAACTTTATGAGAAATCCATGATTTATGTACTTTGTCCATTTTAAAACTGAAAAAGTCAATGTAAGTTTCAGTGATATTTATGATATTTGTGATTTTTTTTTTTTTGTTGAAACAAAGTATGAACACATGAATACTTATCCAGATTCACAAATAAGTACTTCACTATTGTCAAATAGCAGAGATCCCAGCTGTTGTGTGGAGTTAGGTGTCGATGTATGTGGATTGCGTGAAGTTTCTATGCGCAAAACGCTGCGCCGAAGTTAAATCATAATTGGGGAAAATTTTTTATTATCATAAAAAACAGGAGTAAATTTAGTATTTTGATAAATATATATGTGTAATATGAACTTATTGTAAAATCTTGCAAAGACATCCAGGGCGACAAAAAAATATATGTATTTTTGGAGAGCTTTGCTATTGTTCAAGCAATCGCTATAGCACTTGCCAAATACACGCTTATCGAAAAGAAAAATTCACAAATTTCCTATTATGTTTTCCACAAATACCTAATACAGTTAGGGGCGAAAAATAACAACGGAGTAATCTTCATTTTGTTTTATATCTTCCGATTTTAAATTAAAAATGGCCAAATAACCAAAAGGGTTTCATGGCAACTCACTTATCTCTGCGAATAATAGGCAGCTTAGTGTGCATGCTTCAACTGAGTTAATACGAATGGAAAGTACACCAAACCATCGTTAAAAAAAAAACAGACACAATGAACTGTGCATGTGAATTTCAAAGGCAACCAAATTTATTTGGGTTCTTTCTCATGTAAAAAATATTTTTTATTTTCATTGCGTATTAAAATTAAAAAAAAAAACCATACGCCCACACAAACAAATATGTATATAAATTACGTGGGAGCTATTAACGTTATTCATAAAAGTATAGCACGCTAAAAAGGATCTATGAATTGCTTTCAATCTGTAAATTATTTTCCACTTGAGAACGTTTCATTAAGAATTGCCAAATTGAATTTTATTCCTTGTAATTTTTAAGCCATATCGAACATTACTTTTTGAATTTTAAAAGGTAATTGTAAATGCTAAGATACGTATATAACGAAAAGGTATTGGGTGAAAAGTATATTTTCAATTATTAAGTTATAAATATAAAGCATCAGTGATAATTTTGGGTGTTTTTTATGCGCAATGCATGATGGCATAAAGAAAGGTTCCGTGTATGAAAAAGAATTTAAAATAATTCTATTATTAGTTCAAGCATTTGTGAATGTTAATATTTATGGAGCTCAAATAGAGTATAGCCCCTCTTTCAGGTATGCAATTATAAAGGGTGATCCAAGTAGAGGTACTTTTTCAGTAGTCTTTTTTTGACAGATCACGCGTGACTATCGAGCGGTTATGTTATTTTTCTTCAGTATTGTTTGGCATTTCATCATGGAAAGACTTACGCCTGAACAACGTTTACAAATCATTCAACTTTAAAACGAAAATTCACGTTCTCTAAAGAATGTGTTTCGCGCGCTTCGCTCAACTTATGGTCAACATAAACGGCCTACTGAGCATACTATTCGCAACACTATCACCTGTCTTGAGACCCAGCATTCACTATTGGATAATATTCGACCGAATAGACCACGTTCAGCACGCAGTGAAGAAAATATAGCGGTCATAGCTGAAAGTGTACACGAAGAAAGGGTGGACTCGATTCGGCGCCGTTCGCAGCAACTCGAACTGACGTATGGAACGACTTAAGCTGAAAGCGTATAAAATACATCTTGCGCAAGAACTGAAGCCGCTCGAGCATCCCAAGCGACATCTCTTCGCTCTATATGCTCTTGCAAAGTTCCAAGAAGATCTGACGTTTTCGTGCCAAATTTTGTTCAGCGATGAAGCCCATTTCTAGCTCCGTGAGATGTAAACCAGCAAAATTGCAGCATTTGAGACGAAGAGCAACATGAGGAGATTCAAGAGCTGCAACTTCATCTAGAAAAACAATGGTTTGGTGTGGTTTGTGGGCTAGTGGAATCATCGGTCCATATTTCTTCAAAAATTATGCCGGTGAGAACATAACCGTTAATGGCGACCGTTATCGCGCCATGATAACCAACTATCAACAATACTGCGTCACTTCCTACACACCGCATCAATCAGTAGAGATATTGAGGAAAACTTCGTTAGCAGATAATTTCACCTTTTGGGTCGGTCGATTGTGGGGATATGTAAAGTCTAAAGTCTTCGCGGAGACTCCCGTTTCGATTCAGGCCTTGGAGCAAAAGACCACGCTTGTCATTCGCCAGTTACCAGTCGAAATACTCGAGCGAGTCATCGAAAATTGGATTCAACGAATGGACCATCTAAGACGTAGCCGCGGCGAACATTTGAAAGAGATAATCTTAAAAAAATAATTGCCAAAGAATGTTATTTCGAATGATAATACACATTCCCCATTACATTTGAATTTACTGTGTTTTTTTTTCTTTGAAAAGTAGGGAACATTGAAATGGATTATGTTAGTTGCAAGACTATACTCATTTCCCCTAATTTTGACGACAACCATTGTAAACGTCTTAGGTAACATGCTTTAGTTGAGAAGGTACCATTGTCCAGCTTGCTGATATCCTCGTAAGAAGGCTGGCCATCCAAGAATAATAAGCGAAATAAGGACGGTCGCCAGTCGGATCTTGGAAGTTTACACATTGGCCACATAAAGGCGCACAAATTTGCTTTTGCTTTTGCTGTGGTCGCCGATCGCTGGCATTAGCACCGTTTGATGGAATAAGCATTTTTAGCGTTGTCTCCATGACGCAATTTCTACGAACGGTTTGAGGCTGGTCAAATTCGCCGCGGCCCGATGTACTAGGTTTCAGAGCAAGAAAATTCATCAAGCTACTTGGCTGTCTCCGGATTGAACAACTGGCAACCAAGTCGATCATGCTGTGATAGATGGCAGATGTGTATGTGTTTAGTGTTCTAGATGTGCATACGCTCCGGGGACATAACAGCAAAGATAGTCCACCTGAATAACAACAAAACTTCCGTACAGCTGGCAATACAGTAATTCAACTGTAATTTTATGTTAATCTGCTCTGAATTTTAACCCATCACTCCCGCATCATACCATTACATTGGGTATAGAAAGAACCTTCTCTTATGAGCACTGTTTAAAGGTTGTTATGTTTTTTGAGCTTATGCCCTAACTGTTGATAGCAAAGAAATGGCGCCATTATCAGTAAAAGAGTGCTTCGTCAACGAAAGTGAATAACGCCTACTAGCTAAACATCACCCACATTTACTACACTGCGGTTTTTAGATCATTTAGATGTCGCAACGGCAAAGCATATCTACATCGAAGCGGATACCACAGAAACCGCAATTTGCTAATAAAATTCAAGGGAATTATTTTAATATCTACTCGAAATACAAGAACCAAAATTCATTTGCTGTTTCTCATACAAAAAAGTTTACATTCCTCATTTTCTATGTTACACTCTTCTTCATAATAAGACTCAAACTTATTATGTAATAGGTTATTGTTGGTAAGTCGAGTGTAATTTATCCTCAATTCTTCAGTTGCGAGTCCTTTTTAGTAATTTGTAAGGATTTTATTTTAGTTTGCATAAATGTGTGTGAACATCAAAGAATTCTTGACGATTTTTCACTAGAAACTTAAGAAACAATTATGAAAAAATGCTGACCATTTTAAGATGCGAATCATTTCTTGGTTTCCTCAGATCTTGCCCCTTCTTTGCTTGAGAAAATCCTAATCAAAATTTAATAGCACTAAGTAGCGAAAAATAAGAAATTGTTAGAAATTGTGAATTAAAAGGTAAGGGTTGTAAAAAGTAAAAAGTAAACAGTAAAAAGTAAAAAGTAAAAAGTAAAAAGTAAAAAGTAAAAAGAAAAAAGTAAAAAGTAAAAAATAAAAAGGAAAAAATAAAAAGTAAAAAGTAAAAAGTAAAAAGTAAAAAGAAAAAAGTAAAAAGTAAAAAATGAAAAGGAAAAAGTAAAAAGTAAAAAGTAAAAAGTAAAAAGTAAAAAATTAAATGTAAAAAGTGAAAAGTAAAAAGTAAAAAGCAAAACGTAATAAGTAAAAAGTAAAAAGTAAAAAGTAAAAAGTAAAAAGTAAAAAGTAAAAAGTAAAAAGTAAAAAGTAAAAAGTAAAAAGTAAAAAGTAAAAAGTAAAAAGTAAAAAGTAAAAAGTAAAAAGTAAAAAGTAAAAAGTAAAAAGTAAAAAGTAAAAAGTAAAAAGTAAAAGGTAAAAGTTAGAAAGTGAAATTTAAAAATATAAAGTCAAAAGTAAAAATCAAAAACTATGAAAAATTGCAGTGTAAAATTAAAAAGCATAAAAACCGTAAAATCAAAAAGGAAAAATTAAAAATTAAAATGCAAAAAAAAAGTATAAAAAAAAATAAAAATTATAAAAAAATTAAAAAAAAGCAAAAATTAAAAATTTATAATTAAAAAGTAAAAGACCTAGAGTGAAAAGTAAAAAAGTTAAAAATGTAAAAGTAAAGGGTGAAAAGCAAAATATAAAAAGTTATAAAATAATAGTTAATAAGTAAAAAATAAAAATTTAGATTTAAACTCAAAAATCAATAATTAAGAAATATAAATACAAAGATTTCAATAACTTACCTAATACTAATCTGTCTAGTATTTGGATTCAAATCTTAAGTTTCTTAAGGACATCAAAATGCTTACTTTCATAATTCCACTTCATACACTAACTACTATAACTTTCCTATATATAGTATGGTGTTTACATGCAAGGAGTTTGCACTTGTGTTCCAGCCCAATATATATAACATGTAACAATGGTAGAAAGGAAGTTCTAATTTTGTGTTTTTGAATGCAAAATAACAAAAATTTCAAAAGTTTACTTCGATCTGTGTTTGCCCCAGTGCGGTTGCTGCACTCACAAGTCTAAAATTTGTTTGTATGTATGAATAAAAGTATAAACGGCCTTTTTCATTTGTCGTAGTTGCACTTCTGAGGCATAAACAACGCAGGTGTAAGTGAGGTTTCAAATTTGAAAAAAGGCCATTAAAGCAAGAGGATGCCCAGAAAGTGTTAAAATTTTAATTTAATTAAAACGTTGCGGTTTATGGTGAAAATATGAAAATTTTAATTTTTCCCATTTTAGTATTCGGTTGTCAAACCATGGAAGAGTTCATGGTATTAAAACTGCATTAGTAGGAATTGAATTCTTAGTTTTGTTCATATATTTGATGAAATGCAATTCTTCAATGGAGCAAATTTAATTAACCTCAAAAGAAGATGGATTTCAAAGAGCAATTTCATAGAATTAATTATTTAAATAATATCAATAAGAGAAAAATTTTGTAACCAAAATTTACTCAACAATATTTCAACAAAATACTAAATATAAAACACCAACTAAACTTGAACTAGTGAACTTGAACTTGAATTTCTTTTGAATTCCGGCAACCGGGAATCGGGGGCGTTTGCCGGTCTTACAAAAAACTGAAATATTAAAAACTACCAACGCTTTTTCCGCCAAACGAGCTCAACAAGCAGACCTCAAGGTTAAATTAGATTTAGGAATTTAATTCCCGAGGATTTCTTGAAAATATATCTCAAAAGGGTGTAAGCACACTCACCTCGGATATTGATGTTGTGGCTGATGAAATCAAAAAGAGATGTTGAGACCGGCAACATTGATCTTTTGATTCTATATGAGATGAAAATTTATCCAGTTATCTGGACTCTTCCCACAAATTTGAAGAGTAAGGATTATTTGTGCCGGCACAACCATGACACCCGCCTTGCAGCAAGACTTTTTCTATTTAGTTTATGGACCTAACTAGCTTTTTGTACTTTCTGTTCAGATTTTGTTCCACTCTTCCGAAATTGCACTTTTTAGTTCTTCCTTATTACTTATGCGGAATTTACGGTTGCAATTTTCTAATAAAGACCATAAATTCCCAATCGGGTTATGTGGAGTGACTGGGCCGGTGGATTCATTACATGTGGACAATTCAACATTAGCCTTGTCTGCATTATTGTCGATATTACCGGAAATTTTGACGTAAGCTTCTGGGCACTTTGATGTAATTTTTTTCTCATGTATTAAGGTACAAGGTTTTATCCATAATACCCTCAACTAAGACCAAATTTCCAATGGCGGCAGCAGACCTACATGTCCATACCATTGCCCTTCATATTTAAAAGTTGACCGATATTAAGCTTCTGAAGCGCTCAGTATTGGGTTTTCTCCACACGTAAGCCAGTTAATCTGAGCTGGAAAGGTTAAACTTCGATTCATCAGAAAAAATTACTGTGTTCCAAAAGTCCAAAACCTAGGCTTTCAGCTCCCTGGCAGCTCTGTTTTTTTTTGTTGTGCTAATGAATGGCTTGTTTCGGGATACTCGGCCATTGAAGTCGTGCGCACATGGTACCCGAAGAACACTTTCAGCACAGAATGATTTAGCTGCTTCTTCCGGTACCTCTGTCCTTAATTTTGGAGCTGATAGTCTGGGATTTTCTTTAATTTTTCATACACGTTCGTCACGTTTTATTTGATGCATTTCGGCATTTATTTTGTTTACGATTTTCATGTACGAAACGCTCAATAACATTTTTCACTGTCGCACTACTTAAATGAACTATCTATTAACTGAAATTAGTACACTGATAACGTGAAACTCAAAAACACATTGAAACTCGCTTCAAACCATTACTGAATGTCAGAGTTGTTGGATTTAGAAAAGCCTATAATCGTTACCCACGCAACAGGCTTTCGCTACAAAATAGACAAGTCCGTGCATGAAGTAAGCTGTGAGCCACTGTATGTCAGCACCTAGACTCTGTGATACCGCACTGGACTCGTAGAAACTACGGTCTGCCAGTCACAGGTTGTCAAACTCGTCAATCAGTCTTGCGTTTAATGTGCGTTCATGCACGTGTTCGGCCACTTGCTATCACTACCACCATCACCATTGACGTGAGGACAAAAATGCACCTAGAACCTCGAGCTAGTCCTTGATCCGTTCTCAAGCGTCTTCCATCGCCTGGCTACCCTTGTGCTGATTATTGCAGCTCCGAGACGCTGAACCTCTCGTTTATGCGTAATAAGATTCACGATTGGACGTGTAATTATGCCTCGCATCGTAAGCATAACAACAACTCTGAATCAGGTATTGGCCTAAGGAAACCATAATAACGCTGCCAATTAGTCACTCTTTCGTCCTCTTTGACAACTATGAAGTCGTCAAATTTTGTGTAGTTCCTTTAAGTACTCCACCTTCGCCGACAGAATTCATTGTAAAGCGCTTAAAATGTTTGCCATCGGTTGATGATAAATATCGGGTTACCTCTAATTTCAGATTCAGCGATCGTGAACAGCAGATAAACCTCTAACTCTTGAGCACTTTAAAACCAACATTCGTCGAGTTATGGCTGAGATAATGTCCAATATGTGCCAAAAGTGGTCGACCAATTCGTTTGTATTAAAATTTATTAACAGGTGGCAACGCTGCTCAAAAATATTTCATTTTGTAATTTTGGTTAAATTTATTACTTTTCCAAATATAATTTTGAGAACAGATTATAGCTCCGTGAAATATAGATCTAAATAATTCTCTGGCAAATTTTAATACAAACAAACCTTTTATTCCATGCCGATTCAGACTTTTAGCTTGAGTTCGTAGACACAATTATGGAACAAAAATAGTGGTAAATACAAAAAAATAAAAACAGGGGACAACTCTGTGGGATTTAGCCACAACCACGCTATCAGAATATTTATGATTTTATGAAAAATTTGTCCAAATTCCGTTAGATATAAACCACCTGGATGATAGCCGAAATACCCTGTATACATTTGATTACATTCGGTGAAGCGTTTTCGCCTTATAAGGTAGCAGCGTAGAAGACAGCGAATGGCATTTTGATCCTTTAATTGGATTGACGTCGTTAGGTTTGGTGGCATGTAAACCGTAATTAGGGATGCATCATATGCTGTCAAAATATTTTGAGGGGGATGGCAATGTGTGTTGTCCAAAAGCAGAATTGCATATGAGACTCCTCTAATGCACGGCAATGACGTGTAACAGGAAGCAACGCGGTTTTTTACCTTCCTATTACTAAAGAGGTAACGTATGACGCCTAGTAGCATTTGTGCATGCCAAACACGTAATTTGGTAGATTTTTCTGCTTTTCTACCTAGGGCGAATTTTTCAGAGCATATACGTTTTGTCAGGTAGCATTTTCTAACAGATATCTAATTCATCTACTGCACCGCTGCTGGACTACCCATTTGTGGCATTGTTTTACAAGCCGCTTGTATAGAGTTTTCTCCATGTGAGAGTATTCAGCATTTTTTGTAGTGTTTTTCGCTTTTGAGTAGCACCTTGGCATTCTGACAAAGCTCTGATTTCTTTTTTTTTATTGACTCACACCAAAATGAACCTCCAATAAAGTCAAGTATTTTAAAAATGAACCACTTTAAAATATGTATAAAAAATTAGTTAAATATTAGTGTAAAATCAGCACCGTTGTCGAGTATTTAATACTTGACTTCCTTACTTTCGTTTTTAATTGCACTAGTACCCCAGCGGAATTCAAATATCAAAACGGATGCTAAAAATTACTAAAATCCCCCGCTTGAATATATTGAGAAGAGACAAAATTGCTTGTTGCTGTCATGGCAACAGTTATATCGGGCAATTATCCAGGGGCACGCATAAATCTCTTAAATTTATTGCCAAATAAAAAATTATAAGTTGGAAAAAAGTAAAGAGGAAAAGGAAGAAAAGGTAGACGGTGCTCAAAATTTCATTCATTGAAAGTCAGCCAAGCGTCGGCATACACTCATGACAATGCAAACTGGCGTGAAGCAACAGTTCAAATGTTGTGGGTATTTTTACTATGAATGTGTGGCGAAAGCTGTGTACTTTTACAAGCACACACGGCATTCATTCATACGCGCAACAGATACCTTCCTTAAATACAACTGAATGAAAATTATGAACGAAAGAAAATAATGTAAACAAACAACAAAGTGTAGAAGAAACAAAAAAATAATAATAAAAGAATTTAAAACACAAAAGCAAAGCACACACTTTTTGTTACCAATGCCAATTCGCCGCAAATGAGTGTCAAAGCAAGGTTCTTAATGTCTTGTATGAGCTCTCTTGTTGATACTCTCACACAGTTTGTTTAAAATTTTTTATAAACAAACGGCTATTGAAAGGTGTACCAGAGAACTTATATATTTCAAGTTTGCATAAACTCTTTTCCTTTTGTTTTGTGCCTTTTGCCGCTCTATTGAGTTTAATTTGAAGAAGAAGAAAACAAGCGCAATCCAAAAGTAAAAGCAAAAACACTCAATCTGTTTAATAAATATAATTTTTGTTTATATTTTTGTACGTGCCGACGTCGGCAGAACTACTAGTCGTCAACTCATTAGCAGACGCACTGCACTGCGCTACTCTTTCAACATTGAACTCCTCGTGCGCTCGAACCACAGCGAAAAGCAGTCGGTCATCTGCTAGCGTACCGCCGCGCAGCTTACACGCAGCAGTAGCAGCAGCAGCCTGCGTAAGCCACTAAGTCAGCGTACGACCTTCAGCAGCAGCGTCTGCTGGCGGCGACTGCACTACTTGCTGCGCATGAATGGCAACAGCGTGCCATATGTTGTTTGGTTTGTTTGTCTTCAGTTTGAATCTGTTGCCGGTCGTTTGCGGAATATTCGGCCGGAAAACGTTTCGCAGAACACAACTCACACAGCATTTACCGTCCGCGCTCTCTATGCTCTGGTAGCACGTTACTCATGCGACGTGTAGTACGACAATTTCAAACTGGATGGAGTATTGAAGTGTATTGAATTTGAATTGAAATTTTAATACGCTACTTTGCCAAAATTTTGCTTCTCAATTGTTAATTAAGCATTAATGTTGTGTTAATGATGATGTTACTCACATTCTACTAATACTAATACTTATATGAAATTATGTAAATTTTTTCAAACAACATATTTTCGGTAGTCTCACAACACAAATACCGCATTTAAATTTAAGAAACAAGTGTGCCAAAAATTTTGGCAAAACAGGTTAGTCGCTTTTGTTGCGAAATTTTAAGAATTAGCAATTCATTTGCGTGAGGTTTGGTGGCTAAATTTGGTGCTGAGCTGGTGAAAAACGATTTTAAGCAGCTATGATTAATGGAGTAGTTAACAAACAATGGCAAGTGGTATATAAAACTGAAAACATAATAATATTTAAATTAACAAAAAATATGCCTCAAAAAAACTAAATAGAAAATATATATCAATAAAAAAAGAAGAAGAAAAAAAACAAAAAGTTATTTAAATTAACGAAAAAAGAAAAATATGCTTTGAAAAAAAAAACAAATAAAAGATATAAACCCATCCATAAACAGGAAAATTAAATAATAGTGCTTGTAAATTAAATAAAATTTAAAATTAAAAAAAAATTTAAAAGCTATGTGTGCCAATCTTCTATCTAATGTCTTTAACAAATAATAAATAAATTATTGAAAAGTGTGCTTACTCAACACAGCTGAAGAAATTTTTTGGCAAACATAAAATGTAAAATTTTAAAAGATTAATTTTTTTTGTGATCTAATAGAGAAGAAAGTTTTTTAATAACATAAAATGAATCCAAATCTGAATTTTATCTTAAATAACTACACCACTATTAATGTGCACTTGTCATTAATTTAAGATAAATTAGTACTTTAAGGCATTAATAAAATACAAGAAAAAGTAGTGTACAAAAGCAAGTACAAAACTGAATAGAAAAATATTCAGTGGACAACAACTATTAAAACTAATAAAAAAATTAAAATTAAATAAAAAAATAAAAATAAAAAATAAATATTTAATTTAAAATAAAAAAATAAAAAATAAAAAATAATAATTTAAAAATATAAAAAAATAAAAATGTTGCTTGAGTTTATCGTCGAACTTTAAAGTCGTTCTATAACTGGAAATATTTAGAGCTTAAATTTGTCTGCAACACTTTTGAAGCAAATCACTAGCGGGTTAATTATGGTAAGTAGTTTTTTTTATAAATAATAAGAAAACGGTTTAATAAAAAAAACCAAAATTAAAAATGATATTGTTACTCACGTTTCAAGTGGATTTAGGGAAAACAAGAATACTGATGTTATATATACTGACTTCAGTAAAGCATTCGACAGAGTAAATCATATCATACTTATTAAAAAACTAGATCTTCGTGGATTTCAACCAAGCCTTTTCCAATGGATATCTTCCTCTCTCTGTAACAGGACTCAAAGAGTATTACTTAACGATACATTTTCTGACATAATTGATGTAACATCTGGTGTTCCGCAAGGTAGCCACCTGGGGCGATTTGTCCTCAGTTATAAAATATACAAAGATTTTATTATATGCCGATGATGTAAAGCTTTTGCAATCATATACCTCAATTAATAAAAGATGTTTTTTACAAATCGATTTGAACAATTTAGTAACTTGGTGCAATAACAATGATATCCCTCTTAACCATGTTATTTACACGAAAATATGTTCAACCACCATCTTACACAATAAACAACTATAGTCTAGAGCAAGTTTGTAATTTTGTTGATATGGGTGTAACAATGGATACCAAACTCAACTTCAATCTTCATATTAATACAACTGTGGTGAAAATGTAAAAAAAAAACATTTTTTGTGTCCTGCTGAGCTCAATAGAAATGATTTCCAACAAAAGGTTAAGAATAACACCAAAAATTAATCTTCTGTGCTTGCCTTGTTTCACTAAAATCCTTCTAAACTGCTATATTGCTTTTCACGAAAATTTGTGATTCGTGTATAGTTTTGAATGTTTTTTCCGTTAACTGAAGCAGATCCGATTTTTATGAAATTTTTTCTACCAGAAAGTGAACCATGGGAAATCATTTATAGGGAACAAGTTATTTGTTATGTTTTTTTTAAGAAGTGGGCCAGGTACCGACCTATTTGAAGCTTAATTAAGACGCTAATCATTATTTACCTGTCGGCACCTATTCAATACTAATGACAAAATAAATAATATTTAAATTACACAAAATAAAAAAAGGTGTTGCCGGAGTTGCTAATATTAAAAAAAAAATTATGTATATTTACTACTACCTACAGTTACCTAGGCCAACTATTGATAATGTAAATACCAGCTTCGGAATAAAAAAAAATGCAAACCTAACGAATAATTAAAAAAAAGAAATTTTAAAGTTGGCTTTAGAATCGTATCTCACTTTCACTGCTTATTGCATCTTAACGCGTTGACCGATCAATAATTTATAAAGGCATTGATAGGCAATGAATTAAAATTTTGTTTTCTTTTTGTTTTATTTGTTTATGCATTGTACTTTTTCTACAATGGTTTAACAAAATTTGCATATTTTCACATTTTAGCTATTTACGTTACACTTCTTTCACAAATTTCATCATTTTAAGCGCATTTAATTGAAAAAAATGTAGGTTGGAAAAGAAAGCATAATAAAAAAACTATCATTAAATAATTAAATTTTTATTTAATGTTCATTTATGAAGTAGGGATAAAGGTTTAAAAATTGCACATTTTTTGACTTTCGATACACTTGTGCGATTTTGTTTGAGGTTTTTTGATGTGGGACCAACAACATCTGTCGATATTTTTGCACTAATATGCACTTTAGTTATTAGATTTTATCTATAAATTAAAAGTATGTGATTTATTTGATTATTTTCTTCAAATATTCTGCTTTAAAGCGACTGTTAATACTAAATTTCATACATTCATTGAATATCAAATGTAAAATTACGAAGGAAAGGAGAGCCAAAGTTAAGCAAAATACCCCACTAAAGCAAAATAAATGGTGTTATGTTCATTATCTCAAGTGGACCTAAAGTGTTTTCCAATAGGGATGATATGATTTCTAAGTGTCGTTTTGGCCATTTTTAATATATCATGATTTGACATTTTTTTCCATTGTATTCAGTAATGTTTACAATTTCATCCATGGACCACCATAAACGTCGTGAACTTGCTGATTTTGTCTTGGAACAACTTGAAAACGATAACGATTTTTTTAAGAAAATCATCTTCTCCGATTAAGCTCACTTTCATCTGATTGATATATAAACAAAACAGTCGATTCTGAAAATCAACAAATTATTCATGAACAACCGTTACATTCACCTAAATTGACAGTTTGGTATGTTTTTTGGTCTGGTGGAATCATCAGTCCGTACTTCTTTCGAAATGAAGCTGGTAGCACCGTTACTGTCAATGGAGAGCGGTATAGATCGATGATAACCAACTTTTTATGGCCAAACTTGGAAGAAGTTGATCTTAACAACATCTCCAACAAGACGTGGTTACGTGCCACACAGCATGTGCAAAAACCGAATTATTATTAATTGCCGAGAAAGGTTTGGAGATTCGATTATTTCAAGAAATTGTGACATTGAATGGCCTCCAAGAAGTTGTGATTTAACACCATTATACTACTTCTTGTGGGGTTATTTGCAGTCATTGGTCTCTAGCAATAAACCAGACTCTCTTCAAACTCAATACTGAACGTGCTATTCATGGCATACAACTTGATTTAGTGGAAAAAGTGGTCCAAAATTGGGTTCATCGAATTCGGTCCTGCAAAAGCAGTCGTGGAGGCCATTTGAATGATATTATATTAAGAACGATTGTACTTCACATTAGATGAAAAACATTTAAATTTCCTGAACAGTTAAGATCTTATTGGAAAGCTCTATAGTATATAGTCGGTGTTGGTCCCTTAATAATTTTTTTATTAAAGCGCGTCCGCAGGTCGCCCATTCACAAAAGAGTTTCCCTTACAAATACTATACAAGGCGAAAGCGGTGTTGGTCCGGTCCAGGGTTACTTATTTTAAAGCACGGATAAAGCGGACCAACACCAGTTTCGCCTTGTACAGTATTTGTAAGTGACACCCTTTTATGAGTTGGCGGCTCCAAAAAAAAAAAACATGGGATCTCTAATAAAGTTTACAGCAACTTTAATCAGGACATTCCAAAGTATATTAGTCTAAATTACATGACCGCTGAGTTATATGTATGTATACTTTCAAGTACTAAAAAAATATCAATTTTGCATTGAAAAAAATATATTACTTTTAATTTTGAGCACTTATTTTCATAAATAATGGTCTGTTTATGCAAAATGTACCAAAAAAGGCATTGGATACAATTCTAAAGATTTTCCCCCCTTTTATAAATATCTTATATCTCTTAATATCGGTTTCCATTAATTTTCAAAAAAAAAAAAACTTTATTTATTATAATAATGAAACGTTTTAATTTTCACTATTCCACGAAATTGATTTTTTTTCATACCTTTCATTTTAATTTACTTGTGTAACTTCACGCTAATAGAAAACCTCATATCTGAACCAATTGGCTGTTTTGGTGTTTGATATGGTGTTCCGATTTCGATCATTTTCACTACCAGTATGCAATTCATATTAGGTGTATACAGTACCAAATTTAACGCTCTTATAAAGGGTGTTTTTTTATAGAGGTATAGAACTTTAAGTTGCAATAAAACAACGATAGATTATTCGATGGACATGAATTTTATTTATCCGAAAGATAATCTTGTGGCATTACATTTTAAATATGATTTCTGGCATATGACCGCCACGGCTGGCGCGGATGTAGTCCAATCTGGACGTCCAATTTTCGATGAATTTTTCCAACATTTGTGGCCGTATATCGGCAATAACACGGCGAATGTTGTATTCCAAATTGTCAAGCGTTTGTGGCTTATCCGCATAGACCAATGACTTTACATAGCCCCACAGAAAGTAGTCTAGCGGTGTTAAATCACAAGATGTTGGAGGCCAATTCACAGGTCCAAAACGTGAAATTAGGCGGTCACCAAACGTGTCTTTCAATAAATCTATTGTAGCACGAGCTGTGCGAAATGTTGCGCCGTCTTGTTGAAACCACATCTCCTGGACATCATGGTTATTTAATTCAGGAATGAAAAAGTTAGTAATCATGGCTCTATACCGATCACCATTGACTGTAACGTTCTGGCCACCATCGTTTTTGAAAAAGTACGGACCAATGATTCCACCAGCCCATAAAGCGCACCAAACAGTCAATTTTTCTGGATGTAACGGTGTTACAACATACACTTGAGGATTACCTTCACTCCAAATGCGGCAGTTTTGTTTGTTGATGTAGCCATTCAACCAGAAGTGCGCTTAATGGACGTAGTGCGCGATACGTTTTCCGCACAGAACCATTATTTTCGAAATAAAATTGCACTATTTGCAAGCGTTGTTCAGGCGTGAGTCTATTCATGAGGAATTGCCAAACCAAACTGAGAATAAATCACTTGACAGCTGTTAAATCGGTCGCCATCTTGAAATGTAATGCCAACTTAAAGTTCTATACCTCTATAAAAAACACGCTTTATGAGTTTTTTTGACAGATTTTTTTTACTCAAAACCTCATATCTGAACAAATCAGTTATATCGGGGCATTTCGACGCTTTTCAGTACCAATGTTTATATTGATTTACTTATATAGAATACAAATTTTCACGCTCCTAGATTTTAAGTGGAATTTTTGACCCAAAACCTCACTTCTGAACAAATCTGTGTATGTTAGCTATATGTAATAGCAGTCCGATCTCGGTGATTTTCAGAACAAATATACAATTCGTTACGTATGTGTAGTATTCCAAATTTCGTTCGTAGGTACTTTTTTTTGTCAGATTTATGACCCAAAATTAGAAATCTGAAAAATGGATCGCATAACTGTTTGTTATAGTGGTCCGATCCGGCCGGTTCCCAGAATTGTTTGTATCTGCCTACCAAGTTTGGTTGAAATATACCAAAAACTGATTGACTAGTCAGACAGTCGGATAAACGGGCAGATGAACACTGCTAAATCAACTGGTCAACGTCCTTCTGATACGATCGGTATAAATTTCAGTGGGCTTCTCTATCTTCTCTCCTTCTGGTACTTAAATACTTCGGACCAAAGTTAGTATACCACTTCATGTACATGTTCATGTACATGAATTAATATTATTTTTGTTCTATTAAAAATGGGTGTGAGGCTTTTATAAATATGGCTGCGGTGATGCGCCTAATTTTAGACTGCATTTTATTTTATTCTGTCATTCCATATTGGTTCCATTCCTTGCTCTACTTTTATCTAAAATTGGCGCTTATTTACCGCTGAAGCAAATTTTCGGGAGAGTTACTTCTCCTTTTTGTGGTGTATGAAGCTACAATTTATTCTAAGCCGCCTCCGAACAGTTTTTTACAAGGAGCTTTCAATATCATTCATTCATTTGTTCATTCATTTCAGACAAATTGAATTTAAATATAAAAATTAATTTCGATGTTCGACTCGAAACATGACCTTCCGCTTGGTAAAATGCACTGCTAGCCACTGTGCTGTGGAAAACAGCAAAGCTTGTCACTACGGGTATTCAGGAATGTGTGAGACTTCAATAAATTATGAATTTCAATTTCAACGAACTATCCATTTAATTTGAAACTCTGTGCGTTAAATGAAGATTTTCCGACACGGCATTCATTCAATTACAAAAAAAAAAACAAAAAACGAAATGGAGGTCGCAAGCAAAGTGTTGTCTATAATGATGGTCATAACAAAAAGTAAATGAAAAAAAAAGCTGAAAATGAAGGAAAATTTCATTTCACAAGACAGTCGTTATCTTCATAAATAACTAATATATGAACAGAAAATACGGAAAGAAAAGTTCAACAATTTTACTTTTTTTTGTATATAAAAAAGGAAAATTTTAGATAACAGTTTTTTATATAAACTCTTAGTTGTAGTTATAGCCCGGTCAAAACTGACATTGACCTTTGTATTTACTCACAACAAGTTGAAAATCTACAGGCTTGCAAAAAATAATACTGTAATGAATACTTGAAAAGTGCCTATTGATGCTGTGTGTACAAAAAGTTTTATTCAAGTCAAATGGTCAAAAAATTGTTGTTTTTTTTTTTTTGATTTTTGGTCTAAATTATCAATTTTACATTAGCTACAGTTCAATTTGAAATTATAGATAAAATTAATTATGATTATCTACAAAAAATGTCCAAAAAAAATTACGTTTTTCGAGAAAAAGTTAGCTTGAGCTCTAAATGAAGCAGAATCGAAAATAATCATCATTTTTAATTTTGAATGAAAAAAAATCAAAGACTTCCACATATCGCATAAAGGTTTTCTATATATGTGGAGGTACAGCGTGATAAACTTCGAGGTTCCCTACTTTTTTAAAGAAAAAAAAAAACACAGAAAATTGAAATTTTCTTTCAAATGTTGGCCGCGGCTACGTCTCAGATGGTCCATCCGTTGAGTTCAATTTTCGATGACTTGTTCGAGCATTTCGACTGGTAACCTTACAATTTACATATCCCCACAGGAAAAAGTCTAACATACAATATTGGTGGCGAATCGACCGACCCAAAACGTGAAATTATCTGCTCACCGAATTGCTCTCTCAATACCAAATGTCGCGGAGATCACGAGCTTCAATTTCAGGTATCAAATAGTCGGCTATCATGGCGCTATAACGGCCGCCATTGACGGTTACGTTCTCATTGGCATCATTTTTGAAGAACTATGGACCGATGATTCCACCGGCTCACAAGCCACACCAAACCGTTGTTTTTTCTGAATGAAATGGCATCTCCTTAATATCTTCAGGTTGCTCTTCGTCTCAAATGCGGCAATTTTGCTTCTTTTCATACCCATTGGGCTAGAAATGGGCTGAACAAAGTTTGGCTTGACAACGTCGGATATTCTTGGAACTTTTCAAGAGCCCATAGAGAAGGTCGGGCGCTTTCAGTTCTTGCACACGCTGCATTTTGTATGCATTCAATTTTCAGCAACGGCCGCTATATTTTTTTCACTGCGTGCTGGACGTGGTCTATTCGGTCGAATATTATTCAATATTGAATGCTGGATCCCAAAATGGGTGATGGTGTTGCGAATAGTATGCTCAGTAAGCCGATTATGTTGACCGTAAGTTGAGCGAAGCGCGGGAAACACATTCTTTACAAATCGTGAACATTCGTAATAAAGTTGAATGAAAAAAAATGAAAAAGTTCTTTTACTTGGATCGGCCTATATTTATATTTTAAGGCTCACATATAAACATATTTTTTAAACAGAAATATGAAGAAGTCACGCCTACTGTAAGTGAGGCGAAGTTGGTTCGATGATGTTAACGGTTGTCATGACCTTCTATTCTATAAACCTTAATAATAAAAATAAACGGTTAGGCAAAATACTCAAAAATTGTTCACCAGACAACTCAAAAATATTTTGCATGTGCCCACTGAAATGTTAAATGTGTTCGATGAGCGAAATTTAATGCGACTAAAGACTCCCAACGCCAGCAATAAAATACAAATTAAAGGAATGTTTGTGAGAAGGGAGAGAAAATATGTACATTGAAGTGAAATTTTCAGCGTTAATTTTCAAAATAGCAACAACAGCAGCAATAGCCCCAGACTTTTCTTTTGAATTTTCACACGCAAATGTGCGTAATTTATTTTGTACAATAAAAACAACAAATATATATGTATTTACACACGCTTCTAATAGTATGATATCAGTGGGTAATTATATATTTCAAAATAAATATGTTTGTGCAATTGTTGTGTATTGCTAAAATATACAAAAATTTATGCCCAAATATGCTTCTGATTTATAGTCTCAAGCTGCTCCTCCATCTCCTTAAAGCCTGCCATGTCGTCAGCGCTATTTGCTATTTAATTAAATTCCCAAATTTTCAGTTTGGCTGTTTGTTTGCTTGTTTGCTAATTTGTAGCATGCACTTTGCCACACCGTCATGGCATTTGTTTTCATAGTTTAACTTTAAGTTGATAGATTTCGCTCCGCTGAATGTTAGTACTGTCATGGAGACAAAATTAGCCAAGAAATTCTGCACTAACCAATATTTAGTAAAATGTATGTACAGATATATGTGTGTGTGTATTACAGGCACTTGATAATCGCAATCCAATCGAAGTCTTTGGCCGATAACTTCATGGTGTTGTCTTAGCTTTGTAACTGGTTGCTAAGTAGGTAAATATGTATGTGTCGCTAAATATGCGTGAATGCATATATTTACATGCACACATTTAGCTTTGCACATTTCTTACAGTCATACATTTTTGTTATTCTTTTTGACATATTTCGATTGGCGATTATGTACAGATTTGAATTTTGTTTGAACGCTGATTAAAATTGTATTATTGGAGATAAAGCCAAAGTATAAGTGAAAATGTTGATGTTTTGATATAAGCTTGCTTAAAAGAGATTAAAAGATATATTTTTTGCATATTTAATTTTTTATTTTTTTACTTTTTTATCACTACTTTACTTTTAATATATATTTAGAATTTTTTATTTTTAACCTCAGTAAGAAATGGTGTAATAAAATTATTATTTTCAATTATTCTGTTACTTACTAAGTCGTATACATTCTTTTTGTGCGTTATTTGTGCTTCAAAGGTCGTTGTTAGAAGGAAAAAATATTTATTTTTTATTTTTTAATATTTTTTCGTTCTAACAACGACCTTTCAAGCACAAATAACACACAAAAAGAATGTATATGATTATTAAGTAACAGAATAATTGAAAAGTCCGCGGCCTACCATAATAAAACACATTTCTTTGGAAAAATTAATTTTCTTTATTCAACATAGTTTCCTTCAAGGATGATACGCTGTTTATAAAGAACCTCCAACTTTTCGATACCATTTTTGCAGTATGATTTGTCCTTTGCTTCAAAATAGGCACCGCGATCACCTCTTCATTCGACGAAATTTTTTTCCCAACGAGCATTCTTTTGAGATCTGAGAGCAGCAAATAATGGCTATGGCCTAGATCTGGAGAATACTTTAGATGCGGAAGAAATTCGAAGCCCAATTAATGGATTTTTAATTTCGATTTCACTGACCTGTGACATCAATTCGTCGTTGTATTTGGTCAAAAGTGAGCTCGAGTAGCATCCACTTTACACAGAGCTTTCTTATACCCAAATATTTGTGAATGATATGATGTACACGTTAGGTTGATATCCTTAGGGTACCTGCTATTTCAATCAATTTTAAATTACGGTCGTTAAAAATCATTTTTTGCTTTGGATGTTTTCGTTGGTAACAATCTCTTTTGGGCGTCCACTGCGTTCGCCGTCTTCGGTGCTCATTTCATCATGTCTAAACTTAGCATGCCAATCCTTGATGGTTGATTTTCCTGGGGCAGTGTACAGAAACTCGTCATCAAGCCAAGTTTTTGCTTCAACTGTATTTTTTCTCTTCAAAAAGTTATATTTTATCAACACGCGAAATTCCTTTTTGTCCATTTTTACACAATAACAAAAGTTGCTTCACTTAAAATGCTACAAACAAACTAATGATCCGACAGCTGTCAAATTTATACACGCGTCTTTTGAAGGTTAGGACTAATTAAAAGGCAAATGGATTTAATTCTAGGAGCGCCATCTATGTGTCAGTCCGGGGACTTTTCAATTGACCTGTTATGTCCTAAGCAAATAATTCCACCGCTGCGGACTACAAGCCGGAATGCTTTATTGTTATTAATTTGGGTAGAAGTTAGCATAGACATAAAGTAACAGATGCTATTTTGGACATTATTAATACGAGCTACGGCGGAAATATGTCTCAATTTACGAGGGGTTATCCATTTAATGGTGGGCTGTATTTTACATCTGTCAAACTTAACTGTAAAACCACACATGTTTTCTTTTTGTTAAATGTCGATATGGTGAAATGTATCAAATATTCGACCATCTTCTCAAGCTCTTGGTAAAATTTGAAATAAATTTCAAGAAACTCAAATGGCGCTGATGTAAATTAAAGTGTACCCGAAGACCCGAATGTGTCAATTCTTCTTACGGCACAATATGGCGTATTTTGCATATAAAGTCCAGCTCACACAGCAACTGAAGCTATTTTACCATTCACAATATCATAGTTACGTCGATTGGATGCTTGAGCAACAAAGAGTGGACCGCGCTGTTTCCAACAAAATTTTCTCCAGCGACGAGGCATATTTCTCACTCGGTGGATACGTACATAAGGAAACTTTTTGTATTTAGGGCTCCGAGAAACCTCAAATAATTGAAAATAGGTCATTACACCCAGAAAAACTTACTGTCTGGTGCGCTCTTTGGTCTGGAATTGTGATTGGATTTTACTTCTTTGAAAACTATAACGGCGAGACTATCACTGTCAATTCGGAGCGTTATGGTTGTATGATAATCGACTGCAATTGAAGAACACGACTGGGACAATATGTGGTTCCAACAAGATGGTGGCACATGCCACACAATACGAACGAATATGGTTTTATTGCGAGAGAAACTTCCCAGCCGCCTAATCTCTCGTCTTTGCGATTTCAATTGGCCACCGAGATCTTGCGATTTGACATCTTTGCACTTTTTTTGTGGGGTTACGCGAAAGACCGTATTTATGCGGATAAACCTTTAACTCTTGATCATTTGAAAACCTACATTCGTCAAGTTATGTATGAGATCCCGCTCAATATGTGCCAAAAAGTCGTCAAAATTTACCTTAAATGGATCGAAGTTTGCGAAAATTCACGAGGTGGTCATTAGAATGATGTAGTGATTCATATATAATGCCACGGTGTAATAAAAAAGCATATTTATATTGGAAACCTCAAAATGGATAACCTTGTACAATTTTATATATAAGCAATTAAAAAAAAAACCATCAGATAAAAGTAATCTAGATAAATTGGTGAAATCCAAACTCCAATCAGTATTATTACAGTACTAGGTTCCTGAAATTCCAAATTCGTTTTACAAATTTTTAGAAATAAGTGCAATTTCTGAGCAAACGGAGTATAAAACGGATAAGCGAACCAATGTACGGCAGTTGCAAAAAAAAATTAATTAGTTCAGTCTATCATTGAGCTACAAATTAAAAACAAATTAATTCTCTCGCCTACAAACAGTTTTTTTTTGCCTTAATTTTGTGTAATCAGTGGTTTCCAGCTAGCATTAGTAGCCATTACCATTTGGTTTTGTCTCTTTTTCGGCAGTGTTTTCTTAGGGTTTTATTGTGTGCATTTTTATTTTTATTTATTTGAATTTTTATTTACTTTTCTAGCGATTAAATGATGTCTGGAACCACGCAGGTTGTCAACCGCACTTAATCCCGCAAATTATACATCAATTGTGGATGTCAGGGAATGAATAAATTCATGGTCCTTCTTTAACTTAATGTCTAACGCTGTGTAACTGCTCGGCACTGGTATATGCCACATTAGGGTATAATTAAAATAGCATTTGTTTTGTAAAAAAAGAGAACACCAAAGAAATTGTAAGAGTAAGGTTTGTGTAACTAAACTCAAAAAAAGCATCCCTTTTAAGCTGATTATCACAATAATTTAATTAATGTTTTGAAGAGGTAAGGCATTGTGTGGATGTGTAGTAGAACATACCCTGCAAGGAATACTAGTTGTTAACTAGAGTCCTACTAGTTTGCATATTTGCACTAACTAGTTCATCTTCCATATAATTTCCATGAAAGCTGATATTTTTTAATATATTTTTTTTAACAAGGCGATGTTCTACGAAATGTCATTTATAAGTATCTGTTGAATTTCGAATTCAATAAAAACAAATGAAAATAAAATTAAAATTAAATTTGCCTGCAACGAGAATTGAAACGAACATTTCACGTGTTACAGTGATAACCCCTAACCACTCGACTATCGTTGTGATAATAGGAGCAACGACGTATTTCGCACTTCAAGAGAGTTTGTTATTTAATGAAACTCAACCGTGGCGTTCTAGAACTAACAACAACATAGGAATGAAAATTATTATTATTCCCGTTACTGCTTAACTGCTTTACAAATAAAGAACTGGTACGAGTATTTAACTAGAATTTTTGCATGCTAATCTGTAGGGGAGCTTTATAATTGTATGTTTGTGTGTTTATTTTGTAAAATATTTTAGCAGTTATTAGTATTTACTCACCCATTATACAGGGTTATCCATTTTTCGGATTCAGTATAAACCTAAAATAATAAAATGCTTTTCGAATCATTTTTTTTTTCATGAAATTCTTTTTTTTTATTATGATATATGAACCTTGACATTATATGTAAAACATTACATCATTCAAATGGCCGCCTTTTGAATTTTTTGAAAACTTCGACCCATTTGAGTTAATTTTCGACCAATTTTGCCACATATTAGACGGTATCTTAGCCATAAATTGACGAAGTTTGCTTTTCAAGTACAAAGAGTTAAAGGTTTATCCGCATAAACACGGTCTTTAGCGTAGTCCCACAATAAGAATCCAACGCTGTCAAATCGCATGATCTCAGTGGCAAATTGACATCGTCAAGATGAGAGATTACGCGGCAGCGATATTTCTATCTCAATAGAGTCAACTCGTGTTGTGTGGTATGTGACACCATCTTATTTACGTATCCACCTATTGATAAATGTGCCTTGTCTCTGAAGAAAATTTCGTTGGAAAATTTGCGGTCCACTGTTTGTTTTTCAAGCACCCAATCGACGTAACTACAACGTTGTGAATGGTCAGCTCGGTTCAGTTATGTTTGGCAGATGTCAAAAATAGCCCTGCACTTTAGAAATCACTAAATGGATAACCCTTTGATTTGTCTATATGCACATATAAAATTGCAAGCAATTTATTTTCATTATCAACCCTTTCTCTTTCAATTGTTAATATAACTTGTGAGTCCGCACAAACTGGGTATTTAATTGCTAGAAAATAACAAATGTCCTCATATACGAGTTCTTTTCATAAAATTTCAGTCAAAATGACAGATATTTTTCGTATTTAAAAAGGTTTGAGCTATTTTGGGCACGTTTAAATATATATATTTATATATACTTGTATATACATATAAATATGTTATTTGTGTAAAACATGAAAATGCCTTTAATATCCATATGTAAGTGTTTCATTTTAAACTCAACTAAAAAAGATATTTTATTCAACAAATATTACACATACATACATATATAATAATCAAAGTATCCACAATACAGACCATAGTATTCCCAGCTGGCAGCTCTCAGCAACATGGCAAACGCTCATTTCACCTGTTGCTGATGTTTTATAGCCACATATACTTGTATGTATGTATACTTTTGTGTACCACAGTGTGCCACAAGGTAAACACCCTTTAGTTTCCTGTTTGCAATTCACCATAAGGAGAGAAGTGTACGCGTTCACAGGAAGTAAATTTATTATGGTTAACATGTTTGAAGGATGGAAATTTACGACGAAGGTGGAATATTAAATTTAATATTATTTTGTTTTTTAGTACAACATTCTTTGGCTGTTAAAACTGCACACTCTATATTCCTTCCTTTTTTTGCACAAATCACAATCACAAAGTCACAATTCTTAAGATTTTCGCATTTGCTAAAAGAAAATGAAATCAAATTCAAGCAAACGAAACTTAAGCTGAAACAAGAAAGGAGAGCTGTCTTCGGTCACGCCTAAATCTAAGCAAATTGCAAAATTCGTATTAGATGATTTTCATTGAATTTACGTCTGTAGAATTCCAAATTTCACACTTCTAGATGTTTTTTAAACGGATTTTTTTTACCCAAAACCTTCTATTTGAGCAAATCGGTTGTCTGGGCGCTGTATGATATAGTATTCCGATTTCGATCATTTTCAAAATATATGAAAAAGCTCTCAAATTGTTTCCTAGCGCTGCTATTATTAGCAATAATATATCCAAAATTCATATCAATCTCTTCAAAAGATCTTGAAAGAAAATTGTTTCTTGATGTTGAGTTAATTTTTATTTTTTCTCAAAAACGTTAACAAATAGAGATTTTAAACTTGTAGAATCAAAGTATCTTATTAGTACCAAAATTTCCTGCAATGATGAGCCCGATAGCTTTCTAGGGCCGAATCACAATTCTTATCGTCCTATGGCCTTTACGTTTTATGTGTATGTTTTTAATAAAACAAAAGTGTAACGATGAAGTGTGCGATTTTCGATTGTGGAACTCATTTATATTTCCGATCTAAATTTGCCGCGCAAATGGCAGAACCTCTGCCCCCAAGAAAAGGATAAAATTTAAAAAATCTGTCATTTGTTTGGAACATTTCATTGAGGAAGACATCGAAAACAGATTGGAGGAAACGATTTGGGCATATATGTGTCCTTCCACAGTATGCGAATAAGCCCTTTACCTAAAAAAAAAGTCATAATTATGACGTGCACAAAAGCAACAACAAAAGGCAAGGCGCAATCTGGTGTACAACATTCTTGACTAACGGTTTAGAAAAAAGACAAAAAAATATTTTTCAACAATTTTGTCTTAAGTAAAATATTTTCAGATTCCGGTTATTGATGAAACGCCAATTTATTAATTTGACTACTTTGCTTGTTATGTCTGTCTACCCATAACACATCTTCGATTGTGTGGACTTTTATGGCTTCAATGGCGACTTTAATTTCATATTTCAAGTCATGAATCATATCTGGCTGGTTGGCGTAGCTCTTATACTTAACAGCTCTCTACAAAAAATAGTCCAATGGTTTTCCATTGATTTGCACCCTACTGTTTTCAAACAAAGGACCTATAGATAATTTTTAGTCGCCCCCAAAACGGAACGTTTTATATCGATTATAAGCAAAAAGTTTTTTATTTTACAGAAAAGTATAAAAAAATTATAGCATCTCTTCCGAAGTGAAAAAGTAATTGTATACCATAGTGCGATCCATTCTATGAAAACGAAATTCTTTCCCCACATGTTTTTGCATATTTTTGAGATAAAAATAATAAAAAAACAAAAAAAATGTGAAAATATATTAATGATTATATGATATGATTATTAAAAAATTACACGTTCATTTAATTTTTTTATATTTTTTCGGCATTATTTGTCTACATTGGGTCGCATATGGATTGTGTCGTGCCTATAACTTTTCAAGTTCTAGCAGCTTTCTACATTGAAATAAAATAATGGTGATACTGAGGGTTTGCTACCTGGCAACATAAATTAATTAAAGCTGAGCAGATAATTATTTGAGTTTTATTTGTTTATAATTGCGGCCGAAAAATGCTTGGAATATGTGTGTATATTTTTGTTTATGTGCAAATAATTTATACATATATACATTGAAAAAATTATACTTATGTATGTTAAACGAGCGTGGATTTTGTTATTTATTATATTTTTTAGTGATTTATTGCTGATATCATATAAAAATACATATATACAACATTATATGAATGAGGTACTAGTAAAATATACAAGCAAAAGATTATCCAAATTAATTTCATTCAATACCACTGTTCCATCACTAAAAAATTTGTGAAACTCGAAACTTAGTTTTTTTTTAATCTTCTTTTTCTCCCTTTTTTTCTTCTAATTTTCTATTGTTTGGTTCGATCTCAACAAACTCAAATTTGTATTGATAATATTAACAGGTTTTTTAATAATAAGTAAATAAGAAATTAGGTAAAACAAGAAATAAGAGCTGCCTTCGGCAGTGCGGAATCCTTTATACTTTTCATGAACCCATCAAATTTATTGCAAATTACAAAACTCGATTTCGATGATTTTCAGTGTCAATATCAACTTGATTTTACGTCTGTAGAATACCAAATTTCACGCTCTTAGATTCTTCATATCTGAACAAATCAGTTGTATTGGAGCTTTATGATATGCTGTTCCGATTTCGATGATTTTCCGCGTCAATATTTTGAAAAAATCGTGCGATCATTTTTTAATTATTTTAATATTTCGTCGGGATTTTTTGTCTGAACTGTATTATGTCTAAATGACGTTTCGTCGAAATTTAGTTGAGTTCGAAATATGTCTGATCTGAATTTTGCCATGTCTGCAGCTATATTTCGGTATTTTGTATTTAGAGATTTTGTGTGTCGGGATTTCATTATACACCCCGATCAATGATGAAAATATGTGTTTAGCCATAATACGAGTATGTTTTAAAAACCTTAATTTTTATTATCTTTTCAACCTTCGCAATAGATGTTATCAGTTTCAAAAAAAAAAATCTTAAATTTGCAAAAATTAACACTTTTAAACGAATTCTTTTCAAACAAGATCGCAGAAAGCAGGTTCCATGAACTTTTTAAATTTTTTTCAACAAATTAAATTGTTTCAGTTTGAATTTTAATTTTAATTTGGTTTTTATTATGCTTTTTTTTTTTGGTTAATAAAATTATGTAGTGCTTTAATTGAGAGGCATAAAAATGAGGTTTGATTCTATGCGTTCAGTCGCTTTTAAATTTGATTAAAAAATTGTATCTGTTTTGGTAACAAATACAACATAAAATACAATATCAAAGGTGTTAGCTTTTTTGCTTGTCTCAACATGTTATCGATATCTGCGTATCGATTTGAAAATTTTTGCATGCCAAGTTTGAATATGTATATATTTATATACATATATATATTTATACCTTTCCTGCACATGAAGTGGTATATTAACTTTGATCCGAAGTATGTAAGTAACAGAAGGAGAAGAGATAGGCCCACCGAAGTTTATACCGATTGTTTCAGAATGGCGAGCTGAGTTGATTTAACCATAACCTTCTGTCCATCTGTCTGGCTGTAAACTAGTCTCTAGGTTTTTGAGATATTTGAACGAAATTTAGTATGCGGTTATATTTTTATAATGTATTGATTTGTCGGAACCGGCTGGATCGGTGGACTACATAATATACCACCTATACAACCGATTTGATCAGATATGATGTTTTAGGTCAATAAGCCTTCTAGTAGTGTGAAACCTGGTGTAAAAATCGAATTTTGTGTTTTGCAATAAATTTGATATGCTTGTGAAATTTATAAAGACTTCGGCTTGGTCGAGGACAGCACTTTCTTTTGTTATTTTTTTTTTTGCATATGTGTTACTTTTATAAAAACTATTTTATAGTTTTTCAACTTCATAAATTTTTTTTATTAGTTATTCCAAAACCAGTTAAATCTATCAACATAAATTGGAGTTTGTTGATGTTGAACCATTCAATAGAAAATATGCAAAGAAATCTTTACGTTTCGAATTTCACTGATGAAACGGTGTTTTTTGGGTATTGAGTGGTACTACTTTGGATTATCTTTTGCTTTTGAATTTTAATTAGTAACTTATACATATGTTTATAGTACATATATTAGAGCGGGTCAAATCGTATGGTTCATCCACTTTAAATTTAAATACAAAAAGCTGTGAAGAAAAAAAATTTTCCATAAGAAATTTGTTAAAAGTTCATTTTAGGGTAATTTCTCATAATTTGAGATTGATTTATCTACTAAAATTCAAAAACACTATAAATATTAATACAGATTCTGAAATGTGCGTAAAATACCTTTAAAATAAGCCCAATTTCATATGGCAAAATATCTATTTTGCAAAAGTCGGGGGCTCGAAATCGGTTTTAGAGCTATGGTTTCTTGAGCAATTTTTTTAGAATCATCTGTAGATTACGTTTTTGCTCTACTCCTGATGGGCAAAAAATTTGACCCGCTCTAACATATATATATAATAAATAATACAAATCCTTCTATACACACGTTTTATAGTTTTTGTGGGCAAAGTAGACTATAAAACTGAACAAGATCTGAGAAACCGTGCAGAAAATTAGCTAAATAACATACATAAGCATAATCATTTTTAATGTAAACATATCTATGCAAATAAACAAGACTATACATACATACATAGGCCAAAAAAGTCAAGGCCGTAATTTTAAACAAATTAAACTAAAATAATTATATGTTCAGCCTTTATTTAATTTATGTTGTCAGTTAAGAAACGCTCAATATCACCATCTTTGTGAGAATTCGATTAAAAATTTAATTTCAAAGTAGCAAGTTGCAAGACTATATCGGCCATGCCGAAGTTTTATATAGATTTATTTATTTATTATTTATTTAAATTTACTCACTAAACTGCTGTGATAATAGCAATATAACTTGAAATCTGCACCGTCACATCTAGACGACAAGACCCGGCCAACGTAGTTACTGCCTCTATATACGCTCAGCTAAAACGCTGTCGCCGTATGTCTCGTATAACTCATCGTTCCACCGACCGCAGTAATTGCCATTGCCAATAACGCTTCTGTGCCAAACAGCGCACAGGGAATATATGTTCATTGTTCGATTTGCCAGATCTGAAGCTACATTAATAAGATGCAAGTGCCTTTTATCATATCTCGAATATGTATGCTCAATTTTTCAAGTCTAATTCCGTCAAGAGCACTTTTTATGAGCGAACCTCGGTTAATAATCCAATTTTTTCTCCGAAGCTGAGTTATTTCAGTTGAAGACTTTAAAAATTTCTTTCAGTTACGGTCCTGACGCAGTTCTAATATGCTTTCTTAAATATTGCGTCGAAAACTTTTTTCAGCCTTTGACAAACCGCTTTAATGAATCGCTCAAACATTCTATTTTCCATTCGATGTGGAAAATATCATTTTTTGTTCATTTTCATAACAATGGTAGCAGGTCTTAGATCGTAAATTATAGGGGACTCGCCAAAATATCTGCTACACTTAAACTTTTTGAAACTATTTTTACTACCCAATCAACTACCCATATTTTCCTTAAATTCCAGTTCCCAGCATAGGTTTTGCAAAGAGAAATCTACTTTTACTAATTTGCTGGAATTTGTTACTCACATTTAAAATGGATTTGGGGAAAACAAGAATTTTGTGTTTTTATATATACGGGCTTATAATGAAATCCCGAAACACATAATCCAAACACGACCAAGTTCCGACAAAATATATTCCAGATGCTACAACACCTTGACACGATACTATCCAGACACTAAACACCAGAAAAAAAATCAAGACAAAGTACAAAATTACTGTAAATGTCCTAACAAAATAACCAAGAATGGATTGCCATATCAAAATTTTTTTTTTGTGGAAAATGTTAGAGTTTTTACAGTAAATAAAATTTTTAAAACGCTCATTAAAAGATGATGCCGTAACTTTCTTTGAGATTATTATGTAATATTAATAAATGTCTTTCCATTTCCAAGAAAAAATTCTTAAAGTATCAGGCTTCGGTTTTATGCCTAATAAAAGATTTTTTCAAATCACTAGGCTAACTACTAGATAGACGAAACTATATACTTCGAAGTTATGACGTGGGAGCTGAGTCGCGAATGCGATGACTGTTTGTTTGATGACATACAATATTTCGTCTTGCCCTCGTTCACTGTCATTTGCTTCGCTTCTTTGTCTAACCTGGAGAAAACAAAACTTACGGTGAGGTTACAATTGTACACTCTTGTAGAAGATTGTACCTAGTTTATTCAGCTCTGCGGCTCGTATTATATTCTCCAGCATCAAATTGAAGAAATCATACGATAATGAGTCACCTGTTTTGAAACCTCGTTTGATATCGAACAGCTCAAAGAGGTGTTTCCCATTTATGACTACGCTTTTGGTATTATCCAGGGTCAATTTACATAGCCGTATGAGTTTTGTAGGGATATCAAATTCAGGCATAGCGATACAGAGGTTGTTCCTTTCCGTGCTGTTGGCGGACTCTTAAAATCAATGAAAAGGTGGTGTTTTACTTACAATTACTTTCTCAGATGTATTCTCCAAAATCCTGTCAAATGTAGATTTATCAGGTGTGAAGCTACTCTGATAATATTTATTTATTTAATTCCATCTACAGTACAAAGTACCTTACAGACTAAAGAGACAATAATAATTATATTTAATACATACTTATCAAATAATAGAATTTAGGATCAACACAAAATTAGATCTTGATAAGGAAAAATCAATTAATTTAAAAGAAGATAAGTCATACAATTCTTTTAAGGCACGCGTAATAGGTGCATTACTTTCAAAATAAGTTCTGCAACTAGCAATGTAAAAGGGAAGAAAGTTTCGCAGATTTCTTTGCGGAACATTAAAATTTATTCGCTCTAGAAGGGTTGGACAATCGACATTGCCATTAACTATATTAAAAATGAACGAGAGAGCTAGAATGGACCTTCTTTTCTCAAGAGAGCATAGATCAATAAGCAATAGCCGAGATTGGTACGGTGGTATTGGATCCTCGAACCGTAACGAACGCAATGCATGCTTTGGAAATATCTTTTGAACCCGTTCGATCCTATTTATCGATTGTTGATCGTAGGGTCTCAGATAATTACTGCATATTCTAAGGTGGAGCGTACAAGAGAAGTAAAAAGAAACTTAAAAGTGTATGGATCCGAAAAATCAGTAGAACTACGTCGAATAAATCCCAATACCGAGTAAGCTTTTGAAAGAATGAAATTGATGTGATCATTAAATGAAAACTTCGAACCGAAAACCACTCCAAGATCTTTAGTTTCTGAAACTTTGTTTAAAACACAGTTATCAATATAATAAAGGGTAAACATAGCATTACGACGTCTAGTAAAAGTTAAGTGAAAACACTTAGCAATGTTCAACGATAGCCGCGACTTTATACACCACAAATGAAGACTGTTCAAAACACTTTGAAGCTTACTTGCATCTTCCATATTGTTAACCATCGCAATAATCTTCAAATCATCAGCAAAAAGAAGATAATTTGAAAAGGTAAAACAACTTCCAATGTCATTTATAATAAGAACAAAAAGTAGAGGGCCTAAAATGCTACCTTGAGGAACACCAGAAGGAGCGACAAAGAAATCCGAATTTGAGGAATCAACTGAGACAGCACACCGACGCTTGGATAGATATGGCGTTATCCATTGCAAAACAGACGAATGGAAGCCAAGGCAAGCTAACTAACTGATCAGAATCCTGTGGGATACTCTGTCAAACGCCTTAGAAAAGTCAGTATATATGCAATCAATTTGCGAGCCAATCGAAAAAGCTGAGGTGCAAAAATCACTAAATACCATTAAGTTTGAGACTGTCGAGCGCCCAGAAACAAATCCATGTTGGTATGGGCTTAGTAATGATTTTACAGCGAAATAGATTTTGTCCTTAACAACACTTTCAAATAGCTTCGAAATATTTGATAGTTTCGCAATTGGCCTATAATTACGAACCTTACTTTTACTACCATTTTTGAAAAGTGGCGTAATTGTTGTAATCTTCCAATCATTAATAAAAATACCGGAAGAAAGGGATTTGTTGAAAATCAAGTGTAAAGGGTATGCCAAGGCTGGACAGGCTCTTAATAAAAGAGCTGATAGTCCGTCTGCGTCAAATTTTGGCGAAGTATTGAGAGAAACCATCGCCTTTGAAACTTTATCAGAGGATATATGCATAGTCTCTAGATTAATAGAAGGGGGTATTTCAGATGAAAAGTCAGGTGAAATCACACCGTTTTTAACAAAATTAGAGGCAAAATATTCAGAAAAAAGATTAGCGACCTCAACAGGAGTATTAGCCGACTTGTTATCTGATATTACGCTCAGTACTCCTTATATACTTTGTATACAGAAGGTTATTTAATGACTTAAACACTTTTTGACATTGCTGAAATTTTACAAAAAATGCTTGGATTCTAGTAGATTTGAACTTCTTATATATCTATATCTATATCTATTTAAATCATTAAAGATACAATTTACTTGATTAAGATTAATGCTAAGGAAATTGTCAATGCAGTACGACTCACGTTCAGTGGTAATGTTATTAGGAAAAAGACTTGCATTAGCAGTTTTACTACACCAAATTATGTCGCTGAGATTAAAATCACCCAGAACACAAAGATGGTCATTTTTAAGATCAAGGGATAGCCCAATTACATTATCTACATGCGCTTTGTACAACTCAAAGTAGCTATAAAGAAAGTTTCGGGATTTCATTTTATTTATGTTATTTTATTTTATTTTATATTATTTCTTTTAATTTTTTATTTTATTATACATTTTTATTTATTTCATTTTTCTTTTTTACAGTTATTTTATTTCATTTAATCTTTTTATTATTTCTGTTTGTACTTTATTTGTTTTATTTTATTTTTATTTTTCTTTTCATTTATTTTTTTTTTTTGATTTTTTTTTTGTTATTAAAGAATATTATATTTGATATTTTCTATTTTATTTTATTTTATTTTTTATTTTTTTTTTACTTAAGTTTATATTTATTTACTTTTTATTATATTTTAATTTACTTTATTTTACTTCATTTTGTTTTATTATTATTAAATTTTTTTTCGTTTTGTTATATTTATTTTATTTGATTTTTTTAAATTTTTTTTAATTTGTTTTGATTTTATTTGATTTTACTTTATCTTACATTAATTTTTTATGTCTCATTTAATTTAGTTTATTTTATTTTATATTATTCATTTTATTTTTCGTTACTTTAATTTCTTTTATTTTATTTATTTAAATAAATTTTGTGCGCTTCAATTTAATTAAATTTAATCTAATTTAATTTCATTTTTTCAATGTATTTTATTTATTTCAATTTATTATGTTTTAGGTTTCCTTATAATATCTTTCGAAATCATCTAATTTTTTACTCTGTTCTATATTATTTTTTTTTTAAATTATTATTTTTTAATTTATTTTAATTTAATTTAATATAATTTAATTTTTTTGTCTGAATTTTATTAATTTAATTAAATTTTTTGATCAATTTTCTTTCATTTTATTTATGTACTATTATTTAATTTTATTAAATTTTTTTATTTAATTTTATTTTATTTTATTCTATTTTATTTTATTTCATTTAATTTAATTTAATTTTATTTTATTTTATTTAATTTTATTTTATTTTATTTAATTTTATTTAATTTAATTTTATTTTATTTTATTTTATTTTATTTTATTTTATTTTATTTTATTTTTTTTAATTTTATTTTATATAATTTAAATAAATATTGCGCGCTTCCATTTATTAAAATTTAATCTAATTTAATTTTATTTTATTCAATGTAATTTATTTATTTTATTTTATTATTTTTTAGTTTTCCTTAATTGATTTTTAGAATTTATCTAATTTTTTTTTGCTCTGTTCTACATTATTTTTTTATTTAAATTGTTTTTTTTTTAATTTGTTTTAATTTAATTTAATGTAAATAAATTTTTTTCTTTCATTTTTTTATTTTCTTTTTTTATGTTGTATTATTTTATTTTATTTTATTTTATTTTATTTCATTTTAGTTTGTTTAAATAAATTTAGTGTGCTCGAATTTATTTAGATTTAATATAATTTAATTTAAGTTTATTCAACCTACATATATAATTATTTTGTTTTATTAGATATTAGTTTTTCTCATAATATTTATTAATGTATCTACTTTTATTTTACTCTACTTTTCTATTTTAATTTTTTTATTTGAATTAATTTACTTTAGATGTGATGCCAGAATCCGTCGGTTCGGTTCCTGGCAAAAGAATTCTGATGAGGAGATGTGGTGATCTCCGAAACAGCTATCACTTCTACCAATTTTTCTTTGTTGTATAACAAAATATTCAATGGAAAATAATATTTCTAACAAACATCTCATTTACTTATTACAAAAATAATAAAAATTACTTTAATTTATTTTAATGTAATTTAATATATTTTTATTTCTTTTATTTTATTTGGATGAAGTTAATTTAACTCTTTTTTCATATGATTTATTTTATGTTTTTAATGTTTTTGTATTTTGTTAATTTTTTTATTTAACACTGTTTTTTGTTAATGTTCTTAATGACTTAAGATAATACTACGTTTTTCAAGTTCAAAAATCAAAAACAATTGCAATTTTTGCAAGAAAAAGCGAATGTTTAAGTTAATCTATACATTGTTACACTTAAATGAATTTTTTGAAAAACAAAATTTTATTAATGCGTTGGATTTGTTAGGATAATATTGAGGTTTGCAACCACAATAAATGCAAAAAAAACTGAAAAATCAAAAATAACATACTCTCGCTTTTTAATTTCTTTTCAGGTACGTGAAAGTGAAAAATTATTCCAGCTGCTGAATTTCAATTGAACTCAACTAATTATTCTACTCTGTTGACGTGGCACATACAAGCCAATGGGATTTGTACTTACGTTACGTATGTATGCATGAATGTATATAATAATTTTGTATGCATTCAATTTTTTTCGAGCTCAAAAGTGAATCAGCAACCTTTCCAATTTGTTATCTTCAATTTTAATTGTTTGCTACTTAGTCGGTTTTGTGTACCTAATTTAATTTTTCTCATTGTTTGCAAACTTTATTTTATAGATATTCGACGATTTTTTAGGAATTAAGTTAGTGCGATGCACTCGTAAATTGAAATGTATTGCTTGAAAATTATAAATAAATAAGAAATAAAAATTAAAAGACACCAAATTAAATAAAATTTAAACTTAAAAAATTACGCATTTACGCACAAATATTTCTAAGTATATATACATAATATTTGAAATATATTTGCATCTGTCTGCATAGTTGAAAAGCTAGTCCGCTCTCAACAATGCACTATGGAGTTTTTAAAGGGATTTCAAGAACGTATTTGTGGCAAATAAAGAGAAAAGTTGTTTACAAAAACTTTAAATTCATATTCTTGGTTTGAGGATCTTGTAAACCTTTCCCGGGTGCTATTTAAATACCAAGGAAAAGAATATACACTCGTACTTTTATTAAATTACTCCGAAAAGTTACAATAACGAATTTTTCATCAATGTTGAAATAACTTTTTTTAATTGTATACTATTTTTGTACTTTTAATGAATTGTAATAAACAAAAATTTTAATGCTTCAATCAGGAAATTTTACCCACAAATTCATTCATTTACTAAATTTCAGCTTTTCACCTCTTATCAGCTTTTATTTTCCTTGTGATTGTTGCCTTTTGCAGCCAATCCAGCCTTCACTCATTCATTCATTCACAAATTTCAGCAGTTGTTGTGCCTTTTTTAAAGCTTTAAAAAATTTTGTAATAAAATTTTAATTTCTTTTATATTATCTTATTTAAATTTTTTTATTTTAACCGAAATGATTTGAATTGATTTGATTTAATTTGCGTTTATTAATTTTGTGCCTTTATATTCCATTTAATTTTACTTTTATTTTATTTTACTTTATTTTTTAATCTTTTTTATTAAATTAAATTATTCTTCATTTAACTTTGTTTTCTTTTATTTCATTAATTTTTCATTTATTAAATTAAATCGCCTTTTCAATTTTTTTTTATATTTTATTTATTTTATTTTAAATGATTTATTTTATTTCTTAATCTTAATTTATTTTCTATATTAAAACTAACTTATTTTAGTTTCACTTTTAATTTATTTTATTTCTATTAATTTTATATTATTTTATTTTTTTAAATTTTATTTTTATCGTACTTTATTTTATTAAATTTACACCCCCCAATAAATAACTAATTTATTTCAATGCAATTTAACATAATCAAATTTGATATAGTTTACTACTATTTTTTAATATTTTATTTTTTAATATATTTAGTTATTTTTTATATCCGTATTTATATGCTGCCATTTAAAATTTTATTTGAATTTGTGTCATTATATTATTTTTTATTTCATTTTATTTTATTTTGTTCTGTTTTATTTTTTAATATTTTTATTTAGTTTTTAAACACTAATTTATTAAATATTAGTTTCTTCATTGCAATTATTTTCCTTTATTTTCTTTTTTTTAATTTTTATCTTATTTTATTTTATCTTATTTTATTTTATTTTTATTTCTTTTTTTCTAAATAATATAATTTAAATTTAATTTATATTATATTATCTTGTGTTATTTTTTATTTTATTTTTATTTATATTAAATACTATTACTTAAATTTATTTTATTATTTTAGTTCACTGTATTTCGTTTTAATTTTATATCATATTCTTTTGTTTTTTATTTTATTTATTTTTATTTTATTTATTTCATTAAATTTAATTTTTTTTCATTTAATTTTTTTTTAACTTCTATTTTTCTTCTCAATTTGATTAAATTTTATATAATTTTTTTTTTCATTTTATCCTATTTGATTTTATTTAATTTAGTATTTTATTCTTTTTTTTTTAATAACTTACTTTATTATTATCTTTTATTTAAGTGAATTTGCTTTCTCTTATTGATTAAATTATTAAGTGTATCTCCCATTTATTTATTATATTTTCAATTATATCCTTTACTTCCTTTTTATTCTTATATTTACAATGTTGTTCAAAACTCCCTGCTATCAAGATTTTCACAGCTAATTTAAATATCATAAAAATTTTCACCTTTCACTGAACTGATTTCTATAGTTGTTGTTATTCATTAATTTTTTATTGCAATTTATGCTTTTATGTTTTGCTTTAACTAACTCGTATATATCCGTAAATATGTTTTCATGAATATTTTCATTTGTATATTTGCATATTTCATTTTATGCACAAATCTTCCCAAAACTTTGTCAATAATCCATTGAGAGCGACCGCCAAATGTGAAAAGTTTTAACCGTTAGATTTTTATTGGAATGCAGCAGCAACAAACTAGTGCACAGGATGTTTGTTTTAAATAAATTTGTATGATAAATGTGAGATATTTACAGGTCACTCATCAATCTGTTAAAATGTAAAATGTAAATTTGCGAAATTTTTGTTACTAAAAATTAAATTTCGTTATCTATCATTTCAAGGATATTCGTTTAAAAATAATATATCAAATTTTAATACTTTGTTTTAAATTTTATTTGTAATTTAATATTTTTTTAAATTGGTAAACTTTTTTTTAGACAAAAAAAACTTTATAATAATATTTTTTTAAATGAAATTTAATTTTAAAACCTTTTAGAAATTGTTAAATTAGGCATTTGCACAAGGACCACGCTAGAACTACGAATCTCAGGAAGGGTTATTTATGGACAGACCGATATTCGCACCATTTTTGTGTAGATTTTATTTAACGTTGATTTTATATGTATACTTGAAGCCCCTGCCACACATTGCTGTAGTTTTCTGTATTTTGTTTAACTTATATATAAAAGTTATAATTGGTAAGGTAATGTAGGTGCTAGGTAAAGAACAGGCCGTACAATGTTCTGCGTTTGTATAATACTAATTTTTTTTTTGCCTACTTAAGTAGATAAACTTCTTGAAGCCATAATTACTACCCAATTAACTTTTTTCATATTTCCTTTAATTTCCATGTCCCAGCATGGGATTTGCAAAGGCAAATCTAATCTTACTAATTTGCTGGAATTTGTTACTCACGTTTCAAATGCATTTAGGGAAACAGGAATACTGATGTTATATATACTGACTTTAGTAAAGCATTCGACAGAGTAAATCAAAGCTATATCTTCCTATCTCTATAACAGAACACAAAGAGTATTTTCTAAAGATACCTTTTCTGGCATAATTGATGTAGAATCTACTTATTAACGATTTGTCTCCAATTATAAATATTATAAATTAACGAAAGATGTTTTTTACAAACCGATTTAAATAACTTAACCTTAACAAATGGAAATCCATGATATTTACACGAAAATATCTTCAATCACCCTCTTGCAATATATACAACAAGAACAAGTATTTAAATTTGTTGATTTGAGTTACAATGGATATTAAACTCAAATTCAATCTTCATATTTATATAACTGTGTCGATAGCTAAAGATGCCCTTGCTTTTGTAAGGCGGTGGTCTAATGAATTCAGAGACCCTTATATTACGAAAATACTTTTTACGTCATTAGTAATTCCAATATTGGAGTATGCTTCAGTTGTGTGGAATCCAAATTATAAATTCCATTCTGATAAAGCAGTCCAATCTTAGCCCTGCATTGCATTGCAGAACAGTGCAAACCCTTGTAAATTGCGTCACTGAATAAGGTCATTTGTAAAAATTCACGCAATTGAGGTGAGTTTTTGACTATCATTCACCTGGAGTGGCCAGAAACGAGTATTTTACATATGGTTCACGCAGCTTACGACTTCCGGTCTAAAACCAAGTTTCCTCTGGGTAGCCAACAAACATACATTTAGAGGAGACCTAAAGTGATAAGGTGAACTCCCGCAGTGCACAGGTTTTGAGACCCTCAACATGAGAAACCTGCCCCGTGCCCCCCCACGTCTAGAACACTGGATACATGTCTTCCGTCTATTACAACATGATCGATTTGGTTGGGTGTTTTACGAACTGGCGACAGCCATGTAGCTTGATGAATTTTCGTATGCTGGAATCTGGTACTACA